>CM060708.1:28473361-29673361 GCA_030686995.1 Artemisia argyi
TCTAGCTTTCTTCGCCCCATGGTACGTCTACTCAAACTAGCTTGTACTAGATCGATCTAACTTTTATATATTTTTTGTTAGTGAGCCACAAGCAGTTAAGTTGATCTTATCCTTTGTATTATTATATATATATATATATATATATATATATATATATATATATATATATATATATATATATATATATGCAAGTAAGTGCAAGTTGTGGTGAAGATGGAAGCATGAAAATGACCACCAGTTTAACCTTTGGTTCTCTTTCTGCGGCTAGAATTTTTTATAAAAAAACTCACCGCCAAATAATACAGTAATTGTTACACGTCAAATGTGACGTGTTAATTAAGTGGAGTAACTTTTGTATGTAACGCTCATAACTTTGTCATTTGGGTAAATATATTTACGGAGTATTAAGCAAGTTGATTGTTTTCACTCCATACGGTAATTGTTAAAAGAGATCAGGTTTTCAATTTCGTGAATTGTAGGAAGATCATGGAAAAGTCTGAAAACGGTCGCGGAATACCGGTTACGCTGCGTATATCATAGGCAAAAAGGCTTAAATTCTTTGTAAAACGAATGTCATGGAAAAGTCTGAAAGCGTGATCTCCGAGGGAAAGAAGGTTGGAAAATCGAAAAATGTCACCCAGTCATGGTCTATATCGTATGACAACGTAAGTAAAAATGAGGTGAGCAATGGAATCTTGACACTACCTTCATTGACTAGTTGACAGTTAGGATGGTTTTTGTTTCGAGACATGCGTTCTTTTGTGCATCGCTTTCATCACTCTAAAGAAGCTAAAACTTGATAAATGGGGGGGGGGGGGGGGGGGGGGGGGGGGTAGTACTCACCCTGACGTACTCTGATAGAATGGGCAAATTGGATATATACTTGCTAAAATTTGAAAATTAGAATATTTTTTTGAAATACAAGTTTTCAATACATAATATACAATGTTGTTTAATCAAATGTACTCACCCTGACGTACTATGATAGATAGAATGGGTGAAAAGGATATATACTTACTAAAACTTGAATATTTGCATATATTCCTGAAATACAAGTTTTTAGTACATAATATATAATGTTGTTTAATCATGATTTGAGTAAATATGCAAACATGCAAGTTTTAGTGAGTATATATGTAATAACCTCTAATATAAATGTACTAAACTTAATCGAGTGTCGATCCAAAGGAATGGTAGTTAAGATTTTAATATTCAAACTTCATTTAACTAATCAAACTAACAGAGTTAATAATGTTACAAGACTACAATAAAGAAAGCGTTACCGATAAAAGTAAACTATCCACTCAATCGCAGGGGTGGCTTAGTGGCAAAAGGCTTATAACTATCATTACTAAAATGTGAGATGTCTCAAGTTCAAGTTTGTGCTAGGGACAAACAACCTTGAAATGTACCAACTGCAAATATATCAACACAAATGTACGTCGATCTGTCAAATATTTTCAATTCTTCACAACTAAATATTGGCGGTTCTTCATCACCACCTCCACCTATGTATTCCATTCATCTGTTTGGTGTTGATGATTTGCCAATGTACGAGACTTAATTTTCTCCATCTATGCTTAGTGCCATTGATAAGGACTCTCCCGTCGAAGAAGTCCCACCCTAAAAGAAGAAGTCGTCAAAAAAACTTCTAAAGAGGACATCTAAATAGGATGATGTAATTCGGAACATTCCATGAACCACTGAAGAAGAAATCGTATTATTATATAAAGGTTGGTGATGAGTGCTCAAACACTCATCGTTTTTGATATATTTAAACTGCCAAAACGCACAAAAACAATCAAAAAGATATCAAAATACTTAAATTATCCCAGGGATTGTGTTTTATGTGTTTTAAATGCAAAATGAGCAAAAACAAAGAAAAAACGTACAAAGTTTGCAATATTGGCAGTTTCAGTCCCCTAAGTTTCAAAACTTGTCAATTTTAGTCCCTACGCATTTGTTTTGAAAGGAAAAGTCAACCCAAGGTTTTGAAAGTCAAAACTCACAAAATATTACACTTGGGTAACAAATTTTCTAAAATTACAAGTTTAGTCCCTGAAAATCCAAAAATGGCAAAATAGGTCCCTGGGAAGTTTTGAAATTTTGAAAAATGGAAAATTGGCAAATTTGGTCCTTGTATTATTGGTATTGGCAACATTGGTCCTTATGGTTACTTTGGAGAGATTACATTTCAGTCCCTCATGTTTTCAAAAATTACAAAAATGGTCCTTGTGCACCATTAGTTACCAAACGGACCCTTTTGTTAATATTAAACCCAAAACCAAAACCCCATCCAGTCCACCCATTACCCAGCCCACCACAATACCCCGGCCCACTTCCTTTTTGCTAATAACCACCCCGGTCAAACGGTCAACGAAGGTCAAAGACCTTTTGACCCGTCTTCTTCCCCAACACAGAAGCGCAAAACCGGGGAGACAATCCCCCCCTCCTCACCTTTTTCAACCACTAGCCCCCCACAATTAATTCTCCTCACCCACTTATCCCACCACAATAAATTTCTACACCAACCTACCACCATAACCACTCAATCTTGCCCCGACATATTTTTGGCGCCAAAATCGTGATCAAAGGCTAGGAATGATCAAAAGCTAATTCAATGGTGAGGATTTGGTCAAAGGGTCATCACAAAGACCATGGGTTTTTCAGAATTCAAAAAGTGCCCATGTGGAAGACTTAGTCTTAGTTTTGTAGCTCGTTATATATAATTAAAGCTCACATAAGCTTGGTGGTGTGTAATTTTGTAGTTTTTATGTATTTTCAGTTTATTTTTAATATATTGTAACCTTTTTTATCAATGAAAGTCTGTTTTAAAGTTTAAGTCTCATTTTCACTTTTCAAGTTCCATTTCAAATCTGCAAGTTCTCATCAAAGCTTTTAATGTGTGTACAAGTAATTCAGATGCTTATGTAAACTCAGAAACAAGGTTTTGAAAGCTTTATAAGCTTGTGTGAACATACTAAACTCAGTTTTCAATAATTACAAAAAAAATTAAGAAAAATCAAAAAAAAAAAATGGTGATCATTGATTGAAGAAGCTTGGAGCACAGTTTATTAAGGATGGCTGTGGGTTAAGGACCTCATGGGAGGTCAGTAGGTTGGTTCATTTGGTTCTTTGGTCTTTAACAGCTTTGCTTGGAAGGCTTATGTAAGCCTTTCTTTTAATTTGTACTCTCTCTAGTAGTTTAGTTAGTTGTTGTTGTCTAAAATACTTAGTTATTGCTTGTCATAATAATTGTATTCAGTAGATTGCATTGTGGTCTCTTGTTAACTTAATTTTACTCAGATTCAATTTTTGAAGGGGTGTTTGGTTAGTATCTGTTTGTGCCAAACTACTTGTATAATTGTGCATCTCTGTGTTTCATTCAGTTGTGTGGGTGTATAAAAGCTCAGGGAAACAACTCATTTGGTCACTAATACACAATAAAGTCAAAATCACTAAGAAGTGATCACCACAGTTAACTGTGGTGATTTTTCAAGTCCAAATCAAATCAAATCTGCTCACAAGTGGATGTCTTTGCTTAAGTTAGCTTTCATATAGCTTATCTTAACTTATTTGATCACTAAATCAACTATCTAAGTTCATATAAGTCAACACTTAAGTTTTCCTAAAAAGTCAAAAATACATATCTCAGATTTTTGCAAAACTTGGGAGAATTTATTTGATTTTTGTGTTTGGATTGGAAGTCTGAAATTTGTTGTGGGTTAACTCTACCAGTAGAACATTTGATTTTCACCATTGTTACATTTTTGTGATTTTTTTCTTTGGACCAAAATGGCCTTGGAACTGACCTGCAGGGCAAAATAGTTACCCTGTCTCAGCAGACTCAGTTCACCCACCCAACTTTGGTGGTGTTTTGTGACTGACCCAGTGGGTCCCACACCTCAGACTTGGCATCATTCAACCCCCCTCCTACCAAGGACTTAGGGTTGACCAGTTGTTTGACCTGTAGACCAGTGGACCCCACTTAGTTTGGCATCAAAAGTCTGTCCCCAGACTGCCTCAGAACCAAATAAGCCAAGTGCTTATTGTGGTATTTTAGCTTATTTTATCAGCTTATTTGTGTAATATTTGCTTTAACTTGTTCATTGAACTTATTTGCATCTGTTTTCACCAAAGTGGACCCCACACAAGCTGATTTTGGCTTATTTCCACTCTTGGTCAATAAAAGTCAACTGTTGAGGTTTTAAGCACTTGAAGTGCTTATTTCCTTGACCTCAGTCAAAGTCACTTCACAAAAGTTGTCTAAAAACTTGTAATAAGCAGTTTGGAAAAAGAAAATCTCAAATAAGCCCAACATAATAGAAGTGATAGCTTCTATTTAAGCCATTTGGCTTATTCGTCAGCTTATTAATAAGCAATTTCCATCTTTACAATTTTCCTAGGCTTCTGGTGTGTAAAAACAATTTCTGTAATTTTTTTAGATTTTTCTTTTTTCATTTAGTATTTTTCTTAATTAAAAGTAGTTTTTAGTAATTAATAAATAGTTGATAATTAATAATAACTAATTAGTAAATCAGAAAAATACAAATTAAATTTTAAAATTAGTTTTTAGTTATTTTTAAATTTTCCAAATTTTATTTTCACTTTTCTAGTGTATTTTAATAATTAATTAGAATTTAGGTTATTTTAAATAATTAAAAAGTAATTAATAATTAGTTAATAATTAGTAATAATTAATTAAATAGTCTTAAAAATATATTTTCATTTCTAAAATTTGTTTTATAGTATTTTAGATTTTTCTAAGTTTAATTTTTATTTTTCCAAGTTAATTTCTCATTTATTTATAATTTAGGTTAATTTAGTTAATTAAAAGTAATTAGGAAAATAGTATTTAATTAATAGTAATTATAAGATTAGTGTAAAAATTAATTTTAAATTTCCAAAAATTTTCTCTTATCATTAGGTTTGTAATAAGTAAATTTTTATACCAGTAGCCTTTCCAGATATCCGTATTCACATTTTTGTACGTTTGTTCACGTCTTCGGAAAACGTACGATTTTTAAGTTTTATGAGATTCCTTCTGAATCTCAATTCCAGTAATCATTCACATAGCTTTCCTAAGCTATTTCTGTTAATAATATCCAAATAATTCTCACAACAAACCCTTTCTGTGAATAAACACCCGATCACAAAGCACGCTAAAGTTAAAATTCACACCTCAACGGGATTTAATGACCCGGTGATACCTTATATTACCCGGAGCATTGACCTAAGCTATTTGAATTTATTGACCATTCTTTGGTCAATATAAGTTGGTGGTTTAGCATCAATCAGTTGGGTTCGTACATCGGGTGATAGCGCCAAAGTAATACGTATAAGGAAAATGTGTTTCGGACAGAGGTTTTAGGTTACGTTGAGCAAACAATGAAGGTATCAGGTGTTCGAACCTACAATTCGTTAAATAGGAAATGGAAGGGTTTACGCCTCAGAGTATAAAACCTAAATTTGCCAAATATGTAAAATGACCAAATTGCCCCTATAACTTAAAAAAACCAAATAAATACTTAAATAAAACACCAAATAAATCCCAAACACTTGGAAATGAGTAACATATGAGCAATATTATTTTTGTGGGAACATCTGAAATATTTTAACTTATACAAAAATGTTATGCCACGCCTAAAATTAATATAAGGTCCAAAATGAATTAAAAAGTTGTACAAAATATTTAAATAAAGGGATATGCTTAATCTAATTATAGATAGAATCATTTTCTGATTTTTCTCACTTTTTATTAGCCCCAAATCCGGCCATAATCCCCCTCCTCTCCTATATAATTTATTTAGGTACCTATTTCATTTAAACTAATTTCAAAACCCTAATTCCATCCAAAACAAACAAAACCGGCGACCATAAAATTTTCCAAGGGTCTTGCTATTTTTATTGGACGTTTTCTAAGGTGGTGAAGGCTAGAAAAATAGTGGTGAAGGCTGTGGAGTGATCGGGTGTTCGATTTTCTTTTTGGTGTTCGTTATTTTGAGCCGAGAGAAGGATAATTGTTTCTACTTGTTCTATTCGATCCAACCTACATTGGGTATTTTTTTATCATCCCTTTTATCCTATAAAATCTATATAAAATCATGAATCGATCCATGCATGATAACTAAGGCTATACGAATTAAAGATCACAAAACCCTAATAAAATGCAAAACCCTATAATCTGCCATATATAATTTTTCGGACTTCGAAACTATTTTTTTATGGTGTAATCATATGTGCTAGATTCATATAAAATATGCTTACAATTATTCAAAGCTTGTAGAAATCATTTTTGATTTATTTGTTTTGATCCTATTGGAATAAAAATGAAAAGGGTGTGAATGGTTTAGGGTTAGGGTTTTGGTTATTATTTTGTGATAATAAATGATATAAGGATTGTTTAATGATGATGGGATGATTGGGAAAAAGTAGGGTTTGATGGTTGTGATTTATTTTGTTAGTCGATTGATGTTTTATAAAGTGTAGGGTGGATTTTGTAATTTTATAAACTTATGGGACATTTTTGTAACTTGTATTAGACTAGGGGTAAATTTTATAAATTATAATACGGGGGTGTTATGTGCTAAATTTGAAACTAGAAGGTTTAAAAGGTAAATTAATTATAAATAGATTTGATTTGGAAATTAATAAAAGTAGAGGGGTTATTTTGTAAATTATGAAAATGGAAGGATCAGTTGTATAAATATCATGTAAAGGGTAAAATGTGATAATTATGATAATTAAGAGTTAAATGTGCTAATATGGAATTATTATATATTTGTAATTTAGTAATTAATAAGGATTAATTTGTAAATAATATAATTAAAGGGTGTAAAGTGTAATATTGTGAACTTGAAGGGTTAATATTGTTAAATTATGTGTAATTTGTATAAAATATGAAAACTTTAATAACTACGCATTAGACCTTTAACTATGGCATATTTGCATTTGAAACCCTAAAATATGGAAAGTGATCTATATAAACCCTAAAATCATTATGACTTATTAAAATGAACCCTAATTCCATAATAAGTTTAATAAATGACTTAACTTGCATTTTGATCTTAATCTTTCTAATTATAGAAATATGCTATTTATGGAACTTACAAAATAAGGAAACTTGTTAAAAATAGAAAGTTACTTAAAATGGAAAGATAACCTAAAGGGGAGTAATCTGATTTGCAATTAACTAGTAAATAATTCTCGGCTTTTAATTCAGTGAAAAATGAGTGATTCCTATTTCTCTTTGATCCTTCCTCTTACTTGCTTTGTCATCTGGTTGAGGTACATATATTCTGACCTTCCTTATAAGGTTTCTCATGACTCTTGATCCTTGATTATAATTCTTTATCTTGATATGATCCCTTTGAACCTTTGCTTTTGTTCCCTTGATATTTGATATAATTCGTTCGTTACCCTGTGACATGAATATTCGAATCCCTTGATACTTTGAAAGTTCATTTGATATTGTAACTGGATTTGGAAACCTTTCTTAATTATATCATGAAAATGTTTTGACAAAAACTATTTTAAAATGATGTTTATGAGCACAATGCGATACCACTTTTATATGAAATTTTACTAACTTTTATGAAAACTACTTTTAAAGACTATCTTTATGAAAACTGTTATTAAATATCACTTTTATGAAAGCCATTATTAAAAGATTTCTTTAAATGAATATTTGATATAAACTTTCGAATTGAACCTTTGCTATGAACCTTTGAACCATTTAATTGTGAACCCTTGATTATGAACCTTTGATATTCTGATGACTTAGACATTTGCCAAACTTTGACCTTGCCCTCTCATTACTATGTTCCATTTTCCCTACCACTATTATGATTTCTGACCTTGGTACATCTGACATCTTTGGTTCATTGATATTATATTTTTCTAAAACTCTTTTTGAAAACATAACTTGGTAATATGAGATAAAACTATTTGAACTAATTTTTGAAAATATGACAACATGTCAGTTTCTAAATGGAAGTTTAAATAACTTTTATCAAAAATGTTTAAGAAAATACTTTTACGATAACCATGTTTTAAAATGAATTGCTAAGTTTTCCAAATCAGTTTGTTATAACATTTTCACACTTGTAAACCTTGAACCATTGATATGAACCTTTGCTTGTTTAGGATTCCCTATCCCACTACTTTGATACCCTTTTATTATTTGAATCTGTATTATATGGACCATATGATATGAACCTTTTGACTTACTTTTGACCTATTCAGTATGAGACCCAGGCTATCACTAGGCATGGGGGTTCCATGTCCATAGCATTGATGCACCGATGTTATTGTGTTCGAGTGATTTTCCATACCATCCCTTTCTGTTATATGATATGCGCGCTTTATGATATAATTTATTATGGCCAATCTGATTTCTGTGGGGGCGTATGCGTGTATCCTAGATCTGTTATATGTTATTTGTTATCTGTTATCTGGTGATTGATGTTGCATGCATGCACGTCCTTCACAACTCATTGAGGTCACCCCTCTGATTACATCTGATATTCTGAGGCCTCCCCTCTGGATTTCATATGAGGCGACATATGGTATGAATTGATCTGTTCCGGGCACGTGGTTGCAATACTGAATATGAACCTAAACCTTAACCTTTTTTTCCTTTACTTAACTTTTACCTTTATATTATATCCATATTATACCTTCTTGATGAGTGCTCAAACACTCATCATTTTTATCGTATTTGGACTGCCAAAACATCCAAAAATACCCAAAAACGCATCAAAATACACAAATTATCCCAAAAGTGTGTTTTATATGTTTTAGATGCAAAATGTTTAAAAACAAATGAAAAACGAACAAAGTTTGCACAATTGGCAGTTTCAGTCCCTCAAGTTTCAAAATTTGGCAAAACTAGTCCCTGGAAGTTTAAAATGAAAGAAAAGTCAACCCAAGGCAAAGAAAAGTCAAAAATTATCAAAATAAGTCCTTGGGTGAAAAAGTTTGAGAAAATTACACTTTTACCCCTCAAAATCTAAAATTGGCATAAAAGGTCCCTGGAGTTTCAGAAAATGACAGATTTGGTCCCTGGTGGGATAATTTTGAAAGAAAAAATCATTTTTATCCTTGGAAAGTCAAAATGTGTTAAAAATGGTCATTGGGTAAAATATTGTGGAAATTACATGTTTGGTCCCCGAAGTTCGGCAACTTGTCAATTTTAGTCCCCGGGAACTTTTGAAAATTTGAAAAATGGAAATTTGGTTCTTGGCTCATTTGGTTCTTTGAATAATTGGTCCTTGTGAGTACTTTGGGAACATGACAAAATCAGCCCTCAACTTTTGGCTTGTTACAATATTGGTCCTTATGTGTTATTAACCAAACGGACCCTTGGTTTTATTATCCAAAACCCAATCCACAACACAACACTCCAGGCCCATCCTCACTTTAGCCCACCCAAATCCCTTAACCGTTTTAAATAATCCTCCCCTCTTTGACCCGCGTTGACCATCCCTTCCACCTCACCCTACGCCTGCTACACTCCAAGCAAACACCATCATCACCCCCTACCCTTCACCACCTGCATACTCCACCTTCCCCCCCTTGCACCTCAAACAAACATAAGCTTCCAAAACACCCACTGGCATCAATTATCTTCAAAGAAAACGCCAAGATAAATTTTGGCGCCAAATCCCTTCAAAGGCCAAGATTGATTCTACTCATCCTATGGCTCCAATTGTAGCTGGGAAAGAGACAAAAATGCCCTCCCAAACCCTAATTCGAAGGCATAAAAGGTGGAGATAAGCTGTGGAGCAAAAGAGTAGAAAATTTTAGTTTTTATTTTTCAATGTATTTTTAAATTCAAGCTTTAGTTTTAATTAGCAAGTAATGTAATCTCAGTTGTATCTTTTGAACTTTATTAATCAACACCATTCCAGTTTTAAGTTGCTAGAAATACTTACATTCAGTTGGTAGTGAAAAGCAGAAAACAAAAAAATAAAAAAAAATAGGAGTATTGAACTTGAAAAATCAAAAATCACAAACAAGAAGAAGAAGCATGGAGCACTGTAAGTACTGGATGGCAATGGTTTAGTGCTCATGGGAGCAATAGGATGATGATTTGAGGTCTGATTCTCATTGGTATTAAGCTGTGGATGGCATTTGTAAGGATTTCTCATGTTTTATCTCATTACCTATTTTATGCAGTTCATGTACTTATTTGTTGTTTAGATGTACTTTGTTCATGATAATAAGTAGTAAAACGTACATCAAAGCTCAGTTTAATTAGTTAAGTAGCCTAAAGTTGTGAAAAGTTTCTTAAAACAGGTTTATAGGGGTGTTTGGTTGAAGGTAGTTTGTTGTGCTCTTGTTGTCTATGATTGCAATCCTTGGTTTTAGTAAGTCACTTATGTCCATTTAAGCTCAGTTTGACTACCATTTTGGTCATTTTCCAAACCAAAGTCAAAATCTTAGGTTTTGTACCCTCACAGTCAACTGTGGGGGTTTTGGGATCTCAAATCCATCACTTTGGCTGATATGCTTGTTAATCTAGTGTAATTTAGTCTTAATATAGCTCATAAATTCATCCTTAATCAGTTAATTGTGATCAAAACTCAAAAAAGTCAAGAATTCAAGTTTTTCATAAAAGTCAATTGTGCCATCTCAGATTTTGATCAAACTTTGGAAGCTTTTAAATTGATGGATATTAGGATTTAGGACTTGACATATTTTGCAAGCTTAATCTTTACCACCTTGTTGATTTTTGAGATTTTTCCCAGATTTTTAGGATTTTTTGTACTGGGTCCCACCAAGCCTCAAAGAGACCTGCAGGGCAAGATACTTGCCCTGTCTCAGCAGCTCAGCTGTACACAACCACCTTTTGTGGTGGTTTGTGGCCACTACAGTGGTCCAAGTCCTTTGATTTTGGTTCCCCTCAACCCCCTCCTACCAGGGAGTGATTTTGAACCATTTGTTTGACCCCTAAGCCTGTGGACACCACCTAATTTGGCCCCTTAACTTTGTCCCACAACTGCCTCAGAAACCAATAAGCAAAGTGCTTATTTGAGATTTTTGGCTTATTCAGGCCACATTTGTGTGTGATATCTGCTTATTCTTGTTCGTAAGACTCAGAGAAACCAAATTTGATCATTGTAGACCCCACACCTCACCATTTGAGCTAAAAACACTCCACAGTCAACAAAAGTCAACTGTGGGTGTAATAAGCACTCCAAGTGCTTATTTTAAGGGTTAAAATAAAAGTTTTTTCATTAAAAGCTGTTGTTTTTAGTTTATAATTAGTTTAGAAAAAGAAAAAATCCAAAAAACCAACTTTAAAAATAGTGATAGCTTCTATTTAATAGGATTTATCAATTTATTTTTCTTTTTAATTTATTTCTAAGTAATATACCACTTTTATATTTTTAGAAATTCTATTTTAGGTTAAAATAATTTTATAAATTTTTTCAGATTTTTATTTTGTCTTTTACTGGTTTTTCTAATTAATTTTAATTTAATTTAGTTTTAATTAATATTAATCAATTAAATAGCATAATTAGATTTTATATAGTATAACCCAGTTTTTATAATTTTTATAGCTTTTATTTTAGTTAAAACATTTTTATAAATTTTTCTAGAATTTTTACTGTTCATTTTCTATTTTTTTTATAATATAATTAGTTTAATTAGTAATTAAATAGTAATTAGATTAATAATTAATTAATTAGCTTAAAAATACATAAAATTAACTTTTTATAATTTTTTAGGATTCCTGTAATGATTAATTAGATTTATAAATTTTTTCTTAATTTTCTAAGCCTTTTTAATATTTTTAATAATTCTAATTAGTTTAATTAGTATTAAATAGATAATTAGTAATTAATGAATAATAAATAATTAAATAGTGTAAAAATAGTTTTTATTTTTATTAAAATTTTCTTTAATTATTAGGATTGTAAAAATATTAATTTTACACTTTTAACCCTTCCCGTCCATCAGTTGTACTTTTTGTTTTGTTCGTTTGTATACGTTTTTTAATTAAAACGTACGTTTTTAGGTTCTAGCTCAAATCCTTGTAATCCAAATTCCCGTAATCAATCACGTAGCTTTCCTAAGCTATATTTGTTTATAATCTCCAAATAATTCTGATCATAAACCCTTTCTGTGAACAAACACCCGATCACAAAGCACGCTAAAGTTACATTTCACACCTCAACGGGATTTAACGACCCGGTGATACCTTATATTACCCGGAGTATTGATCTAGGAAGTTTGACCTTGTTGACCATTGACTTGGTCAATTTAAGGTTGACTGTTTAGGCTCAATCAATTTATGGCGCCGCTGCCGGGG
The DNA here is from genome assembly GCA_030686995.1 of Artemisia argyi. NCBI lineage: Eukaryota > Viridiplantae > Streptophyta > Magnoliopsida > Asterales > Asteraceae > Artemisia > Artemisia argyi. Next base: position 28,485,681 of record CM060708.1, read on the forward strand.
AGGTGTGCGCGTTTCTGTAGCGTCTTTCGAGATTAGTGTTATCTCACCTCACTCATTGTACAAATACCATCACTTGTGAATATTTTCAAAATCAAAACACATAAAAATGTCATTGACACTTTTCCTAAAGTGTTAAAACACCAAAAAAAGTAAAAAACAACAAAACCATATCGTAACGTTTTCTGATTCGGTTTTCTTTTAAGGTGATTCTTGAAGAGAAACGAGTCTGGATTATGGGACGATAACAAAAATATTGTCCAAAAAGTTTTTATCCCTAGTGCATGCGCACTCGTTCTTCAAGGTCCACTAGCCTATTACGTGAGCTGGTTCGGAAACCTAGAAGACCTCGTAGACGTTCTGCACCAACAGTCGGATCTGAGATCCGTACTGTTCCACCTCCAGCTGTCATCATGGCGTCTGAGCCCACTATGAACGAGCTTCTCCAAGCACCCGTCGAGGGTTACGGAGATGCTATCGTTGTTCCGGCAATCATGGCCGACAATTTTGAGCTTAAAACAGGGTTGATAAACCTGGCCACATCACGTCAATTCTACGGTTATGAGAGGGACGATCCTCAAGATCACATTTGATGGTTCAATAACATAACATACACCATCAAATGCAAAGATGTCCCCTGTGAAGCAATCAAACTTCTTCTCTTCCCATTCTCCCTGGAGGGACAAGCCCGGATTTGGCTTGAAAAATAACCTCCACGATCTATTGAGACTTGGGAAGATCTTGTGAAAAAGTTCATGAATGAATTCTTTCCTCCTTCCAAAACCACGAGTCTCAAGAATGAGATCATGAAATTTACGCAGAAATTTGATGAATCCTTTAGTGAGGCATGGGATCGTTACAAGGAATTGCTCCGAAAATGTCCTCACCACGGTTTCTCCGATCTCATGACACTTGATACTTTCTACAATGGTGTAAGCCAATCCGATCAAGACTCTCTAAATGCCTCCGCTGGAGGTAACTTCTTGAATCGCACCACAAAGGATGCTTTAGCGATCATTGAGAATAAATCTAAGGTCCGCATTCCCCGAAGCAAATCGGTTGTTTTCCAAAGGGATGTTGGTCCTTCTTCCTCATCGCCCGTGGCTCAGTCTAGCACCGATGCTAGACTTGACAAACTCACGGAAGCTGTCCATGCATTGGTTCTCGCCCAAGGCAAGAAAGATTCTTCTCCTTCTCCACAAGCTGAAATAAAAAAGATAGAAGTTTGTGTCACTTGTGGTGGTCCACATTCATATTATAATTGCCCTGCCACCGAAGGCAATCCATTCGAAGTAAATGCAATAGCCGGCAATTCCAACCAAGGAGGTAGCCAATACCGTCCTCAAGTGGAACCAAATTACCGGGCTAGCAATCAGGGTGGACCACCCGGTTTTCCTCAAAATCCAAATAGGTTTAATCCTAATCCACCAAGGGGGCCTAATATGCAAAATCAAAATCCTGCCCCCGTCAATCAGTACCCACCCCAAAGGGGTAATCAAGGGTATTCAGCTCCAAATTATCAAGATCCCCTCCCAAACGAGCTCAATAACTACATCAAAGTTAATGAGACCAAAATGAGGGCAATGCAAAATCAAATCTCAAATTTGAAGAATGATTTCCAATCATCAATAGCCAAACAGGGTCAAGAGCTGAAGAGTGAGTTGATGCAAACAAACAACAAAATTGATCAAAATCAAGGCAAGATTGAAAATATGCTTGCCAGTCTTATGAATCATCTCACTCTACCCTCTACATCAGGAGGTCTCCCGGCTAATACAATTGTTAACCCCAAGGGTGAACTCAAAGCTATTACTACACGAAGTGGTAAAGCTTATGAAGAGCCGCCAGTTCCTCCTATTCCTCCTATTCCTCCTCCTCTTTACCCCGAGGAAGTTGAAATTGAGCCTGAGGCAACCACGGACAAGGTGCAATTTACTAGCCCACGAAGTACCGCACACGTCCACCCTCAGGTTGTTCCAGAAATTGTACCAAAATCTGGACTTGTACCAAAACGGGGAGTTGTATTTGAACCATCAACAACTCCTGTTGAGAACCCTAAATCCAAACCTTCGCTACCATACCCGTCACGACTTAATGAGCAAAAGCTCCGCGAAAAGGCTAGTCACCAAATGGATAAATTTTATCAAATCTTTCAAGATTTGCATTTTGACGTTAACCTTGCGGATGCTATCATCCTGATGCCCAAATTCGCATCGATGATCAAAAACTTGTTAAGCAACAAGGAAAAATTGTACGAAATGGCAAAAACTCCTTTGAACGAAAACTGCTCTGCAGTTATCTTAAAGAAGCTTCCTAAGAAACTTGGAGACCCTGGGAGATTTCTCATTCCATGTGTTTTCCCTGGGATGGTTGAATGCTTCGCCTTAGCTGATCTTGGCGCTAGCATCAACCTGATGCCTTACTCAGTGTGGGAGAAACTCTCTCTTCCTCAACTTACTCCTACGTGCATGACTCTCGAGCTTGCCGACCGTTCAATCTCTCGTCCTCTCGGCATTGCCGAAGACGTATTCGTGAAAGTAGGAAAGTTCCATTTCCCCGCTGACTTCGTTGTTGTTAAGTTCGATGCTGACCCACGAGTTCCTCTCATTCTTGGGAGAGGATTCTTAAGGACGGGTCGTGCGTTAATTGATGTGCACGAAGAGGAAATAACTCTTCGTGTTGGTAATGAAGCTGTAACCTTCAACCTCGATCAAACTTCGAGGTACTCCTCTAATTATGACGCCGAAACGGTTAACCGAATTGATGTCATTGATGTTGCGTCTGAGGAGTACGCTCAAGAGGTTCTAGGTTTTGTCGATGATTCCCCGAGTGAAAACCTCACTCCATCTTCTCACCCCATTGTAGCCAATTCTTTTCCTTCCCTCACTCCGTTTGAGGGAAGTGACTTCATCTTCTTAGAAGAAATTGAGGCCTTTCTCAAAAGTGATTCGATTCCCGATGGAATTGATAACCAAGAGATCGACCTTGAGAGGGATATTCACCTGCTTGAAAAATTGTTAAACGAAGATCCCTCTCATCTTCCTGTTCTACCACAAACACTTCATAAGGAGGAAGTCAAAAATGTTGAGAAAACTGATGACTTTCCCGCGGTTGAACTTAAGGACTTGCCGCCTCACCTTGAGTATGCATTTCTGGAGGGTGATGATAAATTGCCCGTCATAATTGCTAAAAATTTAAGTGTTGAGGAAAAGGCTGCTCTTATACAGGTTTTGAAGTCTCATAAACGAGCAATTGCTTGGCGTCTCTCCGATATCAAGGGCATCGACCCTGAGTTTTGTACTCACAAGATATTAATGGAGGATGACTTCAAACCTGCGGTCCAACATCAAAGAAGGGTGAATCCAAAAATTCATGAGGTTATCAAACAAGAGGTTTTAAAACTTCTTGATGCCGGATTGATTTACCCTATCTCGGACAGTCCTTGGGTCAGCCCAGTTCACTGTGTTCCAAAAAAGGGTGGCATTACTGTTGTCACAAATGAGGAGAATGAGTTAATTCCAACTCGTTTGGTTACGGGTTGGCGCGTCTGCATTGATTATCGTAAATTGAATGACGCCACCCGTAAGGATCATTTTCCTCTACCCTTTATGGATCAGATGCTCGAGAGATTAGCGGGGAATGAGTACTATTGCTTCCTCGATGGTTTCTCGGGTTACTTTCAGATTCCCATTGACCCGCAAGACCAAGAAAAGTCCACTTTTACGTGCCCCTATGGAACCTTCGCATATAAACGTATGCCATTTGGCTTATGTAATGCTCCGGGCACGTTTCAAAGATGTATGATGGCCATTTTTTCCGACATGATCGGAAAGACTATGGAGGTCTTTATGGACGATTTTTCGGTCATTGGGGATTCGTTCCAATCATGTCTCTCCCATTTAGACGATATGCTAAAACGTTGTGAAGACACAAAGTTATGTCTAAATTGGGAAAAGAGTCACTTTATGGTCAAAGAGGGCATTGTCCTCGGCCATAAAATTTCAAAAAACGGGATTGAGGTTGACCGTGCCAAAGTGGACGTCATTGCAAAATTGCCTCATCCCACGACTGTGAAAGGTGTTAGGAGCTTTTTGGGTCACGCCGGTTTTTACCGTAGGTTTATTCAAGATTTTTCTAAAATCGCCCGGCCTATGACCCATCTCCTCGAGAAGGATGCTCCTTTTATCTTCTCCCCTGAGTGCATCGAAGCCTTTGAAACATTAAAGAAAAGGCTTACCGAGGAACCGATTCTTGTTGCCCCTGATTAGGACTTGCCCTTCGAGCTCATGTGTGATGCGAGTGATTATGCTATTGGGGAAGTCTTGGGGCAATGCAAAACAAAACATTTTCAGCCTATACACTATGCCAGCAAGACTATGACCGAGGCTCAAAGTCATTACACCACCACTGAAAAAGAATTATTAGCCGTGGTGTATGCTTTTGAAAAATTCCGGCCATACTTGATTCTGACTAAAAGCATAGTGTATACGGATCATTCGGCTTTGAAGTATCTATTTGCAAAACAAGATGCAAAGCCGAGACTCCTCCGATAGGTTCTCCTCCTTCAGGAATTTGATATCATCATTCGTGATAAAAAAGGAGCTGAGAACCTAGCTGCTGATCATCTCTCCCGTCTTGAAAACCCTCACCAAAATGCTTTCGAGAAAAAGGAAATAAATGAAACATTTCCTCTCGAAACCCTCAATGTGGTTTCATTTCGTGGAGACTCGATTACCCCATGGTTTGCCGACTTTGCAAACTATCTTGCGGGTAACTTCATTGTGAAAGGGATGTCGTCCCAACAAAAAAATAAATTTTTCAAAGATGTCAAACATTACTTTTGGGACGACCCCTACTTGTTCAAGATATGCGCGGATCAAGTCATCCGGCGGTGTGTGTATGGTCAGGAAGCCACTGAAATTTTAAAGGCTTGCCATGCTGGTCCCACGGGGGGCCACCACAATCCCAACTACACTGCCAAAAAGGTGTTTGATTCCGGCTTTTATTGGCCCTCGATCTACAAGGATGCCCAAGATTTGGTCAAGTCCTGTGACGCTTGTCAACGTCACGGGAATATTTCACAAAAGAATGAAATGCCTCAGAATGCAATTCAAGTTTGTGAAATCTTTGATATCTGGGGCATCGACTTTATGGGGCCATTTCCATCCTCTCACGGAAACAAATACATACTCGTGGCAGTTGACTATTTGTCAAAATGGGTTGAAGCGAAAGCTTTACCCACAAATGATGCCCGAGTAGTTGTGAAATTTTTGAAAGCTCTCTTTGCTCGATTTGGAACTCCACGTGCTATAATTAGTGATCGTGATACTCATTTCTGCAATGACAAATTTGATAAAGTCATGCAAAAGTATGGTGTAACTCACCGTCTTTCTACTGCGTACCACCCTCAAACAAGTGGATAAGTAGAAGTTTCCAATCGAGGCATAAAGAGAATATTGGAAAGAACCGTTGGGGAAAATCGTGCATCTTGGTCGGATAAATTAGATGATGCACTTTGGGCTTTCCGTACGGCGTATAAAACACCCATTGGGTGTACGCCTTATAAACTTGTGTACGGGAAAGCGTTCCATCTTCCGATCGAGCTTGAGCATAAAGCCTATTGGGCTCTCAAGCATGCAAATTTTGACCTCAAAACTGCGGGTGATCATAGGAAAGTTCAACTGAATGAATTAAATGAACTTCGTGATCAAGCTTACGAGAACTCTTTGATCTATAAAGAAAAGACAAAGAAGATTCATGACTCAAAAATCAAAAACCGCGTTTTCAACGTTGGTGATCGAGTCCTTCTTTTCAACTCTAGACTCAAGATCTTCTCGGGAAAGCTCAAAACCCGATGGACTGGTCCATTCACTATCGTTAAGGTTTATCCTTATGGCACCGTCGAGTTATCACAAAATGACGGCCCTAACTTCAAAGTGAATGGACATCGTCTAAAGCACTACTTTGGAGAGGACATACCATCCATGGTTGTCCCGGATCTCCAAACTTTCCCCAAGGACAATTAAATTCGGGGATCGAGTCAAGCTGGCGACTCGGTGAACAAAAATTAGCAACATATATGGGTTTTCACCCGTATTTCTGACTTCTTTCTACTTTCTACCACTCTAGTGTGGGGGAATGGCCAACCCTCCGCTATTTGAAAAATGTATATATGTATATAAGTTAAAAAAAAAAAAAAAAATTATGTGATTGTATGTACAGATAAATAAAGTAAAAAATACAAAACAAAATTCCACAGTTAGCTTCGAATATTTTCTTTTTACGTTCATAGATTCGGCATAATAGCCGGGACTGTGAATATTGAGGACAATATTCATTTCTAAGTGTGGGGGGGAAATTCTAGCGAAATTTATCGCAAAATACTTTTAAGTACCCCCATTTTGGCCCAAATTTTTCAAAAAATTTTTTCACTTTATTTCAAAATTTTTGTGGTAATCAGTCCGCCGTGTCTAAACGACAAAAAGGATTGGCTAGTCCAGGAGCAAACGGCTCTTGGTAAAGACAACTCAAATCCGTTGACGGCTTGCAATTTGCCCAAAATTGTACGGTTCCTCAACTCCCCAAAAACAAATGAGTTGGCTAGCCCGCAAGATTATGGCTTGTGGTAAAGGCCGTGGAAAAACCATAATTGGTAATCAGCTCACCAAGATGTCGACTAGGTCCATCAAGATGCTGGCTAGTCCAGGAGCAAACGGCTCCTGGTAAAGACTAATCAAATCCGTTGACAGCTGGTGGTTTGCTTAAAATCACACGGTTATCAGGTGTGCCACAGTTCTTACACCTGGCTACTCCAGAAGTGATGGCTTTTGGTAAAGAGTTTCAAACCCATCAAGTTTTTCTCAAAAGATTGCTAGGGACTAGCAATAGCTTAGTGTGGGGGATTGATGAGTGCTCAAACACTCATCATTTTTATCGTATCTGGACTGCAAAAACATCCAAAAATACCCAAAAACGCATCAAAATACACAAATTATCCCAAAAGTGTGTTTTATATGTTTTAGATGCAAAATGTTTAAAAACAAATGAAAAACGAACAAAGTTTGCACAATTGGCAGTTTCAGTCCCTCAAGTTTCAAAATTTGGCAAAACTAGTCCCTGGAAGTTTAAAATGAAAGAAAAGTCAACCCAAGGCAAAGAAAAGTCAAAAATTATCAAAATAAGTCCTTGGGTGAAAAAGTTTGAGAAAATTACACTTTTACCCCTCAAAATCCAAAATTGGCATAAAAGGTCCCTGGAGTTTCAGAAAATGACAGATTTGGTCCCTGGTGGGATAATTTTGAAAGAAAAAATCATTTTTATCCTTGGAAAGTCAAAATGTGTTAAAAATGGTCATTGGGTAAAATATTGTGGAAATTACATGTTTGGTCCCTGAAGTTCGGCAACTTGTCAATTTTAGTCCCCGGGAACTTTTGAAAATTTGAAAAATGGAAATTTGGTTCTTGGATCATTTGGTTCTTTGCATAATTGGTCCTTGTGAGTACTTTGGGAACATGACAAAATCAGCCCTCAACTTTTGGCTTGTTACAATATTGGTCCTTATGTGTTATTAACCAAACGGACCCTTGGTTTTATTATCCAAAACCCAATCCACAACACAACACTCCAGGCCCATCCTCACTTTAGCCCACCCAAATCCCTTAACCGTTTTAAATAATCCTCCCCTCTTTGACCCGCGTTGACCATCCCTTCCACCTCACCCTACGCCTGCTACACTCCAAGCAAACACCATCATCACCCCTACCCTTCACCACCTGCATACTCCACCTTCCCCCCCCCCTTGCACCTCAAACAAACATAAGCTTCCAAAACACCCACTGGCATCAATTATCTTCAAAGAAAACGCCAAGATAAATTTTGGCGCCAAATCCCTTCAAAGGCCAAGATTGATTCTACTCATCCTATGGCTCCAATTGTAGCTGGGAAAGAGACAAAAATGCCCTCCCAAACCCTAATTCGAAGGCATAAAAGGTGGAGATAAGCTGTGGAGCAAAAGAGTAGAAAATTTTAGTTTTTATTTTTCAATGTATTTTTAAATTCAAGCTTTAGTTTTAATTAGCAAGTAATGTAATCTCAGTTGTATCTTTTGAACTTTATTAATCAACACCATTCCAGTTTTAAGTTAAATTTCAAGTTTGATCAACTTCAAAATTCTTAAATGCTTGATTGTTGTTGTAGCTGATAACTTAGATTATCTAGGTTCACAAAAGCTTATATAAGCTTATTTAAGCTGCTAGAAATACTTACATTCAGTTGGTAGTGAAAAGCAGAAAACAAAAAAATAAAAAAAAATAGGAGTATTGAACTTGAAAAATCAAAAATCACAAACAAGAAGAAGAAGCATGGAGCACTGTAAGTACTGGATGGCAGTGGTTTAGTGCTCATGGGAGCAATAGGATGATGATTTGAGGTCTGATTCTCATTGGTATTAAGCTGTGGATGGCATTTGTAAGGATTTCTCATGTTTTATCTCATTACCTATTTTATGCAGTTCATGTACTTATTTGTTGTTTAGATGTACTTTGTTCATGTTAATAAGTAGTAAAACGTACATCAAAGCTCAGTTTAATTAGTTAAGTAGCCTAAAGTTGTGAAAAGTTTCTTAAAACAGGTTTATAGGGGTGTTTGGTTGAAGGTAGTTTGTTGTGCTCTTGTTGTCTATGATTGCAATCCTTGGTTTTAGTAAGTCACTTATGTCCATTTAAGCTCAGTTTGACTACCATTTTGGTCATTTTCCAAACCAAAGTCAAAATCTTAGGTTTTGTACCCTCACAGTCAACTGTGAGGGTTTTGGGATCTCAAATCCATCACTTTGGCTGATATGCTTGTTAATCTAGTGTAATTTAGTCTTAATATAGCTCATAAATTCATCCTTAATCAGTTAAGTGTGATCAAAACTCAAAAAAGTCAAGAATTCAAGTTTTTCATAAAAGTCAATTGTGCCATCTCAGATTTTGATCAAACTTTGGAAGCTTTTAAATTGATGGATACTAGGATTTAGGACTTGATATTTTGCAAGCTTAATCTTTACCACCTTGTTGATTTTTGAGATTTTTCCCAGATTTTTAGGATTTTTTTGTACTGGGTCCCACCAAGCCTCAAAGAGACCTGCAGGGCAAGATACTTGCCCTGTCTCAGCAGCTCAGTTGTACACCACCACCTTTTGTGGTGGTTTGTGGCCACTACAGTGGTCCAAGTCCTTTGATTTTGGTTCCCCTCAACCCCCCTCCTACCAGGGAGTGATTTTGAACCATTTGTTTGACCCCAAAGCCTGTGGACCCCACCTAATTTGGCCCCTTAACTTTGTCCCACAACTGCCTCAGAAACCAATAAGCAAAGTGCTTATTTGAGCTTTTTGGCTTATTCAGGCCACATTTGTGTTTGATATCTGCTTATTCTTGTTCATAAGACTCAGAGAAACCAAATTTGATCATTGTGGACCCCACACCTCACCATTTGAGCTAAAAACACTCCACAGTCAACAAAAGTCAACTGTGGGTGTAATAAGCACTCCAAGTGCTTATTTTAAGGGTTAAAATAAAAGTGTTTTCATTAAAAGCTGTTGTTTTTAGTTTATAATTAGTTTAGAAAAAGAAAAAATCCAAAAAACCAACTTTAAAAATAGTGATAGCTTCTATTTAATAGGATTTATCAATTTATTTTTCTTTTTAATTTATTACTAAGTAATATACCACTTTTATATTTTTAGAAATTCTATTTTAGGTTAAAATAATTTTATAAATTTTTCCAGATTTTTATTTTGTCTTTTAGTGGTTTTTCTAATTAATTTTAATTTAATTTAGTTTTAATTAATATTAATCAATTAAATAGCATAATTAGATTTTATATAGTATAACCTAGTTTTTATAATTTTTATAGCTTTTATTTTAGTTAAAACATTTTTATAAATTTTTCTAGAATTTTTACTGTTCATTTTCTATTTTTTTATAATATAATTAGTTTAATTAGTAATTAAATAGTAATTAGATTAATAATTAATTAATTAGCTTAAAAATACATAAAATTAACTTTTTATAATTTTTTAGGATTCCTGTAATGATTAATTAGATTTATAAAAATTTTCTTAATTTTCTTAGCCTTTTTAGTATTTTTAATAATTCTAATTAGTTTAATTAGTATTAAATAGATAATTAGTAATTAATGAATAATAAATAATTAAATAGTGTAAAAATAGGTTTTATTTTTATTAAAATTTTATTTAATTATTAGGATTGTAAAAATATTAATTTTACACTTTTAACCCTTCCCGTCCATCAGTTGTACTTTTTGTTTTGTTCGTTTGTATATGTTTTTTAATTAAAACATACGTTTTTAGGTTCTAGCTCAAATCCTTGTAATCCAAATTCCCGTAATCAATCACGTAGCTTTCCTAAGCTATATTTGTTTTTAATCTCCAAATAATTCTGATCATAAACCATTTCTGTGAATAAACACCCGATCACAAAGCACGCTAAAGTTACATTTCACACCTCAACGTGATTTAACGACCCGGTGATACCTTATATTACCCGGAGTATTGATCTAGGGAGTTTGACCTTGTTGACCATTGACTTGGTCAATTTAAGGTTGACTGTTTAGGCTCAATCACTTCTATACTTATCCAATGCAACATATTCCGTTTTCGCAATTCTGTTTCATATTATTTCGTTGTTATATCTGTTCACTGAGCTTTTTAAACTTAGCCGCATTTCTTTTCACCGCGGCAGGTCTTTTAGAGGGAAGCTGGGATATGAGTGAAGAGTGCTTAAGAGCTTAGTGGACTTCACCTTGATAGCTATACTCTGGATTAGAGATGACTAGAAGAGATTTACATTTCCGACTTAGTATTTCATTGTTGTTCTCTTTTGTAACCTTGTATTTCAGTTTTCCCTTGTAACCTTTGAGATTCCTTTGTATTACGTATATTGTATGCTTGTGTTTGCTTTGATATGTCACCATAACGTAATACTTCTACCCTTATCGGGTTGGGGTGTTACACAAAGTGACTCAATTTATTGGAGTGTATGAACAATGGGCAGGGACAGAGTGAAGAAGAAAGCGTAAGCGTCATCAATTCCATCGGCATTGTCAGCAGCTGGTAGTGATGAAGCGTTGGCTAGGTTGTTGGCCACCAAATATGCACGTCAAACCGAGTCGTTTATGTCAATGAAGAAATCAGACCGTGATACCTTTTTCGATGTCAAGAGGCAGAAGGTGAAAAATGAACAAAAAAATCTCGAAATAAAGCAACAAATGTTGATCATGCGACAACAGAAACAAAGACAAAAGACGAATTGTTCTATATGAGCCCCCTTGATCACTTTGAGTAGATTCCACCTCGAAAGAGTGTTGCAGATGAAGCATGCGATTAAGGAGAAGTGGATTACAATATTAATTTACGTTTTTAATGTCATACATTTTTGTTTTTTGTTATCAATGTAATGTTTTTAAATTATAAATAAAAGTTGAATTTAGTTTTTAATCAAGTTTGCGAAAAAATGGTTTGATGATGTGTTAAGTGGTGACCATATAAGGTAAAGGATGATGGCTTTGGTGATATGTTGAATGGTGATTTGACACTAATATAGAGGCAGTGGATTTCTAAGGTTACTCCAACAATCAACAAAATTCTATATTTGAGTCGAATCACAAAAACTTCATTCTATTTGCTTTTCAAAGAAGAAGAAAATATTAGATAATTTCAATTTTTTAAACAAAACAATTGGTGATAAGTTTGATGCTAAATTTGACTTAGTTGCTTATGTATATGTGCTTTTATTACACCACTTCTGAAAATAACTATTGCAACTATTACTGCTTTTCTATGTAGTGGTGTCAAGAGCAAGAGCAAGAGCAAGATAAACTTGAATATGTGATAAACTATCAATTTATCTAGAACTATAACATTATTCTTTTTCATTTGTTTGATTATCATCATTTGTTATAAAATACGAAAACTGGGGTAAAATTAGTAGAAAAGTTGTATAATATTAATGCCTATAACTTTTTGGTTATGGCCTTTTATCAACAAAAATTAGTTACATGACAAGGAAAAAAAATCTAATAAATTTAACTAAGTTAGATGATCAAATAAAAAGTCGGTTTGAATTAAAAGTATAAAAGTCACACTATCATGACATATGTCTTTTTTTAGTGGGTTGAGTTATTATTAATGAAGATGTCGAGTATTCATGAACATTTAATGTTTGACGAAGTATTAACTTCGGCATAATGTTGACTAGTTATTCAGACCCGTGCGTTGCACACGGGCTCTATCTAATTGGTCATAGTGTAATGTGTGGTATTTATTTTCGTCATTAGGTTTGTAAGTTGTGATGGTATCACAACTTTTGTAAACATCACATGAGTTTATAAATGAGTTTAATTTGTTGTTTGGTGACTTTTATATTTAGACCGAGTCATTCATACTCGTGCGATGCACATGGCCTTAATCTAAATGTTCGTTAGTGTATTGTTCAAAACTAATTTTCGTCATTACATGGGCTGCATATAAGTGTTCATAGCGTAATCTTTGGCTTATTTTCATCATTATATATCTAAGTTGTGATGTTATCACATCTTTTCTAAGCATGACACGCATTTAAATAGTTTATTGACATTAAAATAGTATATGTGAAGAGACTTTTTTCAAGATGTTACATTTAAAAGAGTCTCTTCACATGTAATTTTTTAATATGTATAAGTTACATGCTAAATGTCAAAGGGAGGTTAAACGAAGACGGTTCTTTCAAAATAAATGTAAACCTTATATAAAATCATAACAAAGTGATATTCTCTATATTTTGAGATCTAACTTGTGACAATGAATTATCCTTTTGGTTTATCATATCAAATACGGTAACTCGAAATTACTATGCTTAGTTACTCGAACTTTATTTTATCCACAAAAACCATTTAAGTTTAAATATTTTTTTATTGTTGTGAAAATCGGTCCAATATTGTTAGTATATTTAATTTGTAGCATATTGCATATATAAATATATTTAAAGACATCAATCTCAGCATATAATTTTTCTACTCTTAATAACTAATATATCAATTTCATTTTGCCAAATTTGTTTGTCATTCTACAAATGAAACTAAAACCATATTAAGATAATCAATTAATCTCCATAGTGATATTAACACACCGCAAGACAAAAAAACTACATTAAGAGCAAAAATATTAAAATGCACCAACAAAGTGTAGTAATAGTTATTCATTAAAAATTGAATGCTCATCACATTATTTTCAAGAAACTTACTTGTTAACGAATGAATAGTATTAGCCCGTTTATCGGTATTACATTAAGTAAAATGTTGTATGTTTAATTTGTTGCGTACAATTAATATGAATGCTAAGTATTCATTCCACCGATGGTCGTGGCATTGTTCTTGTTTTTGTTGTTGTTCTTGTTGTTGTTGTCTTTGTCGTTGTTGTTCGTTGGCCTTTTGCATGTTTTGTTCTTGATACAATTTTTGTGACTTCTCGATCTCTTTCTTTAATGTTCTTGACGTGCTACAAAAAACAATTAGATATAGTTGATCGTTAGTAACTTAAATACAATTAATCAATATATTGCATTTTCGATCAAAGTAAAAATGCCCGTGCATGTTTCACTTAATTGATAAGACAACGATGTGTAGGATCTCTTAAACCATTAGAGAAGATGATATTACTACCAAACCTCCTAAGCGCCATCTTTATGTCCTACATTGTTACACACACAAAACACACGTGAAATTTACATGAAACAATATAAATCAATATGCTAAATAAGACAATATGATGCTTACTTTACCACCATAATAAGTTGTAGCCCAATGTGCACGCGGTGTGGAGGAAGTTATGATTTGTTGTGTGTGATTTTTGACACATTATATAGTTGATAAAATATTTGTAACTTATGGACGGGAAGGTAAAAAGACTAACCACTAATTGGTTTGTTTAATTTATGTATTCATGGCGCCAAACACTTCATCTCCTATGTACTTATGCTTATGCATGACTATTAAATCAATGTACTAACAAATGAAGCATCCACATTTCACTTTCAATTCATGAGACATTTATTATGACGACTTACATTTATAAGGCTACTTAAGCTTTTAGTATATAAGATAAGATGAGCATAAGTTGATAAAAAAAATGATAGAACATTTAACAAACATTTTATATTCTTCAACCCCAGCTACTATGGCTGTAAATAAACTGAAAATTCAGTGACATTTTATAAATCGTTCGGTAAAATGTCCGTTTATGTTCGTTACTTATGAAATGAACGAACATGAACAATAATTTACGTTCATTTAGTTAAATAAACGAACATGAAAAAAGTCTTGTCCGTTCATTTATGTTCGTGAGCATCCGATTATGCATTCGTTAAGTTAATGTTCATTTATGTTTGTATATCATATATTTGTTTATACACTTTAATATTGGTTAATTAAACAAAATAACACTTGTAAAACACATTATTATGTATATCTTTGAAAATTTTATGTTTATTAGTCTACGTTCATGTATGTTCTTCGTTTAAATTTGTTTGAATGAACATGAACAACCTTAGTTTTTTAATAAACGGGCATGAAAAAGAAAATTTGTCTGTTTAAGCAATCATGTTCATTTATTTGTTCGGTTAAAACTAAACGAACAAATATGAACAAGGCTCCGTCCGTATTCATCATATTCATTTACAACTTCAACTCCAGCTAATTTCGTCAAACATAACACTAAATTCTAGAAAATGTACATACTCAAATTCATACATGTTATCTCACATCACACAAAAAAAATAATAAAAAAAAAATTAAAAACACACACACACACACACACACACGGAAAATGTCCCAACCACCACCTTTACTCTTTTTCACACACTCCCGCCACGTTCTCCGCCGTCACTACCACCGTAAACCCCAACACCGTCACAACCACATACTGACCCACCCAATCTACACAATTTGGACTGCCAACACCGGTCTCGACAAAACCCTCATTTCCACCGGAATCACTGTCGCTGCCACCACTACCCATAAAATACTCACAAACATCAAATCCTTACAAACCGGCTACTCTTTCGACTTTGATTCCGCTTTTCTTTTCAACAAAATCTGTCACACCCCGCTAAAGCGGAAACACGAGGTGTAACTGGAAAGGAACACAAGCATAAGATAATAGAACATACCAACACTTAAGATTTAAAGGAAAGAATACATCATTACAATATCAGTTTAGCCGACATTGGCAATTAAAATATAAAGTTTAGTTCCCAAAAGATAGCGTGTTAATACATAATAATTAGTAGTGTCGTGTGAAAACTTCATTATGAAGAAAAGCTTACTGACGATCACCTGAAATGCATGAGAGAAAACGGGTCAACTATGAAAATAGTTGGTGAGTACACACATTTTATATAATATGAAAACTTTTAAGAGAGAGTCTAAGTTTTTGGTGTTTGAGAATAGTCCACAAGGCAATGGCATTGTCAATCCATTCAGTTGCAAGTCCTGCACATGCAAGACTTGTAACATATGTGTTCACAACCCATTGCATAAAAGTCGTATGTATGGTAGTCAAGTACACGTGGTCAATATAGTTCACAATAAGGGCACATAGTATATAATAAAGTATATGGCAAAACTCCTAAAATAATTAATATGCATTCCGTAGACAAGGGAATGAGAGGTTGGCTGATCTCTAGTAGCGCTATCCAAACTACCTACTGCTCCACACAAAGAAGCCGTACGAACGGTACGTATAAATTAGAGTGCGAACAGCAAACCAGTCGGAGATTAACAATTACGGATGTACGAATAGTACATCATTCACAAACTATTATATATTATTAGAGTAGAGTTATTCTACAAACCAAACATTTTTCACATACCAAGAGAATCATCCCCACCATCCATTTAAAAAGGAAATCAATGGTTGAGATTAAAAGCATTTTAATATTTCACCAATTTTTTATAATTTAAATATCTCTTAAATCGTTAATCGTTAAGCGAAAATAATTACACCATCGCGACGGGCATTTAATTATCTTTCTATAGACGGGCACTTTGATATACTTTCGAAAAAAAAAAATCGTTTTTTTTACGTTTTTTTTTCGTGGCCGAAAAAATATCATATATGATATTACATATCATATATGATATGTAATATCATATATGATATTACATATCATATATGATATAATATGTAATGTCATATATGATTTTTTCGGCCACGAAAAAAAACATGAAAAAAACGAAAAAAAGGTTTTTGTCGAAAATATGTCAAAGTGCCTATCTATAGAAAGATAATTAAATGCCCGGCGTAACGGTATATTTTTTTTTTCGCTTAACGATTAACGGTTTGAAAGATATTAATATTTGAAGAAAAAAAAAGTATGAAAGTGGGTTTTTTAAATTGTTGGGATTAATCTTATCCATTAGATCAAATAAAGATGGAGGGAAAATGAAAGGTGAAGATTAGTCCCTTGGTATGTAAAAAAAGTTTGGTCCTCAAATGATATTATATCTATATTATTAAGTCAAAACTACTTAGTAGACAGTGGAGATTTTATATTGTTGTTCCGTAGACAGGGGAGACTTTAGGTCAAGAATGTTGTACGTACGGTACATTAAGTTCAAAAGTTTAAGTCGAGTTCAAAAGTTCAAGTCAAGTTCAAGAGTTCAAAACAACTTATAAGGTCAAGACAAGTCAAAAGAGTTCGAAATAGTCAAAGGGTTCAAAAATCAAGTTAAAAGGTTAAAAAATAAGTCAAAGGGTTCAAAACAATGTTCAAAAAGTTCAAGTAGTAATTCATGCATCCACTCCAAAGCGATTAAAATAGTTAGAAAAAGGGGTTCGTTAATACTCACCTCAAGCAATAAGTAATGCGTCACAAGAGTGCACGGAAAACGATGCGCGATGCTCTAACCACAACCTAAAGTGATAATGTGTTTTAGGTAGTGCAATAATGTCGTGTATGCAATTTATAAAAAGTTATATCACCCGTACATGTTCGTTTTTAAGTTTAGTTATAAAAATAACGTTACTTTGGGAATCCTTAGAAATAGTCAAAGTAATACATTTTTGGATTTTTAGCAAGTGTGTATCGTAACTACGATACGAATGTTTCGGAAATATATATCTTGGAAAGTTTACGACATGACTAAAATAGGAAACCAAAACACTACAACTCCCGTTTAAGTTATTTTATCTAATACCGCACCTAAAGTGTCCAAAATCCATTTCTAAAAATAAAAACTGGTTACTATTCCCTATTAGAAAAGCTGTCAAAATAATAATTTTCGTTGATAAATTCGTTAAGTCATAACTTCTTCGTTATAGCTCGGTTTTCAAAGTTCTACCTATCCCCGCGAAGGTATTTAAGTATACTAATATATTTTGAGGTCTCAGGGACTCGGTTTATCTGTTAAAACTCGGTTTTACTAGCTTAAAAATCCGTTCAGCAACTATTATATTTTCTGAAAATAGTTATCGAGTATTTAGAAAACTCGTATCTTATTCGTTACAAATCCGTTTTAATCCATTCAAACGACTACATTTTCGTTTAGAACTCTATTTTCTATTTCTTTAACTAAATCCGTGTGAAAATAATTTGATTTTCAAAAAATTAGAAATTTGGGCAGCACTTCTGCGCCTATTTTTAAATAGTTTTTTTAGGTAAGCTTGGTACTTTAAATTTTTATTTAACAAAATATGTACGTTTAAAAATAATTAACATACTACGTAATAGTATTTAGTTATTCTCTTTTGTCTTTGTATATATCATTAAAACTTCTAAAAGATGTGTAGATAGCCATCGTCCTCATCTGCATCAATGTTTCTTCTCAGTTCACTAGAGATACTGATGATGATGTATGATATGACTCAGACTTAACCACTTGCAACATTACACTCTAGGAGAAATTTCCTTTTATGTTTTCGCCGTAAACATGATCTCGACATCATCGATGGCGTAAAAAAATGACCCTATACACATGAATAATATGATCAAAGAAACCAATACCATAACAAACTAAGGAACAATATATATACAGACCAATCGGCAGGAAGTTGATCGAACCGAATTTGAACAACATTCGACCCCCAATTAGACTATTATATTTTCAATTTGATCGTTGTTGGTAAGTTCGATCCAAGTCATGTCATACATCATTACCGTCACCAATAAAGTAGTTGGCAATGACAAAGACGTAGGAATTAAGGCGATGGCTATTTTTTTTGTTTTACAATTTCTTTTTTAGATATCATACAACTTTGATAACGACGATCATGGAAACCATGGTTGATATATTAGCTGCAAAAGAATTTTCATTTATGAGATTTTGTAGTTTGTTATAAGAAAAGAATATTAACGATATTTAACTAAACTAGAAGAGTACCCGCGCAATGCGGCGGCAGGTACCCGGTGACTATTTCTGTGGTGAGCAAATTTTTTTTTATTTTAAATTTCCTTATCTAGCATGTCCCAAATAGTATAAAGTATTAGAAATATGTTTTTCAAAAGTAAAACGTCTAAATTATTAATAGTGTAAATGGTTAACACTTTTATGTTTCAAATATTAGCATTAAATTGATGGTTAATAGTGAGTTTTTCTTATAAACACTTTCATTAAAATGTATCACTATTGGAGGGGGGTTACATATGGTTTAAATTAGACTTAAATTTTCATATTTTACATTAATTTTCTACTTTTCCTTTAATAGTAATGTTTTTGGTCTTAAAATTTTAAGACTTCATTTTGTAGTAAGTCTCAAATGCTTTATAATGTAGTATAGATATGTTTGGGAATACTTATTCTGTTAAATACTTTTTAAAATTACTATTGTCATTTAAAAAACTCTATTTTTAAATAAGGGCAAATGGCACAAAAAGGTATCAAATTTATGGTTCATTTCCAATCAAGGTACTTTTTTTTTTCTTGCATAAAAAGGTACCCAAGAAATTTTTTTGGCGGATTTGGGTTTCTTACTAACATTCGTTAACTCACTTCGTTAGTAAATTACATGTTTTGTCCTCGAATTCGTATAATCATTTCATGCAATATGGATGAACTCGATTGATTTTGACGGGCCTATAATTTCTACTCCTTGTGGATGTATGACCATAAAATGAGATTAATATATTATGGTGCTATGTTTTATCTACGATACGTAAGTCATAATGAACCATTTATGTAATGAACGCAACAACCTTTTTTAAAACATCCACAATAGATAAAATATCCCTCTATTTATATAATGTCAGTAATTACTGATAATAGACATGAGCTAAGACCGTTTAGCATACTGTGTTATACTAACGGTTATATAACCAGCGAATCATTTGCTCTATCGGTCAGCTGCTCATATCTATACTATTCGGCCACCCTATTTTGTTACTAATCTCTAGACAAACATGCGGTACATGAATATAATTCAGGACTTAGAAATGATAGTCAAGCTCAAGTCTACATTGTCTGCAGTATTTGATGCAACTATGAAACTCATACAAGATGTTGGACACTGGAAGCTTCACGTCTCTCGATCTCCGAAGATGTGGATATTGCCATCTTGGGAACATCTGTCCAGTACGGAGATGGAGATGTCAGTAGTTTCGAACTGTTATGGAGTCACACAGAAGTTCATGATGAACAAAGGAAAAAGACCTGAGTTGATATATAGTAGCAACATGATTGAGATATTGAATTTCCGATTCACCTAGATGGTAGTGGTGTTGGAATTATAATATCATGACAATCATATAAAATAAACCAAACACATCAAGTGAACATAGCGGAAGCAATTACAAGATCATATAACAAGTAATTAATTAATCAATAATAAATAGTAAACATACCTTTGTGATTCTAGCCCGAACAAGAATCAATTGCAATCTTCAATTCAAGAACCCTAATTAGGGTTTATGTGGATTATAAGAATTACCCCTTACCTCTTTTGTAATTCAATCCAAGAATCAAACAATAGTGTGTTTGAATCACGTTCTTGTACACACGTACTAATTCAAGTAAAAGTTTATGCAAGTAAATCAAACACAAAAACCTTTTAGCTATGAAAGTCGAAAACCTTTAGAGGTTTAGGTTTTGGATCGACAAGGACAAGAAGAGAAGAAGAAAACACCAAGATGTGTGTGTACAAGTTATGTGAAACAATGAATCTTGGGTTTGTATTTATACTTGATTTTACTTGGAGCACAAGGCAATGAGGAGGTGGAAACCCACCCCTTGGCCGATCGGTTCTAGGCTTCCCCATGGAATTCCGGAACCTTTTCTTGTTTCCAATTAAATACAAGTATTACTTTCCTAATATTCGTCTAACGGTCGTTAGTCATTCTCCGTTAAATACTAACGGTCGTTACTAGTTTTGTGTTTATTAATAATTACATATAACATTTATAAATAATTATTCTTTTACTCTTCATACGTATTGTGTGCAATCCCGTGATCTCGAGTTCGATCCTAATATACGACTACTAAAATAATGTCCATAATCTAACAGCTCCCACTTGGACATATTTTAATAGTGTAATCACATCGGTTAGCGTCTTGCAACACGCCGATGCCTCTAGCACGATCTTGAGTAAGGCTCCTGGACAAACCTTTTAATGATTTCTCATTATCATTATCCTTTTGTTTCTAATACCACGTTAATAAGGATATGGATTAAAGTCATTCCTTAATTAACCATTCTGTTTCTCGTTGTTTGTGATTGATCAAGATTACCAAATCTTCTGAACATATTCAGGGGAGATCTTGGGTGTGGCCACACATACATCTTACCAACCCTACGAGGGGCCCAGCAATATTAAACTCCAAAAATAAATTTGAAGGAACAAATTCTATCTTGACTACAAGCAAAACCCATAAACTTTGTAACACTTCCGAAAACAACCCTTATGACTACCAGTTATGTATAGCGTTAAGTTGTTCCTAAAAAATGTACTACATTCATGACACTTATCTTGCATCTCAAGTCTGAGGATAACTTCTCATAATTTACTTAATAACAAAATCCATAAAGTAACATCATGTAGTTGGGATAAGTCCTATATTCGGTATCATTGAATATCATCTGAAATAGCATGACTACGCATCAATATACTTAAGTATATTATACCAACCTTCAGATTTGTCATGATTTAATAATATTCTCATATTATTACCTGACAACGAACAATTTAGAATAACATTTATTCATGGATTAAATATACAAATATAGGATACAATATATTATAAATTAAACATACCATGTATTTCAATTTATAATAATTGTTTAACATCCCTTATCCAAATATTAAATAGATCAATGCATGATAAATCTTGTTAATGAATTATGTCTCAAGTAATGATATTCATACTTGTTGACAAGGCATAAATCATCCAACTTTGATCTATTGTAATTTTAAGAATACTTATTTCAATAATTCAACTATTGAAGTTCTTATATGTGCATACTCAACTATTTTGATAATGCCATATTATATTTCATAAAATGTGTGTCATCCTTAACAACAAATTTATGATAATCAAACTTTCAAACATTTTAAATTTTAAAGTATTCTTATTCTCTTAATATATAATGCAACTATGCTTTTAGTAAGCATAACTAGTAATAGTTAAGGATGAAATTCTTACCATAACTAGTATTGAGTGTCATCTCAATTTCATTAGCATCATTGTATGCAACAACAATATGCTATTAAAACTTCCCGTAAACATTAATATCTATTGTGTAATGTTTGATGCCCTTCAAACTTTCGAGTTTGTTGGCTATGACAATTTTCACAACAATTGAAAAATTGTTCATCTATAAAATTTGGAAGCTGTTCCAGATTTAGGATGTAATTCTATAATCAAACATATTCTTTTTAGAATATTACACAAGTTATCTAATAAATTTTAATTAGATACTAATATTGCCAAATCATCTTGTAATCAAGCATGATACAACAAAACATGATGTACATGAAAAATCTTTGAGTCATACTCAGATTTTATTCATGTCATACATATTTATTTAGACTTTCTAAATAATATATCATGTTATATTAGATTTATTTACCGAACATGTTTCAACAATAAACATTGATTCCAATGTTGTATGTCTTATTTTCTAAATCTTTCAAGTAAAGTTTTATTCCAAACTAAGACTTAACTTTTAACTTATATGGAATGTTACCTTTTATATGTTCTACAACATATATGATTTAAGAAATTAAAGATAATACTCTCACTAGCTTTTAGGAATACTTAGAAATTATCTTATTTCAATTATAAATCAAAACATGAATTTAATAATTAAACATAAGAGTAATCTTCTAGATGCATGCATTTATCCATCCATGGATTATTGCACTTTGTATACTTCCAAAGATTTATTTAAATTCATAAACTCTTTTTAATTACTTATCGTCCTCGCTTAAGTAGTCACTCAAGAAAGAGTTTTGATATTCTATTGTCAATTTCATAAATATGACAATCATAATCTTTATATATATATATATATATATATATATATATATATATATATATATATATATATATATATATATATATATATATATATATATAATGTATTTAGAAAAGAATATTCAATCATAATTAATTGCTTAAGTGTGATTAATAATCTTGTCATAAAACATACATTCAATACGCGCACAATTTTGTCCATATGATTTCTATACAAAGATTTAAACTACAAAGGTTACCTTATCTTTGAAGAAACTCATCTTTATTTTCTAGTCTAACTATTAAGATAAAACAAGTTTTTAAAATTGATTATCTTTATGGACAGCATCTTAATCATTCATAGCATGTGTACTTTACCCAATTTCATAATTGGTAATGTAGCATGATGATTATCAGGTTTACAATAATCCTGTAAATCATAACCCTCAACATATTCATCAAATATCTGAGATATATTTCTATTCTATGAATGATAATTCCATCATCTTGATATTTGGCATTTAAATGTCAAACTTTATTATCATCTTGAGATTTAACATCCAAATGTCAAACTTCATCATGATATTAACTAGTGTATTTTATAAGATTATGTATCTTGTAATTTTATCTTTTGAAGATCAAAACTCCCACTTGCTTTTAGTAATTTAAAGACTATCTTTAAATACTTAGCAAATAAAGCAACAATACAATTTTCTCTTTTGGGATATTACAAATACTTATTGATAGTTCCTAACTTTACTTTGTTAATAACCTCTACATAAGCAGTTAAACAAATTTAGAACTTCAATTTAAGACTTAATGTAATTCATCACATTCTATCATATGATGATGTCTTATTAATCTTCTAGATTGTAGTTTTATTAAATATGTCCAAGTCATACTCAATATTCTAACCTTGATAACTTTTTGAAAGAAAAGAAGTCATAGTTATCTTTAATCAAACAATATAACAAAAGTTTGATTTTCCTAACTGAACATACTATAAACATTTGGTATTTCATTAGTATTAATATTGTAAGACAATCTAACAATATTTAAGATAACCGTATTCGTTTTGACTTGTTTATTTACCAACTAATTCATTTTAATGGTATAATAATTTTCAAGCCAATTACATGCTTTATAACACAAGTACTTTTTACAAAGTCACTTCATGTCCATGTCTTTACAAGAAAACATAAACTGTTATAATCTCACTATACGTTATAAGTCATTTAACCATTTAATAACTTCATGTATATGTCTTAATTAAAAGACATAACAATATAACGTCTTACTTTATTATAAGTCTTATAACAATTAAAAGACTTTATGTTTATATCTTTACAATGAAACAAAAACATGTTTAACTAAAGTAATTATGAACACCATCTTTTGGTTTCAATAGTAATTTCAAGTTAATTTATTACTTCACAATAATGTAAATAACATTATTTCTTTATTTATTTATGTCATTCCAAGAACACATAAAAATTCAGATTGAAGTAGCATTAGATTACTTAATTAATTTATGTCATTCCATGAATTCATAAATATACTAATTAAAGTAGTCTTGATATCATATTGACACATGTTCTAATAGGTATCTAATTTAAAAACTGTAAATTCTCATAGTTAATTACATTAGTTGATCTGCTAGTAATGAAAATATGAAATTCACCTTGTTGTTGCAATCTAGCTAAGCTTTCACATAACATAAATTGTAACACCAAGTGTTTCTTGAATTAGATTAGTATAATTCATATTAGAACATTATTCTCTTACTTTGTAGTCAAGAGAATCCATTAAATCATATCTTTATGAGTTGTTTCTTGCACACATTAAAGATAACATTTCTCCCACTTGTGCATGGAACAACCTCATATAGTTGATAAACAACACGTCATGCATTTGTTTATGTGTTCAATATGATTGTGTCATAGGTTTTAGCATAACAATAGATGTAGAACAACAATGTCTAGTAAGAAAACGTACAAGACTATCCTTGAAAGTAATTATCTTTAGCTATCAAGATATCAAAGCTTGTAACTCCCACTGAATTAAAGATCATTACAATAATTTCTTATTCAGTAATAAGTACACAATACTCCTACTGAATTTGACAACATTTAAAATGTTTCATATCCAGTGAAATAAAATAGTGTGCTTTTAACTTTCCTACACCTTTGAATATACATATGTAAAAATTACTTATGCACTAAAGAGTGTATTCTACTACGTAAATGAAGGACTATCCACCAAATGCTATTAACTTGAAAAATTGGGCATGCAATTTCTTCCTTAATAGGTCTACCATCTCACAATGTATGTAGCACCTCTAGAATAGTTAAAACAACTAGTTTGTCTTTAACCATTTTGCGGTAATTAGTCTAGCTTCTAATTATAATAACTCATAAAATGTCATACATAATTTTCTGTTAACCAAATATCATATTTGTTACTAAGAATTTAATCACCGAATGAGGATGATAAAATCTCTATGGAAAATATTCGCAATTTTCTTAACTATTAAAAATTTTGCTATGAGTTATATTAGAATTTAGACATATCTAATATTCATATTATCCTTTCTCATTCATGAAAAGGAACAGGATTGTGTCTCACTCTTCTTTCATAGAAAGGAGACTTCTTTTGTCTTTTAAGTAAATTATTCTTAATCAAACATTTGTTTGAAAACAGAACGAGATCAATTTACCAAAGCCCAAAGTGCGTTTACGGTTTGAACGTTGCATTAATACATTAAAACGAATTACAAAATTTAATTCAGTATTTTCGATAATTAGATCTTTAAGAAAATAAAATAACCATTGGTAAATATATTCATATAAACCATAGTATTTTCTTAAAGCTAGGATCCTAATTGACATAGTACCATTACATCAGTTGATCTGCTAGTAATGATAGTATTCAACAAGGTAATTGTCGAACAATAATTGCCAATATCATATTGCGATTCCTAGATTTATGAGATTTACAATCACAAAACTTTTGTATTGTAAGCATGTTTTATCCCCATCTTAATGCCTTGAGTCCAAGATCTCACTTCCTACTCAATTTAAGTCGTCTAACTTAAAAACTGTAAACTCACAAATCCATCACATCAGTTGATCTGCTAGCAATGAATTTATGAAATTTACCTCTCTATTGCAATCTCGCCAAGTTCTCACATGGTTCTTAATTTTGACATGATCAAAATAATGTATGAAGAAACATGCATACAACTTCATAACATTGGTTTTACAAAACATTTTTATTACCAATTTCTAAGAGTAAAATAGCAAAGTTTTGATTGAGGTATCGGGTTCACCAATTAAAGAATTGCCAACAATTATCGTCCACTATATCGTACTTTTGCATAAGCCCTAAGGCTTAGTGTTTCGGATAATCATTGTGGAATTGTGGTGAATTCACCCTTAAGATGACAATGTACGTAATATAGTGATATAGGTAAGTCTAGGGTTGGCACACAAGCGGTTGTAGAGAACTGGTAGGTGCATGGTCTTTAATAACCCCTCTCTACAAGCACATTGTATGGCAACCTTCGGTCCGCCTTTCGCACACTATGTACAAAAACATCAATCAACCAATCCTTTGAAATTTTGATTTTTAAACCAAAACAATTTCGCCATTTATTTAGTCCATATTATTTTTCTATTCAAAAATTACCCTTTTCGTTTATAAACATGTCTAACATAATAATAAACAAAAACAAGTAATATATATAATAAAAAAAAATAAACAACCAAACAAACATATACATAACATAACAATTAAATATGTATAAAACATGTAGCCACATGTAAATCTTATTCAATAGTTCTATTAATAATCAAGTCTAGGTGTATAATGCATTTATTCAATTAAGGCTTTCTTCTTCAAAGGAAAAAGAGCCACATACATCGATAAATCGATTGCATAAGCTAAAACTAAGCAAATACCACATAGCACATAATTGATTACTTAATATTGGAATAAATTTACATGTTTCGATATAACTTAACATTTAATTAATATATATACAATTTAAACAATTTAAATTATCACACAATAAAATCCATGTAAATATGCACTTTTCATAGATTATGCTTAACAATTAACATATTGCACCAAGATCGTTTACTAAAACGGATAACCAATTACATGACATCCTAGGGTTTCTAATCATATTAAAAAATTCAAAAAGCAAAACCCTAAAAACCCTAATAGGTCAATCGACCTAATAAAAAAATTAGGGTTAGGAATCGAAAAACCCTAAAAACATGTAATTAAACGAATCAAGATTCAATTTTTATGCGTTTCGATAATTAATTACACATTATAACGGCTCTAGATGCCACTGTTGGAATTATAATATCATGACAATCATATAAAATAAACAAAACACATCAAGTGAGCATAGCGGAAGTAATTACAAGATCATATAACAAGTAATTAATTAATCAATAATAAATAGTAAACATACCTTTGTGATTCTAGCCCGAACAAGAATCAATTGCAATCTTCATTTCAAGAACCCTAATTAGGGTTTATGTGGATTATAAGAATTACCCCTTACCTCTTTTGTAATTCAATCCAAGAATCAAACAATAGTGTGTTTGAATCACGTTCTTGATCGACAAGGACAAGATGAGAAGAAGAAAACATCAAGATGTGTGTGTACAAGTTATGTGAAACAATGAATCTTGGGTTTGTATTTATACTTGGGTTTACTTGGAGCACAAGGCAATGAGGAGGTGGAAATCCACCCCCTGGCCGATCGGTTCTAGGCTTCCCCATGGGATTCCGGAACCTTCTCTTGTTTCCAATTAAACACAAGTATTACTTTCCTAATCTTCGTCTGACGGTCGTTAGTCATTCTCCGTTAAATACTAACGGTCGTTACTAGTTGTGTTTATTAATAATTACATATAACATTTATAAATAATTATTCTTTTACTCTTCACGTATTGTGTGCAATCCCGTGATCTTGAGTTCGATCCTAACATACGACTACTAAAATAATATCCATAATCTAACAAGTGGTGCACATTCCTTATGTATGACCATAGATGCAGCATACATCCAATTATTATTCCTCTGAATTTGGGAGTGCAAAATCACAAGAAGTTACTATAGACACTTTTTGCATTTGGAAGTACAAAATCAGAAGAAACCACCATACACACAGTCAAGCCTCATCAACATATGAATGCTTTTTGTCCAGCTTTGGCTGACAGGGTGGGCTTAGTTTTTTGTGGTTGATATTAATTTACCTTGTCATATCTACTTGACGACTGGCCGTATGTGGTTACAATCATAATCCTGATATCCTTTCATCCTGTAAAGGATTCTCTGAACGTCATACTATATGCGGATCACTGTATATCTTGATATGTGTACGTATTTTAATCTTCCGAATCATTCTACTATTGACGTATGTGTCCGAAGGACCCATAGTCATCCGGACAAACACTTCGATAAGACCTTACTGAACGACCTTTCTCCTCCTGTATAACGGTAACTTCTTAAAGGGAAGTCAACAGGATATATATGGTAACTAACAGGTATACAGAGATCAACCTGTCAAGAGAAAACAGGATCCTTGTTAGGAAAAACTACAAACGACGACAGTGGTATCGTCATCATGCTTGGCGATATCTCATACGCACAAAATTACCTCACCTATATAAGGGAGGTAAATTCTCACATTGGTAACTAAGTCTTTTCACCTACTAACTATTACACTCATTTATTCTATTTCGTCTAAATACTCATTCTCACGCCGGAGTTGGGTTCTGGGATAAAACCCGGGGCAAGACTAACGCGTGTTTGTTCTTTTGTAGATCAATCGCTGAGCTTCGGCATCCGAAGAGGCTCGAATCCAAAGGACCAAATAAGCGTCCCCAGGACCCATTTCGCTTGTTGGAGTAAATTGCAAGATTTTACCTCAACATCTACATATCTCAAACAGAAGGAGCTCAGTCTACAGCTGAGAATTCATTTTATATGATGAGCAGGACCTTTGTTAGAGTATCATAACATAACTGGACTCTTTAGGTAGGAAAGCGGTGACTTTAGGCCAGTCTAGCGCACAATCAGTTACTGGATAAGTATATTACATTATTTGCTAATCACATTAGGCTAGATGTCATTACTGAGTGATTTATTTGGCAGTATTTGATTATGTTCTCCTCCCTCACATGCAACAGAGATCAGAGGATAGAATTACCTAGTGCCTTTCAACTTAGACTTCGATATTTAAGCAGGTTTACTGCTACCGATTAAAATATCACATTGCATTAGTTGTTCTTTAAATGAAACACCGCCTAATTATATGCTATCTTGTGGTGGGTGATCTATAAGTGAAATCATATTAGCAACATAAACAGTCGGTTCTTGATTACAGTTATAGTTAATACATTGACTATGTGTGATTTTCATGAATGCAGACACAATTGCTGATGGAGTACACATCGACACTCCAGAGAGAGGTATGCTTGTACTTGATTTCTATGCCTAAGACGCTCTCGAGGTACATCACATAATTTAGGTGGTGTTTGAGATTGCATTTTTTCCCCCTGTAAAGTACTTGCAAAACTGCTAAAAAATAAGTAATACTACATAAAATATAGTTCTAATTCAATCATGAAAAAGTTCAATAAAAATCATCAATAAGGTTGCAGGTTGAATATGAAGGTAGGATAGGAAATAGTTATAGTTCTAATTCCATCTCATAATAAGCACCTTCCTACCAGCTTATCAAAAACTGCTCCAAAAATATGCAGCAGTTTGGATGGAATACAACTGTTTTTGCTGAAAAAATAAGCAATCCCAGACACCCCTTTGTATACATTGAGCTTCCGTACAAAATAGAAGCTCACGCGATTTACTATTAAACTACTCTTGCTATAAATATAAACTCCAAAAGGATTTGCCCAATGGAGACTAGATGCAGAAATAATTCATATATGCTGTTCTGTAAGGGCCTGCTATTCTTGAGTTATGTTAGTGTACATCAGTGGTCTGATAACTTTCTACAGTTACTTTTATATGTCAACCCCCATCGGCAAATGGTTCAAAGTTCAAACCATGGGCTACCCATATAGCCATGGGGGCAGCACTGTGTAAATTGCAACCTCGATACCACACTCCATTTGTAGCTTCTGCTGCATTGCTGTGTTGGATAAAAAACATTAGAGCATCACATAAGGTATGAGAAAATAGGAAAAAAAAGTATCAATTAGACATTTTTGGTCATAATTTGGAAAGGGTTGACCAAAATCACGGTGATACCAAGTCTGTTGATGAGGTATGTAGAGGCTAATTCATCTGGTTAATTGCAAGGTCGTTAAGATGAGATACACTTTGGCGGTATTCGTGTGCATCAAAGACCATATACTCCATTTATCCTGTTGAGAAGCATAGCATTATTAAAAACCGTGAACAAGCATTATATAAATATCATAATCTTGCTCTTATCTTTTGTTAACAGTAAAAGAAGTTAAGTGAAGATAAGGAAGAACTGGAAAACCAGGTAAGTTCTTTACTTGGTTTTTGTCAAGGGTGCAGTCATATGTTATTTTAACAGTTAAGCTTAAAATTTCACCTTATCAACTTACAACATTTCTAAGATTAAAAATATGCACTTTTGATTGCTTATTTTTAAGTGTCAGTTATGAGTGTTTGATAGTGTGTTTATTAATAAGCAGGTTGCTTAATAAGCAATCCTGGTGACCCCCTGAAAATAAACATATGCCGAAAACATATCAATCCCAAACACTCCTAAGCCATCCTTCAGAGTTACAGATTCTTTGGAAAATTTTCAAGCTAAAATCAGTCTTAACTGCTTAACATGCGTAATATCATTTAAAATCTTGTAAGCATAGTACAAGTAGAATTACTTTTTAGATCTTGCTTTTTTTCTCAATCTATAATTACATTCTTGGTGATTCATTTTCAAAGTCCCCTTTATCATAGCTTGTGAAAACCAAAACATATCTCATTTAAGCCATGCTTCATATTTGTATTTTTATTGGTAGATTTAAAACCAAAATCATTTAAATGCTAAATCCTACTACTTACCATATTCAATATCATTTATAACCTTGAAAACATAGAAAATATAGCATTATGTTTTAGATCTCTTTTTGGTTAATTCATTTTTAAGTTTCCTTTGATGTATTTAAGAGGATTGTCTAGATCTTGCTTTCATGTACATCTATATGTCTCATCTCATTTTCGAGTTTACCTTACAAGTATTTTGCAGTTCTGATATGTAAGTTGCCCAAACTAGCTCAGAACTCTAGATCTGAGCTTTTTATGTCTAAGTATATATTGTTCAAAACTGAAACATTAGTCAAGTACAAGACTAAGTTAGATGCATGTACTTACAGGTTGCATCAGCAAAGCAGCTGCAGAAAGATGGTGGTTGTGGAGGTCTTAACGACCTTGCAACTAACCAGACAAATTCACCCCAACATCTGGTTACACTTCCTCTTTTCAATAGCTAGATCTGCTCCAGAACAACACATCTCTACCTTAAAATTTTACAAAAAACTGAAGCTATAAAGCCAATAAAACCAGTGCAAGATACTGGTTTATTGGTGTTTTTTTTCAGCTAGTTGAGCTTCTAAACTAGCTTTGTTATTCTTTAGCATTTGAAGATATGTTTATTTGGTTGTGAATATGACACAAGAGGAGATATCTGCCTTTGTGTTTTATGCAGATGCTATCCTCTTGTGTTTGTGTGTGTTTTATGGGTGAGATGAGGGGTTATTTATGTCAATGGGTGACAATGTTTTAAAAAAAATTTATACTGTAAATGTTAGTGTAATAATAATATGCTTCACAACTAAGAATAAACATGTATACTGTAAATGTTAGTGTAATAATAATATGCTTCACCACTAAGAAACAGTATGCGACTTGCAAATTTTACTATAAAGAAAGATGATTATGTTATGTGTCACTACTTAAACTAAGCTGTTTGGCGGTGACTTTTTATTTTATTTGCATGATCAGAACTTGCTAAATATATATATTTGCGACCCACCTCAACCCTGCGTATTATAATAGTTCCCATCAACCCTACCCAGCAAAGGTTTGATGCCTGTGAAATACCTCCGTTCAATACCATCAACCCTATTTTGCAACCTTTATGTACGCTTATATTTTTACATTGTAGCTTACATATCAACTATGCACATGCTGCAGTAAAAAACTGTTGGTAATCCAACAAATGAAACAAACAACAACTTCGACGAACAAAATGAAAGTTTTATTCAAATTATCAAATCAAATACAAAATCAAATTCAAACAGTACCGAACCTAAAATTACAATTGTAAATCAAAAGGTACGTACAAAGAATTGTAATGCTAATGATATTTATTTATAGACTGAACAAACCATTATAAAATAGTTTCTTAATTCTAAACAAATTTGTAGGACAAGTCACACAAATTACTAAATATAACGAAAACGGGAAAAATCGAACAAAAACAGAAAAAAACGGACGAAAACAGATTGGGGGTAGTTTAAAGGAAAATTGGTGAAAAAAAAAGTATTTTGTAGTTTTGTGTATTAAAGTTGGAAATAGAAATTTTTTGTTTTGTAGAAAATTTTATTAGAAAACACTAATTTGAACGCGATCTATATTTTCTTTGTTTTCTACAAAACATTTTGTGAAAAACAAGGGTGTTTTCCCCCAACTAAACACACTCGAAATTGATGTTTTTCATTTTCCAGTTTTTATAACACCTGGTGGTAATTTTGTTTTGATAGAACGTGTGTTTAAAATAAGTAAAATCTACATATAAATAGATATAAACTATGGTGCTATTACAGTTTAAGATAGATATTTCTTTGTTGAAGAAAAATACTAATGTAATTACGTGCATCTATATTGACTTGAAATTTGGATTCCATGTTCGTAACAAACAGAAAAAACAATTCTTCAATGCATTCCAACGCTTAATTCTCCATTTTTACCAAACAGAAGAATCTCTTCCTTCTTTTTAGATTCATTATCTTTCTTTTGCAATTCCCTTCTCTGCTGCATTTTCTTTCTGTATGATTCAGTCGTACTAAACGTGCCCTTAAAGTTTAAGTCATTTTTCTAACAATCTCCACCTTGACTTAAATTCCTTCACCTGCTTCAAATCAAATTCAAAGTTCCAAACGCTAAAGATACTAGCCAAATTCAAATCAAATGATCGATTCTCAAATGCAATCCGAAACAAAATTGATCCAAAGTAAATGTCAATGATTTTAAAATGACCGATCAAACGTTAATCGACAAATTCAAAACGGCTAACCAAACAAACAAATCGGTTCAAACGATCTTCAACAAAGACAATCAAATTTAAGCAACTAACTTTAAAAGCCCGGCGAACGAAGATCCAAAAATTTCAAACTGACAAATTTCCAATGATTGAACAAAATTCAAATGACATGATTATAACCATGTCTTCAAACACCAAATCGATCTTCAAATTCCAAATTTCAAATTCAAATTTTAATGACCCACTTATGTAATAAGAATTACGGTCCAAATTCAAACTTATTATCCAACTATCAAACCAATACAAGTTAATTAAATAACTTGACGAGCGGGCTCTAATAAAGTATCAAACCAATACAAGTTAATTAAATAACTTGACGAACAGGCTCTAATAATTCAAACGCCCCAAATATGATCCGGATAATAATTTTAATGAACCTCTTATATTAAGAATTACGGCCCAAAATTTCAAAATCAAATACGAATACTTAATACTCAAACAAACGGCCGATAACCAAACCAAAATTCAGAAAACCCGGCTCATATCAACTAATCTCAAAAGAGCCCAATAGCCAATAAATTCCTAATATTCAAATTTTCATAAGACTGGGAGGGTCCCTTCGATTCAGAAATTAACACAAAAGCCCAATGATGCCAAACCAATTCAAACAGAGCCAAAATCACAAATCGATTTTCAAAGTTTCAAACGGTTATACCACCTACCAATTGATCGAATCTTCAAAAAAAAAAAAAAAAAAAAAAAAAAAAAAAAAAAAAAAAAAAAAATCCAAAACAAACAAAGATTTTTTTTTTTTGAAATCTTTTTCTTCATAGCTAAAAAATCTGGCTATGATACCACTTGTTAGTAATCTAATTAACAAATCGACAAACAAAACGAAAGCTTTATTCAAATTACCAAATCAAATACAAAACCAAATTCAAATAGTATCCGACCTAAAATAACAATTCAAAGGTTCCGAATTCTAACTCAAAAGGTACAAAGAATTCAAATGCTAATGATCCCTATTTATAGATAAAACAAAACCTGTCATAAAATTATTTTCTAATTCTAAACAAACTTGTAGGACAAGTCACACAAATTACCAAATTTACCAAACAACTCTTAAAGTTTAAGTTACTTTTCTAACAAAAACCATCTTCAATATTTCAACGACTGAACAAAGAATAGTACGTGAAGACAAATTTCTCATAAATTTGCTTTACAAACACAACATTACACCCTACTGAGTAAACGCATAAACACATTTGCCACTATGAGCTTATATATGCAAGAGAGGAGTCAGGAATTTATGTTTTGGGGGGGGGGGGGGGGGGGGGGGGGGGGGGCGGGGCTATATTATGAAATAGAAACACAAAACACTGCGAACAGAATATGTTGCTACATAAACTTAACATATTACTAATAGAACTATAAATTTTATGTTTTGTGCATTTTAGGTTTTTAACTTTTATAAGAAGAGACTTTTTTTTTTTTTTTTTTTTTTTTTTTTTTTTTTTTTTTTTTTGTGATGGTAATAAAACTGAGCTCACTGATGAAAAACCTCATCATACAAAAGCTAAAATCTTTGACTTAGTTCGGGTTTCGTATTTCCACGTCAATTTTGGTTTTTTGTCATCCCTAGTTGGATCTTAAGTCTGGTTGTCAATTGGGCGGGGGGGAAATCGTATTCAACCAAGTTGTCTACTATCCCAATGATCATCATCCAAAAGGCTTACACATGATGATCATGATAAATCGTATTCATCATGAAGGGAGAAATGTATATTTAGTTGATTGGTTGATACATGAAGAAATTATTGATATGAAGATAGTTTCACAAATTTCAATCAACATGGTGATTTGATGTCAATTGAACTAAATCTTCTACAGAAGCAAACTCAATTAATTATCATCTTATTTTTTGTCTTCAAAGGATGTTGTTCAAGAATGCAGGAATAAAGTCCATAGCAGAAGTCAGAAGAAAGAGCTTCAACGTCATCCATAACTTACATCAGGAATTCTCACCAGCTCAAGCTTGTCATCCTAACAAGGATTGAAGACAACGATGTTCCATATCTAGTCTATTATTCCATACGGGGAGATTATTAGCTTTCTTTAAATATGTAACAATAGACTAGAGATTAGCTAGTTTTAGTGTTTAGTTTGTTTACAATAGTCGAAGGACAATTGTTGTATTTTTCAAATACATGGGAAATGTCCAAGTATAAATAAGGCATTTGTGCCATTTTTCCTTTCTTGTAGCTTTGTCATTTTTCTCTTGTATCAATATCATTTGAGAAGTAAAACATAGTTACAAAACTCTCGCCACTCTCTCTAATCATTATCTCTTGTACATATTGTATATGTCTTGTTTAAATTCGATCATGCATATTTTATCTTTCATTTGCTTTGTTTTTAGATAACTTTTAAGTTTATAAATCATGACAAATTATATGTTATCTTTTATTTGTGGTTCTTGGCCTTTTCGTAAATTAATTGTTTTAATATTGTTAACATGGGGTTGTTAATTTATAAGAGGATAAATTATCGAAAATACTAAAATGAACTTTGGAAATTCTATTAATGGAATTACTGCAACAAACCATAAACAAGAGCTTGTTCTTTTTTTATTAGAGAAAGACAAACCGAGTCTTCTTTCTTTGTAAGAAAGAGATTTATTCCTACCTTTTTTTCCCTGTAAGATAAAGCTATAATAAGAACACTTGAATTTTCCTAATTCTAATCAAACTCAAAGCACTTTTTCTCAATAAATCGTTATCTCTTGTAAAGGTCAAACGATTAAGTAGGGTTGTGCATCTTATTGTTTCAAGACATTTTCATAACCTTAGTTTCGGTTTTGAAAGTTTGAAACTGACAAGGATTTATTTAATACCTTTTTAAGGGGTAATTTAAGCCTAAAAGTCATATATAATTAATCAAATATTGTCCTAAATCGTTTATTTTTGCATTTTAGGTACTTGGGATGAGAATTGTGAAAATCGGCATGTTTTGCACCAAAATCGACAAGAAAAAGGAAGAAAAACGACCAAGTCAAGAATCTGTCAAGATGGAGACCTGACGACGTCACAGTCTACAAACTGATGATGTCACTTGTATTTGAAGACCCAAAATCAGTGCAATTTTATAACGTGACGGCTCAGAAGATTTATAGCAGGACGACCTCAAGACCTACTCGACGGCGTCATGACGATGATTATCACAGACGAAACCCTAATTGAAGGCTAGCTGACGGCGACACAAATTGCAAGTGATGTTGTCACGGTTGTAATCATATATATATATATATATATATATATATATATATATATATATATATATATATATATATATATATATATATATATATATATATATATAATTCATTGTAAAATCTTGAAGGAATAAATCCTAGACGATTTTTAGCTTGTTTGTAGGGCTTTTTCATCATTTTTCACCCATGTTGTATTGAAGATAAGTTATTCTTTTAATCATCTAATATGTTTATATATTGTTTGATTAGTTGTTTTTATTTTCTTCGCTTTAACATGCTAGGCTAGATTATTTAGTGTTTGATTAGATCTAATGAAACATAGTTATTGATTGTTGATTTGTCGTTTCTTGTTTAATTGATTGCTTTGCGTTATAATAAGAAAACCTGCTTAACTCTTATAAGTACTAGCTTGTCCATCTTTTAAAACGCAACGCTAGAATGCACTAGTTGGTTTTCACATTGTATTTATTGCGTGAATTGCGGCTTGTAGATCCTGAAAAACTTAATAGACTTTAAGGTTTTTAGGGGAGACTTATACATTCATAGAGTTGGGGCATTCGGCACCTCCCCACGACTAATAAAATGAAATACAACGCTTCAATTAAAACAAGGACGTGACAATTCGACAAATCAATAAGAGATGACTAGGGAGTAAAGAATTCTAAGTAAACACGTTTTCCTCATTATAACAGTTACCACTTTTATTTTCTTATTATTTAGTTTAATTTAGTTCAATCAGTAGTTTAGGTTTAATTAATTAGTAGTTAAACCGCCCACTCTTCAAACCCCGAGATTTTAATTTGCTTTTCATAAAATCCAAAAATACGAAAAAAAATCATCCCTCACCTTTAAACCTATCTCGACATACACTTCGGCATTCACATAGACTATTCCCCTAGAGAACGATCATTTCCCTGTGTCTTGCCTATACTACACTACAATGGTTAGACACTGCCTAGGAGGATCGTAAAACTTCTTGTGAAGTCTTACAACCGCTGCATCAGAAACATATAAGATATTTGAATAACTAGAGAATACATTTTCTATAGCTACCCAAATGATAACATCTTAAAAACGTCAGGGCATTGTATGAGTTTTAATGATTCAAAAATGGAAATATCAAGAAACCGCAAAAGCAGTGAGCCAACAACTAGCATGTTTATCTGGTAGTTTGCCTAAACCTAATAAACTCATTAAGGCACTACATAGCCTTGTGGTAAATTAGACCAATTAAGAAGGACTTGCATGCCTATTTTCAAATTAAAGAATGGCAAAAATGGATATACCATCATCTATGTAGTAGAACTTGAAACACTTCCTTGAATTAAGTATGTGTTTACTAGTTCATGCGACTCACATTACTGATAATGTGTATACATTCAAAGAGAAAAGGAAAGTAAATAAATTTCTACTCGTTATTCGCTAGTGAAGAAATACTTATATTGTTCTCTAACCAGTGGGAGCATTGCGTTTTATAACTGATAATGACATACTTGTAAAGTTGTCTAATTCAGTGGGAGCTGTGAGTTTAATCACCTTGTAAGTGACTCATTTTATTTCTAGCTTGTCTTGAAATAATACATTACTTTCCACATATGTAACATCATAGTTTTGTAAGAATCATTACGTTTTATTTTATAAGATAACTTGCCACTTCCTGAATTGTTATCTATAAATTAGTTATGAAGGAATCCTTATTAAATGATAAAGTTCTATATATACTTGTAATGCAAATATAACTTGAGTTTGACTTCAATCATATTGTTACACCACGCGCCCGATTCGACCAAAATTTAAAACTTTTACGCGGAAATGCTTTGACCCATTACTGACCTCCTGTCACTCTTTTATAAACTGACTGAAATCTATTGTAAAACGGACCTTGAGACTATTTTTAGAAGAAACTAGACTCAATTACCTTCAAAACGACGGGGGTGGCACGTCCTCTAAAGACTTACGATTTAAAAAATATGATTTTTCTAACATGACCCATTTTCTGCACTACTTGCTGTCCCGTTTTCATACTTAACTAAAACAACTAAAACTCAGCTTCTATAACTCGACAATCAATGAAACTTTCCATAGATCTTTAACATAACATAATAGATGATTTTCATAAACATTTGTGGTCTAAATGATCATTGAAGTCGTACTTTACCAAGCGACGGGTATTTTGCTAAACACCCATTTTTGACCCATTTTCAACTTAACTTAAACACAACTTGAGCATAACTCATATGCATACTTAAAAACTGGACTCTGACACTACAAACCAACATTACAAAACATTTGACACTAGGGGGTTCAACCTTGACTTGAGCTCGGTATTTATCATAATTTACTTGTCTAATATCAACAAACACTTCCAACCTTATTAGCGCCATGAGCTACTATCCGTGCCATCCTTTAAATCAATACAAACCTACAAAATGGTTAAACAACTAAACTGTAAGCATTATGCTTAGCAAGTAAAAAGGATAATCACGTGATATATACATCATTAATCACATAAGTATCATTCACATCACATTGATCCATAAGACTACTTTCATCAATACTTGCACATCACTCTTAATACACATATCATCAATCAAACATGATGCTTACATGCCTTACATAAATCACAATTGACTTAAACACAAATTTGGCTAGTCTTACCAAACTAGCCTTAGTCTATTGTTAATCCAAGCTCACTAAGTCAAGTGTCTCATAAACCTTCACTATCATCTTCCACATAACACATATATGATTAAGTCAATATAATCTCATGTTATAACCATTTTACTTACCTTGAATCCAAGCTATGATATCAATAATCATCATCATCATTATCATCTTTCACACTTGCAATCTAGGTCAAAATCATATCAACATAAACACTTAATCAAACTAATATAACAATGATTATACAACCATAGCTCACCTCTAATTATCATATAATCATATATTGATCATATGATAATTAACCCATAAAATTATTAACTTTAACCTAATGCAAATAATTTTTTAATCACTATAACTCTTTAATTTAACTGAAAACATCATTTATCCACTTTCCCCAAATTAGGGTACATGAACTCTAACTCTTCAAATTATCAAATTCAACTAAAGAAAGGTTACTTACTTGTGGGAATCATTGTTAAAGCTTAACTTGACATGGAATTACAAACTATTCAATTACTAGATCATCAACGCTTCATCTTCCCTCTTTTTTTTCTTTGTAAATCGTCACACACACATACATTCTCTTGAATAAATGAGAAGTGTGTGGAATTATCTAGGAAATACTAGGATATATTAGTTATAAGTTTGGTCATTTGGTAATAGTAGTCCCTTTAGTACTATAACAATTCATCATTGGTACTAGAACAAGTTGGTTCTGGTGCTACTTTTAGGTTTTTGCAAGAATAGCCTTTCTAGTACTATAACAATTCATCCTTGGTACTAGAACAAGTTGGTTCTAGTATTATTTTGGGATTCTGTCAACTTAGGTCCCTCAACTTCTTTTCCTTTATACTAGTGACACATAATACTTTCTAAACCACATTATACATTCTTAATACTTATAGCTTGACTACCGGTTTGACTAGCCAATCACGTAAAGTGTTGTGAGCTTATAAAAGTCATAGTCAAACTTACTCAAGTATCATTTATCAACTTAGTCAAACACATTATTCTTAATCAATTTCATCTAGAGTCATACCCGTTTACAAAACGGGTTTCGGGTGTAACACATATTATATCTGTGGCATTGTCATATTGATCATACAAGCAAACGAGCATAATGTTGTTTACATAGTTGCATGATGTTATGTCGTGCACAAATGGAAGAAATTTTAATTGTGTGTAAGGTACAACACATAACAACATGACTAATGATTTTTCTCAACCAGAAGGTAAGAAAGCTTTTTATTATACTAGGACTTATACACATTGATATGTTGTCCTATATAGAGCTAAAAAAACAAAAAAAAATAGTTCAATCTACACACTTTTTATTCACAGTACTTTTCAAAAGTGTGTAAAATTTTATTAATTTGGTAATACTTAATAATGTGTAGAAATTGGTTACATTAATAAGTGTGGGAAAAAATTGTAAAACAATAGATTTTGCACACTTATAGTTGTGTTAAAAAGAAGTTCACACTTTTAGGTATGAAGAAATCTAAGAAATTTACACACTTATAAGTGTGGAGGTTATTTGTTAAGTGTGGAGAATTTGAGTGTAAAAAATAACTTCCATACTTAGAAACAAGGTTTTCAAGGTCGAGATCCTACTTATGATCGATTTCGTTTTTGCAAGATCGAGATCGTAAGATCGGATCTAGATCTTAAGATCCTACCATAACATCATTTTGTTGACAGTATTTGTAATATTATACAAATTTATAAATTATTCTATATCATAAACACAAAATTATATAAATGTTTCATAAAAATGTTGTCCTAAATTATGATTATGAAATGTTTAAAGAGATTAACATGTTATTTTTTAAATTCTACAAAACACAATCCATAAATTTGTAGTTTTTTAGTTTGTGATTCGAGAAAAGTAAGATCGGATCGGATTAGATCTTAAGATCCTATGCTCAAGATCGGGATCCTATAAGATCTTAAGCTTTCAAAGATCCTATGTAAGATCTGGATCGTTTTTGCTTTGCAGTATCGTAAAATCACAAAATCCTAAGATCAGGAACGAGATCCTGACAACCATGCTTAGAAGTGTGGAGAAATCTTATAATTCTTCGTACTTAAAAGTGTGAATTTTTTTTTTTATACAATTATAACTGTGAAAAATCTATTTTTTAAATATTTTTTTTCCACAATGTAACTAATTTTTACAAATCACTAAGTAGTTAATAAACTGATAAATTTTAGACACTTTTGAAAAGTATGAAAATAAAAATGTGTACAATGAACTATTTTTTTGTGGTGTTGTCAAATAAAGAACACCACGAAATTTAAAAAAAAATGTAACTAGTTTGCTAACAAAATAACTTCCAAACTTAGAAGTGTGAAGAAATTTTTATAATTTTTCGTACTTAAAAGTATAATTTTTTTCATACAATTATAAGTGTGACAAATCTATTGTTTTAATATTTTTTTTCCACAATGTAACTAATTTTTACAAATCATTAAATCATTAAGACATTCTAAATATTGAAATTAGATACACATGTGATCCTTTTATCATGTAAACAAAAATAAAAAATCATAACAATTGAATTCACTTGGATTACAACTATCATCAATATA
Organism: Artemisia argyi; assembly: GCA_030686995.1. Classification (NCBI taxonomy): domain Eukaryota; kingdom Viridiplantae; phylum Streptophyta; class Magnoliopsida; order Asterales; family Asteraceae; genus Artemisia; species Artemisia argyi. Next base: position 28,526,969 of record CM060708.1, read on the forward strand.
TTCTAAGAATGGTTTGAAACGCATCATTTCATAGCCATAAAAATATATATATTAAATTTTGGGCCAAAAACATGTTAGCCCAGTCGGCCCAATCCAAAAAAAAATATATATATATAGTTACAAGATCCACCTAATTAAATTATGCAACGAGATGCGAAATTCACCACAGACATTTTAATATTTACGAATTTTTTATATAACAAACTTTATTTATCGAATATCTAACAGAAATCGAGCGATTTCTTCAATTAAAAATACCGTCGAAAAAATCTTTTGATGACGAATAAAACTAGCCCAATACTGATATACTTTTGATGTACACTTATATATGAAAGTTTGAATTGTGTATTGTGTAACAAATATCCACCAATCAAATAAAACGAGCTCTATATTGATATATTTATAACATGTATTTTAGGAAAATATATATATAACTTTAGAACTACCCTGAATTCGGCATCGTTTGCCCAAAAAAATAATAAATTAATCAAATGTATTAAAATAATAATAATAATAATAATAATAATAATAATAATAATAATAATAATAAACATTTTTTTACCACATAAGCCCAGAAACATAAACCGGGCCCACAAAATACTTTAAAATTATTTACAAAAACCACTCAAGACCCTAAACATTTTACTATTTACGACATGTTTATATAATAAATTATATTTGCCAAATATTTAACACATATCTAACTATTTCTTTCAATAAAAAGAATACTATCGAAAAGGTCTTTCGATGCCGAATAAAAAGTCAGACGAAAATAAATTTGATCAAAAACAAAAAACATATATTTCATAATCGAAAAGCCCTGTCGCAACGGTCGGGTGCTATAATTTTTTGCAAAAATGTATATTTCATAATCGAAAGTCGCAACAGTCGGGTGCTATAAAATTTTGCAAAAATGGCCCACAGCAATGCGCTATGTAGCAAGTTCTGATCATGCAGCTAAAATAAAAAGCCACCGCCCAAAGTCCAAACAGTTGGTTTAAGTAGTGACACATAATCATTTTTCTCTATAGTAAAACTTGCAAGTCGCATACTGTTTCTTAGTGGTGAAGTATATTACACTAACATTTAGAGTAATACCTTTTTATTCTTAGTTGTGAAGCATATTATTATTACACTAACATTTACGGTATACATTTTTAGTCAAACTATTGTCACCCATCGACATAAATAACCCCTCATCTCATCCATAAAACACACACAAACACAAGCGGATAGCATCTACATAAAACACAAAGGCAGATATCTCCTATTAGGTCATATTCACAAATAATGAACTGATAGTTATATATAAGATAACAAAGCTAGTGTAGAAGCTCAACTAGCTGATAAGAATGAGTAACACCAAAAAAAAAATAAATAAAAAAAAAAAAAAAAAAAAAAAAAAAAAAAAAAAAAAAAACTAGTATTGCACTGGTTTTATTGGCTTTGCGGCTTCAGTTTTTTGTAAATTTCTAAGGTATAGATGTGTTGTTCTGGAGCAGATCTAGCCATTGAAAAGAGGAAGTGTAACCAGATGTTGGGGTGAATTTGTCTGGTTAGTTGCAAGCCCGTTGAGACCTCCACAACCACCATCTTTCTGCAGCTGCTTTGCTGATGCAACCTGTAAGTACATACATCTAACTCAGTCTTGTACTTGACTAATGTTTCAGTTTTGAACTATATATATACTTAAGACATAAAAAGCTTAGATCTAGAGTTCTGGGCTAGTTCGGGCAACTTACATATCAGAACTGCAAAATACTTGTAAAGGAAACTCGAAAATAATGAGATGAGACATATAGATATACATGAAAGCAAGATCTAAACTACTTTGGACAATCCTCTTAAATACATCAAAGGAAACTTAAAAATGAATAACCAAAAAGAGATGAGCATATAAATAACCAAAAAAATGCAAATTTGAAGGATGGCTTAAATGAGATATGTTTGCGGTTTTCACAAGCTAGATAAAGGGAACTTTGAAAATGAATCACCAAGAAAGAAACTATAGAGAAAAAAAGCAAGATCTAGAAAGTATTTTTATTTGTCCTTGTTTACAAGATTTTAAATGATATTACACATGTTAAGCAGTTAGACTGATTTCAACTTGAAAATTTTCCAAAGAATCTGTAACTCTGAAGGATGGTTAGGAGTGTTTGGGATTGATATGTTTTCGGCATATGTTTATTTTCAAGGTTCTCCAGGATTGCTTATTTAAGTAACCTGCTTATTAATAAACAAGCTATCAAACACTCAGAACTGACACTTAAAACTACGCAATCGAAAGTGCATATTTTTTTATCTTAGAAATGCTGTAAGCTGTAAGGTGAAATTTTAAGCTTAACTAGTAAAATAAAATAGGGTTTATGTCACAAAATAGCAATGAACTTTTTTCAAAGTCCCTTTTTGGTACGTGAAATATAAAAAGTATCATTAAATGCAACGAACTTTCATGAAGTGTTCCAATATGCACATTCTGATGTGTTATCATACAAGAAAAACACTTGTCACTATTTTTAACGTGACAACACATCAATATGCATATTGAAAGTTTAAAACACTTTATGAAAGTTCGTTGCTACTAATGATATTTTTTATAGTTCACGTACAAAGACGGAACTTTGAAAAAAGTTCATTGCTATTTTGTGACCTAAATCCTATAAAAATATGACTGCACTCTTGACCAAAGAAGTAAATAGCTTACCTGCTTTTCCAGTTCTTCCTTATCTTCCCTTAACTTCTTTTCCTAATAACAAAAGATAGAGCAGATATTCATATAATGCTTGTTCATATTTTTAATAATGCCATGCTTCTCAACAGGATAAAGGGAGTATATGGTCTTTGATGCACACGAATACCGCCAAAGTGTATCATCTTAACGTCCTTGCAATTAATCAGATGAATTAGCCTCTACATACCTCAACAACAGACTTGGTATCACCGTGATTTTGGTCACAACCCTTACCAAATTATGAACAAAAATGTCTAATTGATAAAAAATTTCTATTTTCTCATACCTTATGTCATGCTCTAATGTTTTTTATCCAACACAGCAATGCAACAAAAGCTACAAATGGAGTGTGATATCGAGGTTGCAATTTACACGGTGCTGCCCCGTGGCTTTGAGGGTAGCCCTTGGTTTGAACCATTTGCCAATGGGGGTTGACATATATAAGTAACTGTAGAAAGTTGTACACTAACATAACTTAAGGATAACAGGCCCTTACAGAACAGCATATATGAATTATTTCTGCATCTAGTTGGTAAATCCTTTTGGAGCTTATATTTATAGCTAGTGTAGTCTAATATATATGAATTATTTTTGCATCTAGTCTCCATGGGCCATATCCTTTTGGAGCTTATATTTATAGCAAGAGTAGTCTAATAGTAAATCACGTGGACTAGCAGATTCAGGGCCAGTAAACCCAAAATCAGGAATCAACAAACAATCAAGAGTTGGATGTTACATTTTAGTACGGAGCTCAATGCGTACAAAGGGGGTGTTTGGGATTGCTTATTTTTTTCAGCAAAAACAGTTGTATTTCACCCAAACTGCCGCATATTTTTGGATCAGTTTCTGACAAGTGGGTAGGATGGTGCTTATGCTACAACCTATATTGATGATTTTTATGGAATTTTTCTCATGTTGAACATAAGAACCAAATCCAAGCACTATTTTGTGTAGTACTAATTATTTTTTTAGCAGTTTTGGATGTAAACCAAAAAAAAAAAAAAAAAAATGCAATCTGAAACACCACCTAAAACTACAGGAGGATCGTATCATGTACCTCAAGAGCTTTTTATGCATAGAAATTAAGTACAAGCATACCTCTTCCTGGAGGGTTGACATGTACTCCGTCATCAACTGTGTCTGCATTCACGAAAATCACATTTAGTCAACGCACTATTAAGTACTACTGTAATCAAGAACCGACAAGTTTTGTTGCTAATATGACTTCACATATAGATCACCCAACTAATGCAAGATAGCATCTAAATAGTCGATGTTTCATTTAAAGAACAACTAATGCAAGATGTTTTTTAATCGGGAGCAGTGAACCTGCTTAAATATCGAAGGCCAAGGTGAAAGGCACTAGGTAATTCTATTATCTGATCTCTGTTGCATGTGAGGGAGGATAACATAATCAATTACTGCCAAATAAATCATTCAGTATTCTGAATCAGGGAGACGACACCCTGAAGACAAATTACCATCTAACCTAATGCGATTAACAAATAATATAATATACTTATCTAGTAACTGATTGTGCACTAGACCGGCCTAAAGTCACCCCTTTAACCTAATGCGATTAACAAATTACCATCTAACCTAATGCAATTAACAAATAATATAATATACTTTCCTACCTAAAGGGTCCAGTTATGTTATGATACTCGAACAAAGGTCCTGCTCGTCATATATATTGAATTATCAGCTGTAAGACTGAGCTGCTCCTGTTTGAGATATGTAGAATGATTCAAAAGATTAAAATACATATAAAAATCAAGATATATAGTGCTCTGCATATAGTATGATGTCCAGAGAATCCTTTACAGGATGAAGGGATGTCAGGATTGTGATTGTAACCACATACGGCTTGTTGTTAAGTAGATGTGAAAACGCAAATATCAACCACAAAAACTAAGCCCACCCCGTCAGCCAAAGCTGGACAGAAATATCCACTTTCACATGAATCTATGTGGTAGAACTAATATACAAAGTGTTTCACAGGTTTTATGACATGATTCCAGGATCGAATGATCCAAACAACACCATATACAATCATCAAAGAAAGGAGCAGTAAAAAGGAAAAAACAGAAAATGGGTTGAACCCTTTTATAAACTGATATATAATAACAAAGGGTTAAGTGTTATGTTACAGCAATCTATCAATATATATACATGATGAAACGTTGCCTCCAAGGGACATGTCGATTCATCATAACCGTTGCACCCCTACACTAAACGTTGTAACCTAATTAACTAACTAAATAACCGTATATCCTAACTATTGGGTTTGTTGGCCCTTGGCCCAAACCAGTATCTAATTTACAGACTTATAATCCGACCCAATTACAAACATAATACAAACTTCTTAAACATAAAGATAACATACTTTGATCTAAATATATTAGAGGCTAACATTCTCCCCCCTAATTATTTAGTATCAAAGCCTTCTTGTGTGATCCTTCTGGTCTTTTCAAGCAAATGACATCAAAGTCATTATTGTCGTGGCTGCTTCCTTGTGTCCATCTTCATCATCATCCAATCTAACACCAAACTTGTTGTTGTTCTTGTTCATTCCATGTGCTCCATCCTTCACTCCCTTATCCTTCTGGCACGGCGGTCCTTGACAAGTCATCTTTGCTTGCTTCACCCACTTCTAAATGCTTTTCAACCCAAGGCACTTGGGCAGTTTCATGGCAGATTACACAACTAAATTAATGACCCTCTTACGGCAATCTTGTTATTGCTTCACTTCTTCATCTTTGTTAGACCATCTTCATATTTTGATGGCTTTTGTTTCTTTGTTGCAAAGATTTTTATCTTCTGATCATCAACGTACTAACATCAAATCATCACGACCTTGTCCCCATCATACTCATACATCTTCATCTTTGGCTTCATTGCCTTTGTCAACCATCGTGGTTGTAGGGTTCTTCTTGAACCGGGGTCTCAAGGTTGGTTCTTCTTCTCGATCTCTTATGAACAAACTGTGTTCATTCTTTCTTTGTAACAAACTTGCAGAGTTGCAGCCAATTTTCTTCTTCTCCTTTCTTTCTATTCTCTTCTCTTGAATCTGCCCCTACCACCGGTCTTTGGTGGTAACCGTCTAAACCGTCTCTCTTATCTTTCTTTATCTTCATCATTCATGGCCGATTCTTGAGTGTGTTGTTTGATCCCTTCTCTCTGATACCACTGTTTCACAGGTTTTATGACATGATTCCAGGATCGAATGATCCAAACAACACCATATACAATCATCAGTAAAAAGGAAAAAACAGAAAATGGGTTGAACCCTTTTATAAACTGATATATAATAACGAAGGGTTAACTGTTATGTTACAGCAATCTATCAATATATATATATATATATATATATATATATATATATATATATATATATATATATATATATATATATATATATATATATATATATATATATATACATGATGAAATGTTGCCTCCAAGGGATATGCCGATTCATCATAACCGTTGCACCCCTACACTGAACGTTGTAACCTAATTAACTAACTAAATAACCGTATATCCTAACTATTGGGTTTGTTGGCCCTTGGCCCAAACCAGTATCTAATTTACAGACTTATAATCCGACCCAGTTACAAACACAACACAAACTTCTTAAACATAAAGATAACATACTTTGATCTAAATATATTAGAGGCTAACACAAAGATCAGACAAAAGCATTCACATGTTGATGAGGCTTGACTCTGTCTATAGTGGCTTCTTCTGATTTTGTACTCCCAAATGCAAAAAGTGTCTATTGTGGATGTTTTATAAAAGGTGGTTGTGTTCATTACACAAATGGTTCATTATGCCTTACGTACGGTAGATAAAAATTAGCACCATAATATATTGATCTCATTAGGGCCACATCCACAAGGAGCAGAAATTATAGGCCGGTCAAACCAATCGAGATCATCCATATTGCGCCTACGGAGATGCTATAGCCCTACCATTAATACCAGACACTCAACCCGATTAGCTAAGAGTTGTCCTATTCAAGTGTTCTATGAATTCCTCTTAACTAAGGGACTTTGAGTAGACGAGAGATGAGAGTTGTCAGTTAAGCTTTGTGAATGGATCAAACTAGCTACTAGTGATATTCATTGATCAAATCCATTATAGTTGGAAGTTGGTCACCTACATATCACAAAGAGCGAGCTTCGGTCCAAAATGTGCTTGGTTTGAACTCACTAATCAAGTCTCAAGAGTGTTCACATAGCATATTAGGTCCACCCTAGCTAGCATTGTGTCATACGCCTACTAGATTTAAACCGAAAGGAAGATTTGGGTTACTTAACAGTTAGCACCATTGACGCTATTGGTTGTCGCAAATATATACTTGGACGCTGCTAGTTACTTCCTGCCTACAACCTCCAATAATGAAGATGCCACTGCCAGACTCCTCCAACTTAAGACAAATTTACCTACCAACCACATCAACATAGACTAGGTTGGAACCTTAGTACCTTGAAGGCCCATTAGCCAACTTCGATTAATCTGTGACCCATGGGCCTACTACACGGACTCACTTTTTTCTATTGAAGGCCCATTAGCCAACTTCGATTAGTCTGTGACCCATGGGTCTACTACATGGACTCACTTTTTTCTATTCTGCTACAGTCCAGAAATTTTAGCACTTGACAAGGATCTTTATTATCACTAAATGCTAATAAAGTCTAACCCACTTAAAATTTAAGAAAAATCGATGATTTTTGTTTCAGTAAAGACAAATATTGTAAGTGTCAATTTTGTTTTGTCCTTAATTCATAAGACCATCCAACAATGTTTACTAGTAATCCCTTGAAAGAGACCACACTTAATCGCACATAAGCTACATATCGACTTTTCGTGATGATATTTAACTAATCCAAATAGAGCATTTTTCAAAATGAACATGGACCATTGATCATACGATCAAGTGATTCCTACCTATTCCGATGTATCACATGCTAGTGATATTCATTGATCAAATCCATTATAATTGGAAGTTGGTCACCTACATATCACAAAGAGCGAGCTTCGGTCCAAAATTTGCTTGCTTAGAACTCACTAATGAAGTCTCAAGAGTGTTCACATGGCATATTAGGTCCACCCTAGCTAGCATTGTGTCATATGCCTACTAGATTAGAACCGAAAGGAAGATTTGGGTTACTTAGAAGTTAGCACCATTCACGCTATTGGTTGTCGCCAACATATACTTGGACGCTGCTACCGACTTCCAGCCTACAACCTCCAATAATGCAGATGCCAGACTCCTCCAACTTAAGACAAATTTACCTACCAACCACATCAAAATAGACAAGGTTGGAACCTTCATACCTTGAAGGCCCATTAGCTAACTTCGATTAATCTGTAACCCATGGGCCTACTACATGGACTCACTTTTTTCTATTGAAGGATCATTTGCCAACTTTGATTAATCTGTGACCCATGGGCCTACTACATGGACTCACTTTTTTCTATTCGTCCAGAAATTTTAGTACTTGACAAGGATCTTTATTATTACTAAAAGCTAATAAAGTCTAGCCCACTTAAAATTTAAGAAAAATCGATGACTCTGTTTCAGTGAGACTAATAGTGTAAGAGTCAATTTTGTTTTGTCCTTAATTCATAAGAACATCCAACAATGTTTACTAGTAATCCCTTGAAAGAGACCACACTTAATCGCACATAAGCTACATATCGACTTTTCGGGATGATGTTTTACACTTTTACTAATCCAAATAGAGCATTTTTCAAAATGAACATGGACCATTGATCATACGATCAAGTGATTCCTACCTATTCTGATGTATCACATGCTTGTATGTCTCCCTTCCTAGTCTCGTCCTCATTTTGTCAACATCAATAAGGGTAAGGGTCCCATTATTTTTTCTTCTTGCCCATCATCCATCCACAGGAAGATGAGTTTAAAACTAAATTGATGAACCCTTGACACTAACATATAACAAAGGAAAAACATCTTGAGCTAGATTCAAACACAAAACGTATAACTATAAGTTGTACTGTGACGATGATCCAACACCGACACATAGATCAAAAAATAGTTTAGAGAGTGAATTGAATAAGTAAATGTATAAACACAATATGTACAACTAAGACGATTCAAAACATATAGAACAGTAACAGCCAGGGAAACCGAATTGAATAAGTAGCGTCGGACAATCACCTTTCTCAATCGCGTTTGAACAAGAGCAGCATCAATTTCGAGTTCTAATTCCGTCATATCAGTCACAGAAAGCCCCTCACTGTTATTCTCCTCCACAAGCCTGTGCAAAAAGTTGGGATTTCACGCTACTTGGTGAATCATATCATTATGATCTCACTCTCCCAATGTTCAGTTGACCGTGTTTTTAAAATATGTTCATGCACACACACACGTACGTGTGTGCGTGTGCGTGCATTCGTCTATAGTATACATGTTGGGCATTGACATTCAAGATTTTGTGTTACCTATCCACCGTCTGTAGAAGCTCTCTACATGTCCTGAACTTCGTGCACTTCGATAAAACCTCCTGAAGCCATGATTTTTAAAAAATCTCACAATTTGTTAGTTCATTAATTGTACAGGTTACCATTTGTATCATGTTTTTAAAAATGACCAACTCTTGAAAAGCTATTGCTTACCAAGTGCCCACCAGCTCCATTGTTGGTTCTCTCTCCTGCTTCTGTGCAGCTTCTCTCATACCTAGAGAGGATATGCTCCACACTGAAACGTGCGTAGTTAATGAGTATTTGTACGATTAGCAGTGAGATAATAGTTAATACAAATACAAAAGATATTAAGCACACTAACTCATATAAATAGATCTTTAGGATCAAAATGATTGCTTGGAATGTTGATCTTGAAACAAAGCTACACACCGGATATCGATTTAATTATGAATTCATGACATGTTGATGCATTAGTTCATATTCTTTAGGATCAAAATGATTGCTTGGAATGTTGATCTTGAAACAAAGCTACACACCGGATATCGATTTAATTATGAATTCATGACATGTTGATGCATTAGTTCATATTCTGCTTGCCCGATAAAAATTGTGTTCTTTATTTTCGTAAGTAATTACTTTCGTGTTGTCATTTTTGGTCCCTACGTGTGTGATTGTGTACACATATGTGGTCGTTGGTTTACATAATATTACCCAGCCTTTTTCTTATTCCAGCCCCCAAAAGACGATTAAAGAAAATGATTATCTATCGCTTTGCAGCTATGCATATAATAAGGTCGTTATATAATTCAAAGTGAACCACTAACTGTGTGTATTGAAATTGCGAGCAAGGATATCATGGATACTTTCTAAAAAATCAAAATTTTAGAAGTTTTTCGAGTACAATGTTTGTGTAACTTCCTTCAAGTTATCAACATCTCTGACTAATTTGTTATATTTGGTAAACTTTTTACGGTAGCACCGCAAACAAAACGCACAAGGAATTGCATTAGCTTACTCAATGGCTACATCTCGGAATCCCTAGGCTAACTATAGGGAAATAAGGAATTTATAGAATCATAGATAATGATGTATTACACATAGAATCAACTAATAAACCCTAGCTACAGAACAGTATATAAAACACTGAAAAGCACCTGCTTGCAGTAGTGCCGCTACAGGATTGGTAGAGTTTGCCACGGGCGGAGAAAACAAGGACGGCTATATCAACATCACAAAGAACTGAAAGCTGATGTGCTTTCTTCATTAAACCTGTTCTCCGTTTTGAAAAAGTTACTTGACGGCTGCTTTTGTCTTCTATTCGCTTCATTTCTAGCTTTCTTCGCCCCATGGTACGTCTACTCAAACTAGCTTGTACTAGATCGATCTAACTTTTATATATTTTTTGTTAGTGAGCCACAAGCAGTTAAGTTGATCTTATCCTTTGTATTATTATTATTATTATATATATGCAAGTAAGTGCAAGTTGTGGTGAAGATGGAAGCATGAAAATGACCACCAGTTTAACCTTCGGTTCTCTTTCTGCGGCTAGAATTTTTTTATAAAAAAACTCACCGCCAATAATACAGTAATTGTTACACGTCTGTGACGTGTTAATTAATTGGAGTAACTTTTTGTACGTAATTCCATTACTTTGTCATTTGGGTAAATATATTTATTAAGCAAGTTGATTGTTTTCACTCCATACGGTAATTGTTAAAAGAGATCAGGTTTTCAATTTCGTGAATTGTAGGAAGATCATGGAAAAGTCTGAAAACGGTCACGAAATACCAGTTACGCTGCATGTATCATAGACAAAAAGGCTTAAATTCTTTGTATAACGAATGTCATGGAAAAGTGTGAAAGCGTGATCTCCGAGGGAAAGAAGGTTGGAAAATCGAAAAATGCCATCCAGTCATGGTCTATATCGTACGACAACATAAGTAAAAATGAGGTGAGCAATGGGATCTTGACACTACCTTCATTGACTAGTTGACGGTTAGGATCGTTTTTGTTTCGAGACATGCGTTCTCTTGTGCATCGCTTTCATCACTCTAAAGAAGCTAAAACTTGATAAATGGGGGTCGGAATATTGATATGAAATATCAAGTTTTAAATTTGTAGTTAAACACTCAAACCTGAAACACATTATAAAATAGGCACACTCACCCTGACGTACTCTGATATAACAGCCGAATTGGATATATACTTGCTAAAACTTGAATATTTGCATATTTTCTTAAATACAAGTTTTCAGTACATAATATACAATGTTGTTTAACCAAATGTACTCACCCTGACGTACTATGATAGATAGAATGGGTGAAATGGATATATACTTGCTAAAACTTGAATATTTGTATATATTCCTGAAATACAAGTTTTCAGTACAAAATATATAATGTTGTTAAATATGCAAACAAGCAAGTTTTAATGAGTATATATGTAATAACCTCTAATATAAATGTACTAAACTTAATCGAGTGTCGATCCAAAGGAATGGTAGTTAAGATTTTAATATTCAAACTTCATTTAACTAATCAAACTAACAGAGTTAATAATGTTACAAGACTACAATAAAGAAAGCGTTACCGATAAACGTAAACTATCCACTCAATCAGAGGGGTGGCTTAGTGGCAAAAAGCTTACGACTATCATTACTAAAATTTGAGATGTCTCAAGTTCAAGTTTCTACTAGGGACAAACAACCTTGAAATGTACCAACCGCAAATATATCAACCACAAATGTACGTCGATCCGTAAAATATTTGCGATTCTTCACAACTAAATATTGGCGGTTCTTCATCACCACCTCCACCTATGTATTCCATTCATCTATTTGGTGTTGATGATTTGCCAATGTACGAACCTTAATTTTCTTCGTCTATGCTTAATGCCATTGATAAGGACTTTCTTGTCGAAGAAGTCCCACCCCCAAAGAAGAAGCCGTCAAAAAAACTTCTAAAGAGGATGTCTAAATAGGACAATGTAATGCGTAACATTCCATGAACCACTAAAGAAGAAATCGTATTATTATACAAAGGTTGGGTTCGTACATCAAATGATAGCGCCAAAGTAATAAGTATAAGGAAAATGTGTTTCGGACAGAGGTTTTAGGTTACGTTGAGCAAACAACGAAGGTATCAGGTGTTCGAACCTACAATTCGTTAAATGGGAAATGGAAGGGTTTACGCCTCAGAGTGACTCAATTTTGTGGAGTGTATGAACAATGGGCAGGGACAGAGTTAAGAAGAAAGCGTAAGCATCATCAATTCCATCGGCGTTGTCAGCAGGTGCTAGTGATGAAGCGTTAGCTAGGTTGTTGGCCACCGAATATGCACGTCAAACCGAGTCGTTTATGTCAATGAAGAAATCAGACCGTGACACCTTTTTCGATATCAAGAGGCAGAAGGTGAAAATGCAACAAAAAAAGCTCGAAATAAAGCAACAAATGTTGATCATGCGACAACAGAAACAAAGACAAAAGACAAATTGTTCTATATGAGCCCCCTTGATCACTTTGAGTAGATTCCACCTCGAAAGAGTATTGCAGATGAAGCAGGCAATTAAGGAGAAGTGGATTACAATATTAATTTACGTTTTTAATGTCGTACGTTTTTGTTTTTTGTTATCAATGTAATGTTTTTAAATTATGAATAAAAGTTGAATTTAGTTTTTAATCAAGTTTGCGAAAAAGATGGGTTTGATGATGTGTTAAGTGGTGATCATACAAGGTAAAAGATGATGGCTTTGGTGATATGTTGAATGGTGATTTGACGCTAATATAGAGGCAGTGGATTTCTAAGGTTACTCCAACTATCAACAAAATTCTATATTTAAGTCGAATCACAAAAACTTCATTCTATTTGCTTTTCAAGGAAGAAGCAAATATTAGATAATTTCAATTTTTTATACAAAACAATTGGTGATAAGTTTGATGCTAAATTTGACTTAGTTGCTTATGTGTATGTGCTTTTATTACACCACTTCTGAAAATAACTATTGCAACTATTATTGCTTTTTTATGTAGTGGTGTCAAGAGCAAGAGCACGAGCAAGATAAACTTGAATATGTGATAAACTATCAATTTATCTAGAACTATAACATTATTCTTTTTCCTTTGTTTGATTATCATCATTTGTTATAAAATACGAAAACTAGGGTAATATTAGTAGAAAAGTTGTATAATATTAATGCCTATAACTTTTTGGTTATGGCCTTTTATCAACAAAAATTAGTTACATGACAAGGAAAAAAAATGTAATAAATTTAACTAAGTTAGATGATCAAATAAAAAGACGGTTTGAATTAAAAGTATAAAAAGTCACACTATCGTGACATATGTCTTGTTTTAGTGGGTTTGAGTTAGTATTAATGAAGATGTCGAGTATTCATGAACATTTAATGTTTGACGAATATTTTGTATTAACTTCGGCATAATGTTGATGAGCATAAGTTGATAAAAAAAATGATAGAACATTTTCTGGTAAAGACCATAACAAACATTTTATATTCTTCAACCCCGGCTACTATGGCTGTAAATAAACTGAAAGTTCAGTGACATTTTATAAATCGTTAGGTAAAATGTCTGTTTATGTTCGTTACTTATGAAATGAATGAACATGAACAATAATTTACGTTCGTTTAGTTAAATAAACGAACATTAACAAAAGTCTTGTCCGTTCATTTATGTTCGTGAGCATCTGATTATGCATTCGTTAAGTTAATGTTCATTTATGTTTGTATATCATATATTTGTTTATACACTTTAATATTGGTTACTTAAACAAAATAACACTTATAAAACACATAATTATGTATATCTTTGAAAATTTTATGTTTATTAGTCTACGTTCATGTATGTTCTTCGTTTAAATTTGTTTGAATGAACATGAACAACCTTAGTTTTTTAATAAACGGACATGAAAAAGAAAATTCGTTTGTTTAAGCAATCATGTTCATTTATTTGTTCGGTTAAAACTAAACGAACAAACATAAACAAGGCTCCGTCCGTATTCATCAGATTCATTTACAACCCTACCAGTTACAACTTCAACTCCAGCTAATTTCGTCAAACATAACACTAAATTCTAGAAAATGTACATATTCAAATTCGTACATGTTATCTCACAACATACACAAACACACACACAAAAAAAGAAAGAAAAAGAAAGAAACACACACACACACACACGGAAAATGTCCCGACCACCACCTTTACGCTTCTTCACACACTCCCGCCACGTTCTCCGCCGTCACTACCACTGTAAACCACCTATCCAACACCATCACAACCACATACTGACCCACCCAATCTACACAATTTGGGCTTCCAACACCGGTCTCGGCAAAACCCTCATTTCCACCGGAATCACTATCGCTGCCACCACCACCCATAAAATACTCACCAACATCAAACCCTTACAAATCGGCTTCTCTTTTGACTTTGATTCCGCTTTTCTTTTCAACAAAATCTGTCACACCCCACTAAAGCGGAAACACGAGGTGTAACTAGAAAAGAACACAAGCATAAGATAATAGAACATACCAACACTTATGATTTAAAGGAAAGAGTACATCATTACAATATTAGTTTAGCCGACATCGACAATTAAAATATAAAGTTTATTTCCCAAAAGATAGCGTGTTAATACATAATGATTAGTAGTGACATGTGAAAAATTCATTATGCAAAGACCTTGAAGAAAAGCTTACTGACGATCACCTGAAATGCATGAGAGAAAACGGGTCAACTATGAAAATAGTTGGTGAGTACACACATTTTATATAATATGAAAACTTTTAAGAGAGAGTCTAAGTTTTTGGTCTTTGAGAATAGTCCACAAGGCAATGGCGTTGTCAATCCATTCAGTTGAAAGTCCTGCACATACAAGACTTGTAACATATGTATTCACAATCCATTGCATAAAAGTCGTATGTATGGTAGTCAAGTACACGTGGTCAATATAGTTCACAATAAGGGCACATAGTATATAATAAAGTATATGGCAAAGCTCCTAAAATAAATAATATGCATTCTGTAGACAAGGGAATGAGAGGTTGGCGGATCTTTAATAGCGCTATCCAAACTACCTACTGCTCCACACAAGATGATATGGTTATACACGAGATGTTAAACAAACGAGCCGAGATGATATGGTTATACACGAGATGTTAAACGAACGAACCGAGATGCTATGGTTATACACGAGATGTTAAACGAACGAGCCGAGATGCGTTGGTTATACACGAGATGCTATGGTTTTCCCACCAAATTTTCACACCAAAATCTTGCCGCCAAAACTCTTCCCACCAAAACTTCCCATCAAATCTGCTCTTATATACTAACTACTAACATCTTATCCACACAACTTCACAACCTCTTATCCTCAAAACTACTCAACCTCACAACCACAAACACACACTGTTAACATGCCCAAGATGGCGGAATTTGAAGCTTTTGTTTGTCCTTGTGGACGAGGAGACGTAATTCTGCGAGAATCGACCAAATTTTACTCCCGTGGTAAACCATACTATGCCTGTCCTGCATCAAAGGGTGGGACAGATGATTATGGATGTGATTTTTTTTATGGAAGGAGGAACGAATCGCCAAAATGACCGGTTCTCTTGGAGCTTCAACGCCTCTAACTCATTTCGCAGGACCATCCATAACTCTAACTCGTTACACTGCAGGACCTTCAACATCGAGTCCTGTAAATACAGAGTGCTCAAATTGCATAAAATTGAATCACCAGATAATGGTACTCAATAAAATGCTAGAATTGTATCAGCATCCCAACAACCACACAATTGATTCAGTTGCCTTGTTTCACGACCTTTATAATGACATGATAGGCGGCATGGGAAATCTTCGTATGTAGTGTTGTTGTTGTTGTTGCTGTTATTGTTGTTGTTGGTTGGTTGTTGTTTGTTGTCATTGTTGTTGTTGTTGTTGTTGTTGTTGTTGTTGTTGTTGTTGTTATTTAATAAAATGTTGTTATTTTTGTGAAAACTGATATCCAAACACGATTAGATACACTCAAAACTGCTTAATCACTAGAAATCGTAAGCTTCTATCCAAACACTCAAGATTGTACATTTTCATATAAACTCAAACTAAACAACTCGACAAGCAAACGAAACAGATCAAACGAAACAACTCGACAATCAAACGAAACAACTCAAACTAAACAACTCGACAACCAAACAAAACAACTCAAACTAAACAACTCGGCAACCAAACAAAACAACCCGTTTATTTTTTTTGCGGCTACTTCCCGCTTTGCTTGAACTCGCACCATCTTTTCCTTTCCTTGCTCTCATTTCCTTGAGATGTGCAAACGTAGCTTCCAGATATGTTATTCTATTTTCCAGATTATTAGCGTGCTTTTTCACGTCAAATGTGCTTTCAGCTTCATCGTCACTTCCAACAGCAGTTTGAGCATCAGCAACAGCTTGAGCATCAGCAACATCCATCTCTTCCAAATACTCCCTATAATACGGCTTTCGCCTTAACCATTCCAGAATCCGGTCCCTCTAAAACGGTGCACAGTTCGCATAAGAACCATATTCATCAAAAATTTCCCAGCCCCAATGATTTATAATTTCATTATACAGGAAGTCGTGTGATAAGACCACTCCTGTTCTGGCGTTAAACCGTCCATTGTTGTTTGTGATTTGTGAAAATTGACAATCGGGTTTTGTGAGAATCAAGAATGTATGTGTAAAATAAGACGGGAATGATTCTGTGAGAATATTTATAAGAAAAAAATGTGGGGACATAATCCCGTCGACATGTCGATGGGAACAAACAGGCAGGAAAAATCCCACAATATTATTGGTAAGTATTTTGTTATAATTAATTAAATAAAATCTTCCCGTCGACATGTCGACGGGAACGTTAAACCAAAAATAGTAATTAACGTTAATCACACGTTAATTACGCTTTGCTTCGTTGTTAATATGCTCCCGTCGACATGTCGACGGGACAATATTGGCGGGATAATTTCGCGCCCAACTTTTGGCAATAATAGAGGTGTGAAAGTTTGACCAATGTGGTCCGTCGACATGTTGACGGGAGCGTATTAATCGAAAAAATTCAACACAACTAGACTTAGTCAAGCTTATTTTTTGTTGTTTTGTGGATATTGCCGTCGACAAGTTGTCGACGGAAATATTCTCATCGCCTGTTCTCATGATTCTTGTAGCGGTTAAGGTTGCAAAAATACACGTCCACATAATAACTACAAAATTAACAGAATATAAATATCTGCTAAGAAAAGTGTCGTGTACGTAACCTTCAAATAAAGTCATAATCATGCAACTAAAATAAATGTCACCGCCCAAACAGCTAGTTTAAGTAGTGACACATAATCAACTTTGTCTATAGCAAATATTGCAAGTCACACGTACTGTTTCTTAGTTGTGAAGAATATTATTATTACACAATATAATTTACTGTATACATTTTTATTAAACTATTGTCACCCGTCGACATAAATAACCCATAAAACACACACAAACACAAAGGATATCATCTGCATAAAACACAAAGGCAGATATCTCCTCTTGGGTCATATTCCACAACCAAATAAACATATCTTCAAATGCAAAAGTTTGAACTGATAGTTATAAGATAACAAAGATAGTGTAGAAGCTCAGTAACGAAAAAAACCAATAAACCAGTATCTTGTACTGGTTTTATTGGCTTAGTAGCTTCAGCTTCTTGTAACAAGGATCTGATTTTTAAGGTAGAGATGTTGGGGTGAATTTGTTTGCAAGGTCGTTGAGACCTCCACAACCACCATCTTTCTGCAGCTGCTTTGCTGATGCAACCTGTAAGTACATACATCTAACTCATTCTTGTACTTGGCTAATGTTTCGTTATTACCTTCAGTTTTGAACTATATATATACTTTATAAAAAGCTTAGATCTAGAGTTCTAAGCTAGTTCAGGCAACTTATATATCAGAACTGCAAAATACTTGGAAAGGCAACTTATACATGAAAGCAAGATCTAAACTACTTTGGACAATCCTCTTATATACATCAAAGGAAACTTAAAAACGAATAACCAAAAAGCGATGAGCATATAAATAAACAGGGAAGCAAGATCAAAAACATAATGCTATATTTTCTCTGTTTTCAATGTTATAAATGATATTGAATATGGTAAGTAGTAGGATTTAGCATTTAAATTGATTTTGGTTTTAACTCTACTAATAAAAAAAAGGCAAATTTGAAGGATGGCTTAAATGAGATATGTTTGGGGTTATCACAAGCTATAAAGGGAACTTTGTAAATGAATCACCAAGAATGATATTACGCATGTTAAGCAGTTAGACTGATTTCAGCTTGAAAATTTTCCAAAGAATCTGTAACTCTGAAGGATGGCTTAGGAGTATGTTTTCCGCATATGTTTATTTTCAGGGGGTCTCCAGGATTGCTTATTTATGCAACCTGCTTATTAATAAACAAGCTATCAAACACTCAAAACTGACACTTAAAAATAAGCAATGGAAAGTGCATATTTTTTATCTTAGAAATGCTGTAAAAGCTGATAAGGCGAATTTTAAGCTTAACTGTTAAAATAAAGTATGACTGCACCCTTGACAAAAACCATTTAAAGAACTTACCTGCTTTTCCAGTTCTTCCTTATCTTCACTTAACTTCTTTTCCTGTTAACAAACGATAGAGCAAGATTATGATATGAATATAATGCTTCTTGACGTTTTTTAATAATGCTATGCTTCTCAACAGGATAAAGGGAGTATATGGTCTTTGATGCACACGAATACCGCCAAAGTGTATCTCATCTTAATGACCTTGCAATTAACCAGATGAATTAGCCTCTACATACCTCATCAACAAACTTGGTATCACTGTGATTTTGGTCAACCCTTTCCAAATTATGACCAAAAATGTCTAATTGATAAAAAATTTCTATTTTCTCATATTTTATGTGATGCTCTAATGTTTTTTATCCAACACAGCATTGCAGCAAAAGCTACAAATGGAGTGTGGTATATATCAAGGTTGCAGTTTACACAGTGCTGCCCCCATGGCTATGCGGGTAGCCCATTGTTTGAACCATTTGCCAATGGTGGGGTTGACATATATAAGTAACTGTAGAAAGTTATCAGACCACTGATGTACACTAACATAACTTAAGGATAGCAGACCCTTACAGAAATGCATATATGAATTATTTCTGCATCTAGTCTCCATTGGGCAAATCCTTTTGGAGCTTATATTTATAGCAAAAGTAGTCTAATAGTAAATCGCGTGGATTAGCAGATTCAGGGCCAGTAAACCCAAAATCAGGAATCAACAAACGATCAGGAGTTAGATGTTACATTTTAGTACAGAGCTCAATGTATACAAATGGGGTGTTCAGGATATATTGCTTATTTTATTCAGAAAAAACACTTGTGTTTCACCCGAACTGCTTCATATTTTTGGAGCAGTTTCTGATTAGCGGGTAGGATGGTGCTTATTATGAGATGGCATTAGAACTATTTCCTATCCTACCTTCATATTCAACCTACAACCTTATTGATGATTTTGATTGAATTTTTTTCATGTTTAACATAACAAGCAAATCCAAACAAAAATAAATAAATTAAAAAAAAAAAAAAAAAAAAAAAAAAAAAAAAAAAAAAAAAAAAAAAAAAATCTCAAACACCACCTAAATTATGTGATGTGGCACGAGAGCTTTTTATGCAAAGAAATTAAGTACAAGCATACCTCTTCCTGGAGGGTTGACATGTACTCCGTCATCAACTGTGTCTGCATTCACGGAAATCACATATAGTCAACATATTAACTACTACTGTAATCAAGAACCGGCTATGATTTTGTTGCTAATATGACTTCACTTATAGATCACCAAACTAATGCAGGATAGCATCTAAATAGTCGATGTTTCATTTAAAGAACAACTAATGCAAGGTGATATTTAATCGGGAGCAGCGAACCTGCTTAAATATCGAAGGCTAAGGTGAAAGGCACTAGGTAATTCTAAGTCACTTTTAGTAGACGAGAGATGAGAGCTGTCAGTTAGGCTTCGTGAATGCATCAAACTAGCTACTAGTGATATTCATTGATCAAATCCATTATAGAATTGGAAGTTGGTCACTTAAATATCACAACGAGCGAGCTTCGGTCCAAAATGTGCTTGGTTAGAACTCACAAATCAAGTCTCAAGAGTGTTCACATGGCATATTAGGTCCACCCTAGCTAGCATTGTGTCATACGCCTACTAGATTAAAACCAAAAGGAAGATTTGGGTTACTTAGCAGTTAGCACCATTCACGCTATTGATTGTCGCAAACATATACTTAGACGCTGCTACCGACTTCCTGCCTACAACCTCCAATAATGCAGATGCCAGACTCCTCCAACTTAAGACAAATTGACCTACCAACCACATCAACATAACCTTAGTACCTTGAAGGCCCATTAGCCAACTTCGATTAATCTGTAACCCATGAGCCTACTACATGGACTCAGTTTTTTCTATTTTACTACAGTCCAGAAATTTTAGTACTTGACAAGAAATCAAGAATCTTTATTATTACTAAAAGATATTAAAGTCTAACCCACTTAAAATTTAAGAATAATCGATGATTCCTGTTTCAGTGAAGACTAATAGTGTAGGAGTAAATTTGGTTTGTCCTTAATTCATAAGATCATCCAACAATGTTTACTAGTAATCCCTTGAAAGAGACCACACTTAATCGCACATAAGCTACATATAGACTTTTCGTGATGATATTTTACTAATTCAAATAGAGCATTTTTCAAAATGAACATGGACCATTGATCATACAATCAAGTGATTCCCGCCTATTCCGATGTATCACATGCTTGTATGTCTCCCTTCCTAGTCACGTCCTCATTTTGTCAACATCAATAAGGGTAAGGGTCCCATTATTTTTTCTTCTTTCCCATCATCCATCCACAGGAAGACGAGAGTTTTAAACTAAATTGACGAACCCTTGACACTAAGAAATAACAAAGAACAAACATCTTGAACTACAATAGATTCAAACACAAAAAGTATAACCATAAGTTGTACTGTGAGGATGATCCAACACCGACACATAGATCAAAAAATAGTTTAGAGAATGAAGTGAATAAATAAATGTATAAACACAATAAGTACAACTAAGATGATTCAGAACAAATAGAACCGAAACAGCCAGGGAAACCGAATTGAATAAGTAGCGTCGGACAATCACCTTTCTCAATCGTGTTTGAACAAGAGCAGCCTCAATTTCTAGTTCTAATTCCCTCATATCAGCCACAGAAAGTTCCTCACTGTTATTCTCCTCCACAAGCCTGTGCAAAATATTTGGGATTTCACGCTACTTGGAGAATCATATCATTATGATCTCGCTCTCCAATGTTAAGTTGACCGTGTTTTTAAAATATGTTCATGCACACACACACACGTACGTGTGTGTGCGCGCGTGCATGCGTCTATAGTATACATGTTGTGCATTGACATTCAAGATTTTGTGTTACCTATCCACCGTCTGTAGAAGCTCTCTACATGTCCTGAACTTTGTGCAGTGTGATAAAACCTCCTGAAGCCATGATTTTAAAAAATCTCACGAGTTTTAGTTCATTGTACAGGTTATCATTTGTATCATGTTTTTAAAAATGACCAACTCTTGAAAAGCTATTGCTTACCAGCTGCCCACCAGCTCCATTGTTCGTTCTCTCTCCCACTTCTGTGCAGCTTCTCTCATACCTAGAGAGGATATGCTCCACACTGAAACGTGCGTAGTTAATGAGTATTTGTACAATATATTAGCAGTGAGATAATAGTTAATACAAATACAAAAGATATTAAGCACACTAACTCATATACATAGATCTTTAGGATAAACATGATTGCTTGGAATGTTGATCTTGAAACAAAGCTACACCGGATATCGATTTAATTATGAATTCGTGACATGTTGATGCATTAGTTCATATTCTGAAGATCATTGAGACTGTAAAGTCGGAAGTGGTTATTACCTTAACATTAAATTAATAAAAGATACCCACTAGGATCCTTTTGGCTGGCCCGATAAAAATTGTGTTCCTTATTTTCGTAAGTAATTACTTTCGTGTTGTCATTTTTGGTCCCTACGTGTGTGATTGTGTACACATATGTGGTCGTTGGTTTACATAATATTGCCCAGCCTTTTTCTTACTCCAGCCGCCAAAAGACGATTAAAGAAAATGATTATCTATCTCTTTGCAGCAATGCATATAATAAGGTCCAATGGCGCAGCTACATAGAGGCCGGGGGCGCCCGACCCCCCGAAATTTTTTTTGCGATGTAGGGGGTATATAGTTTTCGTGTAGAAAAATTTCGGTATATTCAGTTTCGACCCCCCAAAATTTCGGTATTACACGAAAAATAGCCTTAGGAAAAAAAAATTTAGATCCCGACCCCCACTCAAAATTTTCTAGCTTCACCACTGATAAGGTCGTTATATAATTCAAAGTGAACCACAAACTGTGTGTATTGAAATCGCGTGCAAGGATATCATGCATATTTTCTAAAAAAATCTAAATTTTAGAAGTTTTTCGAGTACAATGTATGTGTAACTTCCTTCAAGTTATCAACATCTCTGACTAATTTGTTATATTTGGTAAACTTTTTACTGTACACAGCAAACAAAACGCACTAGTAAGCAATTTGCATTAGCTTACTCTATGTTTGGTCGGGGGAAATGAGCTTAAAGAAATGGAAATGAATTCATTTCTCTTGTTTGGTAGCTAGTGAAATAAAAAAGTGGAGATTTGCAATTCTTAGAGTGTTTATTTTATGTGTAAATTCAAGGAATTGAATTCCTTTAGTTTAAGAGTGGAAACTAATTCTTTGCATTGGAAAACAATTTTTTAGAGGATAATAATAATAATAATAACAATAATAATAACAACAACAATAATAATAATAATAATAATAATAAATAATTAATAAAATAATAAAATTAATAATAATAATAAATAATAATAATAATAATAATAAATAACAAAATAATAATAATAATAATAATAATAATAATTTTTACTGATTTCTTAAGTTAATTCTCTGGTGTTACCAAACACAAGAATTTTTACTGAATTTATGTGAAATTCATTTATGTGAATTTAATTTCTGCGCTTCATTTCATTTCTTTGAATTTCACCCTACCAAACATACCCTTAGGGCTACACCTCGGAATCCCTGGACTAAATGTAGGGAAATAAGGAATTTATAGAATCATAGATAATGATGTATATATCACACATAAAATCACCAAATAAACCCTAGCTACAGTATTGAACAGCAGTACCTGTTAGTAGTGCCGCTACAGGATTGGTAGACTTTGCCATTGGAGGAGAAAACAAGGACGGCTATATCAACATCACAAAGAACTGAAAGCTGACGTGCTTTCTTCATTAAACCTGTCCTCCGTTTAGAAAATGTTACTTGACGGCTGTTTTTGTCTTCTATTCGCTTCATTTCCAGCTTTCTTCGTCCCATCTTACGCACGTCTACTCAAACTAGCTTGCTCTAGATCGATCTAACTTTTATATATTTTTGTTAGCCAGTCACAAGCAGTTGTTGAGATGATCTTATCCATTTGTATTATTCTTAATATTATTATTATATACTGTATATGAAAGTGACTAAGTGTGTGCAAGTTGTGGTGCAGATGGAAAGCATCATTTGAAAATGACCAACCAGTTTAGCTTCATTTCTCTGTCTGCGGCTATAATATTTTTTTATTCACCGCCAAATAATTGTAATTGTTACACGTCAAAATGTGAAATGTGACGTGTTAATTAAATGGAATAATGGCTTGTTTGTTTAGTTTTTTTAATTAATTCATGTTTAATTAAAGTGTTTGTCTAGATATATGATGTCTGTTTGTAAATGAATAAATGATTGTTGTTTATTTTGTTTGTCGAATAAAGTGTCTGAATTAGAAAAAATACTGTTATATTTTTTTATTTGAAATAAGGTTAAAAAATGAAAGGGTAAATATGTAAATTCGGATAAAAGAGATGACCTAATTTAGAGACCCTCATCTCATTGGTTTCTCCTAGAAAGTCATATGTTAGTTTTAAGCAATGTTATAAATGGCGTGAGGCGTGGCGTAGCGGCAAGGCCACGCCTCAAGCCTTACGCGCCATGGCGAAGCCATGGCGTTTTTTGCGGCGTGACTAAGGCGGCGAAAAAATATTTATATATTTATCATTTATGTTATAATATCATATTTTATATGCATATCGAGTTTACAAAATGTGAGTTTACAAAAGTTGAGCTTACAAAAAATGATATGCATAAGAAATAACGTAAAAATTTGAACTATGTTTAGAAATTGCTAGGCCCAAAATTTAAGCCCACATCATCCCCTTCTAAAAATGGCGTCACGCCATACGATAAGGCGCGCCTTGGCACGCCTTATTCCACGCCTTTTCACACGACGCCTAGACTTTCACGCCTTGGTCCATTTTGTGGTGCCGAGGCCACGCCTCGCGCCTTGGCGGCGCCTTGGCGCGCCTTTTAGAACACTGGTTTTAAGCACTAAACAAACATCCATTTGATGACTTAATTAACTTACCTATTTTTCAAAACTCTCTCTATGTGTGGCGATTTCCGGCCGCCACCACCAAGGTTTTCTCCGTCCTAATTTTCATTACCTACCTCGTATCTCTGCCTCTTAACGTCACTGTTAATTGGTATGCAATCGATTTAGATTTCTTTCTAGTGGTGGCGGTCGGGAGATTCATTGTTCTTTTTATATAAATCGTTACACTGTGGTTCGATCAAGGAAACCCTAATCCTTTTGGGGTGGCTATCACATATTATTCTTTTGTCCCTTTGATCGTTCATGGTTTTTGTTTGTACCAGTTACGCGTTTTGAATGTGAAACCCGTTCTAGGGTTTCATTATTATCAATCGGATTTTCTTACTGGTCATGCGCTTGGAATGCGAAACTCTTTAATAGGGTTTCTTTATCGATTCATTGGTCGGTTTATTGGTGATCGCTGAATGTTCTTGCAATTTATAGATCGGTTTATTTTTATAAACAGATTATATATAACATGTTGCGATCTGGATTTGTGGTCAAGATCGATCCTATGCATATCGAAACCTTTTTTAGGGTTTACTGTTTTGGTCGATTGCTTGCTGGTGTGTTGTGTTACTGCTGGTGTTGATTGTCAACTGTTTGTTCTCTTCATGTAGGTCGATCTATTGATCGTGTTTACTTTCTGGTTGGTGATGTTTATTCATGGATGTGGGTTGAGAGAGGGACGGTGTTGCTGTCAATGAGAGTTAGGGTTTATCCTATAACCTTAATTTTCTGTTTGTTAGGGTGACTAAACCCTAGGTTTATGATTATATGTGATATTGCTGCTATGTCTATGATCGTTTACCATTATTGTAGCTGTTGTTGATCGCAAATTCTGGATGTCATGTGGGGATTGTGGTTTTAACACGATTCAGCATTCAAAAGACGTGTTTATATTTTTATTTTCATGGTTCTTTTGATCGTTGTTGCTGAATGTTATGGAAGTTATGGTTTTGTGGAGGTTGCTGGATTCGTGTGTTTCTCTCGGATCATGGCATGATGGTTACTGGTTCGCTCTATGTGGATTTGTTCACATGGAAGATCGTATTGTAAGTTAAGTTTTCAAGGTTTCTTATTCAAAAAACTCTTTCTGTGTTCTTAATGGGTATTCGGTTCTGCACCTAAACACACACCTTTGGACCCCCCACCAACCGATGTGTGGAATTTGTGAACTGATTCTTCTTGGTTGTCAACTGAGGTGAGGGATTTCACCCTCATCCTATGTACTTCAACGTTTCGTGATGCTGGGTGGATGTGGGATGCTCGCATCCCATGTTTGTCTTGTTTTTATACCTAGTTTGTTATTTTGTAATTAGCTAGGTTTGTTTGTGTTTATGGCCTGTCATAAACACTTGTTTATCAAGCGCCTGTGCTTGAGGTTAATGTGGTACTTCAGCCACATTCCATTTGTACTTAAACGTTTTTTTGGATAATATATTTACCGGGTCGTTGACCTTTTACCCAAAAAAAAACTTACCTATTTTTCAGTTAAGACACTTTAAGTTATTATCAAACACTACCTAAGGTGTTTACTAAATTAAATGGTTGGCTTTGAGGGTCTTCATTAGACATTTAATTGGAAGAGTTTCATTAAAAAAAATTAATAAAAGAAATAAAAAAATTGTGTGTCTACCGACTAAGAGAATAAGTATTTTGAGCCCATATTTATATCCATTAAGTTATCTTTTATTTAAGTACATGACTAAATGTAGAATTTAAACAAACAAGCCCTAACTTTTTTTATGTAATGGTCATTACTTTGCGTAAGTTTATCATTTGAGTTATACAAGAACAAAGATGGCTCATGGGTTGGTAAGGAACTTCTCGCAAACAAGCATGTCAAGCCCGCTTGATTTAACAGTTTTCCTTTTCGAGAACTGTAGTATTTAATCTTTTGGTAGACAAGTTCAAAGGGCTTATGTCTATCACGACACCGATATAAACAAACCAAAAAAAGTTAGTGGTCAAGTCTACATCTTGCAAGAACAAAGTTTGTCATTTGGGTATTAAGCAAGTTGTTTGTTTTTCTCCATATGGTTATTGTTAAAAGAGATCTTGTTTTCAATTTCGTGAATTTTGAGAAGGTCAGAGAAATGTCTGAAAACGGTCACGGAATACTGGTCAGGCTGCGTATATCATAGGCAAAAAGGCTTAAATTCTCTTGGTAAAACGAGTGGGGATCCTTTTCTATTTACCTGTTTGGTTCACTGATCAAACATCAATATCTTTTCTCATAAATTGCGAAGGAACCTAACATCATTATCTTTTCTCAAGTTTATAGATGCTCAAGCGTGATCTCCGAGGGAAGGAAGGTTGGAGAATCAAAAAATGTCACCCGGTCATGGTCTATATCATACGAAAACTTAAGTAAAAATGAGATGAGCAATGGAATCTTGACACTATCTTCATTGACTAGTTGACTGTTAGGTTGGTTTTTGTTTCGAGACGTGCGTTCTCTTTTGCATCACTTTCAACTCTAAAGAAGCCAAAACCTAATAAACGGGGGTCGGAATATTGATATGAAATATCAAGTTTTAAATTTGTAGTTAAACACTCGAATTGAAACACATTATAACTTTAACACAATAGGCGCACTCACCCTGACGTACAATGATATAATGGGGGAATTTCATATATACTCGCTAAAACTGTTGGAAAATTTAGTGCAATTGAGGGATCAAATCATACATGGAAATAGGTTTGGAGGTACGGAGTGTACACCCATTAAGTCCCCGATTACCCTAACTGAAATAGTGGTTAAGTAGTGATACTACTGCTAGTAGTATGTTTCTGCTAGTACTACTGCTAGTAGTATGTTTCTGCTGGTAGTAGTATGATTATGCTACTAGTAGTATGATTCTGTTGCTAGTGCTAAGTTGATTCTGCTGCTAGAGTACTGGTTGAATATGTAACTGATTTGACCTATTCAAATGACAGTTACATTTGCACTCATGACCACGTTTATTGGTCATGTAACCACTATTTTTGGTTATAAGGGGTAATTATGTAGAGATTAATGGGCCGATTAATTCTCATAATTCTATTTGACTAGCCATGAGTATTTTCCAATATATAGGAAATCAATGATGCATGAGATAATACATAGAAATTCAGAAAACATGTAACACAAAAACACAAAGGGTTATTGATTTGTGCCTAATTCAATAACATACATTTGGTCTTATCCCAAGTAGATATTTGTGATACCCAGGCATTAGGATCGAATAGTTTACTTTGGAAAGTGATTACACGATTCCAAGTGATATCCGGTAACCATTAATTTGGTACCTAGTTATGCTATTGATTATCTTAACCGTGTTCTGGGTCAATAACCTCCAACAATCAAAGTAAACTATTTTGTGATAATCAATGCCTGCTGCTATGAGGCATATGGCTGCTAACTTTTCCAAATTAGAAAAGTTTGAAGGTGTTGATTTCAGAAGATGGCAAAAGAAGATGCACTTCTTGCTGTCAAGCATGAATGTGGTGTATGTTCTAATCACTGCTATTCCTGAAAATCATGGGGATGATGCTACTGTGGAATAGATAAGGAAAAGAAGTAAATGGGAGAATGATGATTATGTTTGGAGAGGTTTAATCCTCAATGGTATGTCTGATTCTCTCTTTGACATTTATCAGAATGTTGAATCTTCCAAAGAACTATGGGATTCCTTGGAAGCCAAATATATGGCTGAGGATGTTTCAAGTAAGAAGTTTCTTGTAAGTAATTTTACAAATTACAAAATGACTTATTCAAGACCAGTTATGGAACAATACAATTAACTTCTTGGTATACTTGGAAGGTTTACACAACAGAAAATGAACATGGATGAGGCTATTTTCGTCTCTTGTATCATTGACAAATTACCTCCTTCTTGGAAAGATTTCAAGCATACCTTGAAACATAAGAAGGAAGAACTGACTCTCGTTCAGTTGGGCAGTCATCTGCA
This sequence comes from Artemisia argyi, assembly GCA_030686995.1. NCBI lineage: Eukaryota > Viridiplantae > Streptophyta > Magnoliopsida > Asterales > Asteraceae > Artemisia > Artemisia argyi. Next base: position 28,555,732 of record CM060708.1, read on the forward strand.
TATTGAGGAATCTCTCAGGGCGCAGGATAATGACAAGCCAAAGAGTAGCAATGCTACTGGTGCATCTGTTGTCAATATGGTGGAACATAACAATTCCACCAGGTACAATGACAATAAAGGAAAACGTAAACATCAGGATAACACAAGGGTTGATCCTAACAAGAAGGCAACACCTACTTGTTGGAAATGTGGCAAATCTGGTCACATTAAAAGGGATTGCAAAGGTGTTAAGATTGGTGGTAAAACCAATGGTTCAGGCACTAGTGGTTCAAGGAGTGGTGGTTCTTCCAACTCACTGAAAGGTCAGAATATGTTTAATGAATCTCTTCAGGTTTATTATATTACATATGTATCTGAATCTAACTATGTGCAGGATGATGATGTTGCGTGGTGGGTTGACTCTGGAGAAACTGTTCATGTGTGCAAAGATAGAAGATGGTTCAAGACTTACGAGTCACTGAATGATGGTTCTATTCTTCACATGGGAAATGAGTTAAAAGCCTTGGTGCATGGTCTTGGTTGTGTAGATCTTAGTTTTAGTTCTGGAAAGATTGTACCTTTGTTTAATGTTATTCATGTTCCTTATATAAGGAAGAACTTGGTTTCAAGTAGTGTTTTGAATAATCAATGATATAAACAAGTTATTAAATCTGACAAATTTATTTTGTCTAAACATGGTGTGTTTATTGGTTTTGGCTATTTGTGTAATCAAATGTTCAGGCTCAATATTGTCACTGATATTGTTAATTCAGCCTTTATGTCCACCTCTAAACTGAATGACTTGGCCATGTACACTATAAAAGGATGCAAGATATGTCTAAGGATGGGTTAATCCCAACATTTGACATGGACACTGAAAAGTGTAAGACTTTCATGTTGACCAAAATTACTAAGAATCCTTTTCAGGGTGTAAAACGTGAGACTGGGCTCTTGGAGCTTATACACAGTGACATGTGTGACTTGCATGCCACTCCTTCCTTGGGGAATAAGAAGGACTTTGTGACGTTTGTTGATGATGCTTCTAGGTTTTGTTATGTCTATCGGTTACATACCAAGGATGAAGCATTAGATAAATTCAAAGTATTTAAAACTGAAGTTGAATTGCAACTTGGGTCCCTGATCAAAAGATTCAGGACTGATAGGAGAGGTGAATACATGGACACTTTGTACTTCAGTCTGTTGGTATAATCCATGAAACGACTGCTCCCTATACTCCTCAACAAAATGGTATCTTTGAAAGGAAAAACAGGGTACTGAAGGAGATGGTTAATTCTATGTTGTCCTACTCAGGACTGAGTCAAGGGTTCTGGGGTGAAGCTATGTTAACAGCTTGCTATTTATTAAACAGGTTTCCTAACAAAAGGAACAAAGTCACCCCTTATGAATTTTGGACTAAAAAGAAACCCAACCTAAATTATCTCAGGGTTTGGGGTTGTAGGGCTGCTGTAGGGAAATAGTAGAACAGTTTGTAGAGTGGTAACAAAATATCTTGTATGAAATTGTGACATAGTCTGTATGATGGTAATAAAATAACTTGCAATGAAATTGTGAGACAACTTGTATGACACTTTGAAGAATATTTTTATAGGGTGATAAAAGTTTACTAATCCACCATCTTAGAGAATGTAAATAACTTACTTCATAACAGTGTAGTGGTATATGATTATGAAGTGGTTGAGAATATGGTAGTGATATTGAGAGCGTGAAGGATGAACGTGCCGTTTAGGCATCTACAGTTAACTGAAGATGATAGTCTATTTGTTAAAGGATATAGGGGCAGAATTTCATGCCAATGATTTGGAGCATTCAAGAATTTATATTAGATAAAGCTCGTGGGTTCAAATGCTTAATCCCTCTACGCATGACTAAGATGTATAAAGAATGGAAATTGTTGTACGGGTGGTCCGAGTCAAGTAGATACCACATCGAATGATGTTTGATTTCCTATCAATGAAAGTTAAATGCCTTATGGTCAGGTGAAACTTCTGGATATCCTTTCATGAAAATGAGGTCTCATCCCAATGTGACTAGGTTATATCGATCTCCGAAAAGAATATAATTTCTGTTGTGTAATTGTACCTTGATCTTTTAATTCAACACGCTTATACCAGCGTGAGGATCTTATCATACGGAATGAGTGAGAAAGTTGTAATCTAAAGGAGTAGTGTTGAGGCATGGTATATTAATATTGGCAATCTTTGGCAGAGGTGTTTCTTTCGCTTCTAAGTTCAAATAGTAAGTAGGTATAGTGGTTGCTTTCGAGATTCGTTCATGAATTATGTGTGTTCCTTCTTAGAGATATGGTTACTAAAATTTGTTAACAACATTTATTTGAGTGAAATATTGTGAAAATTTTATCATAAATGTATTTTGGAGCGACCTTATTTGAAGTTTGTAGTGAGTATAGTCATGTAAAAAGATGTGACTACGAAATATTGTGTACTTTGATAAAAACAATATCTCATATATGTCTTTGGAAAAATGAAATTCAAGAAGATTGATGCTTAAACACAAATGATTTTTAATCCAACCATTGAGAATCACAAATTTGTCGTACTCCGTAAGGTTTGCAAGAAATCCTTTCGTTTGTACAAAAATTTCAATTAGACTTTGACTTACTTGAATTGGTATTATCGCCGAAACACGAAAACTAGGGCAGTCATTGTTATCTTGGTCAATATGACCACTTAATTGTAAAGTCATCATCGTCTTTATTAATCCTATTGTCTTACTTGCATCTTCCCAAAGTCATAATTATATGTCAAAACCACTAATGTGACTACACTGGTCGATGGGGTGTTGTTAAAGCGATTAATGATGTGATCCGACTCATCGGCTTAGAGTGTGGTGTAATCAAACTTGATAATGAAAGGAAAGTTGTGATAAGTTCTATTGTGATGGTGTAATACCGTTCAAAGCATCTTGTTGGTTCATTGTGTCATGGAGGTATGAGTCGATCATATCTGAGATAGTATAGAGTCCTTTCGATGAATGCCACCCTTGGGCAATCTGTTGTTGTTCTTGTTGGGTTTGTGGGGGTTGTGAGATTATTCAGAGTGTATCATCCCAACCCTCATGTGTAGCCTCACATAATTAGAGTTCATCGTCTGACGATGAAGAGTAGTAGGTTGTCTAGTAGTAGAGGCTCATGAACTCTCACCAACTTCAATCCTATCAGGTGGCGTAGTGGTCTCAGTGGTAGATGGTAATGGTGTGTTAATTCGTACACGCTTCTCAAGCGGCAATTCAGATATGTGTGTAGAGTCTCTGAGATGCGATGGTACAAATGGTGCTCCATATGATGAAAATGGGATTGATGATGATGAAATCCTAGTGGTGAGTTAGGAGATGATGATGATGATAGTGAATGAAATACTACTATCTTTCGCACTATCTCGCGACGTCTAAGAGGTAAAACTGAAGTATGCACTATGGGACGACCAATAGTGGTATAAGTAGCTTATGGTTGTGGTAGTCCATTAGTAGTGAGTGCTCTAATAGTATGATTAAAGAAATACTTAACTTCAATTAAACATGAATGAAAAGAGACTGTAAAAGCCTTAAGGTTGCTACAAAATTCGTCTAGGGTTTAGGTCTCCAAAAGTGTCACACTAATGAATGAAAAATCGAAAATTATATATAGATTTACAAAGTTGGCGGCGTCAGGTTATGGGCTCTGACGCCGTCAGACCACCGTGATTAGGGTTTCATCTTGACCAAGTACATAAAATACAAAAAGAAACTATTTGAGACAATATTTGATCATATTAACATGATTTTGAGCTTAAATGACCCCTTAAAAGGGTATCAAATAAATCCTTATCAGAATTCGATCAAGTTCATAACCAGGATCAACAAAAATTAATAAATAAACTTTATCATTTTATTTACCTATAAACACCTTTATATAGCATCATTTTTATATACAACTTCTCATTATATTTTTATATTTACTTTCGTTATCATCTTCTATAAAATGTCTCAAAACACTCCAAAAACTAAAACTCCAAAATAACGTCAACAACAAAACGTCCAAACACCCAATTCCATCTCGGTCCTTCAGCATCAGTAAACTTTCGAGACCCTTCGTTTGTTTACAGAACAAAATACCAAAACCACCAATACCAATACCTACCATTCATACCTTCAAAACAAAATATGTATTAACCACAAATGTACCAACCGCAAGTGTATCAATCACAAATGTACCCGACCCATCGAATATTTGCAGTTCTTCACAACAAAATATTGGTGGTTCTTCATCACCACCTCCACCTATGTGTCCCATTTATCTGTTTAGTGTTGATGATTTTTCGATGTACGAACCTCAATTTTCTCCGTTTATGCTTAACGCCGATGAGGATTATCCTGTCGAAGAAGTTCCAGCCCTAAAGAAAAAGTCGTCAAAAGAGGACGTCTAAAAATGACGATGTAATGCGTAACATTCCATGGACCAGTGAAGAAGAAATTTTATTATGCAAAGGTTAGGTTTGTACATCCGAAGATAGCGTCAAAGGTAATACGAAGAAGGAAAATGGGTTTTGGACAAGGGTTTTAGGTTACGTCGAGCAAACAATGAAGGTATCAGGTTTTCGAACCTACAATTCATTAAATGGGAAATGAAAGGGTTTGCGCCCTAAAGGGATCAATTTTTTGGAGTGTACGAATAATGGGCAGGGACAGAGCGAAGAAGAAAGCGTCAGCATCAACCATTCCATCGACATCTTTAGCAGCCGGTAGTGATGAACCGTTGGCTATGTTGTTGGTCACTGAATATGCAAGTCAAATCGAGTTGTTTATGCCTGTGGAAAACTAGAAAGGAGGTTGAATAGTTTACCGCTTTTTCACTTAATTATCTTTTAAAAACTTTGCGTTTCATTAAAGATATAAACTCAAATTACTTGTTAATCTTAGAAAAGCATTACGTGTAATTAACGATTCAAACTAAAGACAATATGTAATATGCAAAGACAAAGAAAGAAACGATCAAACCACAACATGATTATTTATCGTGGTTCGGCTACAAGGACTATTTTTTCTTGCCCTACATCCACGCCCCGAGTTTCCAACTCGAGAGTTTCAAGCACTAGTCAACAAGCTCCTTTCACGGGTGGAGAAACCTTTACAATCGTCGCTTACACTTTATCCGGTATAAAGCTAGATACCGGGTCCTAGTTCAAAGTAGAACCAACCTAACATCACCTATCCACTATTTCCGACACTAAGCTAGATGTCGAGTTCTTTTACAATGGTACAGCCACTCCCGTTAGTTCTTTTACAAGGGTACAACAACTCCCGTCATACTATGTATTTTGAGGCCTAAAATACTAACCGATCACTTCTACACAAGATACAAATGAAGTATAAACTACCAAAGTTTATACATAACAAAGCTAACAAGTCTTGCAACTTTTGAGTTGAAGTTTGTAACTTCTTGGATGAACTTGTGAATTCCTTTGCCACATAAGAGAATCACACAAGTCAAATGTTACTGAGTTAGATGAGAGAATATATGAAATATATGTCCTAAAGTGATGGGTAAAAACTAGCAAGTGGCTTGGTATTTATAGCAAAACAAACCAGCAGTCTGGCGGATCCGGCGGAACACTAAAATGGGTTCCGCCCATGTACCCTGAGGGTTCCGCCAGGACTGACAGACAAACTTGCCATAAATATTTCCAAACCAACCAAAGTCACATCAAGTTATTACTTGGTCAACCACACATTGAATCAACATGGAATGCTTCCAAAATGTGTAAGAGCTTATTGATAGTCAAACACATAAACTTACCATAAATGTTTATTGATGTGATGTGACACTTTCTTATTTAAGAAATAAAAACAATGTTATGTTAAAAGAGAAATGTAAAATCTAGTTATACAAGACTTAAAACTAAAGTGATGTTTTTACTATAAACTAAAGTTCATACTTTGTCATTAACAAAACTTAGCAAAGATCGTAAAATATAAATAACGTTTTTAGGCGATATTTGTATTAACAATCTCCCCTTTTTTGTTGATGAAAAAACATAAACTTTATTTATAAGTAAGCCACTAGTTTTAGTGTTAAGTCTTATAAAGTTTGTATTAAAACTTGTTTTTGCTAAGATGATGTGATATGCAAGAGTTAGAGAAGAGATGAGAACAAGTTTAATATAAATTCTCCCCCTTTTTGTCGAAACAAAAAGAAGAGAAGCGGAGCGAAATGTTGCAAGTGCTCCCCCTTGGACAATACCCCCCCCCCCCCTTAAAAAGAGTGCTAAGATAGGAAACATGGATTTTGAACCTACAAAAAAATGTTAGTTGCCGCACAAGACAAGTGTAGAACAAGTCATGAAAGCTCTTATTGTCTAAAACACAAATAAGAGTTGCGAAGCGGAACAATGCAATTCTCATGCTCCCCCTTGAATATTACTCCCCTAAATGGAGTATCAAGGAAAGAATACATGGATAATGATCCTACAAAAAGAAGTGTTAGTTTCTAAAACACAAGATATATGTATGCTACCATAGCCAGGCAAAGTTTACTCACAATACCTAAATGGTCAACAAACAATGCATACCTTATAGTAGAATGAAATTCATTTCATGTAAAATTTGACTTTTAGAAAGTCAAAGACAAGAAATTAGGAAGATAACCCTATTTTAAAAAAATAAAAGGAAAATAAAAATAAAAAGAAAAACATCATAGTCCTTAATGAGAAACATCCTCCTAAAGAATGTTTTAAGGTAGATGATGATGAGTGTTTTGGCTTGTTAGGTTGTGTTTTTGGTGCTACTATGGATGAGACTCTATCATTGTTGGAGACTCTAAAGTTGAGGTGGGTGAGACAAGGATTCTAGACGGTCCAAAATGTGGTTTAGGATAAACCTCATTTCTTCGGTTAGCTCGTGAATTTCCGTTCAACACCTTTAACTAATGTGAGCGGTTCTTTCGCAATGTCCGCAATCATGGCGGGGAAAGTTTGGTGGAAGAGAGGTTTGATTTGTTGGTGGTGGATCATTTGAACTTGAAGGAGCAAATGTGGATGGTTGAGAGGTGTTTTTGGTTCCTTCACTAGTTGAGTGTAATGCCGTATGGAAATCCATAATATGGTTGATTTGAGAGTCAACCATACGTTTGAAGGCATGAAGGTGGTTTAAATGATTGTTCATTTCATCATTAAGGTTTGGAGATTTTTCCCATATGGATGCTTCTATTTTCTTATAAGAAGGAAATAGAGATTCAAAGTGTTGGGAATGCTCTTGTGGTGGTTGTTGTTGTGGTTATTGTTGTTGTGGTGGTTGTTGTTGTTGTGGTTCTTGTTGTTGAAGATAATGGCGGAAGCTTGGTTCTCCGGAAGGATTACCATGAAGGTTTTTGTAAATGGGGTGAAACGCAAATGATTTTAGGTGTGTATGACCTTGATCTTGTGGAAAAATTGATGGTCTAGCATAACGGTAAGCCAAACGTTCTACCAATGATGGTTGATGGGGTTCATCATCTAATTGCTCACTTGGTTGTTGTTGGGTTTCCATTTGAGCAATGATATCAAAGAGTGACAATGATGGAAGGCTTGATGATTTAGGTGATAGGTCTTCTAAAGATCCCAAATAGGGTAGTGGTGATGTTGGTGGTGTATGGAAAAGTTCCATTGGTGTAAGTGTTGGTGATTGAGGTGATGGAGTTTTTGATGGTTGAGTTTGTTAAGAAGATGATGTTGAATCACTTGAAGGTCTAGTTGGTGGCGGAATAGTGGCTATGTTGGTGTTGCAATGCTTTGGAGAGGGTGTTGGAGTAGCAAGATTAAGCAAATCTTGTATAGTGATCACATTGGTATTGCAAGGTGTTGAGGATGGTGTTGAGATAGTAAGGTTAAGGAAATCTTGGATAGGTGAAGAAATGTCAAGTGATGTATCACTTGATGATGATGAGCTTGATTTGATGGTTTTGTTGAAGCAACAAGGCTTTACACTAATCCTAGCGGTTTTTCTAATGGATTTTGATGATTCGGATGAGGTGTTGGATTTAGTCATTTCAAATGTGTGATTTTGAAGCTTAAGAGAAGGGATTTTGATGGTGATGGTGTGATTTGAAGTGTTGCAAAATTGTCAAATTTATAGAGTGGAAGAGATGTTGGAAGGGGTGTTTGGATTTGATGTTCTACCATACAAATGTTGAGGTTTCTAATGATTTAGAATATTTCCAAGAACATGTCAAATCTACCATACAAATGTTGAGGTTTCTAATGGTTTAGAATATTTCCAAGAACATGTCAAATCATTGGATGTCAATCAAATGAAATTGAGTGGAGTGAAAGACTAACTTATGCACTCAATGCTATGTGATCATAGGAAGTGATTTGGTTGAAAATGTTCTAAGGGTTTGAAGGATCCTTTTTAAGGGTTCCTTGGGTTAGTTATGTTTGAATTTGAATTTTTGGCAGGAAATGACTTCCTAATTGTTCTAGTGAGTGAGAATGGTCCTAATATGTTTATTGGAAGTAAGGAAAGATGTTTCTCACTAAAGATAAAGATTTGACATTTTACAAATTTGGAAATTTAGAAAATGACAAAAATTTTCTGCAGGTGACTGACGGAACCTGAGATAACACAGGCGGAACCCTCCTGAGGGTTCCGGCTGGTCCGTTGGGCCATTTCTGGAATTCCAGAAATGTACACTGGCGGAACCCATTTGAGGGTGCCGCCAGTTCCGCCAGGCTTGAGAAACAAGGCAGTCCCTCGTTTTGACCCGCGAGACGATTTTCAAATTTTTCGAAAACTCCTAAAAACAAACATATAATTCATATCTAATTAGGAAATGCAAAAATTGGACATGTAAACACGCATACCATTGGACTTTGACCGAGGGCTAGCGGATTTCACTATTCTTAGTGAAATTTTCCATAAGTATGAAAATTTGACAAACACCTCAAATATTGTCAATATGCATAAAGGCTCATACAAAACATAGTTCGACTAAAATAATAAAGCATGGAAGTAAAAAGCAATACAAATCACATAGTTTAACACGTACAAAGCTCTAAAGGCTACATAAGCCAAACACTCCTTAAACACATATCTCACAACCGGTCTATCTTCTTTTCGAGCTTTCCTAGGTACCTTCCAAAGCACTTGAACATTCCTTTGGTTTGCTTAAACTCTTCGGATGCATTGCTAATGACGGGAAGTTCTTGAAGGTAGTCTAAAGGGGGTAGCTTAGAGTTAGGAAGTTTATCATCATCGCTTATATCGGATGATGAAGATGATGGTGAAGGAGAACGAGTACGCTTGCCCTTAACTTTGAAGACTCTTTTATCACTTAGAGGGACGAATATGTGAGGAACGAGAGAGTAGTCAAGGCACATTCCCTTATTGTTAGGAGGAATGGGTGAGATTGCTCTAAAGAGGCGGGTGAGAAGCATTCCATAAGGAAGAGCGGTTGTTCCTACCAAGGATATGTCGGCCATTCTTTTGGCTAGGTAATAGGCTAAGTTAAAAGGTTGACTGGTGGAAATGCTATAGAGCATGTAGCTAAGACATGTGTTGACATGATCTCTATTTCCTATGGGAATTATAACGCTGGCTCTAAGAATTTCTTCCCAGTTCTTAAATTGTGGTTTAAGCTCATTGAGTTCCATACCAAAAGGGTCCTTACTTACCTCATTTCTCGAACGATTCTTCCTAGTTGTTGAGGTCCTAACAAAGAGATGCTCATGAATTTCTTCCTTATTAGCAAGAGGAGAGTCGTATGGATGATAACGCTCAATGGAATCAAGACTTGAAAGAGGCCACTTATCAGTGTAGAGACATGTACCAACATTAGGGACACCTAGAATTTTTGAAAAGTCTTTCAAGGGTATGATATTTGGTACTTGATTGGTTGTAAAGGTTAATGAGATCTCACCATCGTCATCGAAGAAAAGGCTTATAGTTGCATAGAACTCCAAAATAAACCTAGGACAAATTTGCTCATCTATGTCTAGGAGGCAATCAAAGTTGATAGCGTCAAAGTTTTGACGAATGGAAGTTCCTTTTAGGAAGGATGGATCAATGGTTCTTCCTTCATGAATATAGCATTTTTCTAGACTCTTAAAAGTTTCAACTTGATCTTTAGTAAGGCCTTTGGTCCTATGGTGTTTGGGTAAGTAATTAAGAGTTTCCTTGTGATCAGAGAATGTTGCGGGAGGCATGTTGATTCCTAGAAAACACAAAATTTAAATTTAAATTAATGACTTTTATAATGTGGATGTTCTAGTGTGTGCCTATATGAAAACAATGTGGAGGTGCGGTTATCTTGACTCATTTTGATGCTTAAATCGTTTTGTAATGCAAGTTTTGTTACAAAACAAAAGATAACCCAAATGCTCCTAATTCAATAGCTTCATTTGAATGTACCCGAAAACACATATTAGTTATGTGTTCCCTTTAGCATTCAAGAGACATTATGCAAGTGATGTTTCAATGACGTTTTTCATTTGTTTTAACAATGTGGTGAAAGGTGGTGTTCTAGTGATTTTTGAAAGACAATGAATTTGGTGTGTTTGGTAAATCATGATAATAACAAAGAGGATACAATTCTTAACTAATGAAAATTATGATTAGTTTACAATCAAGGTTTTTCATGAATCAACAAGTTTATGCATAAACCTTAAGATTCTAATTAATGTATGTAAATGAAAATGTTAGACTTTGATTGAAAATGCAATTATGATAAGAATACTTACAAAGTTGATTGGATTGGAAGAGATGTGAGTAATAGCCCTAATTTTCGTATGGTAAGGTGTTTGTGAGTGAGTGATAGCTGTTTGTAAGTTGAAGTGGTAAGTTAAGAGGTGTTTGGTTTTGAATTTAAGATAAAATGATGACGCGAAAAATGAACCCTTTTTAAGGGGTCATTTAAGCCCGAATTCGAATTTATTTGATCAAATATTGCCCTAAATCGTTCCTTTTGTCATTTTAGGTACTTTTGGAGTGAAATATGGAAAAGGAAGCATTTTGGACGTTTTTGGAGCATAAAAGTGAAGAAAAAGGCAAAGTCTTAATTTTCCTTGCTGGGAACAGTACCTAACGGCGTCACAAGATCCTTAATGACGCCGTCAAGAGCAATACAAGAGGTGGAAGTGGATGATACACGTGACGATCCAGAAAGTTTTATACAAAGGAGATGACGGCGTCACCATAGGCCGTCATGGTCCAAATGTTAGTGACGGCCCAAAGCAACTTTACACATGACGGCGTCAAAACTGGATCTAGGCAATCAGATTTCATTATGGGCGGCGAGTTGACGGCATCAGAATTTCCTTCTTGACGTCGTCACCCTGTAAAATCTATATATAGTTTTCCAAATTTCATTCATGAGGGTGTAACTATTAGGGTGTAACTTTGGAGAAAAACCCTAGTCCAATTTTCACAGCTTTTTCAAGGGTTTTTACCCTATGAAACCTCTAATGTTCAATTGAGATAAGTACTCTTTCAATTCAATCAATATGTCTATGTGTTGTTTGAATATATCTTACACTTGTCTTCAATTTAACATGCTTGGCTAGATCTCTTGTGTGTTTGCTTAGATGTAGTGAAACCTAGATGTTAATTATGGGTTGATTGTTTGTTTATAGTTGTTACGGATGATTGTATTCGATGTTAGGCTTAAGAAAACTAGCAGACTTCCATTGGTAACATGCTTGAATGTCTTAAGAAACATGATCAGAGGTGTACTATAATTTTTGGTTCTATTTAATGCGTAGGAGAATTCTAATGATCCCATGTTAGGAGCTTCTAACGGCTCAACATAGGAGTGAAGTAGGATCCTATAAAGTTAGGGAATATTGTACACGGCCCTACGACTAGTATTAAGGAATACGACCCGTCATCCATGCAATTGTAACAAATTATCAACCTGTAAAAGATATCTAGGGAGTAATGAAACCTAAGTAAACACAACTTTCCTCATTATTGTTACACCACACTAGTTTAATTAGCTTCATTTCATTTTTGTTATTTTATTTTGATTGCATCTTAGTTAATTTGGGTTAGTTGGCTAGCAACTAATTCCGCCCACTCTTCCAAAACCGAAATTTTATTTGCTTTTATAAAATTAAAAAAAAATACAAAAAGAATCATCCCTCACCTTTAGACCTAGTTTTTAGGATTTCTAATCCTAGCTACACTATTCATGAGTTGAACGATCAATCCCCCGATACTTGTCACTATATTATACTACAACGATCAGGTACACTGCCTGGTCGGGGTTGTAAGATTCTCTAGATCCCTAGAGAGGTAAAGCCTAGTGCGATTCCCACGTATCAAGTTTTTGGCGCCGCAGCCCGGGGAATAGTTGTTGTCTAGGTTAGGATTTCTTTTTATTAGGTCTACTTGCTAGATTCCTTTCTAGTAAGATTTTATTTTTATTTTTAGGTTTTCTTTAGTCTATCTTATTTCTTCGTGTCTTTGTTCGTAACCTTTACCATCCGACATTATGGAAGGTGGTAACATCTTTGAACCCATCAACCCACCACAACAAAACCACCCACAAAACCCACCTCTATCAAACCAACCTCTTAGGCCCAGAACCTTAGGAGAGTATTCGCATCCTAGCCACCAAGGCTATCGAAACACTATTGAGCTCACTCAATGAGCCAATGTGTCCCCCTTGCGATCCGACACCATCCGGTTGGTGCAAAGCCGATGTCCATTCCATGGACTTCGTTCCGAAGATCCTAATCAACATCTCAAGGATTTCCTTGAAATCGTAGATTCTATAGACCTTGATGTTACAACTAGAGAGTCAACCCAATTATGCCTATTCCAATTCTCTCTACGTGATCAAGCTAGTCAATGGCTTGAACGTCTACCCGCGTGATCCATCACCTCATGGGATGATCTCATCACTCCTTTCCTTGCTCAATTTTTCCGACCGGGGAGAACTACCAAGCTTAGAAATGATATCTTGATGTTCCAACAACGTCAAGGTGAAACTCTATATAAAGCATGGACTCATTTCAAGGAATTACTCCAAAAAGTCCCTCATCATGGCATAGATCTTTGGCTCCAAGTCCAAATATTCTATGACCATATCGATCTCTACACAAGGCAAACCATTGACCAATCAGCCGGTGGCAAGCTACGTGATCTAAGTGCGGAAGAATCATGGGAACTCATGACAACGAAAGTTGGAATGATCCCCGTGATTTGAACAAAACGGTCAAGGCAATATATTTGCCTTCGAACAATTCTAGCACTCCCGACCGTAGGATCATGGAACTTGAAGACCAAGTCAAGTTTCTCATGAAGTCTTACGAACCTCCCAAGCCTTCAAGCCAAGTGAACAAAATTACTTGTTCGTGTAAATTGTGTAATGGTCCTCATGAAACTTATAACTGCATGGAACTCCCAAAACATGCTTTTAAGGAATTCACATCGTCACGTGTTGATAAAACAAATGATAGAGAGCTTGCCACGAATCGAGGTCCTCGAAACTTTGACGAGGCCTATAAGGAATGGAAGGATAAACCAAATTTCATAAGATACCAAACTCGGAGTGTATCCTTCAATGATTCTCCTCTACTCGAATGGTCCGAGCATTTTCCATCACAAAGCACTCCTGGGCAAAGCTATGAAGATGCCTTGCGAAAGTTCATTCTCTCTCAAGAGTTACAGCTTTCCACGCTCGAGACCAGATTTAGACAACAGCAAGCCGATATGAATGACAGGATTTGTAATATGTTAACCGCTATTAAAGAGCACGCTGTTGATAAACCGATTCAGGCTGAAGAGGTTAAATCTGTCACCGTCATGAATCAGCCAACCTCTCATGTGAAAATAAAAAGTCCTAGTAAACTCTTTAAACATATGTCACCAAAGGTAAAGGACGTTAGGGACCATGTTAACCCCCTAGGACCGTGGTCGATTCGTCTATAACATTGATCTCACCGTGGTCGATGACATTGATCTCACCGTGGTCGATGACATAGAATCTGTCACTAATCTAACATTAAGCAACCTTGTCCTTGGGAAACCATTTATCAATGAATCGGGAGTGATCCTTGATGAGAAGGATGGTAGTGCATTATTTACCAATGGCGTCAGGAAGGTGATTTTTCGGAAGGGTAATGAGGAGGTGTATGAGTACCGTCTGTCACTAGAAGGGAATATATATGGATCAAAGGATGGGAGATCGGAAAGGATAAAGCGGCGTGATCCAAATAACCTCAAAATCCCTTGTATGATCGGTCATAAGTATTTCGATAATGTCTACATTAATGTGTTTCTACCTAAGAATTTTATGTCCCTATTCCATTATAACAATATTTGCAGATGGGGAATGACTTATAAGGGAGAAAATGTTGTTGGTAGAGATCATGAAATCCAGGTATTCATAGGAAATATGGCATTCACAATGGACTTTACGATCGTGGATAACATTGAGGACTATGTCGACCCAAGGTTATCACAAGTTGTTTTCGGAGCGCCCTTTTGTGAAATCACTAACTTAATGGTTGATGACGGGAACGAAATCATGACCTTCACTGATGGAATTAGGAGGGTGTCATGTGATGAGGCGAAAAATGATCCGTTTTTAGGGGGTCATTTAAGCCCGAATCCGACTTTATTTGATCAAATATTGCCCTAAATCATTCCTTTTGTGATTTTAGGTACTTGGAGAGTGAATTCTGGAAAAGAAGCCATTTCGGACGTTTTTGGAGCATAAAAGTGAAGAAAACGGCAAAGTCTCAAATTTCTATGCTGGGAACAGTGCATGAAGGCGTCAAGAATTGCTCTTGACGGCGTCAGAGTCCCAAGAATAAAAATCCGTAGTTGGTGACGGCGTCACCAAGGCCGTCACGTGTAAACTTGTCAAAACTTGCGCGCGGAGTAGCTGATATTGTTTTGGTCATAACTTTTGCATACGAACTCGGATTTAGGTGATTCAAAAGCCCACGCGAAGAGGACGAAGAGATCTACAATTTGGTGAAAAAGTGGTCTTGACGGCGTCAAGAGTACGGGCTGACGCCGTCACGAAGGGCCGACAGAAAACATGCCTATAAATATAACTTCATAACTTCACTTTTTGTAAGCCCTAAACCCTAAGGTCGATTCCTGGGTTTAGGTGGGTGTTTTTCCAGCAACTTAGAGGGTTTCAATCACTCCATAAATATCATGTATTGGTTTGATGATTCTATCTTAATTATGTTTTCCATTATCATTGTTGTTTGCTCTTCTTTGATGATGATTTGCTAATTCACCTTGTGTCTACTTATGATTATGTGAAACTTGTATATAATTGATTAGATCTCATTGATTTCTTATTGATGTTGTGTCTATCTCCATCAATTAAGGCGTGACAACTTCAATAGATCTAGTTGGTTTAGTTTATAATCCTTGTTTCCTATTGATTCTTGTGTTGATTGAATGATTTATATGTTAGGCTTAAGAAAACTGGCAGATCTCCAAATGGTAACATGCTTGAACGTCTTAAGAAACATGAACCGAGGCGTACTAGGTCTTTATTAGTTGTATTTAATGCATGAGCCACTGTTTACAATCCCTATAGTTGTGCTGGGCATGGTGTAGGAGGAGATAAGAGCTCATAGAATTGGGGAGTTATGTATGCCACCCCATGAATGGTATTAAGGAATACAACCCATCAATTAAAACAAGGTTACAATTCAATAGGTAGGATTGGATAGCTAGCAAGGAGTAACATATCATAGGTAGACATGCTTCACTTATCTTGTAGAACACTAGTTTACTTTTCTTGTTAATTAGTTTAATTAGTAGCTTTTGGGTTAGTTGATTAGCAACTAATTCCGCCCACTCTCCCAATACCCGAGATTTTTACTTGCTTTTTAAAAAAATATAAAAATACAAAAAGAATCATCCTTCACCTTTAGACCTAGTTAGATTAATTTCAATCTTAACGACACTATTCCTAGCTGAACGATCAATCCCCCAGTACTTGTCACTATACTATACTACAACGATCAGGTACACTGCCTGGTGGGGGTTGTAAGCTTCTCGAGATCCCTCGAGAGGTAAAGCCTGGTGCAATTCCCACGCATCAAGTTTTTGGCGCCGTTGCCGGGGATTGTCTATCTTTACATTTATTCCTTAACTTTCGCAAAAGAGTGCGGCGCCATCAAGTTTTTGGCGCCGCAGCCCGGGGAATAGTTATTGTCTAGGTTAGGATTTTTTTTATTAGGTCTACTTGCTAGATTCCTTTCTAGTAAGATTTTTATTTTTATTTTTAGGTCTTCTTTAGTCTATCTTATTTCTTCGTGCCTTTGTTTGTAACTCTTTACCATCCGACATCATGGAAGGTGGTAACATCTTTGAACCCATCATCCCACCACAACAAAACCCACCACTAGAACCCCGTAGGCCCCGAACCTTAGGAGAGTATTCCCGACCTAGCCACCAAGGCTACCGAAACACCATTGAGCTCACCGGAGCCAATGTGACCCCCTTGCGATCCGACACCATCCGGTTGGTGCAAAGCGGATGTGCATTCCATGGACTTCGTTCCGAAGATCCAAACCAACACCTTAAGGACTTCCTCAAAATCGTAGATTCCATAGACCTAGGTGTTGAAACTAGAGAGACTACCCGTTTACGCCTATTCCAATTCTCTCTACGGGATCAAGCTAGTCAATGGCTTGAGCGTTTACCCGCGGGATCCATCACCACATGGGATGATCTCACCACTCGTTTCCTTGCTCAATTTTTCCCACCGGGGAGAACTACTAAACTTAGGAATGACATCTTGATGTTTCAACAACGTCAAAATAAATCTCTTTATGAAGCATGGACTCGTTTCAAGGACTTACTCCAAAAAGTCCCTCATCATGGCATAGATCTTTGGCTCCAAGTCCAAATCTTCTATGACCATATCGACATCTCCACGAGGCGAACCATTGACCAATCGGCCGGTGGTAAGCTACGTGATCTTAGTGCGGAACAATCATGGGAACTCATAGAAGATCTTGCTCTCTATGACAACGAAAGTTGGAATGATCCCCGTGATTTGAACAAAACGGTCAAGGCAATATCTTTGCCTTCGAACAATTCAAGCACTCCCGACCGTAGGATCATGGAACTTGAGGACCAAGTCAAGTTCCTCATGAAATCTTACGAAGCTCCGAAGCATTCAAGCCAAGTGATCAAAATCACTTCTTCATGCGAATTATGTAGTGGTCCCCATGACACTCGTGATTGTGTGGAACTCCCCGGAACAGCTTTTGCGGACTACGCATCCACGCGTACCGACGAAGCGGGAGATAAGTGGTACACTTTCAAGCCCGAGCCAAACACATACGGTGATTCATACAACCCCTCATGGAAAAATCACCCAAACCTTAGGTGGAAGCAAAATCAACCCAATTCTTCCAATCCGCCTAATCGTTACCAATCAAACGGTCCACCATCCAACCGTACCTTCAACAACAATCCTTCTAACAACTATGGTAGTACCGACAATCTTGAAGGATTGATGTCAAAGTTCATGGCATCTCAAGAAGCCCGCATAGCTAAGTTTGAAGCCGATTTCAAACAAAATCAAAGCGAGATGACCAATAGAATTGATGCATTGTTGAAAGTTCTCAATGACCGAGAAATGGGAGCACTCCCAAGCGACACCATCAAGAATCCGAAACTAAACGTTAATGCCATATCTTCAGTTTCGTCACCCACTTCGTGTCCACAATACTACTCGGTTAAATCAACGAGCACGTGTTTCAAACAACACCAAGTTCCCCAAAAGGACCAATCAACTAAAACACCCACTATAGAGCCGGTCAAAAGCATAGTTGAAACACCTCTTACGCAAGACCTTGACGATGAATTCAAAGAACTTCACCTTGAACGCCCCGTCATTGATGTCTTAGCGCGTGCTCCTTACTATAGTGCCCTCCTAGAAAAATATGAGAAGTATAAGCTAGGTAAAAATGGGACCGCCTTCGTTCAAAACAAGTTGCCAAAAAAGCTTGATGATCCGGGTATATTTGTTTTGCCTTGTAAGATAGGAAGATCCGAAGCTTTCGACACACTAGCCGATTTAGGGTCAAGCCTCAACTTGATTCCCTTATCCTTATTCACTGCTCTTAAGCTAGGAAAGTTAGAGGAAACGGAGGTATTGATAGGGCTAGCGGATGGAAGTATTGCCCACCCGGTTGGAATGATTAAGGATGTAGTTGTTCACGTAGGAAGGTTAACTATATTAGCGGATTTTCATGTCCTAGACATGGTTAGTGACACTACATGCCCATTATTGGTAGGAAGAGGATTTTTAGCAACCGCTAGTGTCATGATTGATTGCAAGGAATCCAAGATAGCGGTAGGAGAAGGCGATACTTGGTCGGTGTATGATGTTAAGAAGCATAGTTATGATTGTGATGATGAACCAACACCGCATTGGGTAGAGATGAATAGGAGACCATCTAGATATGGACCTTGGATAGAAAGGAACTTCATAGGACCTCAATGCCCATTTTATCTAGAAAAGGATTCGTTGAGAAGACACATTCGGTAGAACAACTCATAGCTAGGGATGAGGAGCTAGATCCCTTTGAGGACCCCTTAGTCTTTAGAAAGATGATTGAGTTCTTGAGCGTAATGCCTATTAATATAGAGTTGAATAAATGGAAAAGAGATGGAGATAAGTATAAATGGAGGTGGGACAAGCCACCTAAAGAAGGTGACGGGTCATGGCATATTAGAATGACCTTGTATGATCCGGATGGAGAAAAGTTTGAAAGGTCATACCACACTAAGGGAACCGATAGAAAGTTGAAACCTAAGTTCGATCCCAAAGATGTCCTCAATGAGGAACTCACCCGAATCACGTAGTAACCCACGACTTTGAGTCTAGCTACAAGACTCGTAAATAAAGAAAAGCGCTTCTTGGGAGGCAACCCATGTTTTGTGTGATTTTTATTTGTTTGATTTGCTTCCATATGCATGTTTTATTTTTATTGTTGGTTGATCATGTTTCTCAATTAAAATGTGGAAATACTTTATTATGTTGTTTAGCCTAGTCTTAACTTCAACCTAAAGGTATTTTTGCAAAAGATAAGTGTAAGGGGAAACCCCAAATATGTTTTTAAGAAACAAACCGATCATGATTCTCCACAATATTTAATGAACGTGTATATTCGTATTTGTTAGAGTCAAATGCTTGTATTGAGTCATGATGAAGTTTTGCAGGATTTTCCAGGAAGTAGGACAAAGTTTTTCCAGAAATTTTCCGGAAACTTAACATAAGAATTTCTGCAGGTCCATTCTGACGGCGTCAGGGTATTGCTCTTGACGGCGTCAGGAGTTAAAATCTGGAAATTTTACCGGTTTTGTTTTTTTCTAACGGAGTCTTATGGTTTTTGTGAATTATTAAGTTTTATAATCTCCAGGAAATCTGCAAACTTCATTCCACAAGCATTATATCTTACTTTGTTTTCTAGGATTTAGTAACTTATATAGGATGCCGCCGATTTTACGCGAGGTTGCCTTGTCTACTTTTGTCAGGATTTACAGGTTATTTGTGACAAGAAGATGATTTATATTCTGGAAGGGAAGCTTTGATTGTTCGTTTTCTTGGAAGAAGATTTAACCTGGCCAACTAAAATCCATACTGAGCGAATCAGGGGAGTATTTGATTTCATTCTCTTTACTTTTTTAACTTTTACATTCTTTACTTGAACATTGGGGACAATGTTCATCTTAAGTGTAAGGGGAGGGTAAAAAGATGATACCTTACATATGCACTTTCGCTTGAGTTTGTTTTGTTTGATAGTAGATGAGTAATAAAACTACGAGAAATACCTGTTAGTGTAATTTTAGCGCCAAATTTAAAATTTTTTACAACATTTAGGAGTGAAACTTTAGCCATAGCAAGCATCTCATGGATAGGAGGTTGTATGACTAGCACATAACCGTATATTCAGAAAAATTTTCCACCCAAAAATGTGAGGTTCGCCTTTAGATTTGATAGGAAAAGCATTTATTATTAGTGCTTATGAGTGTACCGGTAGCATTTAGATTCTAGAACTTGCGTTAGTGATGCATCCCGAGACCGCTAGTGAGACTACATTCGTGTGGTAGGATTTACTACATGATAAGAGGCATTAGGATCACCCTTGTGTTAAACCCGTATCATAATTACTTGACCATTTAAGTCATATTACTTGGCTAGTTAAGTCAACTAATTTTTCCCACACCCTTAGCGTTGTACTCATTTTTAGTACACGAAACCCCTAGTACACCCCTCCGAGCCTATCTTTTCGTTTCTAACTTTAAGCATTTTACTTAAAGGAAGAATTTGTTACACCCCACTTAAATGTACACCCAAATCGCCTTAGCCTTCCGTGTATGCGCTCATTTTTAGTGCATTATTGTTATTTGTTAAACCCTAAGTTAACTTTCTAATTGATTACATGGTTGCTAAGTCGAGTCATATCCTTGTACATATTGTTTTGGGACGATTGGGACTCATGGGTAAGTACTTATTTTATGGAGTAATGGGGAAGAACATCACTTATTACCCCCATATGTACGATAATCTTAAAAGTGCTCCAAGTGTTTTGATTTTCTTAATTCGAGTCATTAGATTAGTTTAATGTAAAGTATGTAAAGATTCAAGTGTAAGGGGAATGCTTATACCCCTATGATGTATTATTTTGGATGGTAGGGTAAGAGTGTATGCAAAAAAAAAAAAAAAAAAAAAATCAAAAAAATTAAGAAAAAGAAAAAAAAAATAGAAAAAGAAAAAAGAGAAAAGAGAAAAAAACATACGGATTACCATCCCGTTTTTATTCTATGTTTATTTTATGTTTTTGTTATTTTTCATTTATTAGCTTAAGTCGAGTCTAGTCTTGGCTTAGCAACGCCAACTTGTACATGTAATTAACTAAGATTGTTAACTCGCCACCAGTAAAACTTCCTTTATCCAACAAAACCGTGTAATTCATATCCCTACACCTAACGTTATAACCCTTTAAAAGACCTCTTTGATAGTTTATCCTAGGTGCTTACGCCATGTGGTGGAGGTTTGATCCTTTCCCAAGCCTATGGTAATCTATTTTGTTATGACAGGTAGTGAGAGATATCTTCCATTTCCATAATGTTATATTACTTTATTACACCCAAGAGATGTGAGTATCTAAACACTATTTGTGAGGTGCTTGTGTATGACCTCCGTGCTTGTCTATTGGTCTTTAGTGGAACGATTATTTGTTGTAATTACTTTTATATTAGTGTTAAATGACCCCTAACTTGTCTTTTGAGTAGAATAAAAGCTCATTTGCTTGAGGACAAGCAAATCTCAAGTATAAGGGTATATGATGAGGCGAAAAATGATCCGTTTTTAGGGGGTCATTTAAGCCCGAATCCGACTTTATTTGATCAAATATTGCCCTAAATCGTTCCTTTTGTGATTTTAGGTACTTGGAGAGTGAATTCTGGAAAAGAAGTCATTTCGGACGTTTTTGGAGCATAAAAGTGAAGAAAACGGCAAAGTCTCAAATTTCTATGCTGGGAACAGTGCATGAAGGCGTCAAGAATTGCTCTTGACGGCGTCAGAGTCCCAAGAATAAAAATCCGTAGTTGGTGACGGCGTCACCAAGGCCGTCACGTGTAAACTTGTCAAAACTTGCGCGCGGAGTAGCTGATATTGTTTTGGTCATAACTTTTGCATACGAACTCGGATTTAGGTGATTCAAAAGCCCACGCGAAGAGGACGAAGAGATCTACAATTTGGTGAAAAAGTGGTCTTGACGGCGTCAAGAGTACGGGCTGACGCCGTCACGAAGGGCCGACAGAAAACATGCCTATAAATATAACTTCATAACTTCACTTTTTGTAAGCCCTAAACCCTAAGGTCGATTCCTGGGTTTAGGTGGGTGTTTTTCCAGCAACTTAGAGGGTTTCAATCACTCCATAAACATCATGTATTGGTTTGATGATTCTATCTTAATTATGTTTTCCATTATCATTGTTGTTTGCTCTTCTTTGATGATGATTTGCTAATTCACCTTGTGTCTACTTATGATTATGTGAAACTTGTATATAATTGATTAGATCTCATTGATTTCTTATTGATGTTGTGTCTATCTCCATCAATTAAGGCGTGACAACTTCAATAGATCTAGTTGGTTCAGTTTATAATCCTTGTTTCCTATTGATTCTTGTGTTGATTGAATGATTTATATGTTAGGCTTAAGAAAACTGGCAGATCTCCAAATGGTAACATGCTTGAACGTCTTAAGAAACATGAACCGAGGCGTACTAGGTCTTTATTAGTTGTATTTAATGCATGAGCCACTGTTTACAATCCCTATAGTTGTGCTGGGCATGGTGTAGGAGGAGATAAGAGCTCATAGAATTGGGGAGTTATGTATGCCACCCCATGAATGGTATTAAGGAATACAACCCATCAATTAAAACAAGGTTACAATTCAATAGGTAGGATTGGATAGCTAGCAAGGAGTAGCATATCATAGGTAGACATGCTTCACTTATCTTGTAGAACACTAGTTTACTTTTCTTGTTAATTAGTTTAATTAGTAGCTTTTGGGTTAGTTGATTAGCAACTAATTCCGCCCACTCTCCCAATACCCGAGATTTTTACTTGCTTTTTAAAAAAATATAAAAATACAAAAAGAATCATCCTTCACCTTTAGACCTAGTTAGATTAATTTCAATCCTAACGACACTATTCCTAGCTGAACGATCAATCCCCCGATACTTGTCACTATACTATACTACAACGATCAGGTACACTGCCTGGTGGGGGTTGTAAGCTTCTCGAGATCCCTCGAGAGGTAAAGCCTGGTGCAATTCCCACGCATCATCATGCCAAACGCTATACAAGAGGAAAGACCTCAAAGGAATTGATTGTGACGGGCTTGATAAGCTAGGTTCTCAACTTGTCTTATGTGATGAAGATGTTCGGAGAGGGTGTAAAAACACTTCTGATTTATCATGTGGATTCTTTAAGGATGTTAGTAAACTTGGATCCAAGTATTGGGAAGATGTCTTTGAGTTTGAAGACCCAAAATACCTGCACTATGAAAGCAATCCCGAGATTGGAGATGACCTAGAAAATGAGACCAACGATGAGGTCACGTAATAGCCCATGACCTTGAGTCTAGCTACAAGACTCGTAAATAAAGAAAAGCGCATCTTGGGATGCAACCCATGTTTTGTGTGAGTTTTAATTGTTTGATTGTTATTTGCTTCAGTATGCATGGTTTATTTTTATTGTTGGTAGATCATGTTTCAAACTAAATTGTGAAAATGCTTTCTTTTGTTGTTTAACTTCATATAAAGGTATTTTGCAAAAGCTAAATGTAAGGGGAAACCCCAAATTTGTTTTTAAGAACAAAAAAAGTGATCATGATTCTCCAACATATTAAATGGACATGTGTATTAGTATTTGTTAGAGTCAAATGCTTGTATCGAGTCATAATGATGTTTTGCAGGATTTTCCAGGAAGTAGGACATAAGTTTTCCAGAAATTTTCCGGAAACTTAACATAAAGATTTCTGCAGGTCACTTCTGACGGCGTCATGAATTAATTCCTGACGGCGTCATGTGTAAAATTCTGAAAATTTTGCGAGTTTTGTTTTTCTAACGGAGTCTTAAAGTTTTTGTTAATTCTTTAGTTTTATAAACTCCAGGAAATCTGCAAACATTCATTCCACAAGCATTATATCTTAATTTGTTTTCTAAGACTTGTAAGTATATATAGATTGCCGCCGATTTTACGCGAGGTTGCCTTGTTTGTTTTCTCAGGTTTAACAGGTTATGTATGACAAGAAGATGATTTATTTTTCCGGAAGGAAAGCTTTGAATGTTCATTTTCTTGGAGGAAGATCTAACCTTGTTACCACACTATCCACACCGAACGAATCAGGGGAGTATTTGCTTTCATTCTTTTACCTATTTCACTTTTACATTCTTTAATTAAACATTGGGGACAATGTTCATCTTAAGTGTAAGGGGATGGTAAATGATGATACCTTATAGGATACACTTGCACTTGAGTTTGTAATAAAACTAAGAGAAATACTTGTTAGTGTATTTTAGCGCCAAATTTAAATTTTTTTACAACATTTAGGAGTGAAACTTTAGTCTTAGCAAGCGTCTCATGGATAGGAGTTGTATGACTAGCACAAAACCGTACCATTCAGAAAAATTTCCCACCCAAATATGTGAGGTTCGCCTTTAGATTTGATAGGAAAAGCACTTATTATTAGTGCTTATGAGTGTACCGGTAGCACTTGGATTCTACAACTTGCGTTAGTGATGCATCCCGAGACCGCTAGTGAGACTACATTCGTGTAGTAGGATTTACTACATGATAAGAGGCATTTGGATCACCCTTGTGTTTAAACCCGTATCATAATTACTTGACCATTTAAGTCATATTATTTGGCTAGTAAAGTCAACTAATTTTTCCCACACCATAGCGTTGTACTCATTTTTATAACACGAAACCCCTAGTACACCCCTCCGAGCCTATCTTTTCATTTCTAACTTTAAGCATCTTACTTAAAGAAAGAATTTGTTACAACCCACTTAAATGTACACCCAAATCGCCTTAGCCTTCCGTGTATGCACTCATCTTTAGTGCATTATTGTTACATGTTTAAACCCTTAGTTAATTATCTAGTTGATTACATGGTTGCTAAGTCGAGTCATATCTTGTACATATTGTTTTGGGACGATTGGGACTCATGGGTAAAGTACTTGTGTTATGGAGTAATGGGGAAGAACATCATTTATTACCCCCATATGTGCGTTAATCTTAAAAGTACTCCAACTGTTTTGATTATCTTGATTCGAGTCATTAGATTAGTTTATTGTAAAGTATGTAAAAGTTCAAGTGTAAGGGGAATGTACATTCCCTATGATGTATTATTTTGGATGGTAAGGTAAGAGTGTATGCAAAATAAAAAATAAAAATAAATAAATAAATAAATAAATAAATTGAAAAAAAATCAAAAAAATTAAGAAAAAGAAAAAAAATAGAAAAAGAGAAAAGAGAAAAAACATACGGACTACCATCCCGTTTCATTCTATGTTTATTTTATGTTTTTGTTATTTTTTATTTATTAGCTTAGTCGAGTCTAGTCTTGGCTTAGCAACGCCATATTGTACATGTAATTAACCAAGATGATTAACTCGCCACCAGTAAATAATGCCTATATCCAACAAAACCGTGTATTCCATATCCCTACACCTAACGTTATAACCCTTTAAAAACCGTGTATTCCATATCCCTACACCAAATGGTGGAGGTTTGATCCTTTCCCAAGCCTATGGTAATCTATTTTGCTATGACAGGTAGTGAGAGATGTTTTCCATTTCCATATTGTGATATATACTTTATTACACCCGTGAGATGTGAGTATCTAAACATTATTTGTGAGGTACTAGTATATGACCTCCGTGCTTGTCTTTGGTCTTTAGTGGAACGATTATTTGTTGTAATTACTTTTATATTAGTGTTAAATGACCCCTAACTTGTATTTTCATTAGAATAAAAGCACATTTGCTTGAGGACAAGCAAATCTCAAGTGTAAGGGTATTTGATGAGGCGAAAAATAAACCGTTTTTAGAGGGTCATTTAAGCCTGAATTCGAATTTATTTGATCAAATATTGCCCTAACTCGTTCCTTTTGTCATTTTAGGTAATTTTGGAGTGAAATCTGGAAAAGGAAGCATTTTGGACGTTTTTTGAGCATAAAAGTGAAGAAAACGGCAAAGTCTTAATTTTCCTTGCTGGGAACAGTACCTGACGGCGTCACAAGATCCTTAATGACGGCGTCAAGAGCAATACAAGAGGTGGAAGTGGATGATACACGTGACGATCCAGAAAGTTTTGTACTAAGGAGATGACGGCGTCACCATAGGCCGTCATGGTCCAAATGTTAGTGATGGCCCAGAGCAACTTTACACATGACGGCGTCAAAACTGGATCTAGGCAATCCGATTTCATTATGGGCGGCGAGTTGACGGCGTCAGAATTTCCTTCTTGACGCCGTCACCCTGTAAAATCTATATATAGTTTTCCAAATTTCATTCATGAGGGTGTAACTTTTAGGGTGTAACTTTGGAGAAAAACCCTAGTCCGATTTTCACAGCTTTTTCAAGGGTTTTTACCCTTGGAAACCTCTTATGTTCAATTGAGATAAGTACTCTTTCAATTCAATCAATATGTCTATGTGTTGTTTGAATATATCTTACACTTGTCTTCAATTTACCATGCTTGGCTAGATCTCTTGTGTGTTTGCTTAGATGTAGTGAAACCTAGATGCTAATTATGGGTTGATTGTTTGTTTATAGTTGTTACGGATGATTGTATTCGATGTTAGGCTTAAGAAAACTAGCAGACTTCCATTGGTAACATGCTTGAACGTCTTAAGAAACATGATCAGAGGTGTACTATGATTTTTGGTTGTATTTAATGCGTAGGAGAATTCTAATGATCCCATGTTAGGAGCTTCTAACGGCTCAACATAGGAGTGAAGTAGGATCCTATAAAGTTAGGGAATATTGTACACGGCCCTACGACTAGTATTAAGGAATACGACCCGTCATCCATGCAATTGTAACAAATTATCAACCTGCAAAAGATATCTAGGGAGTAATGAAACCTAAGTAAACACAACTTTCCTCATTATTGTTACACCACACTAGTTTAATTAGCTTCATTTCATTTTTGTTATTTTATTTTGATTGCATCTTAGTTAATTTGGGTTAGTTGGCTAGCAACTAATTCCGCCCACTCTTCCAAAACCGAGATTTTATTTGCTTTTATAAAATATAAAAAAATACAAAAAGAATCATCCCTCACCTTTAGACCTAGTTTTTAGGCTTTCTAATCCTAGCGACACTATTCCTGAGTTGAACGATCAATCCCCCGGTACTTGTCACTATACTATACTACAACGATCAGGTACACTGCCTGGTGGGGGTTGTAAGCTTCTCGAGATCCTTCGAGAGGTAAAACCTGGTGCGATTCCCGCGTATCAAGTTTTTGGCGCCGCAACTCGGGGAATAGTTATTGTCTAGGTTAGGATTTCTTTTTATTAGGTCTACTTGCTAGATTCCTTTCTAATGAGATTTTATTTTTATTTTTAGGTTTTCTTTAGTCTATCTTATTTCTTCGTGTCTTTGTTCGTAACCTTTACTATCCGACATTATGGAAGGTGGTAACATCTTTGAACCCATCAACCCACCACAACAAAACCACCCACAAAACCACCACTAGCAAACCAACCTCTTAGGCCCCGAACCTTAGGAGAGTATTCCCGTCCTAGCCACCAAGACTATCGAAACACTATTGAGCTCACTCAAGGAGCCAATGTGTCCCCCTTGCGATCCGACACCATCCGGTTGGTGCAAAGCGGATGTGCATTCCATGGACTTCGTTCCGAAGATCCTAATCAACATTTCAAGGACTTCCTTAAAGTCGTAGATTCTATAGACCTTGATGTTACAACTAGAGAGTCGACCCGATTACGCCTATTCCAATTCTCTCTACGTGATCAAGCTAGTCAATGGCTTGAACCTCTACCCGCGGGATCCATCACCTCATGGGATGATCTCTCCACTCGTTTTCTTGCTCAATTTTTCCCACCGGGGAGAACTACCAAGCTTAGAAATGATATCTTGATGTTCCAACAACGTCAAGGTGAAACTCTATATGAAGAATGGACTCGTTTCAAGGACTTACTCTAAAAAGTCCCTCATCATGGCATAGATCTTTGGCTCCAAGTCCAAATCTTCTATGACCATATCGATCTCTCCACAAGGCGAACCATTGACCAATCGGCCGGTGGCAAGCTATGTGATCTAAGTGCGGAAGAATCATGGGAACTCATAGAAGATCTTGCTCTCTATGACAATGAAAGTTGGAATGATCCCCTTGATTTGATCAAAACGGTCAAGGCAATATCTTTGCCTGCAAACAATTCTAGCACTCCCGACCGTAGGATCATGGAACTTGAAGACCAAGTCAAGTTTCTCATGAAATCTTACGAAGCTCCCAAGCCTTCAAGCCAAGTGAACAAAATTACTTGTTCGTGTAAATTGTGTAATGGCCCTCATGAAACTTATAACTACATGGAACTCCCAAAACATGCTTTTAAGGAATTCACATCGTCACGCGTTGATAAAACAAAGGATAGGGAGCTTGCTACGAATCGAGGTCCTCGAAACTTTGACGAGGTCTATAAGGCATGGAAGGATAAACCAAATTTCATAGGATACCAAACTCAGAGCGTATCCTTCAATGATTCTCCTCCACTTGAATGGTCCGAGCATTTTTCATCACAGAGCACTCCTGGGCAAAGCTATGGAAGGGTTTGGTTGTTCTAGTGGAGCTTGTTGACGTGCTTCTCCATCCGATACTAATTTGAGAACCTTAAGCGTTTAGGAGAATCATTGGGTAAGTAAGTATAAAAGTGCAAGTACCACTTGTGCTTTTCTTATCAACTTATTACCGATATAATTCCATTTGGCATACACTATGGTTTCTATTCCCGTTCTTTTGGGATACCATAATCCTAGTTGTGTAGTGCCTTTTGATGTATCCAAACAAGCTCTTCCGAAAGAGTTGTTTTAGGATCTTCTCTAAAACGAGCACATAGACAAGCACTAAACATAATGTTGGATCTATTTGTTGTGAGAACAAGTAAACTTCCAAACATTTCTCTATGTTTAGTTTTACCTACGGATTCACTAATCTCATTCTTGATAAGTCATAAAAGACTTAATCATTGTGAACTTGTGAATAACTAGGAATGTTTTTGAGTGATTATTCCTTGCTTTTGGAGCTTGCTTAGGTTATTAAAAAGTCTTTCATAGATTTACATTAATTTCTATTTTGAAAGATCTATTTTGTTTTAATGGTTGCTTTACTCTAATGTCCAAAAACTATTTTTATCAAATTTGTTTTAATCACAACTATGACCCATGATTCAAGTTTTTATGACCATGTCAATATTGCTTGACTCAATGTTTGACACAAGACGAAAAGATGTTGTTTTTCATTTTTAATAGTTCATCTTCCTTGTTATTAATCTTAACTTACTTTTCTTATCAATGTTGGACTTTCGACCAAGTCATCATCTACCAAGTCATCATCTGTCCAAGAGATACAACGTCATAAGACTATGGGTCGAATTTGATGTGCAAATCCTAGATGTTTATATATCATTTTCTCCCAATCATCCTAATGTATTCAATTGATTTATTTTTCTTTGTGTGTCTTATATGAAACTTTAACAAAGGAGTGGTTGAATTAAAGACACGATTGGAAATATAAGGTATAATGTCAAAAGATGTACCACAAACATCTATGAAATGTTGTTGTTTTGCTATATTTGCAAGCATCACAAAAGTGTTGGTTGTTAAATCACTTAGGAGATTCTTAGTTAGCTCACTTGTAGACAAGTATTAAATGAGACTCACTCAAGAGTTTCTCGTGTCTTTTCCCGAAAGTTTAAAGAGATAAAATACCTTATATCTCCTACTAGATGTAGTGTCTAAATCCTTTAATAACGGAGGATCTAATCCTTGTTATTACTTACACCACATAAACGCCTTAGAGTAAAAACTATTAATAACACCTACGACAAAACTTAATGTTAATCAACAAGAAGCAATGAAAGGTAAGTTGAAGAGATGTGTACCTTTTAAGCTCCATAGATGAGCCACCAAGAAGATAATCTTTAAGCAAATTATCTTGACTCGTAAGAGAGTTAAATTCAAATACTTATGAATCCAAGGAGGTTAGACAAACATATAAAAGTATTGAACATGATATCTTTATCCTTTTATCATGAGCTCCTAATAGAGATAGAATTACTCCTACAATTCTCTCCTAGGTTTCACAAACACAACTTGTTTTGTTTTACTTGTTGATGATGCATTTGAGTCAAATCCTAATCCGGTTTTATCTCTAAATGACTTTTGAATTTTCAAAAAGCTTTTGAGAGCTTTTGAACTTTCTTCAAATTTAGCAAGCATTTTTCATTTTTCATTTTGTCTTTGAAATTCATATTTGTAATCTTGACATATTTTGCATTCTAGATCAATTTTAACATTGCTTTCAAGTTTAGACATTTTATCTTCTAACATTATCTCTTTTTCAATATTGTTCACAAGAGATTTTGAATGTTCATTGTTAAAGATAGTTTTTAGGTCCATGTTGCATAACAGTTTAGACTCATTTTCTAGTTTAGAAAACTCTAGGATAAATGTGTCAAAGCAAAAGTGTTTGGTTTCAAATTGTACCTTGCTTGATGTTTTATCTAGTTGAGAATTACAAACCGGATAGTTGGCTTCATCTTCATCCGTATCATTCCATGAATCGTAAGCAAGGTCACTTTGAGCTCGACATAAGTAATCATCTTCACTTACACCTTCATTTAAAACATTTAAACTAGTAGCATATGTATTTACTTCAACTAAATGTCTATCTATTAATTTTTCTAAGATTTCTAATTCATATGTGAGATCAAATTGATCATCTTTGACTTGACATATTTCTTGATGAAAGTTTAACATATTTTTTCAAATATCATTAGCCGTTTGACAAAAATACACTCTTTCATATTCGGTCCTTGGTAAAGCTTTATAAATCATTATCTTAGCTTTAGTGTTTTTATCAAGTTTAGGATAGTCATCTTTATTTTCAAAACTTGTTTTCGTTGGTTTGAAATCACCAATAGAAATAATATGTCAAAGATCTTGATCAATTGATTTTACATAGTTTTCAAATTTACTTTTCCATTCAAGGAAGTTTTCTTTTTCAAATAGCGGTGGCTTTTGAATAGGTTGCCCTTCTTTGAGAGTTTCAAAATCAATGGATCGATCCAAGTTTTAAAATACAATATATTTTAAAGATCTTGAGTAACGTAGCTCCTGATGCCAATTGTGGAAAACTAGAAGGGGGGTTGAATAGTTTATCGCTTTTTCACTTAATTATCTTTTAAAAACTTTGCGTTTCATTAAAGATATAAACTCAAATTACTTGTTAATCTTTGAAAAGCATTACGTGTAATTAACGATTCTAACTAAAGACAATATGTAATATGCAAAGACAAAGAAAGAAACGATCAAACCACAACACGATTGTTTATCGTGGTTTGGCTACAAGGACTCTTTTTCCTTGCCCTACATCCGCGCCCCGAGTTTCTAACTAGAGAGTTTCAAGCACTAGTCAACAAGCTCCTTTCACTGGTGGAGAAACCTTTACAATCGTCGCTTACACTTTATCCGGTACAAAGCTAGATACCGGGTCCTAATTCAAGGTAGAACCAACCTAACGTCGCCTATCCACTATTTCCGACACTAAGCTAGATGTCGAGTTCTTTTACAAGGGTACAACCACTCCCGTTAGTTCTTTTACAAGGGTACAACAACTCCGTCACACTATGTATTTTGAGGCCAAAAATACTAACCGATAACTTCTACACAAGATACAAATGAAGTATAAACTACCAAAGTATAAAATCCCATGTGATTTATACAGAATCCCATGGGATTTATACAGAATCTCATGTGATTGAATCCCATGTGATTCTCTCTGATACATAAAGATATACTTGTTGAGTATCTTTTATGTGACATAAAAGTATAAAACAGTGATTTACCCATTTTTACAAATCACTTCTGATTTTTTAAAATAACAAATCACAAGTGATTTTTTACGAATCATGTGGGATTTTTTTACGAATCCCGTGGGATTTTTCTGGACGAAAATTTAAAAAAAAAAAGTTCGCCTTATTACGAATCCCGTGGGATTTTTCTACGAATCACGTGGGATTTTTTTACGAATCCCGTGGGATTTTTCTGGACTGAAATTTAAAAAAAAAAGTTCGTCTTTTTACGAATCCCATGGGATTTTTCTGGACGGAAATTTTGAAAAAAAACAATTCGTCTTTTTATGAATCCCATGGGATTTTTTACGAATCCTGTGGGAATTTTTTGGACGGAAATTTTGAAAAAAAAAAATCGTCATTTTAGGAATCCCGTGGGATTTTTCTGGAAAAAAAAAAAAAAAAAAAAAAAAAAAAAAAAAAAAACCGTCTTTTTACGAATCCCATAGG
The DNA here is from genome assembly GCA_030686995.1 of Artemisia argyi. NCBI lineage: Eukaryota > Viridiplantae > Streptophyta > Magnoliopsida > Asterales > Asteraceae > Artemisia > Artemisia argyi. The sequence continues at coordinate 28,587,822 of CM060708.1, forward strand.
ATTTTTTATGAATCGTGTGGGATTTTTCTAGACGAAAATTTTGAAAAAAAGAAGTTCGTCGAAAATATATAACAATGGATATCTATATTAAATGAGCTAAAATGCGAAAAGTGTGTTTTTATATTAAATGAGCTAAAATGCTAATTTTACCCTCCCTTTGTTATTTTTTGGTTTGATCTTAGCTATTAGATGAAATGTGGATGGATGGTTGAGATTAGCTTATTTGTTTTTTAAAGGATACATGTTTTGCACGGATCTCACCTCCTAGAACTATATATAACATTATTCTTTTTCATTTTGTTCGATTATTATTAGAGGTAACAATTTGTGACAAAAAAAAAAAAAGCTAATTTGAGCAAATTTGTAAATGATTTGGACAATTTTAGCCTTTTTTTTTTTTTTTTTTTTTTTTAAATGGACATATATTGCACATTTAAAGTTAAATGGGCACTAACGGTCGTATATATTTTTTTTCAATTGGTGAACATTGTAATTGTTTTTAAAAAAAACTTATAGATATAATATATTTATTTTTTTAAATATGAATGAGGTGTTACGTTTGCTGAATTTATTTCGTCGTTTTAGTTATTTTCTAAAGCGATTCGTATAATACGCGCCCGTTTGTCCTGTGCCCTTTTAGCCCGTAGCCCGTGCCGGCCCAGCCCGCCCGTTTTGCCACCACTAATTATTATGATTTGTTATAAAATACGAAAACTGGTGGTAAAATTAGTAGAAACAAAAAATAAATAAATAAAAAATAAAATAAAATAAATCTAATAAATTGAACAAAGTTAGGTGAACAAATAAAAAGTCGGTTTGACTTAAAAGTCACGGTATCATGAGATTAGTCTTTTTTAGTGGATTTGAGCTAGTGTTGATGAAGATTTTGAGTATTTTTGATATTTGATGAATATTTTGTATTGATTAATTTTGGCATGATATTGATGAGCATAACTTGATAAAAAAAATGATAGAACATTTCTAGTAAAGAACATAACAAGCATTTTATATGTTTAGTGAATATTTCATTAATCGTTCGGTAAAATGTCCGTTTTTGTTCGTTTTATGAAATGAACAAACATGAACAATAATTTATATTCGTTTAGTTGAATAAACGAACATGAACAAAAGTCTTGTCCATTCACTTATGTTCATGAGCATTCAATTATGCATTCGTTAAGTTAATGTTCGTTTATCTTTGTATATCATATATTTTTTTATACACTTCAATATTAGTTTACGTATACAAAACAACACTTATAAAACATATTATTACGTATATTTTTCTTTTTAAATTTTATGTTTTTAGTCTACGATTATGTATGTTCCTTCGTTTAAATTCATTTGAACGAACATAAACAACCTCAATAAACAAACATACATAAGAAAATTCGTTCGTTTAAGCGATTGTGTTCATTTAATTTTTTTGTTAAAATTAAACAAACTAAACGAACAAACATGAACAAGACTCCATCCGTATTCATCAGATTCGTTTACAACCCTACCGGCTACAACTGCAGCTCCAGCTCCAGCTCCGGCTAATTTCGTCAAACATTAACCTTATTAAATTCCAAAAAACATACATATTCAAATTCGTAGCCGTTATCTCACACCACACACACACACAATGTCCCAACGACCACCTTTACTCTTCTTCACACACTCCCGCCACTTCCTCCGCCGTCACCACCACCGTAAACCACCGCTCCACCACCGTCACAACCACACACTGACCCACCCAATCTACACCATCTGGGCCGCCAACACCGGTCTCGGCAAAACCCTCATTTCCACCGGCATCACCGCCGCCGTCACCACCACCCACAAAAAACTCACCTACATCAAACCCTTACAAACCGGCTTCCCTTTCGACTCCGATGCCGCGTTCCTTTTCAACAAAATCCCACAGATTTTCAAACATAGAAACGTTAAAACCATCATGAAAGCCTCAAATGAGACGCTAAACGTCTCGAAGCGTGTCGAGAGCACGTCGAATGCGGGGTTTGGGGTTTATGAAGAGAGGAAGGTGGGTGAGGGGGTAGGGGGGTTGGAGTTGGTGTGTAAGACGATGTATGCGTGGAACGAGGCGATTTCGCCGCATTTGGCGGCGGAGAGGGAGGGGATGGGTGTTGGGGATGAGGAGGTGTTGGAGTTGTTGAAAAAGTGCTTGGAGATTGGTATCGGGGAAGGGGATGGGAAGGGGGGTGTTTTGTGTTTGGTGGAGACGGCTGGGGGTGTGGCTAGTCCCGGGGCGTCTGGGTCGCTTCAATGTGACTTGTATAGGTTAGCGGTTTTGGTTTTCCTTATAATGCATTTATAGCTTAGCGGTATCTGTGAGATACTCCCCTACCTAGTCGTCTAGGATAATTGTGAGATTGTTGGTTGACTTTAAGAAAATAATGGGATTTTTTTGGTTAAGCTATGGGGGTGTTTGTTTAAGCTTATATGCTTATGAGCTTATTTTATTTCGGCTTATAAATCATAAGCCCCAGTTTTCCGGTTTTTTTTTACTTATGGGCTTATATAACCTTATTGCGATATACCAAGCTTATATAAGCCCATAAGTCCCAAAATAAGCCATAAAATTAGGGCTTATAAAATATAAGCCGAAATCGAATAAGCTTATAAGCCCACATATAAGCTTAAACAAACACCCCCTACTGGTGTACTTTTTCATGTGTCTTGAAAGTCATTTTGTAACATAAGACACCCTATAAACCGATTTTTATATAAAAGTGTAGATTGTCGTTTGACAATGTAAAATTTGTGTATATATGTGATGCTTATAGCTGTTGTTAAAAGTTGCACAAAATATTTGATGACGGCTTATGGGTTGCAATATGACCCAAATGGGACACAAAACCATCTCGTAACTTGTATCAATCTAGTAATCAATCATTTTACAGCTGATGAACAGTCGAGAACTCGAGATAAATGGTACATTTTTATATGTTTAGTGACTGAGTTGGTATGGATCAAAGTATAATGACAAATGTGGAACACTGAGATAAGTGTGTTTGGTATTTATGACATCGGACCTCTAGGTAACTCAAACCTCTTATTATCTGTATGCAGGCCATTCCGGTTACCTTCTGTTCTTGTGGGTGATGGAAGATTAGGGGGTATTTCTGGGACGATTTCAGCATATGAAAGTTTGATAATACGAGGTTATGATGTTGTTGCTATCGTGCTGGAAGATCATGGCCTCGAAAATGAAATGCCATTGAGGTCTTATCTGAGAAACAAGTGAGGAACATGCACGAATTTATATTCTTTTGATGCACGTGCTTTATCCTATTTGTTCTGTGTATCTGTGTGTGTTAGCTTATTAACGGGTCAAACATGTAAAATAGAAAAACAAAGCTCAAAGAAAACGGGTCAGGTAGGTTGAAACTCGTCCAGATTGTATATATGAAGCATTAGATCTCCTTCATCATTTTATTTAAAGTCTTATAATTATTTTAATGATATACATCCTTGACACACTAATTATTAGTAAAAAAAATTGAAAAATTTGGATAAAGTGTCTTAGTCAACCCTACCCGGCTTAACCCGTTCATTTTGCCCTTTTGCCACGTGCACTTATTTCCCGCTATAATTGCTTAGAAAACTTAAATGTACTTCTTTTCTTTTTGCAAGGGTCCCGGTTCTTGTTCTTCCATCTATCCCAAAAGATCCCTTAGACAACTTGATGGAGTGGTTTGATGAATCACAAAGTGTTTTTGTCTCCTTAAAGGATATAATGCTATCATCACATCAAAAAAGAATGGAGAGACTACACGAGATGCCAAAGAAGGCTCAAGAGATCTTTTGGTGGCCCTTTACTCAACACAAATTTGTACCAGAAGAAAAAGTCACGGTTATTGATTCTCGTTGTGGAGAAAATTTTGCGGTTCACAAGGTTAGATTGGTGTAGTAATATAGATTTTTTTATAACCTTATTTAACACATTAGTTTTATGTAAGTTTATTAAACAAACAGATCAACCCAATCCCCAAAAAATGTGCTTCAGGAGCAATCTTAACTTATCTATGTGAAAATGGGTCAATTTTGGGCAGTATTATATTGCTAACGGGGGAAACTAATAGCTAAAAAAGGAACTGGTTAACTGGTTTAAAAGTCACCAGTAACATATGTAGGTGTTTAAAACTACCTGAATTGGCTTATTCAATATTGGAACATTATTTTTATATAGTCATATTTAATCTGATTTGAACTCTGATTCCTGTATAGACGGCGAAGGATGATGGCTCTATAACTCAAATGTTTGACGCTTGTGCAAGCTGGTGGACACAGGGGCCTAATGCTGCTTTACAGGTCATTCTATGATTTTGTGTATCATTGATCATTGTTTTACGAAATAATGCTATATGTTTTAATCAATATGGGAGCTTAGAAATTATATAGGGAGGGTGTGGAAACTATCTAATTGGGATGAGTAGTACTTATTTCTTTCATTCCGAGTTTTAAAGTTTTAGAAATGTATTACAAATTTAATATCCGAAAATCTTATAAAATAATAATAATAATAATAAAAAAAAAAAAAAAAAAAAAGAAAAAAAAGGATACTTTGAATCACCAGTAATTAGTTTCTCATATTTTGATTATATTTGATTGGTTGATGGGAAATTTGTATGCATTTCGAAATGGTGGTTACTTGTTTAGGTGGGTTCAGGTTAAGCTTGCACGGGATATTGGCTACACTGCTGCAAGGTATGGGCATGTAATGTTTCCTGAGAATGTTTATGAGCCAGCACTCGAATGTGCTGAACTTTTGCTTGAAGGTGTAGGAAAAGGTTAGTTCCTATTCTTTTTATCCCAAAAACATGTAAGGAATTTTCTTTGATAAACAAAGAAAATGGTAATCATATTAGTTACTGGTAAATAATATCAACTAGGGGAAAAAAAAAAAAAAAAAAAAAAAAAAAAAAAAAAAAAAAAAAAAAAAAAACGCTTGCAGGTCAATCCAACCTGTCCCAACCCGTTTTAGTTAGTACTAAATATGACTTTTTTCAACCCTCTGATTTTGCCTCTAGTCTGAAACAAAGATTTTGCAGGATGGGCTTCTCGAGCATATTTTTCAGACAATGGATCTACGGCAATTGAAATTGCTCTCAAGATGGCGTTTAGGAAATTCTTAGTTGATAATGAATTGCTTTTGAATATTCCTCAAGATAACACCCTTGAAAACAGTATCGAGCTCAAGGTATACCACTGTACTTTTTTAGTGTGTCCAACCTTTTTATCTATGGTTTCAACTTCCAACCCATCATTATTAGATTATATGTGTACAAATCACGATATGCACATCATTAGCCATAGTCTGAAATTGTTACATGTTCCAATACCAATCGAAAACGCATTATTCTGAAGTGCTATAATATGTGATATAAATACTTTGCAACACATGTATTCCAACCAATCAAACATGTGGTGGCACCAACATACTTGCCAAGTTCTCTGTTGATTTATAATCTATGTACAAAAAAATTAAAAGTAGCTCATAAAGTGTACGCAGCTCAACTTGATCTGACCCGCACTAAAATGTCCAACCTGCCCATCTTGCCACATTTAATTCTGATACTTGAGTTTTCACCATAGGGTATGACAATGAAACTTCTTATTCCTGTTATACATCATGATATGACACGATTGTTTGTTTGCATATACAAAGTAGTTACATTTGACATTCGTTTTTTTTTTTTTTTTTTTGGTACATAATTGGATAATAGGATAAACTGAGATCCATGAAGAACCCATACATGCCATAGAACCTATCAACCAATCATAGCCACCCATTTATATTTTCCACATTTTTTTTCAAAACAACATATCTTGCAAACGGTAAATCTTGAAGCTACAAAAAAAATACCATCGCGACGAGAATTAAATGATCTTTCTATAGATATGCATTGTTATATACTTTCGACGATTTTTTTTTTTTTTTTTTTTTTTTTTTTTTTTTTTTTTTTTTTTTTAATTTCCGCCCGGAAAGAATCATATATGATTCGTAAAAATCATATATGATTTGTTAAAATCGAATCATATATGATTCTTACGAATCATATTGATTCGTAAGAATCATATATGATTCGTAAGAATCATATATGATTCGTAAGAATCATATATGATTTGTTAAAATCGAATCATATATGATTCTTACGAATCATATATGATTTTTCTTCGTCGAAAGTATATAACAATGCATGTCTATAGAAAGATAATTTAATTCTCGTCGCAACGGTATTTTTTTGTAGCTTGACGATTTACGGTTTGCGAAATATTTAAGTTTTAAAAAAGGGTGGAAGTTTATTTTTTTATTTTGATAAAAAAAAAAATAAGTGGCTAAGATTGTTTGATGGTTCTATGGTAAAAGTTGGATCTATAAAGAACTTTTGGCGGATAAACTATTAGCAAAGCCTGTTTCCATGACATGTTCTTGTTAGCCAACTACAGTTGTGTGCTAATCATAGTACTTTCAATCTCCCTCAGGTAGTAGCACTTCGGGGATCTTATCATGGAGATACATTGGGTGCTATGGATGCACAGGCCCCATCGCCATACACTGGTTTTCTCCAGCAACCATGGTAGGTTTATGTTTTCTTATTTTTGCATGTTATATTAGACGCTCTTCTGCACATTTTCCCCAATAGTACATGGGTCGAAATTGCCTCCTTTTTTTTAATCTGCCTAATGAAAAATGGTGTATGGTACTGTGGCCAGAAATTAATATACTTGATAGTTGATAATATGAAGGCTGAAAGAGATGTTTTCAACAATCTGCATATTAGATTATTATTAAAAACTTTCAGGTACACTGGAAGAGGCTTTTTTCTGGATCCACCGTTGGTTTCTATGTGTGACGGAGTCTGGAAAATAGCTGTTCCTAGAGAGATGCATGATGAAGATGCTATTTTGGAAGATATGTGTAAGTGATGCACGTTTCAGTCTCTTGTGGCATGTTTTATAATTCTCATTATGTTTTGTTTGGTAACAAATTCTTTCGTTTTTAACAGCCTTTGATTCTCGTGATCAAGTCTTTAGTAAAAGCAGAGACGATTCAAGTCTTGCTTCTGTTTATAGAACACACATATCACAAGAATTGCTGCTGAGTTCAGGGTCAAGAAATTTTTCTTATGCTGGTGCATTAATCATAGAACCAGGTAAGTGCATTTTGAACTATTTCTTAGTTAAGTTTGGTTATGGGGTGTTTCGATGTTCGTTTTGAAGGCAATCATGTGATATTAAGAGCACACGGTATGGTAACTCACTAGGGTGAGTTATCCCATAACTCACCGCGTTAACATGGTGTGTTATTATACCGTGGGGGTGAGTTATGGGCCGCGTTAACTTGGTGCGTTAGTGGCTTAACGTGCGTTAAGGGGGGAGGTTTTTGGTGAGTTATGGCATAACTCAGGTGAGTTATTATACCGCCCCCAATAACTCACCGCGTTATCGTAAAAAAAGAAGAAAAAAGTGGGGCCCAAAATGTTGAGTTAAGGTGAGTTATTGTACCATGGTGTTTTTTGGTGAGTTAAGGTGAAAAGGTTAAAGCTGATGTGGCGCTGACGTGGGGGTGAGTTATGGGATAACTCACGGTTACCATACCGTGTGCTCTAAAGTATTAAACCATCAGAATATTGCAATTTCAAAAGGCTGTTAAAAACGAATATTGCAATTTCAAATTGGCGTAATACGATAATCAGTTCCAAAAACGCATTGCCAAATACACTTTATATCTGAAGACATTCTGAATTGATTTCCCAAGATGTACTGGTTTCCTAGGATATGCAAATCTAAAATCTCCTATTTCCCAAAAGAAAAATTTTGCAGAACTTTATTTGTACTTTTTGTATTTTTCATAGTGATACAAGGGGCTGGTGGCATGCTGATGGTTGACCCACTATTCCAGCGTCTACTTGTTGAAGAATGTCAAAAACGAAAGATTCCGGTTATCTTTGATGAAGTTCTTACTGGTTACTGGCGCTTGGGAGTGGAGGTCTGTTGATTTTACTTTGCTGTGCTAAAATGCATAGGCTATAGTACTATACACCCAAAAGTGGAAGTTGCAGCTCATATGAATGGGTCTGGTCATTCAGAACGAAAGGGTCAAATGGGTTGTTGCAAAATACCAAAAAAGATGATGGGTTAAAAGTTCGAAAATACTTTTCAAATGCATACAGCATTTTAAATCTTTTTCATAAAATTGAACTTTGAACCATAGTCAACTGGGTCAAATGGGTTAAAAGTTCGAAAATACTTTTCAAATGCATACAGCATTTTAAATCTTTTTCAAAAAATTGAACTTTGAAGCATAGTCAACTGGGTCAAATGGGTTATTTGACCCATGCGGTAAGTTACCTATATTGACCCTTTCTCATTTTGACCTGTTACCCAATCCGCGAAACCCTCTTTATTTTGCCAAATTTACCTAAAACCCTTGTATTTGTTTTAAAATCCTTTGTTTTGCTTTCTTCGCTCTTGTTGACATTGAGTGAAAAATGACTTTGTTTCAGTCTGCAGCAGAGTTGCTGTCTTGCCAACCAGATATCGCCTGTTACGCGAAGTTATTGACAGGTGGCATGATCCCATTAGCCGCTACATTGGCGACAAATGATGTTTTTGAGTCATTTGTTGGAGATTCAAAGGTAATCAGTGATCTTCTTTTCCCACATATATGTGGCATTAAATAGTTTCTTGAACTTGTTCTTTTGTGTGGCAGCTAAAAGCTCTACTGCATGGACACTCGTACTCGGCACATGCTTTGGGGTGTGCGGCCGCTTGTAATTCCATCAAATGGTTTAAAGACCCTCAAACCAATCCTAATTTGGTTTTGGAACAAAATATTTTAACAGAGGTACTTAGAAACATATATTTTTGCTCTCTTGATTTTGTGCTCCCCCTAAAATGCAATGTTCCCAATTTCAAAGCGGAATGACATTGTCCATTTGTCCTCATTATATAATACATTGATGTGGTCACTGGTCAGTTTGGTTCACATGAATTACAATAATACTTTGTTAAACCATGCTTAATCAAATCTGAGCAGGCCGACCTGCTAATACTCTTTTGTTATAAATTTTGCGAATAATTCATGTGTTGATTACAAAACTATATTCTCAGAATAACTATGTTATAAATCTGAGCAGGTCTTATATGTTTGTAAATACATTTTGGATGACTTTTTAGCTCGTATGACATGCTCGACCCATCTGAATTGTTCCTTTTTAGTTAAACCTTTTAGCTTTACCCAGCTGACTGTTACAAACTAAAAATAGTCCATATTAAGTTGCCACCTTATTTAACTTTATTTTTTGCATTTGATACTCTTGTAGTTATGGGATAGGGAACTAGTTCGGAAGATTTCATTTCATCCGGCAGTACAAAGAGTGGTTTCATTGGGAACAATATTTGCTGTAGAGCTTGAAGTACACGACGATGAAGCCGGGTGTGTACATTTTTTTTTTCTTTTTCTTTAATATGTGAGCTAATACTCCTTCAGTTCCATGAAAATTACAGTAATGTTCTTTTCAACATCTTACAAAAAATGCCAGCATTTCCATTTCTGGAAAACTGTGTGACTTTTCCTGTTATCGCTATTTAAAAAAAAATAATAATAATAAAAAAAAAATGGTTTGTTTGAGACAAAACACAACCCGATCGACCCATTCATAAGTAATTGGGTCAAAGTTGCTACCTATAACAGAACTTATGGTTCTATTCTTTCTTCCCGTCTTTATTCTAATATTGAATACTTGATCCTCATTTTTTTAGGTATGCATCACTATGTGCAACGTCTCTACTTCAAAAGCTTCGAGAAGATGGTATCTACATGCGTCCCTTGGGAAACGTCATTTATATGATGTGTGGGCCATGCACATCTCCTCAGGGTTGCTTGCAAATGCTGGAAACGTTCTACACAAGGCTTGAAGAGTTTGGGAACGAGAAGATTCATGAAGCCCGTGAAATACAATCTTGATCACTGAATTGCTATTTAGCTTGTAGTCCCGAGAACATAGCATTTCACTAGGTTAAATAGAATGATGTTAAGAGGAAGAAAGCTCAACTATGCTTTGATATAGCTTCTGAATAATTGGTTTGATGTAAATTAACGTATTGAGATATGCTTCATATTATTCTGGCTTTTATGCAAGAGCAATGATAAAAAAAACTTTAAGGCTCAGGATTAACCGTCTAAAATGCATTTTGCGGAACAGAAGACCGAAATGTAAAAAAGCAACAGTGAAAGTTGATTTCAACTGGGTTGTTCCGCTCTAGAATGCTTGGGTTTCAAATGGTAGGTAACATGACTAGAGAACAACACAAGCGTAAGCGGTGCAGTGTGATTTGGCACTGTTATAGGCAAATTTTTTTGCCTATGGCATAGCCATACTGAACCGGCCCAAATGCCATAACCATGTTATAGGGACATTCATGATTCGATTGGCGAGGTTTTTTTTTTTTTTTTTTTTTTTTTTTTTTTTTTTTTAATGTGCTCATAGAATAGTTTTGGTGGTGTGTTATGGGACTTACTTGCGCCTATAACATTTATAGCTAGGGAGAGTGTTTTTGTTATACTAGTGTTATATAGGTGTGGGCTTAGGTGGTGTGCCTTATAAAATTTATAGGGTACGACTGCACCTAGCTCTCTAAACCGGACATAGTGAGTACTTTTGTGCGAGAAACCGGGAACCATTAATTTCTTCTTCTACGTCAAAAAAAGCGTGTGGAAACACTTCTAAACTATATGTCAAATCAAAGGATATATTTCTATTTGAGACGGAAGAAGTGTTTGAGTACGATTTTGGTTTTGATTTCGACATTAGTAGGCCAGGGAATTACATGAATGCATACATAAGCTTACATCAAGGGTCAGGTCATGTAGTTCCTTTAGCCTGTCATCTTTCTAATCATCAACCACATTTTCTTTCTTCCTCATTATATGCTTTGAAAAAGGCACTAAATTGACCACCCCCATAAGTCTTTAATCAACAACCACAAACAAAAATGGCACTTATATGTTTTGATTGAGTTTGCGCTATGCCCACTCGATCTTTCTTTAAATGAGATAAGAGTCGTATAAACTATGGCATTCTTTTGATTTAGCCAAAGACTATGAACTATGCAATAAAGTTGCAGAACAGTACATAACCACTTGATTTACCTCTTCAACAATCTTTCCCCATCTTTCGGAAAGTGATACATAATTTAAGTCCAATGCGTTCGGTGTATATAAAGTGTAGGTGTGTATCAACTATGCACAACTTATCGTACAACTTTGTCTGACATTTTTAAGTGCATGCTACGCATGTAGCACTCAACATTTGATGACAAAGTTGTACACGACACAAGATAACATTGACACTGATTGACGGGTTAAGATGCTTATTAGTGGTTGGCTTTCCTCTTAAATAATGTCGTAATTCAACACTTCATACCCACTTCATACTAAGTAGAAAGAAACATTGACAAGTACCAAAACCGCACGAAGTTCTAGTTACGGAGAGCCACTTCATTTTGTCAAGTTAGGTATGAAATGACTAAAAGATTGTGACAAAGAGTATTGCATAGAATAAACATCGAGTTATGTGTTCGATCTATTGGAATTTTAAGGCATTTTGTAGGGCAACTTGTTACAAAAATAGAAATTGGAAAAGATCAATAGTTGTACTGTTTGAGAAGTTAAGGAATGGTCTATCCTATCAACTTAATTCTTTTAAGTACTCTTGATAACTAACAATGAGTTGGGTCCATGTCAAGACTTTTGACATTGAAATCATGTATGCTGTATGTTACTACTAGTTTAAATCATTTTATATTTTTATACATTGACATTCTAAACATTATAAATAATAATAATAATAATAATAATAATAAATAATAAACAAAAAAATAAAAAATAAAAAATAAAAAAGAAGAAGAAGAAGAAGAAGTTAGCTAACAAAACTTAACTTTACCAAGATTTCTTAATTTTTGTTATGGTCTTATATGCAGAATATACTTCATTAGACCTTGAGATTTGGATCATTTCTGTTACTTGTGACTTAATATGCTTAGCGTCTTTTCAATGGATTAAAGGAAGAAATGACGCTAGCTGCGTGCATTGTGCTCAGAAGTTGGGGCGTAGACGGGAAGGAACCTTAGGAGCTCAATCAAACCTTTACCTAGCTAGCTTTCCAAAATTTATAGGAGGGATTGAATAGACATTCACTGACATCATGGTTCTCTAACTTGAATAAGGGACCTCTTTCTTCTCGGTGAAAATCATTAGCAATTATATAACACATAAGAACACACTCACACATTTAAGTATATCGAACTTAAATACTAACAACATTGGGTGTGTTTCTGATCTAAATCAGTAAAATGCATGGTTATAAGTTTCTGTGGCATACCCATTGTGGGTTCTCTGGCATTTCTATATGCTATTTGAAGTCCTTATAAATGGCCAAAACACAAACAAGAAGGGCAAATCCTTCGGTAACAGCTCAAAGCCTGTGATTTTTTGAGTCAAGTGGATTCGTTCTATGGTAATAAGAGACACTGCTTTATCACTGGAAATCTTTTGTTAACAAGAACCACATTTCGATGAACAACAAAATATAACAATAATAAAAAATACACGCTTGAGTTACAAACTACAACAATACTCATAAACATGGACTACGGATTTCTTTCAGTGTCAAAAGATGTTATTTCCCTTTTCTGTTCTTATTGCTAAAGTACGAAATACAAGCTCAAGGTGTTTTGGTTCAAATGATGTTCTTTCAGTTCTTATTGTTTATTCAACGTAACGTGTGTTGAATTATAAGGCATGGAATATGGAGTTACTTGTCACACATGAATACTCCTAAATATCTTATTACACATTTATTGGTCAGGGAAATGGTCTTACCATGGGACTATTTTGTAGTGGCAAAGAAAATGGTCAGAAATAGTAAGGTTAACCCGATTAAACCGCGTACATCTGAGTCCAAGACACGCCTCTCGAAACAACTGAAACATAGAAATCGTCATCAGTTTACCTATTTTTATCTTTACATTGTCACATCAACCATATCAAGTATGGTAAACTATAGATGAATTAATTAATTTGAGAGTGTAAAATTGCTTTATATGGAAATATGACTGCAACTCTGCAAGAGTTATAGGTGTTTGAATGTTTGATACAATTACAAACAATGTATATGGCCTTGATCTAATCTGGGGTTGTGACTTGGATTGATCACCATGATTAGATAGGGTTTAGGTTCTTCCTGATCGACAGTTAGTTTCGAAGACTGAATATTCCTGGCTTTAATATAATTTGAATAACTATGATTTTCGACCTTTTGTCCGGCCGGTTGACTTGAATTAATTAATGATCGTAGTAAAGAGATGCATTATTCAAAATTTGTTACAACGGTAATCTTTTATGATCTTATTAAAGCTACTTTGGGTGTATAATAGTTTTGAGCTCATGAACTCCAAACCTTCCATTAACGGAGGCAGCAAACGCTTCGATCACCCTCAGATATAACATGCACTACACCTTTTTGCTAATTGTGGAAACATGAAGTTATGAATACCATAGAAGTATCAAAACATGGTTTCTTATATATTTAACTCGAACAATTTCATATAGACTAAACATGGTAATTTCAACTTATATGCTACATGAACATGGATTGGTAAATCTTTAACGAATTAAATAGAGAAAACATTAGAAAACTAGCTAGTTAGTTCGAAACAAAGATGGTTAATTGGTTTAGTGTGGAACTTGTTATTTCCGAGGTGTGTTCACTTTGAGAACTTATTGTTAAGCCTAAAATGGGCTTAAGTTATAAACTTAAACATCTTTGTCAATATTTTATTAGTTTGTGAAGAAGTAGCTCTCTTAACCGCAAAAAATAGATATTGTCATAAATAGACACAAAATCGGGCGTATCTTGAACTTATAATCACTCCTCATTTACTTTACGAGACTTGATACATACCCTACTGTAACATATGATTCACTAGTCATGTACATTTTTTATTACATTTTAAATCACTTGAAAGTTCGATGTAGTCATATTATTAACAAATTTTCTTCTAACTAATGCAACCCATCCCAACCACCTTTCTATATAAAGCTAATGATATTCAACTTACATTCCCATACTTCTTAACTCATAAATTAGTAACACTATGAGCTTCCTCAATTTACACCAACCGGAAAACGATCTCACAATAGCATCATCTTCGTCACTGTTATCATCTTTACACAACACCGAACAACGTGTATTTTCATGTAGTTATTGCAGGAGAAAATTCTATAGTCCACAAGCATTTGGAGGCCACCAAAATGCTCACAAACTCGAAAGAACCTTAGCCAAAAAAAGCCGAGAGTTGAGCTCAGCTGCTAGACATACGTCAGAATGGAACAATATGCCATCAAGGTTTGACTCCAATGGTTCTGCCCATGTTGGACCGGTGCAACTACCTGTGGTAGTTGGGGCTCAACACGAACAGCGATTCGATTTAACCAGAAAAGGTGAGAGTGTGGAAGATGATTTTAGCCATCTTGATTTATCTCTTAGACTTTGATCTAATAATGCTCGCGTCAGGACGGAGCAAGGAGTTGATGTTAGGGAGTGTTGCTCTATTACAAATTAAGAAAATAAAATTTGTGTTTATCAATATAAAGGAAATTTTGGGTGGTTAGGGGTGCTAAGTACCCCACTAGCTAGTCACCCTAGTAGCTCCGCCCTACTCATTTGAGTTTTGGGCTAGTAGGTTACTTTTGTATTCAATATTTGCATAAATCGATTGAGAACAATGTCGCGTCTAATTAGCCAGTTGGTGAGGTAAAATTACCAAGGCGACGATAGCTGGTCCGAGATTATATTGCATCCTACCATTGTTTTAGAAATTTATTTTTGTAAGCAGTTTTATTTACTTTGTAAAACGGTCGATGAATATTCATATATAAATGATTAAGCTTACAACTAAAGTTATTAATAGTTGGATGTTGTGGAATGCAAAACTATATTTGTTAGTCCAAGTCTAGTTAGAGCACAAGGTGTGTTAACTTAAGGTTAACCTTTCACCCACTCCACGCCAGCGCCACATTGACATTTAACCTTTTACGTTTGGCTTTAACTTGGTAGGGCGGTGTGGTTAACTCACTTTAACTCAGCAAGTTAAAGCTTAACGCAACGTTAACGTGAGGGGGGGGGGGGGGGTGGGGGGGGGGGGGGGGCGGTGTGGTTAACTCACCTTAACGCAGGCAAAGTGATTTTTATTTATTTATTTAAGTAGCCCTTAACGCAGAGTTAAAGGGTTAACGTGCTGCGTTAACTTGCGCTTTAACTTGGTATGGCGGTGTGCTTAACTCATTTTAACTCATGAAGTTAAAGCTTAACGTTAGGGATTGAAAGTCATCACACCGTATGCTCTTATGACATATATAGTACTTGTCATTATAAACAGTTAAACACCATGCATGTAATTGAATCCCAAGTGTGTAGTACCCTATTGCGGAATTTGATATTTTTAGGAGAGCCAAGGTCAATCACCGCACATTGCAGTTTAGGAGTCAACTCTCAGACGTGTAGCAAAATTAGCTAGAGATGACGTTGTGAATACAATCACATTTTTCAGCATGGATGCATATATACTCTAGCTAGTAAGTAGACAAGTTAGTCTAGAACGTATTTATGTTCAACACTGTTATATGATATCTATTTTGTCGGTACGAGATGATAGACTACCATACTTGCATGTTGTTAGGAAAGGAGAACCTAAGACATTAGCAACGTATACAACGGCTCTTACTCTTAACGCAACAATACTTGTCACACCATATTAACTGTCTTTATCATAGTAGGTTTCGTACAATATAGAAAACTTATATAAAACTAAGATACGTAAATGTTCTGTCATCTAAAAGTCTGATAAACTTTGCAATGATCTTAGACTATTAAAAAATGACACATAAAAGGTTGTTTTTTGAAATAATCAATCTCGTGATTGGTCGGGATAGGCTCTTGACATGAATATGAAAGTGTCGCATCAATAACGATCAATATTAAAAGTTGGCAATTATATGTAGTTGTTGTTAGGCTTTCATCAAGATTAAAAGTTGGCAATTATATGTACTAGTTTTTTTTTTTTTTTTTTTTTTTTTTTTTTTTTTTTTAAGGTCAAAAGATCGGGTAAATATATTACTCCAAAAAGTGTTTAAGTACAAAGGATACGGGTAAATCTTATATCTCAGCCCGTTACATAAGCGAAAAAACTTACATAACAAGATATACTTCCAATGGTCATCATACTTTCACCATCATATCACTATTCAGCACATCATCACTCCCCTTACCTTTTAGACATAATGGTCATCACTCCATTCACTTTCAAATCCATTTTTATTTTTACAAATTTAATTAAAAAGGATAATTACAAAGAATGTAACTAACTTATCATTTTTTGTAATTATGTGTAGCCTTCTTTATTTTTTACTATTATATATACCTTAAACTTTTGATTTCGACTTTTATATGTATTTTGTTCATGTAAAATGACCACTTTACCTTTCGCTATCAATAAAGTGGTTACAAAATATAAGGGTGAAAGGGTCGTTCTAAATAAGCAAATACATACAAAGGTCAAAATTCAAAAGTTTAAGATATATAATAGCAAAAAATAAAGAATGCTACACACAATTAGAAAAAATGGTAAGTTAAATACATTTCTAGGTAATTATCCCTAATTAAAATTTTATTCATAAATTAAAAAATTACATTGATAATTAAAAACTTAAACGTATACAACTAAAAACGTAAACTAATATTGTAAATTATAGTTTGTCTTGACCGCCTCTTTCATCTACATCACTCTTTCGAGGTGGATTCCACTCAAGTGATCAATATAGCTCATATAGAAGTGTTCGTTTTCTTGTCGTTGTTTGTGTTATTGGATGGCCAACATTTTTCGCTTTATTTCGATCTTCTGTTATTGCATTTCCATATCCTGCCTCTTGATTTCCAGAAAAGCAGCGCGGTCATCTTTCTTTATTGTCAAAAACGACTCGGTTTGACTTACATATTCGGTGATCGTCAACCTAGCCAACGTTTCGTTAGTGTTAGCAGCAGATGATGCTGATGATGCCATAGCTTTCTTCTTTGCTATGTCCCTACTCATTGGTCGTCGAACTTCCTTCAACTCTTCTTCCTCCTCATCTCCAACCTCTACATTAAGATTAACACTATCTTCTCCTGGTTGCACTGTATTAAATGAACTAGACCTCGACGACTTGTATCTTTTGAACTTTTCATGTTTTGCTTTTTCAAAGTTTGGAACCTCCACCCCCGTCCATTTTGGAGAATCTTTTAAAACCTCCACGTACGAAGAAGTGTAAAAGGTACTCCATATTCAGCACGATATTCTTCAAGTGCCCGTTTGGCGTAATCCCCGTCTCCGGCTCCACTATTGTTGCCCTTCGCATGACATTATCGTACACTCCACATGATTAAGCCACTTTCGGATGCATATTCTTCCAATTCCCGTTTAATGAATCGTAGGTTCTAACACCATACCTTCATTTTTTGCTCAAGGTAAACTAAAACAACCGTCCAAAACCCAGTTTCCTTCCACGTACTACCAACGATGCTATCCTCAGATATACGAACCCAACCTTTGCACAAAAAGGTTTCTTCTTCAGGGATCCGGAATGCACCTTTGACCTTCATCGTCATTTTTAGCGATCCTCTTTTGACAGCTTCTTTATTAGGGCTATGACTTATTCGACTTCCTCCACATCATCAACGGCGTTACGCATAGACGATTCAAATTGAGGTGAGTATATTGGAATATCATTAAAATTAAATGGATGAATAGGAAACATAGGTGGAGGTTGTCATGCAGATTCGCCAATATTTGGTTGTAAAGAACCACCAATATTTGGATCAAATCATGGTTTTCCGTATTGTGGATATTGTTTTGGAGCAATGAATTGTGGGTTTTGGTATCATTGGTTTTCGTAAACAAACGATGGGGCTTGAAAGTTTATCGGTGGAGTAGAATCGAGACGAAAATTTGAATCGGATGTTTTTTGAGTGTTTTGTGGTAGTGCATGAGGTCTGCCTCTCACAGTGGGGGTGGCGCGTGATAGGTGAGGTGAGGGTGATGGCTCACCCTTCATTATATGCGGTCTTAGATAATTAAACGCTGGTAGTGTAATGTTTTAATAATCTATCGAGTAAATGTTTATTAAAAAAAAAAAAAAAAAAATCCCTTAATATATAGATCCTAGCTCACAACTGGGCTTGTGTTATTTTAATTTATCATCTAATGGGGTTTAGAGTCATTCTAATTTATCATCAAATAGTTGTTTGTTCTAACTTGTGTATAAAAATCTCATAAGAATTTATAACCTTTTATTGCAATTTGATAGTATTTTATAACACATAATATTTTCCAAATTGTGATGTTTCGTGAGTTTCATATCAGGATACGTGCTCTTATATATTATCACTTTATGTGAGTTATTTCAGAGACGATAAAAACATAAAAAGTGAGGGGTTAATCATAGCACTAATTTGTAGATTTGAAGACATGACATATTGTCGTAATCGAATTTATTTAGAGGCTCAAATATTATATGTGGCATATGGTTGAAAAGCTTAGGATGTGTATTGTTCACTGCAAAAAATGGTGAATCTTTTATAGTTTTATACAAAGGCTATTTTTGGCACAAAGCTTTTTGGAGTTTTTTTAGGCAATGAACGGTGAATAATGAGTTTTTTTATTTTTAGTGTTCGTTTGGCAAGAGAGCTGTGGTCTTTACTATTTTTTAGGAAAATTCATTTTCCCAATGCTTCTTTATGAAGCTGTGAGCTTTTTTGGCTACTGCTCACTGCTACTGCTTACAGCTACTTTTGACAAACATAGCCAAATACTTACACTCATTTTACGACAGCATGTTGAGTGTTTGAACTTATACATTAGTGTTATATCACATGTGATATATCAAGTGAGTTTGACTTTAACAACAACAACAACAACAACAACAACAAAAAAAAAAAAAAAAAAAAAAAAAAAAAAAAAAAAAAAAAAAAAAAAACTATTTTCTCCAACTTCTATGAATAAACTGTAGGGGTGAGCATCGGGCCGGTCCCATCCCGTCCCGACCCGATACCGAGAATCCCGACATCCCGATTTCGCCGGAAAATCAAACCGACTCCCGACCCGAAACTAGTCGGTTCGGTATCGGGCCAGTCCCTATTGTTCGGGATCGGTAGGATTTGTCGGTTTTCTTTGTTGTTTTTCGGTTTTCATCCCGTCCTGACCCGATACCGATAGTCCCGAGTCCCGATTGGCCGGCGGGATGGTCGGAATCGTGACGGGAAGTGGTAATCAGTCGGGTATGCTCAGCCCTAATAAACTGTATGAATTTGGATGTTAAAAAAGTATGTGTTATATATGGTTGGAAAGACAATGATGCTTATTTTTTAATGTAAAAAACGATGAATCATTTGGAGTTTACACAAATACGTATGCTTATTTTACAATCGCATGTTAAGTGTTCGACCTTACATATTAGTGTTATATCACATGTGATACATCAAGAAACTTCTATTTTCTCTAACATCTATGAATAAACTGCTTTAGAAGTTCAAAAATTATGTGTGATATATGGTTCAAAAATTCTTTTATTTTCTTCAACAATTTTTCTTCTTACTAATAATGCAACCCATCCCAACCACCCTTCTATATAAAGCTAATGATATTCAACTTACATTCCCATGCTTCTTAACTTCTAAACTAGTATAACCATGAGCTTCAATCTACACCAACCGGAAAACACATCTTCGTCACTGTTATCATCTTTACACATCAGTGAACAACGTGTATTTTCATGTAGTTATTGCAGGAGAAAATTCTATAGTCCACAAGCATTTGGAGGCCACCAAAATGCTCACAAACTCGAAAGAACCTTAGCCAAGAAAAGCCGAGAGCTGAGCTCAGCTGCTAGACATAATTCAGAATGGAACAATATGTCATCAAGGTTTGACTCCAATGGTTCTACACATGTTGGACCGGTACAACTGCCTGTTGTCGTTGGGGTTCAACATGAACAACGGTTCGATTCAACAAGAAAAGGTGAGAGTGTTGAAGATGAGTTTAGCCATCTTGATTTGTCTCTTAGGCTTTGATCAAATGCTTGCGTAATTGTGTATTATATTTGGATCATGCATGAGGAAAATGGATTTGAACTCACATAACCATTCAAATAAAGTTACTCGTTTGAGTTTTGGGTTACTTGGTTACTTTTGTATTCAATATATTCATAAACCATTTATGAGCTGAGCAGTACGTACTGAGAATTATATGAACGTTAGAAATATTGCATATTTGCATCCTACTTTGTTTTAAATTTGTCTTTCTCAGTTATATTATTATTTTTTTTTTCTAAAACGACAGCCAATAGTATATAGATATCTCTAAATGCTCAAACTCACAACTTGGAAATTGATGCTAGGATGTGAATATGAAGCTGTATAACACATATACCTTGCATGTAAATAAATAACGCGTATAGTTTAGCTGTTTGAATTCTTCGAATTGGAGAACCAAGGTCAATCGCCGTAGGCTCCAGCTTTTGATCAAGTAAACTCTGATCAGGCGCGTAGCTCAGCTAGAGAAGACAACTTTACGAATATAGTCACGTTGTCTATTGAGTGGGTGAGTGAGTTTACAGATCATAAGTTTGACATTGTCTTGGTCTTGGCTTCTTGCACACACACATTGTACTCGAGGTGAGACATGCAAACAACTTTACTAGTTATGAACGTTTCTCGAACACGCCATGCATGTTGTTAACTTAACACATTAGCATTGTATACAACGTCGTCTCTTAACACTAAAATACTTCTCACACCATTATAATTGTTTTTATCGAAGTCGGTTTCATAATTTAGGGGTGTAATCGAGTCGAGCCGAGCTCGAGCTTAACAGGGCTTGAGCTTGACTTGAAATTTATAAGTTAGGCTTTAGCTTGGCTTGATAGCTTGATGAGCTTTAATCATCAAGGCTTAAGCTTGGCTTGAAAAAATCGATTAAAGCTTGAGCTCGGCTTGAAAAGCTTAAACATATATAAAAACATTGTATCTAATAGTCAAACTCATCAATAAATATATGTATAAAGTAAAACAGACTTAAATCATAATAGCCAAACTCACAATGTTTTACACAAATGATATAACACTATAACAGTCACCAGTCCAAAAAGTGTAAAGAATACATAAGGTATGATACAAAACGTTTAGATTAATTAGGTTTAAATGACCTACTAGAATACATGTTCAATTATTTATAAAGTAAGTCGTTATAATTATGTTAATACTCAAATTATCCCTAGTTATAGTTAGTTATATAAATTTATAATGGAAATATATTTATATTAAAGCTTAAAAAAGCTTGATAGAAGCTCGAGCCGAGCTATCAAAAGCTTGAGCTTGGCTTGTTATATGTTTCGAGCTATTTTTTGGTCTTGAGCTTGATAAAAGCTTGACTCGATCTAGTCAAGTTCGAGCTTAAGCTCGAGTTGCTTGATAAAAATTTGACTTGATTGCAGCTCTATTTCGTATAATACAAAGAACTTAATAATAAAACTAAGATACGTACATACTTTGTTATCTAAAAGTCTGATAAACTTTGACATGGTCTTAAAATATTAAAAGATAACACATAAAAGCTTGTTCCTTTTTTTAATATAATCAATCTCGTACGTGATTGGTTGATCGGGATAAGCTCTTGACATGAATATGAAAGTGTCACGTCAATAACGATCAAGATTAAAAGTTGGCCTTTATACGTAGTTGTTGTGATGATAACACCTGATGTCATCATGTGTTATGTTTTATGAACAAAGATCATTTGAGGACTAAACATTATTTACATACTAAGGGATCAATTCTCATCTTTCATTCGTTTTGATTTAGTGGCTGAGATTAGATTTTACATTTACATTACAAGGGTATTTTTATACTCTATAAATTATATTTTTTACTCACATCTCAATTAATGCGTCATTTTTTCACACACACAAAGTGTGTGATTCTTTCTTCTCTCTCATCTAACCGATTCCTTTAACCAACCATCTCCTTCATCTCGTTCTTCAACAAACCCTAATTTTTGCTTCTCAATTCATTAATTTAGCTCATTCTTCATCCCGTACATCAGCTTACCCTAATTTTTTATTGTTTATTTTTATTTAAGCTTATTTCCAAGCTTAATTATAGCTCTCTGTTTCTATAAGCTTAATTATAAGCTAACTTATTCATTTTTTTTCATCTTATATGCAGGTTTTATGGATTCTTCTACTACTTCTGAAGAGATTGCTGTTAATGATTTTTTTACTGCTTTTGAAGAGATTGTTGTTAGTGAAGATGTTTCAGCTAAGTATGCTGAGGAGATTGTTGCTTATGAACACGGTGATTTATCTGAAGCAATTAAGAGTAAGCTATGTTATTAAGCTGTTATAAGCTCTGAATATGCCATTTATTTAGGTTTTGATTGAGTTAGTCAGTTTTTAAGCTTTTAGTAAGTAGATTTAAGCTCTGAATAAGGCATTTTGGATATTATATCATATATGATATATCATATGACATATATCATATATGACATATCATATATGATATCACATATGATATAATTAGAACATGTGTCTGTGATTTTATTTTAGTAAATCACTGTTTTTATTTTTTGTTTAATTATTTTTTTTTCAGAATTGAATCATTTGAAAACTCCTGAATCGTTTCCTACTCACTCTAATTTTGATACTCCTGGTGGAACTGTTTATTATATTCCTAAAGTTCCTGTGGACGTTTTATTGGTTAAGGGCAAAGTTTATAAGTCTATTGATGAGTGCATTGTTGTGTACATGAAATATGCTGCTAAAGCAGGGTTTGTGGTTAGGAAGTCATGCCAGAAAAGGTTGAGGAATGGTACTGTGCAACAAAAGTATTTAGTGTGAAATAGGGAAGGTTGTCCCAAGGGAATTCATGTTGACACGTTAGACTTAGAGAATAGTGACAAGCAGGTTAGAAGTTCGAACCTACATATCACAGGCTGCAAAGCACGTGTTATATTTGATTTGATTCCTGGTACTTCTAAGTACAGGTTGAATGTGTTTGATATTATTCATAATCACGAGCTTGAACGTGAAGAGTATAAGCATTTGTCGAAGACTGAGGGGCAGTTAACCTATTATGAGCAATTGTTCATTGTTAAAGCTGCTAGCGTAAATATAGGCGCAACGAAAGTTCATCACATCTTAACTGGTTTGAAGGGTTCTTATTTGCTTGTTCATGGAACGACTGTTGATTTTAAGAACTTTTTTAGGGGTGTGAACTGCTACATAGGCGATAGTGATGCACAGATGCTTATATCTAAGATGGAGAATAGGAAGAAGCATGTGCCGGATTTTTCGTTTGATTATTTGGTTGAAAATGCTGAGCTTGCGGCTATTTTTTTGGGCTGATGAAGTTTCTAAGTACAACTATAGAGAGTTTTGTGATGTTGTTTCGTTTGATGCTACTTACAGAACAAACAAGTAAGTATTTGTATGTTCAGCATGATATTTTGATTATATGATTTTCTATTTAATCTGTTATTTTAAGTATTTTTGTTTTTTGTTTTTCAGGTACAAAATGGTGTTTGTTCCCTTTACAGCCATAGATAATCATCGGAGGTGTGTAACAGTCGCAGCAGGCTTGTTGAAGAACGAAACTACAGCTTCGTATATTTGGTTGCTCAAAGCGTTCATAAAGGCGTTTGGTAGGGCTCCAAATATTGTTGTTACTGATTTGGATGGGGCTATGAGAAATGCCATTGAAACTGAGTTTGCGGGTTCTAAACACAGACTTTGCATGTGGCATATTACTCAAAAGCTCCCTGGAAAGGTATTTTTCTGCCTTTTTGTTTATCATATGTGATACTTGATTCTCTGTGTATTTCTTATTGATTTATCATATATGATAATTAGAAACTTTTTTCAAATAATATGTTAAATCATATGTGATACTTGATTTTATTTGTATTTATTATTGGGTTATCACATATGATAACACATATCTTTTTTCAAATCATTTGTTAAATCAAATGTTATTTATTTTGTTTATAGATATGTTTAAAAATCTATGATGATACTGACTTTAAAAAGAAGTTTAATCAAATTGTATGGAATATGTATATCGGTCCGGAGGAGTTTGAGGATAGATGGTCAAAGTTATTGGAGGAGTTTAGTTTGCAGAATCAAAAGTGGTTAACAAAGATGTTTAATATACGTTCGTGTTGGATTCCTGCTTATTTTATTGATTCCCCCTTGTGTGGTTTGATGAGGACGACGTCTAGATCTGAGAGTGAGAACTCTTTTTTCTCTCATTTTACGAATCAAGGTTCCACTCTTATGAATTTTATGAATTGTTTTGAGACGGCAATGGAAAAGCAGAGGCATATACAAGAGAGGCTTGATAATAAGACTATTGATTCTGTTCTGAAGTTTAGTGATGCGTAGGGATTGCACCAGGCTTTACCTCTCGAGGGATCTCGAGAAGCTTACAACCCCCACCAGGCAGTGTACCTGATCGTTGTAGTATAGTATAGTGACAAGTACCGGGGGATTGATCGTTCAGCTAGGAATAGTGTCGCTAGGATTAGAAAACCTAAATACTAGTTCTAAAGGTGAGGGATGATTATTTTTGTATTTTTTATATTTTTTAGAAAGCAAGTAAAAATCTCGGGTTTGAAGGATTTGGGCGGAATTAGTTGCTAGTCAACTAACCCAATACTAAAGATGCAATCAAAATAAAATACTAAAAATGAAAATAAACTAAATTAAACTAAGGTTGTGAGCAATAAGTGGAGAAATTGTGTTTACTTAGATTTCACTACTCCCTATATATCTTTTACAGGTTAATTACTTGTTATAGTTACGTGGATGATGGATTGTATTCCTTAATACCATTCATGGGGTGGCGCACTTAATTCCCCAATCCTATGAGTGCCTACTTCACTCCTATGTCGAGCTGGCTAAGAAGCTCCTAACATGGGATCATTAGAATTTACTCATGCATTAAATACAACCAATAAAACCTAGTGCACGTCAGTTCATGTTTCCTAAGACGTTCAAGCATGTTACCATTTGGAGATCTGCCAGTTTTCTTAAGCCTAACATCGAAATCATTCATCCAATACAAC
This sequence comes from Artemisia argyi, assembly GCA_030686995.1. Lineage (NCBI taxonomy): Eukaryota > Viridiplantae > Streptophyta > Magnoliopsida > Asterales > Asteraceae > Artemisia > Artemisia argyi. The sequence goes on from CM060708.1 coordinate 28,613,046, forward strand.
CATAAGCAAGTAATCAACACATAATTAACATCCAGGTTTCATTAGATCTAAACAAACACAAGATAGATCTAGCCTAGCATGATGGAATTAAGACAAGAACAAGATATAGACAACCAACACTTAGACATATTGGTTGAATTAGAAGAACACTTATCTCAATTACACATGAAAGGGTTCAAGGGCTGAAAACCATTGAAACACCTGTAAAATTCGTACTAAGTTCGGCCTTAGGGTTTCTCCAAAACTTCTCTCTTTTTTATGAATGAAAATTAGAAAACTATATATAGGAAATTGAGGCTGACGGCGTCAAAACCAAATAGGTGACGCCGTCATCTCGCCGCCAAAAGAATTCTCGGACTGCCTTGATCTACTTCTGACGCTGTCACGTTATAACTTTTTCCAAGCCGTCACAAAAGGAACGATTTAGGGCAATATTTGATCCCCAAAGTACCTAAAATCACAAAAGGAATGATTTAGGGCAATATTTGATCAAATAAATTCAATTCCGGGCTTAAATAACCCCCTAAAAGTGGTTCATTTTTCGCCTCATCATATACCCTTACACTTGAGATTTGCTTGTCCTCAAGCAAATGCGCTTTTATTCTAGTCAAAATACAAGTTAGGGGTCATTTAACACTAATATAAAAGTAATTACAACAAATAATCGTTCCACTAAAGACCAATAGACAAGCACGGAGGTCATACACAAGCACCTCACAAATAGTGTTTAGATACTCACATCTCTCGGGTGTAATAAAGTATAAATTACAATATGGAAACGGAAGATATCTCTCACTACCTGTCATAGCAAAATAGATTACCATAGGCTTGGGAAAGGATCAAACCTCCACCACATGGCGTAAGCACCTAGGATAAACTATCAAAGAGGTCTTTTAAAGGGTTGTAACGTTAGGTGTAGGGATATGAAATAAACGGTTTTGTTGGATAAAGGAAGTTTTACTGGTGGCGAGTTAACAATCTTGGTTAATTACATGTACAATGTGGTGTTGCTAAGCCAAGACTAGACTCGACTTAAGCTAATAAATGAAAATTAACAAAAACATAAAATAAACATAGAATGAAAAGGGATATTAGTCTGTATGTTTTTTTTTTCTTTTTCTTTTTCTATTTTTTTTTCTTTTTCTTGATTTTTCGATTTTTTTTTTTTTTAGATACACTCTTGCCCTTCCATCCGAAATAATACATCATAGGGAATGAACATTCCCCTTACACTTGAATCTTTACATACTTTACAATAAACTAATCTAATGACTCGAATTAAGAAAATCAAAACATTTGGAGTACTTTTAAGATTAACGCACATACGGAGGTAATATATGATGTTCTTCCCCTTTACTCCATAAAATAAGTACTTTACCCATGAGTCCCAATCGTCCCAAAACAATATGTACAAGGATATGACTCGACTTAGCAACCATGTAATCAATTAGATAGTTAACTTAGGGTTTAACAAATAACAATAATGCACTAAAAATGAGCGCATACACGGAAGGCTTAAGGCGATTTGGGTGTACATTTAAGTGAGGTGTAACAAATTCTTCCTTTAAGTAAAATGCTTAAAGTTAGAAATGAAAAGATAGGCTCGGAGGGGTGTACTAGGGGTTTCGTGTACTAAAAATGAGTACAACACTAAGGGTGCTGGAAAAATTAGTTGACTTAACTAGTCAAGTAATATGACTTAAATGGTCAAGTAATTATGATACGGGTGAACACAAGGGTGACCCTAATGCCTCTTATCATGTAGTAAATCCTACTACACAAATGTAGTCTCACTAGCGGTCTCGGGATGCATCATTAACGCAAGTTCTAGAATCTAAATGCTACTGGTACACTCATAAGCACTAATAGTAAATGCTTTTTCTATCAAATCTAAAGGCGAACCTCACATATTTGGGTGGAAATTTTTTCTGAATATACGGTTTTGTGCTAGTCATACAATCTCCTATCCATGAGACGCTTGCTATGGCTAAAGTTTCACTCCTAAATGTTGTAAAAAAAAATTAAATTTGGCGCTAAAATTGCACTAACAAGTATTTCTCATAGTTTTATTACACATCTACCATTAAACAAAACAAACTCAAGCGAAAGTGCATATGTAAGGTATCATCTTTTTACCCTCCCCTTACACTTAAGATGAACATTGTCCCCAATGTTCAAGTAAAGAATGTAAAAGTGAAAAAGTAAAAAGAATAAAATCAAATACTCCCCTGATTCGCTCGGTATGGATAATAAGGTGGCCAGGTTAAATCTTCCTCCAAGAAAATGAACAATCAAAGCTTCCCTTCCAGAATATAAATCATCTTCTTGTCATACATAACCTGTAAATCCTGAGAAAATTAAGTTACTAAATCCTAGAAAACAAAGTAAGATATAATGCTTGTGGAATGAAGTTTGCAGATTTCCTGGAGATTATAAAACTTAATAATTTACAAAAAACCGTAAGACTCCGTTAGAAAAACAAAACCGGTAAAATTTCCAGATTTTTACACGTGACGCCGTCAAGAGTAATCTCGTGACGCCGTCAGAAGTGATCTGCATAAATTCTTATGTTAAGTTTCCGGAAAATTTCTGGAAAAAACTTGGTCCTACTTCCTGGAAAATCCTGCAAAACTTCATTATGACTCAATACAAGCATTTGACTCTAACAAATACGAATATACATGTTCATTTAATATTGTAGAGAATCATGATCGGTTTGTTTCTTAAAAACATATTTGGGGTTTCCCCTTACACTTATCTTTTGCAAAAATACTTTTAGGTGGAGTTAAGACTAGGCCAAAACAACAAAGTAAAGTATTTCCACTATTTAATTTAGAAACATGATCTACCAACAATAAAAATAAAGCATGCATACGGAAACAAATAACAAACAAACAAAATAAAATAAAATCACACAAAGCATGGGTTGCCTCCCAAGAAGCGCTTTTCTTTATTTACGAGTCTTGTAGCTAGACTCAAGGTCATGGGTTACTACGTGATACGAGTGAGTTCCTCATTGAGGACATCTTTGGGAACAAACTTAGGTTTCAACTTCCTATCGGTTTCTTTAGTATGGTATGACCTTTCAAACTTTTCTCCATCCGGATCATACAAAGTCATCCTCATATGCCATGATCTGTCACCTTCTTTTGGTGGCTTGTCCCACCTCCATTTACACTTGTCTCCCTCTCTTTTCACTTATTCATCTCTATATTAATAGGCATTACGCTCAAGAACTCAATCATCTTCCTAAAGACTAAGGGGTCCTCAAAGGGATCTAGCTCTTCATCTCTAGCTATGAGTTGTTCCACCGAATGTGTCTTTTCAACGAAATCTTTTTCAAGATAGAATGGGCATTGAGGTCCTATAAAGTTCCTTTCTATCCAAGGTCCATATCTAGATGGTCTCCTATTCATCTCTACCCAATGCGGTATCGGTTCATCATGACAATCATAACTATGCTTCTTAACATCGTACACTGACCAAGTATCGCCTTCACCTACCGCTATCTTAGACTCCTTACAATCTATCATTGCGCTAGCGGTTGCTAAAAATCCTCTTCCTACCAATAATGGGCATGTAGTGTCACTAACCATGTCTAGGACGTGAAAGTCCGCTAATATAGTTAACCTTCCTACGTGAACAACTACATCCTTAATCATTCCAACCGGGTGGGCAATACTCCCATCCGCCAGCCCTATCAATACCTCCGTTTCCTCTAACTTTCCTAGCTTAAGAGCGGTGAATAAGGATAAGGGAATCAAGTTGAGGCTTGACCCTAAATCGGCTAGCGTGTCGAAAGCTTCGGATCTTCCTATTTTACAAGGCAAAACAAATATACCCGAATCATCAAGCTTTTTAGGCAACTTGTTTTGAACGAAGGCGGTCCCATTTTTACATAGTTTAAACTTCTCATATTTTTCTAGGAGGGCACTGATGAGTGTGTAAATACTCATCATTTTTACCATTTCTGAGCTACCAAAACATCCAAAAACACTCAATAATGAATCAAAATAGTGAAAATATCCCAGGAAAGTATTTTACATGTCTCAAATGCAAAAATACCAAAAACAGATGAAAAACGCACAAAGTTTGCATAATTGGCAGTTTCAGTCCCCCAACTTTCAAAAGTTGTCAAATCTAGTCCCTGGTCATTCTAAAAACTTGAAAAAAGTCACCAAATGTCCTTTTAAATCAAAAAGTTACATAATTAGTCCTTTGGTGAAAAGTTTCACAAAATGTCAAGTTTAGTCCCTGAACTTTGAAAATTGTCAAAAATGGTCCCCGGGATATGAAAAACTTTGAGAAAAACAAATTTTGTCCTTGCACTAACCTTTTATGACAGGATTGGTCCTTGGTGGAAAGTTTGGTGAAAATTACACAAATGGTCCCTGAAGTTTGAAAGTTTGACGGTTTCAGTCCCTAGTGAAAAATAAATTGAAAAATCATTCCAGGACCTTTTACTATTCACAATATGGCACAAAATACCCTTGGAAACAATTTGGAAAGATGCCAAAACCCAACCCTAAACTTTCGTTAAATGGCAAAATTAGTCCTTGTGCTAATAAACCAAAACCGGATCCAATAAATACTACTCCATGTACTAGCCTAGTCCATTTTGGGCCCAAAACACAACCAGTCCACACCTCAAGCCCACAACCTACCCTTTAATAGTTTTAGCCAGGGTCAACGTTGACCCTGGTCAAAACCAGTCAAACATTCCCCAAATACCGCCCTTCTCCTTCTCCCTCACCCAGATACCACCCCTGGTTTTGCAGCTCCACCACCCACCACTTGTAAAACCCATCATCACATCCCACACCCCCTACACCTACCTCACATCACATTTAATGCTGCCACCCCCTCTTGCCTATAAACGTCCAAAACGGTTTTTCCCGCCAAAATACGTGGCACACAATTGAGGCATCTCAGACATCCAATGGTCCAAATTTGAAGTGGGATTTGATCACAGGCTCAAGGAAACCCTAAAGAGTGGCTATAAAAGGAGAAGAAAGCAAGGGATAATGGCGTGTAGTATTATTAGTTAATTTTAGTATCGTATTTAATTAAGTCTTCAAATTAAGTTGTAATTTTCTTCATTCAAGCATTGTAGTAGTCTCTTGTTGTAATTTAAACCTTTTCAAGATATAAAATCAAGTCTCAGTTCTGTTTTGTGTTATTGGGTATTTATTCAAGAATCTGAAAATCTCACTTGGCTGAGTTGTGATTTATATCAAGAACCATGGATTGAATTAAGCTCACTTAAGTTCCATTAAGCTTATTGAAGCTTTTAGAGATCCTAAAATCCAGTAATAGTAGAAAAATCAAAAATATAATAAAAAGTCAACATTAGTCAACTTTGTGTGTTCTTGAGTTTGATTGCAGGTTCTTGAAGTGAAAAGAGCAAACTTGGAGCTGGTTTGGCCTATCTAAAGATAGGCTAGCATAGTGAGTTACTCCTTTTCATGCTGGAGTGAGAAATTTGGTAACTTGGTCTATTTTCTTTTCTAAATCTGCATAACTTTTGATTCTGAGTAGAGAGTAGTTTTATTTGCATTAGATTGTTAATTTAGCTTTAATCTTAGTTAATATCACTAGTTGGACCAGTAAATTAGTAGTTGGTAATAGATTGCACAAGTTCTTAGTATAACAGTTAGCTCAAGTAGTGTTTGGATTAACTGATTGCTTGGTGTTATGCTTAGTTGTTGTCATCACTTTTGGTTTCTGCATGCTATATTAGTATAAATAAGATCATATAGGGCATAAAAACAGTAGCTATAAGTTCAAAAAGTCAAATTGAGCCTTAAACTCTCTTAATCAGCTAGCTATTAGATTTTAATGGTAGTGATTAATCATATAGGTGTATAAATGGTTCATGTAGCTTACTTTGGTTCCACTTTAGCTTAAATAATCTTATTCAGCTCAAAAATTAGATTCAAATCTCATTTAAGTCAACATACCAAGTTTTGGTAAAAAGTCAAAATTGTGTTCTTTGTCAGAAATCCAAAAGTTGTGGGAATTTTTAAGAATTTTGTAATTGGTTTGAGGATCTGAAACTTCTTGGAGACATTATATACCAGCTCAACTTTGATTCCCCATATCCATTTGATTTTTGCAATTTTTTCTGAGCATTACACAGCCATCCAAAGTGGACTGCAGGGGAAGACCCCTGCTCTGCACACAGATAAGCAGTCCACACCACCACCTTTGTGGTGGTTTTCTGACCACCTGAGTGGGTCCCACACCCCATAAGCTGGTTTTCTCAACCCCCCTCCTACCAGGGTACAACCATTGACCTTTTGTTTGACCCCTAGCCCAGTGGACCCCACTTAGAATTGCCCACAAAGTCTGTCCCAGTTCTGAGTTCACTTGTGATTGTGCAAAAGTGCTTAATTGGTTTATTTAGCTTATTTGAGATCAAATGTTGTTGTTTCTGGCTTATTTGTGATTGTTAAGCTTGTTGGTATTCATTTTTACCCTTGTGGACCCCACCTTCACTCATTTGACCTAAATTGACCACACAGTCAACATAAGTCAACTGCATAAGCCAAGGGGGTGCAAAGTGCTTATTTTTCATTTACAAAAAAGTTGTTTTCATTAAAAGTGGTTGTTTTTAGGTATTAATCAAGTTTGCAAAGGAAAAATCCAAAAAAGTCAAGTTTAAAATAAGTGATAGTTTCTATTTAATTCAATTTAATTTTAATTTTCATTTTTAGATTTTAATTAAGTAACTAGTGTTTTCATATTTTTATTAATTACCTTATTTAATAAAGTAATTTTGGTAAAATTTTCAGATTTTTATGTCACTTTTTAGTATTTATTAGATTTAATTTTAGTTTTCTTTATTATTAATTAATATTAAGTATTAAATAGCTTATTTAGTTTTTATAAAGTTAAACTTAGTTTTTATATTTTTCCTAGTTCTAATATAGTATAATAGACTTTTAGAAAATATATTTTGAATTTCTACTGTTCATTTTATATTTTTCTTATTTTAATTGTTTAAATTAGACTTAAGTTAATTAAAAGGTAAATAATTAGTGGATTAATCTTAAAACTTAATTTTTAGAGTTTTTATAATTTTGTAGGATTCCAGTGATGGTTAAGTAATTTTATAAATTTTCTTGTAATTTTCTAAGTTAATTTAGTATTAATATCAATTAAAAGTAGTTTAATTAAGTTAAATACTTTTCAATTTATAAAAAAACCCATAAAAAGACAAAAATATTTATTTTTATTTTTTATACTTTCTTCAAGTTCTAATTTAGGTTTAGAAAATATTTTTGCAACTTTTTAGTTTAATTTGTAATAGTTATAATTTTTAGTTAATTTAAATTAGATTTTAATTTAGATTTTAAATAGTTTAATTAATTAAATAATATTTAAATAGTATTTTAATCATTTTCATAATTTCATTTTCATTTTTAATTTTAAAGTTTGAAAAAGTGTCAAAAGCACCCCCTGTAGTTGTTAAATACCAAAATTTCACTTTTTCAGTCCGATTGCGTAAATCTGAATTGTGAATACGTGCATATATCTGTTATCTGATTTTTGTGAATATTATATCTGTGTACAAATACCATCATAACAGTAGCAATACCAATCCCACATCATCTGGCTACTGTCCTCAGTGCCACTTTCTCATAAACGATTTCAAAAGCACCATTTCAATCTCGCTGGGACTTTAACGACCCGGGGAAACACTACACTATCACCGGAGTATTGATTCTAGGCTGTCTTTGACTTGTTGACTTTGGTCAATAATAATCTGACGGTTTAGACCCAATCAAAATTTGGCGCCGCTGCCGGGGAGGTTGTTGCGTGTTTTATAAAATCGTTTTAAGTTTAGTGGTTTTCAAAACCCTCCCTGTACAAATTTCACACAAATTTGTAAAAAGTTTTTGTAAAAACTTAATCATATCAAAAAACGTTCATTAACACTTCTCCTGAAGTGTTGAAAACACCAAAAAAATTAAAAACAATCAAAAACAAACTGTGAAGTTAAATTACTTCGTGTTCTTTAAGATTACAACCTGAAACAGTTGGTTTAAGGTAAGTTCTGACATTAAATTGCGAACTGAAGAGGAAACCTATTTACTTCCTCCCGCCAGCCTGCGAGTAATCTTAAAGGGACGATTTCGGTTAACGAATCAGTTCCAAAAATATTTCCCAAGTTTTCTGCACACACACCCATAAGCCTAAAGCAGTTTTTCAAAAAATTAATTAATAAACCCGTAATAAGTTCCCAAACTTAAGATTAAAACTTGCCTTTATATCCCTGTGAGTGGTGTACCTTTTTCAAAGAAGCCATTCACTTGTGATTGCTGGTTTAAGTTCACTGTGATTTTGCCTCGATCTTGTTTTGAAAAATTGTTTTTAGTGCATGCGCACTCGGTCACAAACAAAACGTAAACATCAGAAAAACGTACACGAGCTACGTTCTGATACACAAGAACCAAAGACCGAAGTGGCCGCTGGGCCACCACCCCCTGACCCTCCCTTGGGTGAGCCAGCTCCCGATCTCCGAACGATGGAGGAGCTGTGCCAGCCTACCATGCAAGGGCGGGGTGGGCCTATTGCACCCCTCACTATTGAGGCTACGGACTTTGGCCTCAAGCACCACATGATCCAACAAGTCCAGAATTCGTGTCAATTTCACGGATTACCGGGTGACGATGCCAATAAGCATCTTGACAAATATCTCACGGTCACCCAAAGCATGAAACAGCATGGTGTCACGGATGATGCCCTTCGGCTGTACCTCTTCCCCTATTCTCTCACTCATCATGCCACTGCATGGTTTGACTGACTTCCAAAGAATTCTATTCGAACCTTTGATGAAATGGTAACCAAGTTTTTAGCAAAATATTTTCCACCATCCATGGTTACCAAGTTACGAAATGATATCAGCAACTTCCGGCAACGTCCCGATGAGTCTCTTTTTGAGGCTTGGGAGCGTTATAAGCTAGCCATTGATCGGTGTCCTAACCACAATATGTTGCAAGTTACCATCATAGATACCTTCTATAATGGTCTGACATTGAGGCACCGAGACATTCTCAATGCTGCTGCTGGTGGGACCTTTATGAAAAGGCGTCCCGAGGAGTGCTATGACTTAATCGAGAACATGACTGCCCATCATAACTTTTAGGATTCCTCTGCGGAGAGGGATGCGTCATGTCATTCAGTTACTCCCTCATCATCATCTCCTGAAATAATAGCTCTTACCAAAAAGATGGATGATATTTCTACGGCTGTGTTGAGAATAAGCCAAACGATGCAAAATCAGGCTCAAAATCAACAAGTGAAAGCCGTGGCCCGAAGTTGGGAAACTTGTGGGGGCCCTCATCTGTATTCCGAGTGTCCAGCTACTGCTGACTTTCCTCCAGAGAACGTATATGCTGCTCACGGTTCCTACAATACGGGGGGTAATTCTTACCAACCGCAAGGGGACCGTAATCTCTTAAGCTATCGTTCCAACAATTTTCTCGGACCTCCAGGTTTTAACCAAAATCAAAACCGTAACACGAATCAGAATTTTAACCAAGGTCAAAACTCAAATTTCCAAAATCCGAATCAAAATCAAGGCCAGTTTAATCAAAACAATTTTCAAAATGACAATCAAAATCAAGGTTTTCAAGGAAATTTTCAAAGAAACCAGAATCAAGGGAATTACAATCAGGGTAATTTCAATCAGAGAAACACTTTTCAGGGTAACAACAATCAAAATCAAGGGAATTTTCAAAACAACCGTGTTCAAAATCCTCCTGTTCAAAATCAAAACGTTGTTCCACCCTCGTCTTCCTCCGAAGAAGTGCTAAAACAATTCATGAAAGCACAAGAGGAAACGAATCGGTTATTGATCGGCAAGATCTCTGAACTTCAGAAGTCTTTAAATGATCGACCCTCGGGCCCGGGTACATTACCGAGCAACACGATCGCTAACCCGAGGGGCGATGTCAAAGCGATCACCACCCGAAGTGGGGTATCATACAATGGACCCTCGATTCCTTCTACCTCTTCTTCTCCTCCTAAGGTAGCAGAACGTGAGCCTGAGGTTACTACGGGCAAGGTACTTCCTACTAATAACGGAGGTACCAACAACGTCCACCCTCAAGTTGTCCCGGTCCCGGCTCATAAGCCGAAAGTTGTATTTGATCCCCCTGTGAGTTCTGATGAAATCCCAAAGAATGATCCTAAGCCATCAATTCCATATCCTTCACGATTGAGTGAACAAAAGAACCGCGAAAAAGCTAACCATCAAATGGAAAAATTTTATCAAATTTTCCAAGAATTACACTTTGATATTAGCTTCGCGGACGCTCTTCTTCTCATGCCTAAGTTTGCTTCGACAATCAAAAATCTGATAAGTAACAAAGAAAAACTTTGTGAGATGGCAAAAACTCCTCTTAACGAGCATTGCTCAGCAGTGCTTTTGAAAAAGCTTCCCGAAAAGCTTGAAGATCCCGGGAAATTTCTCATTCCTTGTGTTTTCCCTGGGATGGTTGAATGCTTTGCCTTGGCCGATCTTGGCGCAAGCATTAACCTGATGCCTTACACAGTCTGGAAAAGACTCTCACTCCCTGCTCTCACTCCAACCTGCATGACACTCAAGCTTGCAGACCGTACCATATCCCGTCCTCTCGGCATTGCCGAAGATATCTTCGTGAAAGTTGGAAAGTTCCATTTTCCGGCAGATTTCGTGATTGTTGATTTCGATGCTGACCCACGAGTCCCTCTCATTCTCGGGAGGGGATTCTTAAGAACGGGTCGTGCTTTAATCGATATATTCGAAGAAGAAATCACTCTACGTGTTGATGGCGAAGCCATAACATTCAATCTTGATCAGACTTCAAGATACTCCTCCAATTATGACGCTGAAACGGTTAACCGAATTGACATCATCGATGTTGCGTCTGAGGAGTCTTCTCAAGAAGTCCTTGGTTTCTCAGCGAGTGGCAGTACCACTCCTTCTACTGATCCGATCATTTCCGACTCTTCCCCTTCCCTCACTCCGTTTGAGGGAGGTGACTTCCTTTTGGAAGAGCTCGAGGCTTTTCTTACTCAGGATAGCTCAATCCCCGATGGGGTTGATGAAAACTATCTTGACCCGGAGGGGGACATTCTTCTCCTTGAAAGATTGTTAAATGACGATCCTTCACCCTCTCCGTCTCCAAAAATACTTCATAAAGCGGAAGTCAAAAATGTTGAAATAACTGAAGACTTTCCCGAGGTTGAGCTCAAGGACTTGCCTCCTCATCTAGAATATGCATTTCTGGAGGGTGATGATAAATTACCCGTCATTATTGCTAAGGACTTAAAAGTTGAGGAAAAGGCAGCACTCCTAAAGGTTCTAAAGTCACATAAACAAGTAATCGCTTGGAAACTCTCCGACATTAAGGGCATAAGCCCGAACTTTTGTACTCATAAAATTTTAATGGAGGATGACTTTAAGCCAGCAGTGCAACAACAGAGAAGGGTAAATCCAAAAATCCACGAAGTTATCAAACAAGAAGTTCTTAAACTTCTTGATGCGGGATTGATTTACCCTATTTCTGACAGTCCTTGGGTTAGCCCAATTCATTGTGTCCCTAAAAAGGGTGGCATTACCGTTGTCACCAACGAGGATAACGAGTTGATTCCAACTCGTTTGGTCACGGGTTGGCGAGTATGTATTGACTATCGAAAGTTAAATGACGCCACCCATAAAGACCATTTCCCTCTCCCTTTTATGGACCAGATGCTTGAAAGACTTGCGGGGAATGAATACTACTGTTTCCTCAATGGTTTTTCGGGTTACTTCCAAATCCCCATTGATCCCCAGGATCAAGAGAAGACTACCTTCACATGCCCCTACGGAACTTTTGCTTACAGACGTATGCCTTTCGGCTTATGTAATGCACCAGGCACGTTCCAGAGGTGCATGATGTCTATTTTTTCCGACATGATCGGAAAAACTATGGAGGTATTCATGGATGACTTTTCAGTCATCGGGGATTCATTTCAGACTTGCCTCTCCCACTTGGAACAGATGCTTAAACGTTGCAAAGAAACGAATCTAAGTCTCAACTGGGAGAAGAGCCACTTTATGGTCAAGGAGGGCATTGTCATCGGCCATAAAATTTCAAAAGATGGGATTGAGGTTGACAAAGCTAAAATCGATGTCATTGCCAAATTACCTCATCCCACCACCGTAAAAGGTGTTAGGAGCTTTTTAGGTCATGCCGGCTTCTACCGTAGGTTTATCCAAGATTTTTCTAAGATTGCCCGGCCCATGACCCATCTCCTCGAGAAGGATGCTCCTTTCATCTTCTCTCCTGAGTGCATCGAAGCTTTTGAAACATTAAAGAAAAAGCTTACCGAGGCACCGATTCTTGTTGCCCCCGATTGGGACCTACCTTTTGAGCTTATGTGCGATGCTAGTGATTTTGCCATAGGTGCGGTCTTGGGGCAACGAAAAGCAAAATACTTTCAGCCTATACACTACGCAAGTAAAACTATGACCGAGGCTCAGAGTCATTACACCACCACTGAAAAAGAACTCCTAGCTGTGGTGTATGCCTTTGAGAAATTCCGGCCATACTTGATCCTGACCAAATGCGTGGTGTATACGGATCACTCGGCTTTGAAGTACCTATTTGCAAAGCAAGATGCAAAGCTGAGGCTTCTCCGTTGGGTTCTCCTCCTTCAGGAATTTGATATCATTATCCGAGATAAAAAAGGTGCTGAGAACCTTGCTGCTGATCATCTCTCACGATTAGAAAACCCACATCAAGATGTGTCCAAGAAACAAGAAATAAATGTATCATTCCCTCTCGAGACACTCAGTGCGGTTACTTTTCGTGGTGACTCTACTACCCCATGGTTTGCCGACTTTGCAAATTACCATGCGGGTAACTTCATCGTGAAGGGGATGACGTCCCAACAGAAAAACAAATTTTTTAAAGACGTCAAACATTATTTCTGGGACGACCCCTTCCTCTTCAAAATCTGTGCCGATCAAGTCATCAGGCGATGTGTATACGGACAGGAAGCCGCTGATATTCTCAAGGCTTGCCATGCTGGACCCACCGGGGGCCACCATAGTCCTAACTACACCGCCAAAAATGTGTTTAATTCCGGTTTCTATTGGCCCACAATCTATAAGGATGCCCACGAGTTAGTCAAAGCCTGTGATGCTTGTCAGCGTCACGGGAATATTTCACAAAAGAACGAAATGCCACAAAATGCTATTCAAGTTTGTGAAATCTTTGACGTCTGGGGCATTGACTTTATGGGGCCATTCCCATCTTCTCGTGGAAACAAATACATACTCGTGGCTGTTGACTACTTGTCAAAATGGGTTGAGGCTAAAGCCTTACCCACTAATGATGCCCGAGTAGTTGTGAAATTCTTGAAATCCCTCTTTGCTCGTTTTGGAACCCCACGTGCCATCATTAGTGATCGCGGTACTCACTTTTGCAATGATCAGTTTGCAAAAGTCATGCTTAAGTACGGTGTTACTCATCGTCTTTCCACCGCATATCACCCCCAAACAAGTGGGCAGGTGGAGGTTTCCAACCGTGGTATAAAACGGATTCTTGAGAGGACAGTAGGTGAAAACCGTGCTTCCTGGTCGGATAAACTAGATGATGCACTCTGGGCCTTCCGTACAGCTTACAAAACACCCATTGGGTGTACTCCATACAAGCTTGTATACGGGAAGGCGTGTCATTTACCAATAGAGCTCGAGCACAAAGCCTACTGGGCCTTGAAACATGCTAACTACGACCTTCATAAAGCGGGTGATCACCGTAAGGTTCAACTCAATGAATTAAACGAACTTCGTGATCAAGCCTACGAGAACTCTTTGATCTACAAAGAAAAGACAAAGAAGATTCACGACTCTAAGATTAAGAACCGAGTTTTCAATGTCGGTGACAGAGTCCTTCTTTTCAATTCAAGATTAAAGATCTTCTCGGGGAAATTAAAAACCCGATGGACCGGACCATTCACTATTGCTAAAGTATATCCATACGGGACTGTTGAATTATCTCAACCCGAAGGTCCCAACTTCAAAGTGATTGGTCATAGATTGAAACATTATTTTGGAGAGGACATACTACCCATGGTTGTCCCGGATCTCCAAACTTTCCCCAAGGACAATTGAATTCGGGGATCGAGTCAAGCTGGCGACTCGGTGAACAAAAATTAGCAACATATATGGGTTTTCACCCGTATTTCTGACTTCTTTCTACTTTCTACCACCCTAGTGTGGGGGAGTGGCCGTCCCCCACCATTTGAAAAGCAAATATGTATATAAGTTTCCAAAAAAAAAAAAAAAAAAAAAAAAAAAAAAAAAAAGATTGTATGTACAGATAAATAAAGTGAAAAATAAAATCCATATTTCCACAGTTAGCATCGAATATTAGCTTTTTCCGTTCAGAGATTCGGCATAATAGCCGGGACTTTGAATATTGAGGACAATATTCAGTTCTAGTGTGGGGGGGAAAAATTCTTACAAATTTTATCACAAAACTTTCTAAGTACCCCCGTTTTTAGGCCTAAATTTTTCAAAATTTTTCACTTTATTTCAAAATTTTTGTGGTTATCAGTCCGCCAAAGTCTAAATGACAAAGGGATTGGCTAGTCCAGGAGCAAACGGCTCTTGGTAAAGACATCTCAAACCCGTTGATGGCTGGCAATTTGCCAAAAATTGTATGGTTCCTCAGCTCCCCCGCATCCTCATAAGCAAATGAGTTGACTAGCCCACAAGATTATGGCTTGTGGTAAAGGCCGTGGAAAATCCATAATTGGTATTCAGCTCACCAAGATGTTGACTTAGTCCATCAAGATGCTAGCTAGTCCAGAAGCAAACGGCTTTCGGTAAAGACTAATCAAATCCGTTGACAGCTGGTGGTTTGCTCAAAATCACACGGTTATCAGGTGTGCCACAGTTCTTACACCTGGCTACTCCAGAAGTGATGGCTTTTGGTAAAGAGAATTTCAAATCCATCAGGTTTTTTCTCAAAAGATTGCTAGGGACTAGCAATATTTTAGTGTGGGGGATTGATGAGTGTGTAAATACTCATCATTTTTACCATTTCTGAGCTGCCAAAACATCCAAAAACACTCAATAATTAATCAAAATAGTGAAAATATCCCAGGAAAGTGTTTTACATGTCTCAAATGCAAAAATACCAAAAACAGATGAAAAACGCACAAAGTTTGCATAATTGGCAGTTTCAGTCCCCCAACTTTCAAAAGTTGTCAAATCTAGTCCCTGGTCATTCTAAAAACTTGAAAAAGTCACCAAAGGTCCTTTTAAATCAAAAAGTTACATAATTAGTCCTTTGGTGAAAAGTTTCACAAAATGTCAAGTTTAGTCCCTGAACTTTGAAAATTGTCAAAAATGGTCCCTGGGATATGAAAAACTTTGAGAAAAACAAATTTTGTCCTTGCACTAACCTTTTATGACAGGATTGGTCCTTGGTGGAAAGTTTGGTGAAAATTACACAAATGGTCCCTGAAGTTTGAAAGTTTGACGGTTTCAGTCCCTAGTGAAAAATAAATTGAAAAATCATTCCAGGACCTTTTACTATTCACAATATGGCACAAAATACCCTTGGAAACAATTTGGAAAGATGCCAAAACCCAACCCCAAACTTTCGTTAAATGGCAAAATTAGTCCTTGTGCTAATAAACCAAAACCGGATCCAATAAATACTACTCCATGTACTAGCCTAGTCCATTTTGGGCCCAAAACACAACCAGTCCACACCTCAAGCCCACAACCCACCCTTTAATAGTTTTAGCCAGGGTCAACGTTGACCCTGGTCAAAACCAGTCAAACATTCCCCAAATACCACCCTTCTCATTCTCCCTCACCCAGATACCACCCCTGGTTTTGCAGCTCCACCACCCACCACTTGTAAAACCCATCATCACATCCCACACCCCCCTGCACCTACCTCACATCACATTTAATGCTGCCACCCCCTCTTGCCTATAAACGTCCAAAACGGTTTTTCCCGCCAAAATACGTGGCACACAATTGAGGCATCTCAGACATCCAATGGTCCAAATTTGAAGTGGGATTTGATCACAGGCTCAAGGAAACCCTAAAGAGTGGCTATAAAAGGAGAAGAAAGCAAGGGATAATGGCGTGTAGTATTATTAGTTAATTTTAGTATCGTATTTAATTAAGTCTTCAAATTAAGTTGTAATTTTCTTCATTCAAGCATTGTAGTAGTCTCTTGTTGTAATTTAAACCTTTTCAAGATATAAAATCAAGTCTCAGTTCTGTTTTGTGTTATTGGGTATTTATTCAAGAATCTGAAAATCTCACTTGGCTGAGTGGTGATTTATATCAAGAACCATGGATTGAATTAAGCTCACTTAAGTTCCATTAAGCTTATTGAAGCTTTTAGAGATCCTAAAATCCAGTAATAGTAGAAAAATCAAAAATATAATAAAAAGTCAACATTAGTCAACTTTGTGTGTTCTTGAGTTTGATTGCAGGTTCTTGAAGTGAAAAGAGCAAACTTGGAGCTGGTTTGGCCTATCTAAAGATAGGCTAGCATAGTGAGTTACTCCTTTTCATGCTGGAGTGAGAAATTTGGTAACTTGGTCTATTTTCTTTTCTAAATCTGCATAACTTTTGATTCTGAGTAGAGAGTAGTTTTATTTGCATTAGATTGTTAATTTAGCTTTAATCTTAGTTAATATCACTAGTTGGACCAGTAAATTAGTAGTTGGTAATAGATTGCACAAGTTCTTAGTATAACAGTTAGCTCAAGTAGTGTTTGGATTAACTGATTGCTTGGTGTTATGCTTAGTTGTTGTCATCACTTTTGGTTTCTGCATGCTATATTAGTATAAATAAGATCATATAGGCATAAAAACAGTAGCTATAAGTTCAAAAAGTCAAATTGAGCCTTAAACTCTCTTAATCAGCTAGCTGTTAGATTTTAATGGTAGTGATTAATCATATAGGTGTATAAATGGTTCATGTAGCTTACTTTGGTTCCACTTTAGCTTAAATAATCTTATTCAGCTCAAAAATTAGATTCAAATCTCATTTAAGTCAACATACCAAGTTTTGGTAAAAAGTCAAAATTGTGTTCTTTGTCAGAAATCCAAAAGTTGTGGGAATTTTTAAGAATTTTGTAATTGGTTTGAGGATCTGAAACTTCTTGGAGACATTATATACCAGCTCAACTTTGATTCCCCATATCCATTTGATTTTTGCAATTTTTTCTGAGCATTACACAGCCATCCAAAGTGGACTGCAGGGGAAGACCCCTGCTCTGCACACAGATAAGCAGTCCACACCACCACCTTTGTGGTGGTTTTCTGACCACCTGAGTGGGTCCCACACCCCATAAGCTGGTTTTCTCAACCCCCCTCCTACCAGGGTACAACCATTGACCTTTTGTTTGACCCCTAGCCCAGTGGACCCCACTTAGAATTGCCCACAAAGTCTGTCCCAGTTCTGAGTTCACTTGTGATTGTGCAAAAGTGCTTAATTGGTTTATTTAGCTTATTTGAGATCAAATGTTGTTGTTTCTGGCTTATTTGTGATTGTTAAGCTTGTTGGTATTCATTTTTACCCTTGTGGACCCCATCTTCACTCATTTGACCTAAATTGACCACACAGTCAACATAAGTCAACTGCATAAGCCAAGGGGGTGCAAAGTGCTTATTTTTCATTTACAAAAAAGTTGTTTTCATTAAAAGTGGTTGTTTTTAGGTATTAATCAAGTTTGCAAAAGAAAATTCCAAAAAAGTCAAGTTTAAAATAAGTGATAGTTTCTATTTAATTCAATTTAATTTTAATTTTCATTTTTAGATTTTAATTAAGTAACTAGTGTTTTCATATTTTTATTAATTACCTTATTTAGTAAAGTAATTTTGGTAAAATTTTCAGATTTTTATGTCACTTTTTAGTATTTATTAGATTTAATTTTAGTTTCCTTTATTATTAATTAATATTAAGTATTAAATAGCTTATTTAGTTTTTATAAAGTTAAACTTAGTTTTTATATTTTTCCTAGTTCTAATATAGTATAATAGACTTTTAGAAAATATATTTTGAATTTCTACTGTTCATTTTATATTTTTCTTATTTTAATTGTTTAAATTAGACTTAAGTTAATTAAAAGGTAAATAATTAGTGGATTAATCTTAAAACTTAATTTTTAGAGTTTTTATAATTTTGTAGGATTCCAGTGATGGTTAAGTAATTTTATAAATTTTCTTGTAATTTTCTAAGTTAATTTAGTATTAATATCAATTAAAAGTAGTTTAATTAGTTTAATTAAGTTAAATAGTTTTCAATTTATAAAAAAACCCATAAAAAGACAAAAATATTTATTTTTATTTTTTATAGTTTCTTCAAGTTCTAATTTAGGTTTAGAAAATATTTTTGCAACTTTTTAGTTTAATTTGTAATAGTTATAATTTTTAGTTAATTTAAGTTAGATTTTAATTTAGATTTTAAATAGTTTAATTAATTAAATAATATTTAAATAGTATTTTAATCATTTTCATAATTTCATTTTCATTTTTAATTTTAAAGTTTGAAAAAGTGTCAAAAGCACCCCCTGTAGTTGTTAAATACCAAAATTCCACTTTTTCAGTCCGATTGCGTAAATCTGAATTGTGAATACGTGCATATATCTGTTATCTGATTTTTGTGAATATTATATCTGTGTACAAATACCATCATAACAGTAGCAATACCAATCCCACATCATCTGGCTACTGTCCTCAGTGCCACTTTCTCATAAACGATTCCAAAAGCACCATTTCAATCTCGCTGGGACTTTAACGACCCGGGGAAACACTACACTATCACCGGAGTATTGATTCTAGGCTGTCTTTGACTTGTTGACTTTGGTCAATAATAATCTGACGGTTTAGACCCAATCAAAATTTGGCGCCGCTGCCGGGGAGGTTGTTGCGTGTTTTATAAAATCGTTTTAAGTTTAGTGGTTTTCAAAACCCTCCCTGTACAAATTTCACACAAATTTGTAAAAAGTTTTTGTAAAAACTTAATCATATCAAAAAACGTTCATTAACACTTCTCCTGAAGTGTTGAAAACACCAAAAAAATTAAAAACAATCAAAAACAAACTGTGAAGTTAAATTACTTCGTGTTCTTTAAGATTACAACCTGAAACAGTTGGTTTAAGGTAAGTTCTGACATTAAATTGCGAACTGAAGAGGAAACCTATTTACTTCCTCCCGCCAGCCTGCGAGTAATCTTAAAGGGACGATTTCGGTTAACGAATCAGTTCCAAAAATATTTCCCAAGTTTTCTGCACACACACCCATAAGCCTAAAGCAGTTTTTCAAAAAATTAATTAATAAACCCGTAATAAGTTCCCAAACTTAAGATTAAAACTTGCCTTTATATCCCTGTGAGTGGTGTACCTTTTTCAAAGAAGTCATTCACTTGTGATTGCTGGTTTAAGTTCACTGTGGTTTTGCCTCGATCTTGTTTTGAAAAATTGTTTTTAGTGCATGCGCACTCGGTCACAAACAAAACGTAAACATCAGAAAAACGTACACGAGGTACGTTCTGATACACAAGGTAACGATTAGGCGGATTAGAAGAATTGGGTTGATTTTGTTTCCACCTAAGGTTTGGGTGATTTTTCCAAGAAGGGTTGTATGAATCACCGTAAGGATTTGGCTCAGGCTTGAGAGTGTACCACTTATCCCCCGCTTCGTCGGTACGCGTGGATGCGTAGTCCGCAAAAGCTGTTCCGGGGAGTTCCACACAATCACGAGTGTCGTGGGGACCACTACATAATTCGCATGAAGAAGTGATTTTGTTCATTTGGCTTGAAGGCTTAGGAGCTTCGTAAGATTTCATGAGAAACTTGACTTGGTCCTCAAGTTCCATGATCCTACGGTCGGGAGTGCTAGAGTTGTTCGAAGGCAAAGATATTGCCTTGACCGTTTTGTTTAAATCACGGGGGTCATTCCAACTTTCGTTGTCATAGACAGCAAGATCTTCTATGAGTTCCCATGATTGTTCCGCACTTAGATCACGTAGCTTACCACCGGCCGATTGGTCAATGGCTCGCCTCGTGGAGAGATCGATATGGTCATAAAAGATTTGGACTTGGAGCCAAAGATCTATGCCATGATGAGGGACTTTTTGGTGTAAGTCCTTGAAACGAGTCCATGCTTCATAAAGAGATTCATTTTGACGTTATTGGAACATCAAGATGTCATTTCTAAGCTTAGTAGTTCTCCCCGGTGGGAAAAATTGAGCAAGGAAACGAGTGGTGAGATCATCCCATGTGGTGATGGATCCCGCGGGTAAACACTCAAGCCATTGACTAGCTTGATCCCGTAGAGAGAATTGGAATAGGCGTAATCGGGTTGTCTCTCTAGTTTCAACATCTAGGTCTATAGAATCTACGATTTTAAGGAAGTCCTTAAGATGTTGGTTTGGATCTTCGGAACGAAGTCCATGGAATGCACATCTGCTTTGCACCAACCAGATGGTGTCGGATCGCAAGGGGGCACATTCGCTCCGGTGAGCTCAATGGTGTTTCGGTAGCCTTGGTGGCTAGGTCGGGAATACTCTCCTAAGGTTCGGGGACTAAGAGGTTCTAGTGGTGGGTTTTGTTGTGGTGGGATGACGGGTTCAAAGATGTTCCCATCGTCCATGATGTCGGATGGTGAAGAGTTACGAACAAAAACACAAAGAAATAAGATAGACTAAAGAAAAGCTAAAAAATAAAAATAAAATCTTCCTAGAAAGGAATCTAGCAAGTAGACCTAATAAAAAGAGATTCTAACCTAGACAATAACTATTCCCCGGGCTGCGGCGCCAAAAACTTGATGCGTAGGGATTGCACCAGGCTTTACCTCTCGAGGGATCTCGAGAAGCTTACAACCCCCACCAGGCAGTGTACCTGATCGTTGTAGTATAGTATAGTGACAAGTACCGGGGGATTGATCGTTCAGCTAGGAATAGTGTCGCTAGGATTAGAAAACCTAAATACTAGTTCTAAAGGTGAGGGATGATTATTTTTGTATTTTTTATATTTTTTAGAAAGCAAGTAAAAATCTCGGGTTTGAAGGATTTGGGCAGAATTAGTTGCTAGTCAACTAACCCAATACTAAAGATGCAATCAAAATAAAATACTAAAAATGAAAATAAACTAAATTAAACTAAGGTTGTGAGCAATAAGTGGAGAAATTATGTTTACTTAGATTTCACTACTCCCTAGATATCTTTTACACGTTAATTACTTGTTATAGTTGCGTGGATGACGGATTGTATTCCTTAATACCATTCATGGGGTGGCGCACTTAATTCCCCAATCCTATGAGTGCCTACTTCACTCCTATGTCGAGCTGGCTAAGAAGCTCCTAACATGGGATCATTAGAATTTACTCATGCATTAAATACAACCAATAAAACCTAGTGCACGTCAGTTCATGTTTCCTAAGACGTTCAAGCATGTTACCATTTGGAGATCTGCCAGTTTTCTTAAGCCTAACATCGAAATCATTCATCCAATACAACCATAAGCAAGTAATCAACACATAATTAACATCTAGGTTTCATTAGATCTAAGCAAACACAAGATAGATCTAGCCTAGCATGATGGAATTAAGACAAGAACAAGATATAGACAACCAACACATAGACATATTGGTTGAAATAGAAGAACACTTATCTCAATTACACATGAAAGGGTTCAAGGGCTGAAAACCCTTGAAAAACCTGTAAAATTCGTACTAAGTTCGGCCTTAGGGTTTCTCCAAAACTTCTCTCTTTTTTATGAATGAAAATTAGAAAACTATATATAGGAAATTGAGGCTGGCGGCGTCAAGACCAAATAGGTGACGCCGTCATCTCGCCGCCAAAAGAATTCTCGGACTGCCTTGATCTACTTCTGACGCCGTCACGTTATAACTTTTTCCAGGCCGTCACGTATTTTACTCTTGACGCTCTTCCTTATGACGCCTTCATTTCTGTACTGGGTCGTCATGAAAATTACTCTTGACGCCGTCAAAATGTTGCTCTTGACGCCGTCACCTACTGTTCCCAGCTTGGAAAATTAAGTCTTTGGCGTTTTCTTCACTTTTATGCTCCAAAAACGTCCGAATTGCTTCCTTTTCCAGATTTCACTCCCAAAGTACCTAAAATCACAAAAGGAACGATTTAGGGCAATATTTGATCAAATAAATTCAATTCCGGGCTTAAATGACCCCCTAAAAGTGGTTCATTTTTCGCCTCATCATTTAGAACCTATCTTAAGATTGAACGTCATGCTTCGAAGGTTTTTACTCGTCCTCTGTTCGAGTTGGTTCAAGCAGAGATTTTTGCAGGCACATGGTATTGTCAAATAGAAACCAAAAGCTTGGTTGAAGGATCTGAGGTATCTGTTATTAGAGAAACAAAATTTGTTGATGCATTAATGGAGAAGAAGAAAGCTAAGTTGAGAGAGAAAGCTAGGAAGAGAGTTAAGGATAAAGGTAAGGATAACGACAAAGCTGAAGAAAAAGAGCCAGTTAACTTGTTTTATAGAGTTGATGGATTATATAAGGTATGTTAGCTACTTAAAAAATATTGTTTATTTTTTTTTATTATATATGATTTTTTACTACCTTATTTCTTTTGTTTTATCATATATGATTTTTTACTATCTTCTTTCTTTTTTGTCCATTAAGGTGTTGCGTAACCAAGAGGATAGATCAGTTGTATGTTCCTGTCAGCTTTTTCTTCGAGTTGGAATATTATGCAGGCATGTTTTTTGTGTGTTTAAGAATGCCAATATTGAAGTGATTCCAAGTCAATACATATTGAGGCGTTGGACAAAGAACCTTATACCTGCTGCTTTGAGGAACAAAAGGAACAGATATGGTGAGAAGAATGAGATTGTTGAGAATTATGCAAATGAGGCGAGTTCCATTGTTGATCATTGTATCCATATGTTAAGTAAAGATGAGGCGAGGTTGTCTTCTTTTGTTGGAAATTTGAGGTTGCTAAAGATTGATGTCGAGGCTGATTGCCCAAATCCTTCTTCTAAGAACAAGGCTGATAATTTGGAGGAACTTGTTGGAGTCCCGAAGCCAGCTGAAAAAACCATTAACAATCCAGCTCTTTGTAATCCTAAAGGCCGTAAAAAGATGCGCATAAAAGGAGAGAAAGAGCAAGCTCTTGAAAAGAATTCGAAGAACAGGAATGCATGTTCGTTATGTGGAGAGACAGATGGTCACAACAGGAGGACGTGCCCAAAAAAGTTTGCAGAAGAGGCTGAGTTGGATCAAGTTGAAGTTACAAGGGAAGGGGATTTGGATCAATCAGAAGTTACAAGAGGAGAGGTCTTGGATCAACCATGAATTTCAACATAAATCGTCCGCATATTTTTTTAATTTCTTTGATTATTATTTTTTTTTGTCGGATTGTGTTGAAGAAATTTGAGTAACAGACCTAGACATGATTGTTTGATTATTACTGAGTTTTTATATGAAACAGATTGTTGCTGATTGTTTTCAAGAGTTTTGGTTACTTTTATTTTAGTTATTATATATGATAATTCAGAAACAATTTTTTTAGGTTTATTATCATATATGATAATTCTCCAAAATCATATATGATTTTACACTTGGTTTTTTCCTTTTTGATTTATCATATATGATAACTTATAAACAAGAGTATTATGATTGTGTTCAAGTGTTTTGGTTACTTTCATTTTAGTTATCACATATGATAATTCTGAAGCAAAATTTTTAAATGTATTATCATATATGATATTTCTCCGAAATCATATATGATTTTATACTTGTTTTATTACTTTTTGATTTATCATATATGATACGTTATGAACAAGAGTATATCATATGTTATATTTATCTAAAATCACATATGATTTTACTCTAGGCTAATTACTATTTTTACTTTATCATATATGATAATGTATTACTTTCATGCCTTTTACCCTTTTTTTTTGTTTGTGTTATGCAATGCGTCATAAATCGCAGAGGCGGTTATCCAATATCAATAGCTATAACAAGTGATTATCATTTGGTCTAATGAAATTTAAACAAGACTTATTATCCAAAATAACATCCAGAGATGTTTCGCCATTCAATTAATAAAACATTACATCATAGTACTTACAATGTTAAACCATCATCCTACTTAGAAATTCAAAGTGATATTTTAGCATACGAATTTAGACATTTCATAAGAGATTAAACAGAAATTAGTTTTTTAATTTGCTTCAGTTGCTCCAAAAAGTTGTTTTACGCCCTCTTATCCTTCGTTTGTCCTACTTCTGAATCTTCCATTCCTTTTCCATCATATTGCACTTGCAACATGTTCTTCAGCCTGTTCTTTCTTCTTCTTCTCTATCTCTGCCCTTATCATTTCCTCCTTCATTTTCTTGTCAGTGTATTTTCCTGCAAACTCAAATGTTTCCTCGCTCATTTTTTGTCGGTGAATGTTGAGTTTATGCATAAGCATCTTGGTTGCATATTTCATTCTCAGCTTTATTATTTGTATTTCCTGATCTCTTCCTTCTTTCGGAAAATCCAAATTCCAGTTCTTCTGACTTTCTCCACCATAATGCTCCATATGCATCATCACAAAAATTCCACAGTCAATGACATTCTCTTTTGTTGCCCACTTCATTTTCATCACCGTTGTATTTTTTGATTCTATATCAGCTGCCTTTTCATGGTTGTGGGATGCCAGATATCTTGACAACAGTTTTTTCTACACAAAATAGAAATTTTATTTTATTAAAGACAATTCTTTATCTCATATGCAAAGCCGAAAGGCTTAGTCTCATCCTATGCCTACATCCAAGCCGATGGCGTCTTCTGTGGCTTAGCCGCAGAAGACGCCTTCGGCTTCAGGTAAGGTTACCTGTATAAGAGTCTAAAATATAACTTTTTAATATTTAGTTACTTTCTAGAACATCACATTATTTTATCACATGTGATAGCTTATTGTGTTTAATTTTTATTTTATTTTATCATATATTATAATGTGCATGAGTGTTTAATTAAAACCCCCAACTGTTACCCAAACCCATTTTTGTCTAATTACTTACCAGAACATCACATTCCTTGTTGTATTTTGCTTCATATGTCTTCGGTGAGTTGTCTATGATGACAGATGTGCCTTTCGTTATGTTGAAGACAACCAGGTAAAAGTGTTCATGTGCGATTATTGGGAAGAATGCCTGTATAAATATTAAGAAAAAAATTAGAATCATTGTTATCCAACAAAATATAAATTTTGTTTTTTCATAATAGTTGAAAGAAGTTACCAATTCCACATGTTGCATTGACTTGTCATCTGGATTTTTTTTGAACACGGTTGTCAAGTTTGCAACAAAATCATTGTACAGTTTCTCTTCTTCTTTTTTCTTTGCTTCCACTATTTGTTTCGTCTGTTTGCATTATTGAAACATATCTTTAAGAACAAATTAATATTTTAGTAATTAAGTTTTAATTTAGTTGGTACTTACGAGTATTCCTGTGTGAAAATACTGATTGATCTTTGTTGCGGCAGGTTTGTTGATTGTTTCTTCATAGTTCAAGATTGCAAGCAAAGCTGTCAATGATACTAACATCCACTTTCAATTGTGGTGCTAGTGTTTGCATGTTGTCTTTGATTGTTGCAGCTCCCCATGCCCATTCAGTTTCAAAAACGAATTCGCTACACAAAAATATATATTGTTAGCACAATTTCACATTTTTTATTTTTATGTTTTTTAAAATAAGATAAACCAGACTTACTATGGATCTCCTTGCATTGAGAATAAAGCTTCGGATACCATAAATTCATCCGGTGTTTGCTTTGCTTTTAATTCAGTTTTTCGGTTGTTGTATGGTGAAACCAGATATCTTGAAGGCTTTTTTATTCTCTTTGCAGGTGGTTCTTGTTCTTTGGTTTCTTCTTCATCAACCACCCTTTTTGCTCTTCTTTCCATCTTTTTTGGTTCAGTTGTTGTTTCTGTTTCAACTGCAGCCCTTTTTTCAACCTGTGGTGTTTTTTCTACTGTCGTGTCAATTTGAGCTGCAGGTTTGCTGGAAACTGGGCTTATTCCAAGATTGAAGCTTGGTGGTGAAATGGATTTGATTTTGCTTCTTGTCGTCATCATTTTCTCTGGTGGTGTTACCGATTTTTTTGCTGTGCTTTTTGTTTTTTTCAATTTTGATTGACTCGCCTTTTCTGCATGTTCATAAATCTCGTCTAGAATCTTTTCATCAAGTGGCTCAAAAGAAAGAATTGGAGACCCTAACTTCTCAGCTGATCCTTCTTTTTGCTTTTCCAATTCATTTTCCTTTTCCTTCTCGACCGTTGTTTCTTTTTCCTTCTCCAATTCTTTTTCCTTTTCCTTCTCAACTTCTATTTCTTTTTCTTTTTCCTTCTCAACTGGAGTTTCTTTTTCTGTCTCCGATTCCTTTTCCAACTCATCTTCAGTTTCACTCTCATCTTCTTCCATCTTTTCTTCATCTTGCTGGACATTTGTTTCCATTTGCTCTTGTTTTTCGCTCTCACTCTCACTTCCTTCTTCTATATGTTTTAGCTTTTCAACTGGACTTTTCTTATTACCTTCACTTTCTTCAGTTTCACTCTCACTTTCACTCCCACTTTCTGTTTCCTCTTTACCATCTTTCCCATCTTTATCTTCCTTATCACTAATGCCATCGTTATTTTTCCCATCATCGCTTCCATTATCAGCTCCTTTATCATCATTGTTTCCATCATCAGTGTCCTCATCCTCAGTGTGTCCATCATCACTAGTGTCTCCATCATCACTTTCATTTAAACCAAAGTCCAAAACATTGAACATTTTCTTGTACTTCTTGCACAAATTGAACAATGTTTTGTCTCCTTTAAACTTCTGCATTCCATCTTTCGACGTCTCAACCAACTCCTTTTTCTCGTTTGAAATGTTTTCAAACTTCTATTCTATTTTATAAACAAACTCCTATAAAATAAGCAAGTTGGATTATTTTTTTTAATCTATATTCAAAATCATATGTGATATTTTCTATTTAAAAGAAACATTTGAATTATCATATATGATTTTCAAAATTATCATATATGATTTTTCATAATCATATATGATATATGAATTATCATATATGATTTTCTAAATTATCATATATGATTTTTAATGATCATATATGATATTCTAAATCATATATGATATTTTAGCTTGCTAAAGGCTTAGCCACAGGCATTGCCTTTTTAATGCCTGCGGCTAAGCCGCAGCATAGCCTGCTGTTAAAGCCGAAGGCTTAGCCGTAGGCATAATCTTCGGCTTTAGCTGAAGTCTATGCTGGAATTTATCTGACAATCAGTTTATATAAGTAATTAAACTAAGGTAAAAGTTACCTGTTTGGTTTCTGGTCTCTTCGGAGGCAATGGTTCATTGTAGACATCCATTCCCTTGTAAAAATTCAAACCTGTTTGCTCTTCCTCCGGATCAAACTCTTCGTGATGTTCAAGTTTTCCCAAGCAATTGTCTATCATTTCCATCCCAATCCTCTTCCTCATTGCTTGCGTGTTCCAACTTCTCATTGCTGGGCGATGACGCATTACTTGAAATTTGGGAAAGTTGGTTGAGTCTAAGTATAGCAGCTTTTTCATACAAAATATAAATTTGTGTTAGATTATAATAAGTGTATGTTATTGAATCACATTTGATAAATTTATAGAAACATGTAAAATAACTTACACATAAGAATGTTGCTGGCCCGTAATAGTAGTCGCCTTTAGTCACCTTATCCCAATTTTGCTTACTTATTCGTAAGCATTCCAATATGTAACCGCACCAGTCAATTTCTGAAATGACATCATTTTCTTTTACATGCTTCAACACAGTTTGAAACACCTTTGCACCATTATCAACTGTTCCCATCGTGCTAGCAAAGAGAGTCAGAAAGTTTATTGTAAAGATGAAATCAGCATCAAATGAGCTTGTTATCTCAGTTGATATTGCAGCTGGTGTGATTTTCTTTACATGAGTATACTGGCCCTCCCATTCTGCTATGAAAGGATCATCCTTCTCTCTTTGTTCTAGATCTTCCAATTTTGTTTTTCCCATAGGCACGCCTAGCATATCATGTATTTTTGCCTTATTACCTTTATGGATCCTTTTTCCAACCTTAATTCCATGCTTGGTGGATGTAATTTCTCAGCAACATGGTATAACAATGCTCCAGGGAGTTCGGTTATTGGGAAGTTGATGAATCTTTCAAAACCGATATCTTTCAAAGTTTTCTTTCTCATCTCTGTTAAGCCAACCATTGCATCAGACATGGCTTTTGGTAATGACCTAGTTAAGCAGCTTAGGTATGTCACCTTTTTTGTTGGTTTTTTTCCTTTTTGATTTTTTCTTTTTTGACATTGACAATCTCCCGTTCCTCTTCATCTTCCTCCTCCTCTGTTTCTTCAACTTTTTCCAATTTTCTTTTTCTTGTTTGTTTTTTTTTTTGTTCCTCTTCATTTTCACTTTTATAAAATATCACCTCATCTTCCTCGTTCTCCTCTTCACTTTCCTGATTTACTTCTTCTTCCATCGTTTTCTTAGCATCTCCTCTTGTGTATCTCTTAGAAGTTTTGGCAGGTTTGGTAGCTTCTTTTGTTGTTTTCTTTCCACCCCCTCTTGTAGTGCACTTTGTTTTCTTATATCCTCCTTTTACTTTTGGGGGTGTGACTGCTGGTTCTTCCTTGATTTTATATCTCTTATTTTTCTTGTTATCATCCGCTTCTTGATCTATTTCCATCTGTTCAACATCTATTACATCTGTTGCAAAAAAAAATTAAAATGTTATCATATATGATTTAATTCATTATGTATTCAGTAAACAACATTTTCTTATACATTCTATTACTTCTGATATATAAAAGCAAAAATATGTACCTTTGGCAGATTTTTTTCCTATAGTTGATGTCTTTAAGAATGGCAATGAATTTATAACGTTATCCACATAGCCGAAGGCTATTGCTGCAGTAAAGACAAGTGTTTGATTTATTTATCATATATGATATAGAATACAGTCAATATTAACTGAACATATCTATAACTCAATATTTTTCTATATCATATATGATACTGATTTAATGCAAACAAAACTACAAATCCTGTTTCTAACATTTATCATATATGATACCTTATAAACAAGAGTATATCATGATTTTTTTCAAGAGTTTTGGTTACTTTCATTTCAGTTATCACATATGATAATTCTAAAGCAATTTTTTTAAGTGTATTATCATGATTGCCGTATCTAAGCCAAACACATCCTTTGTGGCTAAGCCGCATCAGATGCCTTCGGCATCTTCTGCGGCTTGGCCACAACCAATGCCTTTTGCCAAGCCTCATCAGACGCCTTCGGCAAAGCCGAATGCATCTTCTGTGTCTAAGCCGCATCAGACGCCTTCGGCTTCGCCGAAGGCGTCTGATGCGGCTTAGCCGCAACCGATGCTTTTCGTCAAGCCGAAGGCATCTTCTGCTGCTTAGCCGCAGCCGACACCTTTAGCTAAGCCGAAGGCGTCTTCTGCGGCTAAGCCGAACGCATAAGTCGCCTTCAATAAATTCTTCTATTGTATCTTTTTTAATTCAACTTCTACTGAATATAATTATTAACTTTGTAAACCTAATTTCTATTTCACTATTTCTCCACAAAATCACAATAACTTGCATAAACATTCAATAATCAGTATAAATTCATAATCTTTTATATAATAAAACAAAACCCCTATTGGGAATTTTCCATTTCAAAAAAATGCATTCATACCTTATTTAGTAATAATTTTATTTAAAAAAAAAGATTATTTTCTTATTAGGTAACATTTTATATTTATCCATAACATAAATATAAGATAAATAAAAAAAAAATATAGATAAGATGCAATTAATAATAGGATTAAAATTTTTAAATAATTATTTTTAATAATAAAAAATTATAATTAAATATCATAAATCAAATAAAACAAAGATTAAATTATTTGTTTTTTAATAATTAAAAATATATGATTCAAAAAATTTTAAAAAACCCGCGCGTGCGCAGGCATTATAACTAGTATCTTCAATATAATCTCTATACACAGTATGCATGAATATTTCAATCATATATGATAGTAAGAGATAGTAAAATAGTTGTTTAAATCGTATGAGTATACCTGAAATCGGTTTTTTAGCAGATTTTGTTTCCTTCTGTTTAGCCGGAGATAGGTAGGGTTTCAGAACTTTATTATCGTCGTCACTTTCCGCCATTTTCCGGTTAAATCTTCAATTTCCGGTGGGTAGTTAGGGCTTGGATTGAACGGTTTTTGTGTGTGTGTTGTGTGTGTTTTTAGTGTGTGTTAGGTGGTTGCGTTAATGAAATGAAATTAGACGGATGGTGGTATTATTTTGGTGATGGGATTTTACGAAAGTACCCCTCCGTGTTTTTTTTTAAGTTTCAAATGTTTTGATCTCAGCCATTGATCAAAGTTAAATCAGGGGTCCATATTTGTCCCTTGGTTTGTCAGAGATGTATGGTTTTTAAAATAACTCAACTCATGTTTTATTGACCAAATATTTATAACATAAAATACATGAAGAAATCTTAATGGACTGTAAACCCGTTACAAGGTTTGAGCCGTTCTAATTTATCATCCGATAGTTTGTTCTAACTCGAGTTTAAAAATCTCAAATAGGGATTTATAACCTTTTATTGCAATTCGAACACTGTTTTTCCAAATTGTGATGTTTATCAAGATACGTGCTCTTATATATGAATCACCTAGATGGCTAGATAAAGAAATTTCACGCAATGTTTTACATCGCGTTTCAATATGGCCCATTTATGATTCAACAAATTAACCGAGTCTCAAAACTATTTCTACACGGCTTATAAAGTCTAAATGCTAATAATCTTGACGGGACAAACTTTTTTACACTTAAGCAAGTCCCTAAAGATTTACGTAATCACGCAACTTGTGAATCCCCGATAATATATATAAAACTAATGGGAGTATAAGCTTAAAAGCAAAAACAAAAAAGGTATACACACTTATTGTGATGTCTTATCAAACTAGTTTGTGTCAAGCCAATAAAAGATTACGTGTCAATCATATGATCAATCAAAAAGGGGTGAGTTATAGCAACGGGGGCTATTGGTTAGATAAACCCCTATATATATATATATATATATATATATATATATATATATATATATATATATATATATATATATATATAAAATTTTGTTTATATAAAAAAGCGGAACGGAAAATATAAAGTTTAATAAGTCAAACGCTTAAAACTGTCAGAAATACGAAACAGAAACTGACAAAAACTGGGCTGAACTGGAAAAAAATAAGGGAGACAAGTGGCCTGCCACCTTGTCTTACCAATATTGTTGACACCCTACTTCATGTTAATTAGCTAGCTAGTTCATAAACTCAAGTTAGACAAGCTTTATAGGGCAAATGATGATGTTCTTTTTTTATTATTTTTTTTTCCATCGACATCAAACTAATGCTTTTTTCTTCTCTTTTGAAGCACTAAGCACCGTTTGTTGTGGTACAAAGATCTTAGTAATACGTAGAATTCGGCCATCATGAACACAAATTACCCCAAATACTAGAAGCACAGCTAGTCGTAACATTTTGCTACCACGAAGTACTTTGCCAAAAGTAATCAAATCGATCAGCATTCAACAACAAATTATAAAGAAAATCTTCGTCCTTTGGAGAAATTAATATATAGAAAGCTAAAACTGCATTGTCAAATCAAAGAAGTCTTCATCCTTGTTAGCAATTGGTTAGATGATGATCGAGGACTCTTATCATGATAAGGATTATCCCCTTGTTGCAATATTAGCAAAAGATTTGGATAAATGATGTGCTCGAACCAACATTATTAATTCCCTTTTATTTGTCAATATTTGTATAACATTAATTATGTAGTACTATTAAGGCCCATTTTGTATGTTCTACACCTAGCCTATGTGTTAGTTCTAGAATCTTCTCATGTAATCATATATACAGATCATGGCCGAGACTGCATGGCTTCGCAATATGCTTTGTGAGTTACATTTACCTTTATCATCTGCCACCCTTGTCTATCGTGATAACGTTATTGCCATTTACATGTCTGCCAACCCTATACAACATTAGCGGACGAAACATATTGAGATAAACATTCATTATCGGTACGCCGATATTTTCACCAAAGGACTGCTTTCGCTTTTGTTTGAAAAGTTTCGATCCAGTCTGAGCTTCCGGCCTCCTCCCGCTCAAACTGCGGGGGCGTATTAGTCGATATTTGTATAACATTAATTATGTAGTAGTATTAAGGCCCATTTTTGTATGTAGTAGGCCTAGCCCATGTGTTAGTTCTAGAATCTCCCCATGTAATCATATATACGGATAACGAGATTGGCGACGAACACCGCGTTGCGGGCTCGCGTGTTTATTTTGCGACGTTTTGGGTGTTTTTTTTTTGGCGAGATGATTATCTATAAATAAGGTAGAATACTTTTGCAGGTAACTTGTGCCATACAGTGAATCACCGTTTGTTGCCTAATCAACCTCACATATACTCATCTTAACAATTCGCCTTCATTGTTTTTTTTATACAGAAAAGACACACGTAAATCTACAATATTGCTAAACCCTCAATGCAAACCGTACATTTTGGTCGGCTCTTCATTCACAACAGAACACAATGGAGGGCTTAGAGCGAGGGTTCAGGAATATTGTAGATCTATGTGTGTCTTTTGCGTATAAGAAAACCAATGGAAACAGATCATTAAGGTGAGTATATGCGAGGATGCCTGGGCAGTAATCAGTGGGCTAAAGTAAAGGGAAAAAAAATGGCGAGTAACATGAATGTTTAAAACCGTAACAAAGTCAAGCACCACCTTAACAGCCTACATGTGTGCCATCAAAATCTTTTTTTGATTTTTCATTGATGACTGTAATAACAACAAACTACACACTTACATGTGGCATCAACTTGTAAAGGTGTTACGTGCGTATGCAAATAATACATGGTTATGTTTAAAATTGTTAAGGTTCTAATGCTACCTATGTTCTGATTTTTAGATAGCTTTCATTGCAGCAACTTAAGAAATCAGGTTTTACGCTTTTAAATGGAGAATATATTATGCTGGCTACGTACTTGTGTAAATGACCCTCTTTGACCCATTAGCTGACCCGATCTGTCTCACTCCACCATCTTTCATTGCTAAAAAAAATAAATAAATAAAAAATAGAAATAGAAATAAAAAATAAAACTTCCTTGTATTGTTTGTGAGTCATATCTACAACCAAAGCAGGCACATTCCAATTAGCATACGATCATGAAAAAGAGTCCGCAAAGTACGAATTCATATTAAAAGGCAAAACGCAACTGATATTAGAAATTACTACCTTAACTCATGTAAAGCATTTATCTTTTTTCTTTTTCTTTTTTAACCTCAACACCCCTATAACGAATAAAGAATTAGAAATGTATGGACTTATAAATCACAACAGAAAATAAATTATAATTCAGACCTTGACAAACTTGACAGAATTGCGCATCACTCACGTACGTTATAACCTGGTCCAAACATCCCTACCTTAATAGCTACAGTAAGCTAATCTAGCGCATACCCGTCTCATGTACATACATACGCTCACATCTTGCAGAGTTTACGCGTACATTCATGTACCGAAACCGGATGATCATCACGCAATGGCTCAGTTGTGTGGATATACCACCAAAGGCGAACGGTAACCATGGCTGCAATCACCACTCAGGTAAAGATGCCCTGCTAAGCTACCGGTGTCGCCAACTTACCCATGGTGAAACAGTTCAGGTCTGCAAATATAGCAGCCAAAGCCAATACTATCCATGGCTGCAACCACCACTTGGGTAAGGTTGCTTGACCAAGATATTGTTGTTACTAAATCACGGTCATAAAATATAGAAACCAAGATAATTATCATCATTGCCTGTATGTATGTGCCGGGCGTTAAATGGCTGAAAGAGCAACTGGCCAATATGAGCTCAAAACAATACCTGAAACGAAACCACAAATCACACGGATACCACTCGTTATAACTATTACACATTCAACAAACATATCTATTCGTCTGTTTCATAGATAGTCAGTGTGTGTAGAATGCGCTTTCAACCCGCCATGGCTGCAAACACCACTTCCATGGTGCTGCCCTGCCAAGATACAGGTAGATTTGGCACATCTTAAAAATCAACACCAATGACAATAAGCTTTCGTTTGATCACCCCATGATCAAACTAAACATCGTAACAGCATAGCATAACAGCAAGCCATCAAACCAAACATCATAACCAAAGTACATTTAAGGGGATACCTGGCCCAGAACCATGCTCGGCCCAGGCTCAGAACACCATGGCTGCAAACATCACTTCTGTGATACTGCCCCGCCAACATCCGGAGAATGCCAGAATACCAGTTCCCAAATCTGCACACAATAACAGATACGCTTTACGAATAAATACCTACTCTAGTAAGTTCGCATATTGTTTTATGTAAAAACATTTGCTAAGTTAGCAATATGTACATCTTCGATAACCAAATGTGACTAATTCCCTTATCAGAACACTTTTTACAGCTTAAATTACCAAACTGAGACATATCAAAGTATAATTAGCAACTTTTTAAAAAAAATGGTCTTTTAATGCACATATAATTCAATATACTATAACAAAATGGAGCATTCATCCATGGATGCACAAATTTATTTTCACGTTTTCACATTTGAACACTACTACATCACATTACTTCTGATTTTAACACTACGAAGGGATTACAAATTTATGAGGTTTTTGGTTAATGTTCTAATTTTATACATAATCACTACTACATCACATTTTAACATACATAATCAGTTTAAAAAAAAAATAAAAAAAAATAAATAAATAAAAAAAGGTACCTTCTTGAAGCTTTTAACTATCAGAACATTAAACAAAAACCTCAGAAAAATCCAAATCTAATCCCTTCGTTTATAATCAATAAAACCATCAGACATGAACCCAAAAATTAGGTTTTTCGATCAATCATTTAATTAACAATAATTCTAACCACCGGATTCATGAATGAACAGCGAATCGGCCACTAAACCCTTTATAAATCAAAAGCCCCAAACTTGCAGACATCGATCCAAAGTGTGATAAGGTGAGAATGTGTGGTGTATTCGAGAGACACCGAATGCAATATGTTAAGCGTATAATACTTGCATGGGCCAAAATCCACCAAGACAGGCCAGGTAACATGGGCCGCAACAGTCCAACTTTTTTGGCGGGAAATCCCATACGCAGAAACGGCGACATTTCGCACAGGTTTTAAATATATATAGAATGTGTATCAATTGCAATCAAGGAAAACATAATTACCTTCTAATACCTTTCAAGAACTCGATTAAGACATTCTTATGATACATCAGCAAACATTCATTGTCGAACGTCTCTCGTTTGATGCTTAGATTTTCACTTGGAATGTTAATTCCTGGCATAAATGAGCTAGGAAGAGTAACTTATTTAGTTCCTTTAATTTAGATGACTTTAAATAAGTCATTAATAGGGTGTTTACCAAATTAAATGGTTAAATATAAGAGCATCTCCTATGATAAACCTTTTAAAAAGGTTTATATAATTTCCATGTCATATGCTCTTAAATTTCTCATTTTATAAACCTATTATCACTATGCTTAAACTTGTTAAAACCTTATAATTTAATGAGGTATTAAATGAATTTACATGTATTTAGTTGCAACGAAAAGGTTTATAAACATAGACCTATTTCATCACATGTCATCATAAACCCCATCTCACTATGGTGACTCA
Organism: Artemisia argyi; assembly: GCA_030686995.1. NCBI lineage: Eukaryota > Viridiplantae > Streptophyta > Magnoliopsida > Asterales > Asteraceae > Artemisia > Artemisia argyi. Next base: position 28,648,892 of record CM060708.1, read on the forward strand.
ATTTATAAAACTCTTCAAATTTTATAAACCTTTTCATGAACCTCTTATAGTGGATGCCCTAAGGCTCTTATTTAGCCTCTTATAGGAGAGAGGAAAGCTTTAATGACTCTTTCAATTAAAAAGGGCTAAAGTTTTGGGCCCACATTTCTTCCCCACTAAAAAGAAAGTAAACACCTCATAATTCGTTTTGACTTCAAGTTTTTGGTCACTAATAACACAACTTTAGGACATGCTTCATCTTTTGGTTGATTTATTCATACTACCTCTGTCCCAAAATTATTGTCCCCCCGACAAAAAACACAGTTTAAGAAAAATACATTTATTACAGCTTTTTCTTTCTTATTTTTTGACAGGATGACAATTTTGCCTTTAGGTAATTAATTAAAGTCTTATTTAAAGTATGTAATAATAAGTTTAAAAAAGGGTAATATAGTAAACTGGGTTAAACTTCTCTATCTATTTTTAATATTGCACAATTAAATTGGGACATCCCAAAAAGGAAACATGAACAATAAAATTAGGACGGAGAGAGTAATATATAGGGAAAATACCATAAAAAAAACATTATACTTATAAAAAAAATCATCTTTAGAGTAGCGAGCTAAAAAAATACTCCTATAAACACTAATTTGACACTTTTATCTTTATGTAAGTAGTATAACCATTTTACCCTTCCAAATTATATAAATGATTCCTGTAAGTTTGCAAAAATTGTATCCACCGTCCCTAGACTAAATAACATAAATGGTCTCTGTCGTTTAGAGAAAATTGCATCCACCGTCCCTATTTTTTCCATTTTTTTTTCGAAATCCTTTTTTCAAATTTTTGTTTTCGGAATTTTTTTGTCGATTTTTTTTTCTAAAATAACTTTTTTTATAATTTTTTTTCGTAACATGTGGAAAACAAAATTTGAATTTTTTTCGTAATATTTTCTAATAAAATTTTTCCCCAATAAAAAAATTTCGCTTGTGACAAAGAAAAATCACATGTGACGAAAAAAAATTCCAATAAAAAATTTTGAAAAACGAATTTCACATATGCCCAAAAAAAGTTTTAAAAAATCAGAAAAAATGGACGAAAACGTAAGAAAAACGAACGAAAACGTATAAAAACAGACTAAAACGTAGAAAAATGTATATAAAAACGTAACGGATCAAAAAAATATTAGGGATTGTGGATGCAATTTTCACTAAACCACAAGGACCATTTATGTAATTTACCGTAGGGATGGTGGATGCAATTTTCAAAAATTTACGGGTAAAATGGTCATTTTTTGTCTTTATTACTCACATAAAGACAAAAATGTCAACATTAGTGTTAACAAAAGTATTTTTTTTTAGTTCGTTATTCTGAAGATGATTTTTTGACAAGTATAATGCTTTTATGGTATTTTCCCTAACATATACGCACACACGGTGACAAATTTCAGTTACAGAAACCGTTCATTTAATATATTTTGGCTATATCCCCAAAACTACTTACAAATTTGTTATGGGACGGAAAACCTCATCCATTTACCCGTTTATGATTAACATTATTTGCCACAATTATAACTGTGACACAAGTACTTGTAAATGTGAGAAAATCAACACTCCATGCACTGTGCATAAACTAAAAAGTTAATTTGAAAATGAGGTGAGATCCTTGCAAAACATGTATCCTTTAAAAAATAAATAAGCCAATCTCAACCATTCATCCACCTTTCATCTAATTGCTAAGATCAAACCAAAAAATAACAAAGAGAGGTCAAAATTGACATTTTAGCTCATTTAATATAAAAAACCACTTTCTATCTTTTTTTTAAAAAAAACAACATATCTTGCAAACGGTAAATCTTCAAGCTACGAAAAATACACCATCGCGACAAGAATTAAATTATCTTTCTATAGATATGCATTGTTATATACTTTCGACGAACTTTTTTTTCAAAATTTCCGTCCTGAAAAATCCCACGGGATTCGTAAAAAATCCCATGAAATTCATAAAAAGACGATTTTTTTTTTTCAAAATTTCTGTCCAGAAAAATCCCACGGGATTCGTAAATAGACGATTTTTTTTTTCAAAATTTCCGTCCAGAAAAATCCCACGGGATTCGTAAAAAAATCACTTGTGATTTGTTATTTTAAAAAAATCACGAGTGATTTGTAAAAATGAGTAAATCACTGTTTTTGAGTTTTAGACTTTTATGTCACAGCTTTTTAAGGGTAGATGTTTTTATATGATTGTTGAAATAAGCTATTGGAATCTCTTTATTAAAAAGTTGTATATTGTTAACTTGTTATACAGAATCCCATGTGATTCTCTCTGATCCCTTGGGATTCATACAGAATCTCACGGGATTTAATAAAGATACTTGAAGAGTATTTTTTTATGTGATTCATACAGAATTCCATGGGATTTTGTATGAATCACATGGGATTCTGTATGAATTACATGGGTAATCTTTATGAATTACAAGTGATTCATCAAAGAATTTCACAGGATTCTATATGAATCACAATGGATCAGAGAGAATCACATGCGATTCTGTATAAATCCCATGTGATTTTTATTTTGCTTTATATAAAATGGAAGTACAAAATTACTTGAAATTCTATGTGTAATGTTATGAGAAAAATTCTTGTTCACTTTGAATATATCTTGTTTACTTTGAATATATAATGTTTGTTACTTATATTCTGTTTGATCCCATGTGTAACACCCCCAATTCATGGTTGCATCGGAATTCAAACTGGGTGTTACTCGAAGGCACAATAGTCACAATAATAGAAAACGAACTCCAATTGAGTCATTTTAAAAGATTTATCATTCAAATTGTATAAATATCAGAGATTACAAAATGAGGTCCCAAATGGTTCCATGTTTACAATTTACATTAAATGAGTTTTTGAATGATAATAAAATTTATAGCCCTCTTGAACATCCGTGCCCTTCCGTGCCATCCTTGATCGTCATGAACCTGAAATACATGCTTGAGAGGTCAACACAAAGGTTGAGTGATATTCATAGAGTTTGTTTAATGTTTGAACACAATATGTTGGTAGTGTGAGCTGTAGACTCACACCAATGTTTGGAAAACAAAACAGGTAGGCTACGTTATTATACACCCATAAAATGTATTATACACTAAGCTTATGACACCAAAACGTTAACGTGTACCAATATCTATCGGCAGATTTATCCCGGTAGGTACTTTGCTAACATACCTAAATCTCAAATATTAGTGCATTTGTTTGAACTTAGTCAATACAAATAGGATTCGTCAATCCCAATAGGCCTATTCACAATATTTGCGCTCACTATTGCTAGTGATTAAATGGTTCATAATAAGGGATCTCGGTTTAGCAAGGCTAGTACTTAGTGATAATAAAACAATCAGGCAAGCATACAATTTAAAAACATTGTGCTCAGTTAAAAATAGCATGTATTCCCCCCAAGGGTTTGTAAAACAATTAAGTAATGGAAAGTGGGGCTATGAACTCACCTTAAGTTGGACGATGTATAATGAGAATGATGGATATGCCGTAAGAACTTCTACGAGCAACCTAGAATAATTATTGTAATTTAGGTTTGGAATAATGTCTAAGGAAACATAAACATGCCAATATATATATCTTGCACTTAGTCCATGATGTGGTACAATGTATAGTGTAAGTCTTTGAAAAGAAATGATTCATGAAACATGTATAGTTTATATATCGTTTACTACCGTTCGGGCCGACATAATTCAGAAGTCATGTAGTAAACGTTCGAGGAGCCAGGACACTTTAATTCGTAAATCCACAACTCATCTCGACGGCTTACATAATGAACTCCTCACATGAGGCTCCCTACTATTGTAGTAGTTGATAAAATATATATGTATATAAGTTTTTATCCAAAAAGTTACATGTCCAAGTACTTGAATAAACTTAGGAAAGTTTATCTTTACATGAAGATTGTTATTAGGGGAAGTTTCATAAGTCTTGTATGACCATTTTTCTTTGTATTATCTCATGGTTGTTTTAAGTAAAGTAGATCCAAATTGCTTGTTCAAGTTATCGTCAATTCCTTGTTTCATGTTTTCGCCTAAGTAAGTTTGTATGATCATTTAGTCATGGCCTTGCCATGACCTTTGGTCCTTGTTCTATGGTCATGAGACTCAACCTTGGCTCTAGCCGTGGTGGTGGTCTTGATTATTGGTCATAAGACCTCTTGTTCCTTTTAAAGTATAACCATAATATAGTGACTTTGGTCTAAAAATGGGTTGTTAAGAATTTGAAGAAATTATCACTCAAAAAGCGTTTTCAGGTCTCGAGCTTCTTTGTTCCTGAACGAAAACGTCGTTCCGGACAACTTTCGTGTTTTAACTTTTTGATGAATCGGAATAGAAGGGTGACTTTCAAAATGGCAGAATGCAAAACAGTAGGTATCGGCAGTTTCGGCGTTTTTGTTTTGCTAACTTCAAACGGTCATAACTTTTGACTCGGGTACTCGTTTTGGGTGATTCAAATTACTATGTTTTCCTTGTTAAGTCCTCTTTAACAGTAAGTAAGTTTCAAATATCATAGTTATACTATTTTGGTCGTGGTTCTCCATAAAAGTCACTAGTTTACTTGTTTAAAGATCATAAGTTAACATATGTATATCATAACTTGTTTTACTCATTTTTATACATCATGGACTTGCATACAAGACATAATATAGCAAGAATAATAGGTAAATAACATGAACATGATTAATTAACAAGAAGCATGTTAGGTTTAGGCTTACAACTTTTGGCTTTCAACAAAGAAAGGAAAGTAGCAAGTAAGGAAAAGGACTTTGATAGACTTGCTTCAACCCACTTCACTTCATGCAATCTTTCTACCCTTGTAATCTTGAAAGATGGATGATGAAGGTTGAGGTGACTTGAGTGGATTCAAACTCAAGAGAAATCACCAAGGTTCTAAAGATTGGAAGTAGTTTGATGAATCAAAACCAAACTAGTGTTTATGTGTTGTTATGCTCTTGAATCTTGCATGAATTTTGGAAGAGAATGAGCAAAGGAGATGGTGTTGGTGTGTGGTTATGGTGGACGGCATAAGGAGGGAGGGGGGGGGGGGTATTTATATGGCTTGGAGGAGGTTAGAAATGTTGACTTGTCAACCCTTGGAGGCCAAGTTCTACACTTGTAACCAATCTAAGGCTAAATGCATGAGATTAAGCCACCTAGTGTGAATCCCCCCCCTAGTGGGGGTTTGCCAAGCTTGGGGAGGAAGGGTTGGACTTTGGAAGATATTATCCAAGATATCTAGTATGTTTTGGCTCCGTAAAATGCTAACCGTAAATGGTTAAGCCACGAAACGTAAAATCGGGTATCGTAAAAATACGAAACTTGGAAGAATGGTTAAACATATCATAATACTCCATAATAAAATATAAAATGAGTGGTAGGTTCCATTTGGGTGTAAAACCCTGCTAAAAACTGGAAATACGGGTCTAAAACGCGTAATACGTAAAACGTACGAATATTGCGTAAAATTGAGAAAAGTAAAATACTACTTTTCTAATAGGATAATATTGATTTAAAATGACTTATAATGTCTAGACTGGGCTCAGTCTAGTGTCGGTTGGTATTAAATATCTTTTAGACATCAAACCGTAAGCCTAAAAATCAAGGAATGACTTATAAAATCAAGGAATGATTTTTGGTCAAAGGAGGAGGGAAAAATATGTTGACTTTTTCTAAAAAGTTGAAAACTCAAATCGTCTTAGAAATGTGGTGCAGGTATAGGCTAAGGTTACGGCTGAGTAAAAACGCTTAAAAACTGAAAATTCCAGTTTTTTCACGGCCGAGGCTTATTTTGGTCATGTTTTTCGCAGTCACGATTAATTCTCAAATAAATCATGAGTGTGTCAAACATTTTTCTGATGCGGGGTCACTTAACACGGTCGAGTTTTGTTGTGCGTAGAATTTCTGAATGACGTTTTACCCTAAAACGTGTAATTCCTTAATAACTTTCACGAAAATGAGCTTATGAAAGTTAAACTTTTAATTTGCCATGGAAATGATTTATCACTCGAGGCCAAGAAACAAAAATCAAGTTTCGGGAAAAATGAATAGTAAAAGTGAATAGTGAAATTTTCCGGGAATAGTAATTAACCTGAAATTGCGAATTGTTACAGTCTCTACCCCTTACGGGGAACTTCGTCCCGAAGTTCTATGTGTTTCATATGTTGGAGTGGTGTCAATGAAAAGGTGTGGTTATTTATGAGGACTAAAGTCTGGGATTACCAGTGATGCAGTTTGATTTGTCATTTCAGTGTATGGTGTAGGATGAGGCTTACTTTTATGTAGGAAAGGTATGGTAATAGTCGAATATCAAAGGAAATTGATATAGCAGTCGAATATTAATAGGAATTGAGATAGTAGTTGCAATCATAGCCTAGTAGGTAATCTGTTGTTGTACCTAGTGTTTATTGACTTCATACTTATGTTATTTCTGATACAAATAAGCCCACTTGTTTATAATTCTTTATTTACATAGAGAGGCATCCCAAACAATGTAAATACGGAAATATAAACTTATGGTTCGGTGATTTACAATTTCTTTATTTAAATGAAAAGGCATCCCAATCCATTCAAATAATTACAAATCATCCTACTTAAGAATTCCCAACACAACATTCACAATTAGCCGGTGAGTTACAAGGTAGTGTATTATGAGATGTCACTGGTGTTCCAAAAGTACAAGATGAATATTCAATCTTGTAAAGCTGGTGAGGGTGCTTGTGGTGTAACTAAGGATGATTTGAGCTTTAAAAGTGCATCAAGATCTGTTAATGAGCTTGTGTTTGCCACGGTTGTGAAGATAATGATGTGATATGTTGATGAACAAAAGTGTGTAGTGTATGCTTAACATTAATACTGGTAGAGATGTTGAGTTTGTTTTGAAAATCTTAAGAGATTTTAAAGGTTTATGACGGAATGGTATCCTTAGGACCAAAACAGGATAGTACTTCTACAGGATGAAGAGAAGAATTGATAACTATCCCAAGATAGTAGTTCGGATTATCTCATAAATGAAAACTTTCAAGAATGAATTTAGATAATACAAATAAGGTGTTAAGATCTTGCTGAGCGGTAAGACACTATCGTGTCTCTAGATCGTTTTAATGAATTCTGGTGGTTTATCGAGTTCATGTAGGAAATTAATCTGAACATAACCCTAGTACAACTACTCTCAGTATTTGAAAATTTTAAGTCGAATATAGTTAGTCAGACTATATTCCACTGTCCCTAGGTTAAATATAGGTGACTAGTCTATATTTAGCCAAGGTTCGATAAAATTTTCAAATACCTAAATTAGGTATACTTTTGATATGTCCGTTGCTTTCAGGAAAACTGTCCACTAAACAAAGGCGATGTCAAACCCTTAAGTTGCAAGTCCCGGCCATACAAGACTTGTAACGTATGTTTTCATATTCCATTGCATAGAAGATAGTAAGGGTAGGTACGTATGGAAAGGAAGTTTTAAGTAGTTCTAAAATAGAACATACTTGGCCAGGATCACAAACTTTTAATAATGAAGGTTTCATAAGAAAACTTTGATGAATGTAGAGCTGAACTTCAGCTTTTGTAGGTGATGGATTAGTTTGTCCTTTATAAATCTCATATTTCTATTTCGAAATCGATAGGTTGTGACGGGTTTTTGATATCATATGAAATGATATTGATTATGTGATGGAATAATTCCAGAGACCATTACGCAAATCACAATGTCTCGGAAGTAGATTAGACCGTTGTGCAATTCACAATGTCTGGGAAGTAGGTTAGACCATTGTGTGACTCAAAACATTTGAGAAATGATTAAGACCATTGTATCATACAATGTCCGGTAAATAGAAAAGACCATTGTAATTCGTTACAATATCTTGGACATAAAATGTTCGAGTAGGAACATGATTGGGAGGATGTGGTTGTGTCGAAATGCCCTAGAATAGGCATATGCAGGTATGTTTAGTCCATTGTTTAGATAAATGATTGAAAATAAACCAAGTTTATATATCAATATACTAATGCTTACGGGGAAATGCTCAATTATGTTTAGGGTACATATATTAATATGCAATTATGTTTGTGTAGCACAAAAATGTCTACGGAGAAATGCTCAAAATGGGTATATATGAATATACTAATATGTTTGTGTATCATAACATGCTTACTAAGTCCATAATCGTCTGGAGGATGGAAGACACGAAGAGCGGAAGGCTATAAAAATGTTTTTGCTTGTATGTGTGGTTATAGTTTAGGTCTCAATTAGACCCGTTTCTCTATAACCATGGCTCTGGTACCAATCTGTAACACCCCCAATTCATGGTTGCAGCGGAATTCAAACTGGGTGTTACTCGAAGGCACAATAGTCACAATAATAGAAAACGAACTCCAATTGAGTCATTTTAAAAGATTTATCATTCAAATTGTATAAATATCAGAGATTACAAAATGAGGTCCCAAATGGTTCCATGTTTACAATTTACATTAAATGAGTTTTTGAATGATAATAAAATTTATAGCCCTCTTGAACATCCGTGCCCTTCCGTGCCATCCTTGATCATCATGAACCTGAAATACATGCTTGAGAGGTCAACACAAAGGTTGAGTGATATTCATAGAGTTTGTTTAATGTTTGAACACAATATGTTGGTAGTGTGAGCTGTAGACTCACACCAATGTTTGGAACACAAAACAGGTAGGCTACGTTATTATACACCCATAAAATGTATTATACACTAAGCTTATGACACCAAAACGTTAACGTGTACCAATATCGATCGGCAGATTTATCCCGGTAGGTACTTTGCTGACATACCTAAATCTCAAATATTAGTGCATTTGTTTGAACTTAGTCAATAAAAATAGGATTCGTCAATCCCAATAGGCCTATTCACAATATTTGCGCTCACTATTGCTAGTGATTAAATGGTTCATAATAAGGGATCTCGGTTTAGCAAGGCTAGTACTTAGTGATAATAAAACAATCAGGAAAGCATACAATTTAAAAACATTGTGCTCGGTTAAAAATAGCATGTATTTCCCCCAAGGGTGTGTAAAACAATTAAGTAATGGAAAGTGGGGCTATGAACTCACCTTAAGTTGGACGACGTATAATGAGAATGATGGATATGCCGTAAGAACTTCTACGAGCAACCTAGAATAATTATTGTAATTTAGGTTTGGAAAAATGTCTAAGGAAACATAAACATGCCAATATATATATCTTGCACTTAGTCCATGATGTGGTACAATGTATAGTGTAAGTCTTTGAAAAGAAATGATTCATGAAACATGTATAGTTTATATATCGTTTACTACCGTTCGGGCCGACATAATTCAGAAGTCATGTAGTAAACGTTCGAGGAGCCAGGACACTTTAATTCGTAAATCCACAACTCATCTCGACGGCTTACATAATGAACTCCTCACATGAGGCTCCCTACTATTGTAGTAGTTGATAAAATATATATGTATATAAGTTTTTATCCGAAAAGTTACATGTCCAAGTACTTGAATAAACTTAGGAAAGTTTATCTTTACATGAAGATTGTTATTAGGGGAAGTTTCATAAGTCTTGTATGACCATTTTTCTTTGTATTATCTCATGGTTCTTTTAAGTAAAGTAGATCCAAATTGCTTGTTCAAGTTATCGTCAATTCCTTGTTTCATGTTTTCGCCTAAGTAAGTTTGTATGATCATTTAGTCATGGCCTTGCCATGACCTTTGGTCCTTGTTCCATGGTCATGAGACTCAACCTTGGCTCTAGCCATGGTGGTGGTCTTGATTATTGGTCATAAGACCTCTTGTTCCTTTTAAAGTATAACCATAATATAGTGACTTTGGTCTAAAAATGGGCTGTTAAGAATTTGAAGAAATTATCACTCAAAAAGCGTTTTCAGGTCTCGAGCTTCTTTGCTCCTGAATGAAAACGTCGTTCCGGACAACTTTCGTGTTTTAACTTTTTGATGAATCGGAACAGAAGGGTGACTTTCAAAATGGCAGAATGCAAAACAGTAGGTATCGGCAGTTTCGGCGTTTTTGTTTTGCTAACTTCAAACGGTCATAACTTTTGACTCGGGTACTCGTTTTGGGTGATTCAAATTACTATGTTTTCCTTGTTAAGTCCTCTTTAACAGTAAGTAAGTTTCAAATATCATAGTTATACTATTTTGGTCGTGGTTCTCCATAAAAGTCACTAGTTTACTTGTTTAAAGATCATAAGTTAACATATGTATATCATAACTTGTTTTACTCATTTTTATACATCATGGACTTGCATACAAGACATAATATAGCAAGAATAATAGGTAAATAACATGAACATGATTAATTAACAAGAAGCATGTTAGGTTTAGGCTTACAACTTTTGGCTTTCAACAAAGAAAGGAAAGTAGCAAGTAAGGAAAAGGACTTTGATAGACTTGCTTCAACCCACTTCACTTCATGCAATCTTTCTACCCTTGTAATCTTGAAAGATGGATGATGAAGGTTGAGGTGACTTGAGTGGATTCAAACTCAAGAGAAATCACCAAGGTTCTAAAGATTGGAAGTAGTTTGATGAATCAAAACCAAACTAGTGTTTATGTGTTGTTATGCTCTTGAATCTTGCATGAATTTTGGAAGAGAATGAGCAAAGGAGATGGTGTTGGTGCGTGGTTATGGTGGATGGCATAAGGAGGGAGGGGGGGTATTTATATGGCTTGGAGGAGGTTAGAAATGTTGACTTGTCAACCCTTGGAGGCCAAGTTCTACACTTGTAACCAATCTAAGGCTAAATGCATGAGATTAAGCCACCTAGTGTGAATCCCCCCCCCCTAGTGGCGGTTTGCCAAGCTTGGGGAGGAAGGGTTGGACTTTGGAAGATATTATCCAAGATATCTAGTATGTTTTGGCTCCGTAAAATGCTAACCGTAAATGGTTAAGCCACGAAACGTAAAACCGGGTATCGTAAAAATACAAAACTTGGAAGAATGGTTAAACATATCATAATACTCCATAATAAAATATAAAATGAGTGGTAGGTTCCATTTGGGTGTAAAACCCAACTAAAAACTGGAAATACGGGTCTAAAACGCGTAATACGTAAAACGTACGAATATTGCGTAAAATTGAGAAAAGTAAAATACTACTTTTCTAATAGGATAATATTGATTTAAAATGACTTATAATGTCTAGACTGGGCTCAGTCTAGTGTCGGTTGGTATTAAATGTCTTTTAGACATCAAACCGTAAGCCTAAAAATCAAGGAATGACTTATAAAATCAAGGAATGATTTTTGGTCAAAGGAGGAGGGAAAAATATGTTGACTTTTTCTAAAAAGTTGAAAACTCAAATCGTCTTAGAAATGTGGTGCACGTATAGGCTAAGGTTACGGCTGAGTAAAAACGCTTAAAAACTGAAAATTCCAGTTTTTCACGGCCGAGGCTTATTTTGGTCATGTTTTTCTCAGTCACGATTAATTCTCAAATAAATCATGAGTGTGTCAAACATTTTTCTGATGCGGGGTCACTTAACGCGGTCGAGTTTTGTTGTGCGTAGAATTTCTGAATGACGTTTTACCCTAAAACGTGTAATTCCTTAATAACTTTCACGAAAATGAGCTTATGAAAGTTAAATTTTTAATTTGCCATGGAAATGATTTATCACTCGAGGCCAAGAAACAAAAATCAAGTTTCGGGAAAATTTCGGGAAAAATGAATAGTAAAAGTGAATAGTGAAATTTTTCGGGAATAGTAATTAACCTGAAATTGCGAATTGTTACACCATGGGTAATCTGTATGAATCACAAAGGATTAGTCAAAGAATCACATTGGTTTCAGTATGAATCTCAAGGGATTCATTGTGAATCCTATGGGATTCTTTGGTACATCACATGAGATTCAGTATGAACTTTTTTTCAAAATTTCTGTCCAGAAAAATTCCACGGGTTTCGTAAAGAAATCCCACGGGATTAGTAAAAAGACGATTTTTTTTTCAAAATTTTCGTCCAGAAATATCTCACGGGATTCGTAAAAAAATCCTACGGGATTCGTAAAAAACCCATGGGATTCGTAAAAAACTCACTTGTGATTTGTTATTTTTTAAAAATCACAAGTGATTTGTGAAAATGAGAATCACTGTTTTATACTTTTATGAAATCCCATTGGATTCTGTATAAATCCAATGAGATTCTGTATGAATCTCAAGGGATTCATTGTGAATCCCATTGTGAATCAAAAGCATTAATAAATAGTTTATGATACATTTTTTTTCAATACTACTAAAAAGGAATCTTTAAAACTGTATAATAGATTGACAACAAAATAATCAACCACTCATAAGTCCTAACACAGCTCAAAATTAGTACGAAGTACATTATAAATGGGATTCTGTATAAATCCCACGGGATTCTTAAATAAATCACTTGTGATTTGTTAGTTTTAAAAAATCACAAAGTGATTTGTAAAAATGAGTAAATCACTGTTTTTGAGTTTCATACTTTTATGTCACAGCTTTTTAAGGGTCGATGTTTTTTATATGATTGTTGAAATGAGCCATTGAAATCTATTTATTAAAAAGTTGTATGTTGTTATACAGAATCCCATGTGATTCTCTCTCACATGGGTAATCTTTATGGATTACAGGTGATTCATCAAATAATCTCATGAGATTCTGTATGGATCACTCGGATTCTATATGAATCCCAAGGGATCAGAGAGAATCATATGAGATTTTGTATAAATCCCATGGGATTTTCATTTTGCCTTATATAAACTGGAAGTATAATATCACTTGAGATTCTGTATGAATCTCAAAGGATTCTGTATGAAATCACATGGGATTCTGTATTATTTATGTTGTCGATAAATCACAAAGGATTTTGTACAAAATCACATGCGATTAGGGATGAATCTCAAGGGATTCATCAAAGAATCCCATGGGATACTGTATGAATAGAGATGGCAACGGGGCTGGGTATGCGGGGAATGGTTGATACCATCCCCATCCCCGAAGTTAGATAGTTATCCCCATCCCGTCCCCATCCCCGTCGGGGGTCACAATTGCATCCCCATCCCCATCCCCAATGGGGAACGGGGATCCCCAATGGGGAATCGGGGATTTTCCCCCATTACATAATTGAAATTTTAAATAGATTTCAAATGGTGCAAACATACTAAAAGCAAACAAAATTCATTCATTAGATTAAGTTCAAGCATTCGACAAAACATAGTAAAGAGTACGACTTATCGTAAGTACGAACAAGACTACAATTGGAAACAAAAACGAGAACTAATCCAACATGCATAGGTACAACGACCATTAACAAGAGTATATTAGCTATTAATTGAGAAGATTTTAAATATTATATACATATATAATTTTATTCATGTATAAAAGATATTCGGGGACGGGTACGGGGACCCGAGGGTATTACCATCCCCGCCTCCATACCCGCTTTTGAGTAATGAGGATTCCCCATCCCCATCCCCATACCCGGTCAACTCGGGGATTCCCCGGTCAAATCGGGGTCGGGTATCGGATTCTCCGTCGGATTCGGATTTTTTTGCCATCTCTATGTATGAATCACAAAGGATTCATCAAAGAATCACATGGGATTCTGTATGACACCACCACATGGCACCACACTGTACCTAGCGCTCTTAGAAACAATTGTCATTTTACTGAAACACTTAAGTGCGTTGTACTGAGATTTAGCATGTAAATATAAAAGTTTGATGTCAAAAGTACCTAGTAATAATAATAAAGTGATAAAATAATACTTTATAAATAAAACAGTAAAGTACCAATAGTAAAATTACATATGAAATACCTACGTGACAAAAGAATTTCATGGGATTCTGTATGGATCACAAGAGATTCTGTATGGATAACATGGAATTCTATATGAATCACAAGGGATCAGAGAGAATCACATGGGATTCTGTATAAATCCCATGAGATTCTGTATAAATCCCATGGGATTCTATATGAATCTCAAGGGATTCATTGTAAATCTTGTGAGATTCTTTCGTGCATTACATGTGATTTTTTTAGTATTTTAGTATATAACAAACATTATACACAATATTAAAAAAAAACTAATAAAAAAAAAGTTTGAGTTATAAAAGGAAAAATAGAATCAAACAATATCTTTGCACCTAATTTTTTTGTCTTCCAAAAAAATATTACACAACATTCAAAATGGCTCAAATAAATATTGTATACTAAAAACACATTGTACATCGAATATGTTTGATACCTTGTGGCTATAAATATTGCATACTAAAAACTGATTTGTTTAGTTATTGTATACTGTACATTACACTTCTTTCTCTATATATAACCACATTATTGTATTTTGTAACACAACTTTGAAGTTTAAACAACCTAATGAAGTACTTTAAAAATTGGTAAAAGAAAATTTGTAATATAAAACACCCCACGTGACTTCACAGCAAACTAAGAAAAGCAATAAAACAAAGTGTCTTTCTTTCTCTAACACAAGACCAGTCAAAATCATTACTGTATCACTTCATCTTCCTCATCAAAATGCATCTCATCGGAAAATTGCAACTTATACATGCTTCGCCAGTTTACCTAACAATAACAAAATTATCACAACTAACTTAATCTCAAACCCTAACTAACTTAACTAACTCACAGTAATGAATCTAGAAGGATCAGGTATCCACGGCTCAACTAAAGCAGCCACATGGAAGATGACGTGGTAGCCGGAGCAAGCTGCGAGGAATGAGTCGTGGTCAGTGATGTCACGATAGGCGACTTCGAGAGAGGGTGAGGGAGGAGGTAGAGAGGTGAGATTGCTGGCACGTCAGACGAACGCGCGGACGGTGTGGTTGTGGTTGAGGAGCCGATTGGACCAGGAAGTTGATGACGTGGAGGATGAAATGGAGGAGATCGAAGTCGCCGGAAAACTGTGGTGAGAGAAAATGAGAGTGTGTGTGTGAGAGATTAAGAAATGAAATGAAATGAGTAAATGAGGGTTGTACCGACCCTTTGTTAGTATTTAGTGATATTACAAACATGCCCTTCCGTAGTTAACTATATTAAAATAACAATTAAACTGCACCATTAGATTTAAAAGGAATGGATGGTTGAGATCAAGGGATATGTTCTTTAGAAAATCTTGTTTCGTATTAAAGTTTTGTCATTTGAAAATATAGACCTCAAAGGTGCAAAAATTTGAAAGCAATGCGTCTATACATTCTTTGGGTTATCCAAACTTAGAGCATCTGCAGCAGTAACGTGGAAGGGTGCGTTAAGGCCCCTTTAACGCACGTTAAGGTGCGTGATGTGCGTTTTATTAATACAAGTTTTAAAATTTATAAACACAATTTATCCGATTATTTATTTAGCACATACGAGCAAGTATACTCGTCCGATGTAGTAAAGGTGGGTAAGTCGAGGTCGTCCCAAGAGACTTGATAGTTTTAGTAATAAGAAAAACGTTTGTTAAATAAAGGTTGTCAATCCAAATTTATGTAAATATCAATTTAAAAGAAACTCAATAAGAACTAAACATATACTTGTGTATAATTCCTTGATTGGTAATTATGAGTATCATGACAATTTAAGTATAAAGTTTGGTGTAAAACTTGTTATGATGCGCAACTAAAAATGAGTAGTTATACAATCTATGATGTATGTCATGTTTTAACTACCACTAAAAATTCTATCACCTAAATGACTCCTTTCGGACATATCAAATGAGTATGACAATTCTATAATCACATGGTTGTTTTGAAAATCAATTATTTTCTTATGAATTCCTACGAATCCTTTCGGTCCTTTTGCGTGATGAAATCTTCTCAAATCCATTTTAATAAGTAAATAAGATGGGTGTCAAGCATCATATTCCATACTAATTCGTGCACTAATATTTTGGAATAAAAACAAGTTGAAACTCCTTTCGGACCTATTTTTCCAAAGATTGTTTTTACCAACAAATTAAGCAAGATTAGATGTTACTTCAACAAACTCATAAAATAGATATGTTTTCATGCATCACCTTTTTTTATAAAAGAATACTCCGTAACCAATCACATCATACACACAAGTATATCACAAATTACTCCTTCACAATCATATTAAAACACAAGTAAATAAGAAAACTTTCATTAGACTCAAAGTAACAATTGTTCATTATAAGTATCAAGGTATACCTAGCTTGAGAATTACAATGAATAAACTTGTGGAACTATAGCAACCACACTCCTCCAATTGTTCACTAACGTAAGTAAACAACTCCAAACTCGAACCAAGGCTTGAGACTCGAACTCAACACTTTCTGGACATTTTCACAACACTTAGTAAACTTTCAGGCAATATAAGATGAACTAACAATATTTGGTGTAACACTTAGTTAGATATTTGATGGTACATGTAATCTAGACCCTAAGTAGTCATTATATAGCATAATAACACTTATCCTCCAAGTAAAAACGTTCCTCTTGAGTTATTAAGCAGAAATGATCAGCCACAAATGATTATGGGGAGTAAATTCGTCCATAAATGCAAGACTTGTAACAGCAGTCACCTCCATCCGATCGGTTTCTCTCCATCCGATCGGATGGCACTTCTTGAGAATACTCCAACCGAATCGGATGCGGGTTGCATCCGATCGGTTGGACACTGTCTAGAAACTATTCTTTTGTCTTTTCTTTGTCGTTTTACGTTGCATGCATTGTCTTTCTTCGTGGCATGACTTTATTCATTAGAACTTGATATTTCCTTGATAAATATGTGTAGAAGACTTGTCCTTATCAAATCCTTTTGTCCATGCGTCGTTTCTTTCTTTTTTGATCTTCTTGAAACTCTCCAAATATGCATGATCACTTCATTTCTTCATCTTTTAATCATTTATACCTGTTTTTGGCTATATTTGCATGCATAAACACTTTTCCACGATTAAGTAACAAATATATACAAATATGACCAATTTCCATGCGTAAAACAAACAATAACGCGACTAAAAACATGTTAATTTTGAGTGTTATCAGTGCGTTGGTTGATGCACGATCTCGCGTTAAACCGGCGTTAACGCCACGTTAAGGCATAGAAAGTAAAAAAAAAAAATCATTTCGCCCCCCTCCCCCCCCCCCCCCATGATTGAAGATGATGCATAAATTGCAGTGTGTGTGTTCTTGTGTGTGTTTGTGTGTGTGTTTTACTGTTCGTGTGTGTGCAGTGTGTGTGTGCAGTGTGAAGAAGATGATAACATAAAGTGAATTTGCAGTTTGGTCCCTGTGGTATTTTGGTGTTTACAATTTAGTCCCTGTGGTTATAAAAGCATTTTTTTTTTTTTTTTTTTTTTTTTTTTTTAATTTTCGTAATGTTTTTTTTATTGCTTAATGTCTTTTTTTTTCGTAAGGTATTTTTTTTATTGCGTATTGTAATATATTTTAAAAATGAATTTTATTGTTTTTAATAAATGAAGTATTAGTTTTAGTTTAGGGTTGAATTTGAAAATATATGAAAAGTTGAGTTAAAGTGAGTTAAGGTTGAGTTATTGTTGTGGGTGTTTTTTTGTGAGTTAAAGTTAAAGTGTTAAAGCTGATGTGCCGCTGATGTAGCGCTGAGTTAAGTTATAACGTGAGTTATTGATATGGATGTTATTATAAAAATGCATACAGTTTCTTATATCCTAAGATTTCTCCGTTTTATTTGAAAAGTACATAACGCTTCCAAAGTGTTGTTGCCCTCAAGTTATCGATAACTCAGAAAACAAATTTTATTTATACATTAAAAAAAAATTAATGGCTTGAGCCATGTCTATCGTCAGATAATACATTCTTGTTTAAAACATAAAATGATGAAATCTTCGTCACGTTAACACAACCAAAAAAACGAAACAAGATGGTGGTCGACACCGGTGATGCATTACCCACCATTACACCCGTCTTATCATAGTATCATTTTTATATGAACCAAATCAATTTTTGGACAATTTTAACTAAAAAAATCATAAAGCATCATATCAGTTTGCAAGTACAAATCCGGAACGACGCTAGTCACATACAAATTTAAAAAATATACAAAGAAAACGAAATAAACAAACATTATAAATATAAAGAATGTCCAAGAATTCAATCAACAAATATATGAGATCAAAATTATTAGGACCCTAGCTAAACTCTTCTAGCTCGGAATCGACCTATTAGCCACATGTTCTGAGTCCGAATTACTTTCTTGAGCCTTCAAAAACATCATAGTCGATGTAAAGTCGAATTCAAATTCGAGTCTCAAACCTTTTAACTTATCCTAAACTTCACTTATCGATCTTCTTCAATTCATCTTCATCATCAATGGTTTTAGAAGGATCATCCTATAAATTTAACATCAAATTCACGGCGAAATGGAATTAGATGATCCAAAACTAGTGTCTCTTGTATACCTAAGTTGTAACGAAACTTGTCTCTCCATTCTTAATTGTCGATAAAAATTCTCTATAAACATATCCGCCCTCTTATCAATATCATCTTCTTGAGGAAAACTCCTGGTTCTTTCTACACGAAAGCTTTTCGTGCTCTTCAACTCACGAGCACAAGAACCCGAATCACAAACAACCCCCAAATTACCATCTTCGTCTTCCAGTTCATCATCAGATGATGATGACACGATCATGGTCAACCCTAATTTTTCATTAAAGCTCGATAGCCGTCTTCTACCAACACCACCACCCTTAAAGGATGATACAATTCGCCACTTGTTTATATTCGAGTTCATGAGGAATGTGACCTTCTTGACGACGTTCTTTAGCTTGTTTAGCAAGTACCATCTATTGTTGCTATTGTGTTGATTCGACATGGTTTAAGATTTTTGATTGAATAAAAGAATTTAGATGAAAATGAAATGTGTTTGTTGAAGTATGTTATAGAAGTTGATGGGATTGTAGTTTTGTTTCGTGCTAGGAATTTTATGCAAGTTTTATAAGTTAATGAAATTGATGTAAGATATACTAATATATAAAGCGTGGGGAATAAGGTAAACAAAGTGACGTGTGACAGCTTGTACTACAAGAGACGCGGATTAACGCACGTTGCAAACTAGCTTAAGTAATCAAAATTCAAAATTATATGAAGACCAAAATGTTTGTGCATGCAAGTCTTTATAACAAATTTATGAGTGTTTCTTTTTTGTACGTGTCAGTTGTTAATTTGATCTGATCGTACGTATTTATACGTATGCATATTTCATGTTTATCAACATTCAATTTGTTGAAAAGGTAAACTTCACAGTTTTGAACATTATTCATGTGTTGAGTATGTCAAAATTATGTGTACAATTATCTAAATAATAATAGTTACCAACGACCATAACAAAGGATAAAGTTCCAACTTCTCGAATACAAAAGTTTAAAACCTCAACTTGGGGCTCAAGATTGGAAATGACGAGGTAATACTAGTTTGAAATAAAATGGCTGTGACATTCTGACATTTTAATATAAAAAATCGATTAACAGTTGCCATAGTATAGATTAATACGTAAGTGTTTTAAACTTTTAATTTAATAGGGGTAAGATTAATATATAAGTGAACATGGGTCTATTAATGACATATATAAAGAGAATCTGGATTCATCGAGAATGATCAAATCATCCTCAATTTAAAAGGATACTTAAAAACAATATATTTTTAGCTTCGATTCAAATTTTTTAAGCGTATAACTTATTTTAATGTGCTTTAAATCTAAAATGTATAAACAAAAAATTGAATCTATGCTAAAATTTCACGGTTTTGGATATAAGAACAATTGTGAATCATCTGTACAAATTTAATAAATCATTACTATAACTTTATTTTTACAAAGATTTGTGAATTAAATTTATGATTTATAGGTTCGATTCACTATTAATTGATATATACTTACTAGTGAATCATTTTTTTTTTATTGATAATGAAAAAATAATAATAATAAATTAAATGATACTACGGTTCTTTCTACTATATGATTCTCAATTATGATCATTTTGATATTTACTCCTAAAACGACCAGGGAAAATATATGCGTCTGTTTTAAACATATGAATACTTTTATTGGGTAATTAAGAAGCCGAGAGTTCGGGTCCTCAAATGAGGACAAATATACCACATCAACGAGACGTTGCGAAACAACATCTTGAACGATTATCTTGGCAACACAAACATGCCACCTAAAAACCCGATGGAGTAATTTTAGGCGAATGTATCAAATGAGTTTTGCAAATAGTCAATGATATTACTAAATGTTGATTCTATTCGTTAATGTCGTTGGCGTCATAGCACCATCTTATTAGAGCAACTTAACCTTCCTTTCTTCATCTTCTTAAAACTAAAAAACACACAAACCCTTTTAATAGGGGTGAGCAAAAAAAACTGAAACCGAACCGAAAACCGGAAAAATCGAACCGAAAAAACCGACCGAAACTAAAAACCGATGGTTCGGTTTTCACTTTTCCAAAAACCAAAAAATTCGGTTCTGTTTTGATTTTTGTATAAAAATCGAACCGAACCACTTCTATTATATAATAGTATATAACTAATATAATGTAAACAAATAGCTAAACAAATAAGATTTATAAATTCATATTAATTTTTAAGTGGATTTATAATATATTTATCTTATGTTTATATGTTTATTTTTCGTGTGCGTGTGTTTACTTTACAATATATCGATACTTATGTGACAATGATTATATTATGTGTAAATTCACTTTCATGTGTGTATCTCATCTATATGTGTGTAATTGTAGAATTATGAGATAAACATTACTAGGCTTATCTTGACAAAAAAGTAAAGAAAAATAAGTAATTTTCTATGAAAATCAAGTTTCTTGGTATAAATTGGCTACACACAAATATAAGCGGTTAAAAACTGGAAAAACCGTAAAACCGATCCGCCAAAAATCGAACCGTCCAAAAACCGAATGGTTTCGGTTTTGGATTTTATAAAAACCGAGTGTTTCGGTTCGGTTTCGGTTTTAGCCAAAAACCGACCCAAACCGAACCGTGCACACCCCTACTTTTTAACAACATCATCTTTATTCCACTCAATTTATCAACAAAGATTATTTGGTTAAAAGAGACTTGTGTGTGTTTTTAGTTTGAAAAAGACGAAGAAAAAAAGTTTAAGTTGAAAAAGTCAAAAAGATGAGAAGTGATTTTAATAATCTATATCTATACTACTTATAATGGAGGAATGACTCTCTCTCCAAAAAATTCAGATGTACAAAAAATGATGCATGATTTACAACACTTTAAAGCAAGCAATTTTCATAATTACAACAACCAAAGCATTGTTTACAATAAAAACTAGCATGAATCGAAATTCAGACCACTTTCTTTAGAATTCTACATTAATAGCATTAAAAACACCCCTACACCTAATATTACAATCATTTAAACATAATGTACAACCATCATTCTACATTAATAGCATTAAAAACACCCTTACACCTAATATTACAATCATTTAAACATAATGTGCAACCCTCATTCTACATTAATAGCATTAAAAACACCCCTAAACCCAATATTACAATCATTTAAACACAATGTACAACCCTCATTCTACATTAATAGCATTTAAAATACCCCTACACCAAATATTACAATCATTTAAACACAATGTACAACCCTCATTCTACATTAATAGCATTAAAAACACCCCTACACCTAATATTACAATCATTTAAACACAATGTACATATAACAACCCACAAACACCCATTACTATCATTCCCATTATAAATACCTGTAGTAGGTATTTCACAGGTAAATTTTTGCTTTTTATATACATTATTACTTGCATGACTCACTAAACCTGCTCACGTATCTACACAAGCCAAATAACTCAACACTCACATCCTATAAACCCCAGGTATGTCAAACATAAAATCATAACAACACTATAAT
The DNA here is from genome assembly GCA_030686995.1 of Artemisia argyi. Classification (NCBI taxonomy): domain Eukaryota; kingdom Viridiplantae; phylum Streptophyta; class Magnoliopsida; order Asterales; family Asteraceae; genus Artemisia; species Artemisia argyi. Next base: position 28,670,804 of record CM060708.1, read on the forward strand.
AAGTAATTCACCAATCTAAAATACTAAACATAACACAAAACCCTGATAAACACTAAACTAAAACTTAAGTATGATTATGTGCTTATTTGAACCTATATGCTTAGTTTAACTAGTATGAATATGTCCAAGGCTTAAGTATCAGTTTCCTTAGGAATATTAGGGTATATTAGAACCATTAGGCTATAGAGTAAACCTTTAGAACTTAGATACAAAACCCATAAGCCTAAACCATAACTAGGTCATAGATAACTAGAATTAGGTCTAAACCATCTCAAAACTTCCCCATAGGTCACTACCACTTAGTATAAGCCTTTTAGAACTTAAGAATAGTTATTAGACACCCATAGGACACTAGTCTAGGCACTAAACCGTAGGATAAACCCTAGTCTCTCACTAAACACACTTAGGTCATTTAGGTTACAAAACTAGGTCAAACCTTCCCAAACCTTTTCCCATAAGTTACCCTCACTTAGAATAAACCCATTAGGTCTTAAGATTAGTCACTAAACAACCTTAGGAACTTAACTTAGGCACTAAACCTTAGGTAAAACCTTAAACACTTAATAAGTAGAACTAGGTCTAAACTTAACTAAAACAAGTAAAACCCAAACATAAGCAAGCAAGCACTTTACCACCACTCCTCAAGCAGCTTACACACCATCTTGACACTACCAAGTACCCTACCACGCACCTCCATCACCTACTTATCACCTACTAAACTAATCCACCCCTAATCCCCCTAAACTACCACTAAACCACCACTAATCACCCTAAACCACCACTAACCCACCAAGCAGCTTACAAGCACTTCCAAGAACCCAAGCAAGGTGGTGCATCACCTCCTTGTAAGCTCCTTATCACCTCCTTTCCTTAAACCGACCCTCGCGGCTACACCTCCACTACAAACACCTTCCAAACCACATATAGCCCTCCATAGCTCGTCCTCATCGCCATGTAGCTTCACCACATCACCTAATAGCTTAGATTACTCATCCCTCCTTCTCTCGACACCTCATGGTCCGTTTTCTTGGGCACCAAGGCCATCGAGCCTATAAATACCCTCGTACACCCTCACTTCCAAAACACACCTCTCCTTTCTTCACCACCTCAATATTTCTGGTCTTGGTAGTAGTACAAGAGCCCTAGTAAGCTTAGAAGTCGAGTGGTATAGTCTTGCATGCTTGTCGAGTCCATTTTAAGCCCTAGAAAACCCTAACCCTCGTTAACCTCCCCCGACCTAGGTAAGTCTTACATTCAGTTTTATTTAGCTTTAGTTTAGTCTTAGGATAGATTTAGGATACCTTAGATACCCTAGGAACCCTTGCATGAGCCTTGAACCATTTCGTTTACTAGTTTATGTTTTAAAACCCTAGATCGAGTCATAAACTTGCATGCATGCTATAAGTTATTACTTTAGGTCATACACTAGTTATACATAACCTAGATAAGTTAAAATAAGTAAAACATAGGCTAGAAAACTTAATTACTAGATAAAATATAAGTTACATGCATATTAGGACTAATTTTGCAAAACTTTACATGCATAAGGGTATATATCGTAAATTCTTGAAATTATAAAGTCTAGGGACTGTTTTTGATATTTCCTAGAAGTTATAAGTGTAAGGACTAGTTTTGCATAATATTAAAACCCTAGGATAGATATTAAAATAAGTATAAACTAAAAAGGACTAAAAATGTAAATATTGTAAAGTTAAAGGTCTAAAATGGTAAAATATATAAAACTTAAGAGTCTTAGGTTAGTTACTTAAAATATAGAAGTCTAGGGACTAGTTGTGTCAAGTATAGATAGTTATTAGTATAAGTAATATAAGTAATATAGATTTAGGGTAGAAAACATAAATATATAAACTATAAGGGTAAAAAGTGAAAATATTATATAAGTATAAAACCTAAATAAAGTTATAAGCATAACACAATACTAGGGAGCTTCATGCGAGGAATACTATGTGGATATTTCGTTTTTGACGAGTTTGTTGGGTTTACGAATTAAATTGCCTTGACTCCTACAACGATTATTGCATATACTTCTGAGATATGATGGCTCGAACGGTGATATGATTATAACTAAACCCTAATAACAACATAACTAAATAATAGGGAGCTTTGTGTGAGGAGTATTAACTTCTGAATTATAATGGCCCGAACGGTATTATGTTGATAACATAATACAATAGTAGGGAGCTTCATGTGAGGAGTTGATACGTGGGAATCGCACCAGGCTTTACCTCTCGAGGGATCTCGAGAAGCTTACAACCCCCACCAGGCACTGTACCTGATCGTTGTAGTATAGTATAGTGACAAGTATCGGGGGATTGATCGTTCAACTCAGGAATAGTGTCGATAGGATTAGAAAGCCTAAAAACTAGGTCTAGAGGTGAGGGATGATTCTTTTTGTATTTTTTATATTTTATGAAAAGCAAGTAAAAATCTTGGGTTTTAGAGGAGTGAGCAGAATTAGTTGCTAATCAACTAACCCAATAACTAAGATGCAATCAAAATAAAATATCAAAAATGAAAATAAAACTAATTAAACTAGTGGTGTGAACAATAAATGGGAAAGTTGTGTTTACTTAGATTTCATTACTCCCTAGATATCTTTTAGAGGTTGATAGTTTGTTACAGTTGCGTGGATGACGGGTTATATTCCTTAATACCAATCGTGAGGTGGCGTACGTACTTTCCCAACTCTATAAGCTCCTACTTCACTCCTATGTCGAGCCTGCAAGAAGCTCCTAACATGGGATCACTAGAATTCGCTCATGCATTAAACACAACCATAAAAACCTAGTACGCATTGGTTCATGTTTCTTCAGACGTTCAAGCAAGTTACACTATGGAAGTCTGCCAGTTTTCTTAAGCCTAACATCGAAATCATTCATCCATAACAACTATAAACAAGCAATCAACCCATAATCAACATCTAGGTTTCACTACATCTAAGCAAACACACAAGAGATCTAGCCTAGCATGTTAAAATCAAGACAAGCGTAAGATATATTCAAACAACACATAGACATATTGAATGAATTGAAAGGATACTTATCTTAATTGAACATGAAAGGTTTCAAGGGGTGAAAACCCTTGAAAATACTGATAAAATCGTGTCAGGGTTTATTCAAGTCGTCCCTAAAAATTGTCCTCCTTTTATGAAAGAAAATTACAAAACAATATATAGATTTTCCAAGGTGACGGCGTCAAGAATAAAATTTTGACGCCGTCAACCCGCCGCCCATAATATTCTCGAATTGCCTAGATCCAGATCTAACGCCGTCAAGATTAGTTTTCCTCTGGGCCGTCACGTATAAAGGGATCATGACGGCCTAGCATGACGCCGTCATGCCCTAGTGCAAAAACATTCTGGACCGTCATGGATTCCATCCTCTTCACCTCTTGTTTTTCCTCTTGACGCCGTCATTAAGAAGTTGGTGACGCCGTCAGGTACTGTTCCCAGCAAGGAATATTAAGACTTTGCCGTTTTCTTCACTTTTATGCTCCAAAAATGTCCAAAATGCTTCCTTTTCCAGAATTCTCTCCAAAAGTACCTAAAATCACAAAAGGAACGATTTAGGACATTATTTGATCAAATAAATTCAAATTCCGGCTTAAATGACCCCCTAAAAATGGATCATTTTTCGCCTCATCATATAACCTTACACTTGAGATTTGCTTGTCCTCAAGCAAATGCGCTTTTATTCTAATCAAAATACAAGTTAGGGGTCATTTAACACTAATATAAAAGTAATTACAACAAATAATCGTTCCACTAAAGACCAAAAACAAGCACGGAGGTCATATACTAGCACCTCACAAATAGTGTTTAGATACTCACATCTCGCGGGTGAAATAAAGTATATATCACAATATGAAAATATAAAATATCTCTCACTACCTGTCATAACAAAATAGATTACCATAGGCTTGGGAAAGGATTAAACCTCCACCACATGGCGTAAGCACCTAGGATAAACTATCAAAGAGGTTTTTCAAAGGGTTATAACGTTAGGTGTAGGGATATGAAATAAACGGTTTTGTTGGATAAAGGCAATCTTTACTGGTGGCGAGTTAATCATCTTGGTTAATTACATGTACAATATGGCGTTGCTAAGCCAAGACTAGACTCGACTTAAGCTAATAAATGAAAAAATAACAAAAACATAAAATAAACATAGAATGAAACGGGATGGTAGTCCGTATGTTTTTTTCTCTTTTCTTTTTTCTATATTTTTTTTTCTTCTTTTTAATTTTTTTTTTTCGATTTTTTTTTTTTTTTTTTTTTTTTTTTTTTTTTTTTTTTTTTTTGCATACATTCTTACCCTACCATCCAAAATAATACATCATAGAGAATGAACATTCCCCTTACACTTTAATTTTTATATACTTTACAATAAACTAATCTAATGACTCGAATCAAGATAATCAAAACACTTTGAATACTTTTAAGATTAACGCACATATGGGGGTAATAATATGATGTTCTTCCCCTTTACTCCATAACATAAGTACTTTACCCATGAGTCCCAATCGTCCCAAAACAATATGTACAAGGATATGACTCGACTTAGCAACCATGTAATCAATTAGATAATTAACTAAGGGTTTAAACATATAACAATAATGCACTAAAGATGAGTGCATACACGGAAGGCTAAGGCGATTTGGGTGTACATTTAAGTGGGGTGTAACAAATTCTTCCTTTAAGTAAGATGCTTAAAGTTATAAACGAAAAGATAGGCTCATAGGGGTGTACTAGGGGTTTCGTGTACTAAAAATGAGTACAACGCTAAGGGTGTGGGAAAAATTAGTTGACTTTACTAGCCAAGTAATATGACTTAAATGGTCAAGTAATTATGATACGGGTTTAACACAAGAGTGATCCTAATGCCTCTTATCATGTAGTAAATCCTACTACACGAATGTAGTCTCACTAGCGGTCTCGGGATGCATCACTAACGCAAGTTCTAGAATCTAAATGCTACCGGTACACTCATAAGCACTAATAATGAATGCTTTTCCTATCAAATCTAAAGGCGAACATGATTCATTCGTTTTAGTATAGTGATAATTTCCGAAGAAATGCTTAGGAAAGTATTTCCCCGGGTCGTTCTCCCAACGAATGTGTGAATAGAATTTCGAATTCTCGATTTGAGAAACGTGTCGTGAAAGTGATAAAAAGTGATTTAGATGAGATTACACTAATGAAATAGTAAATGGAGCACAAATAATCACTTAAGCACGTATTTCAAGTAAGGAAACTAAAAACGTAACGTAAAATCGAAACCGTACGCTAAATCGTAAATTAAACGTTAACGTACGAAATAAAACGCGAATTTTGAGCTACACTACTCCTACGGACTTCAAAATAATTTTGAAAATTTAAAAATGATAAAAGAAAATTTTAAGAAAAAGAAAAATATTTTTTTGACTTTTTATTTATTTTTTATGAATTAAAAACTAATTATCTAATTAAAAATTAAAAGAAAATGCAAATAAGGTGAGAAAAATGAAAAATAAATTTTAAAAATTATAAAATAATTAAAAAGTAATTTTAGAACTAAAAACTAATTTTTTTGGCTTTTTGTGTAATTTTTGTGAATTAAAAATTATTAAATCTAATTAAAAATTCAAATTAAATTCAAAGTAAATGGGAAAAATGCAAAATAAATTTCTAAAATTCTAAAATAAATGAAAATAAATTTCTAAAATATTTTTTAATTTTTCTTGGATTTTTCTGGTTTTTTTTGGAATTTTTGGTAATTAAAATGTAATAAAAATTGATTAAAAATGAAAATTAATTAAGAAAAATAGCAAATGGAGACAGAAAAATATGAAAAATTCAGAGAAATTCTAAAATATTATTCTAAAGCTAGGAAAATTTTAAAAACTCAAAAATAAGCACTGGAATTACTGTTTGCTTTGAAATCAGCTTAAAACAAGAGCTTATTGATAAGCACAGTTGACCAAAAGTTGACCAGACCTTGACTAATTGACTTTTTGACTCTAAGAAGCTTAAATGAACAGTACTTAGGACAAATGAATCTCAGAAACACAGATTAGGGCACCAACAGGTTCAAATAAGCAATTTGGAAAAAGCAAATAAGCCAACAAATAAGCTAGTATTCAAAAGCTTAATTGAAACAACAACCTAAGGTACCAACTAACCCAGAAAAGCCAATGATCTCAGAGTATGATCAGGAATAAGCAATAGCTGGCCTAGAATGGAATGACAGAAACATGCTTCAACTACACAACTTAATAAGCTATTAAGCAGAAGCAAATAAGCTCAGGGCTAAGAGCTTATGGGGGCAAAATACTAACTGACCACCAGAGATCTCAAATGAACCAAATATTCAAGTAATAGAATCAATTTAATGGCCTAAAAGTACCCTAGGAGGTGTGTCAAAAATCTGAGGTGCAGGGGACTCTTATGCTCAAACAGACAATTTTAACTCAAATTTTCAATAAGCAAACCAACTCCAAACTGAGATTTTATTTTTGATGATGTTTCACTGACTGTTAAACTCCACAAATCAACTTGATAAAACAATTTTCAATCAAAATTAAACGCTAGAAAAGCTCTCAAAGTTGTGTTAAGAACTGATGTCCACAAACCCTTTTGACTTTTTAAATGCAAATGAACTTTGACTAAATTCATCTTTGTTTGATCTAATATTACTGAATATGATGTAAAAAACTAATATGCAACTAGATTATGCTTACTTAACTACTAATGCAACTAATTTATGATAAAATGCAACTAACTTAACCTATATACTAACTGTGAGATTGAATTTTATGCTAAATTGACTTTTAATGAAGTTATTACTAGTTTAAATGCTATTCTAAACCTATTGCAACCTAATTGACTACCTCAACCAATTAGCACCTCTGAATTAGTGTTTATACCAGCAAACTAAACTTATCCAAACACCCCTATAAAATGAATCTGTCTCAACAATACACTACCACAGATCCAACCAATAAATCCCAAACAAAACTTATGTTACTAGGTGATCCAATAACACCAATCCAACTCAGAAAACACAGATCTCAGCTCCAAAACAATTAGTAACACAGATCCAAATGTATGACAGACAAATGAAACAGTACACAACCAATAAAAGCAAATCAAAAAGCAATACTGAAAATAGATATCACAAACTAGTTTACTATAAAATCAAACATAAATAAGCAGAAATTAGTTAACTAAATACAGATCTAAACTACTATTACTATATCAATGCAATATTAAGTGAAATTTAAATCATGTACTTACAACCAAATCCCCCTCAGCATGAAAAGAGGGGGTTCACTATGCTAGCCTGCCTTTAAGACAGACCAATGGACTCCTTTTGGCTGTCTCTTACTCCAAATAAGCTGAGCTTATTAGATAAGCTGTTCAGTTTGACTTGCTTTGACCAATGAGTTTTTGAGATTTTTATGACAGAAATAAACTTACAACAACTATTGATTAGCTGATATAAGCTTATAGTAACAAAATAAAACTAGATTGAAACTTAAATAAGAGATTAAGACAAATATTTTTGTATTTTTTATATTTTCTGAAATTTTTTAGATTTTTGAATAAGAGAAATTGAAACAAAATATTAATAAAACAAACTATACTAGTGATTTAAACTGATTAATAAGCAAACACTGATAAACTAAATGATAAAGTAAAGTAAAACAATAAACTATAAAGGAACAACTGAAATTTTATTAAATCTAAATTCTGAGTACAAGCTTTTGGAAATGAAATTACAATTAAGAACAATAAAATGACAGCATAACTTTAATGAAAAACTACTGGTACGTGGGGTTTGCACCAGGCTTTACCTCTCAAGGGATCTTGAGAAGCTTACAACCCCCACCAGGCAGTGTACCTGATCGATGTAGTATACTATAATGACAAGTACCGGGGGATTGATCGTTCAGCTAGGAATAGTGTCGCTAGGGTTAGAAAACCTAAAGATTAAGTCTAGAGATGAGGGATGATTCTTTTTGAATTTTTTATATTTTATCGAAAGCAAGTAAAATCTCGGGTTTTAAGGATATGGGCGGAATTAGTTGCTAATCAACTAACCCAATACTAAGATGCAATCAAATTAAAATTCTAAAATGAAAATAAAACTATATTAAACTAAAGTTGTGAGCAATAAGTGGGAGAAATGTGTTTACTTAGATTTCACTACTCTCTAGATATCTTTTACACGTTAATTACTTGTTATAGTTGCGTGGATGACGGATTGTATTCCTTAATACCATTCATGGGGTTGCGTACTTAACTCCCCAATCCTATGAGTGCCTACTTCACTCCTATGTCGAGCCGGCTAAGAAGCTCCTAACATGGGATCATTAGAATTTACTCATGCATTAAATACAACCAATAAAACCTAGTACACATCGGTTCATGTTTCCTAAGACGTTCAAGCATGTTATCAATTGGAGATCTGCCAGTTTTCTTAAGCCTAACATTGAAATTATTCATCCAATACAACCATAAACAAGTAATCAACACATAATTAACATCTAGGTTTCATTAGATCTAAGCAAACACAAGATAGATCTAGCCTAACATGGTGGAATCAAGACAAGCACAAGATATAGACAACCAACACATAGACATATTGATTGAATTAAGAGTAGACTTATCTCAATTACACATGTAAGGGTTAAAGGGCTGAAAACCCTTGAAAAAGCTGTAAAATTCGTACAAGGTTCAGCCTTAGGGTTTCTCCAAACTTGTTCCTCTTTATGAATGAAAATTAGAAAACTATATATAGATTTTGGAAGGTGACGGCATCAAGAACAAATGTGTGACACCGTCATCTCGCCGCCAAATAGTTCCTCGGACTGCCTAGATCTGGGTCTGACGCCGTCATGTGTACTCCTTATGCAGGCCGTCATGACTTTAACTCTTGACGCTCTTCATGTGACGCCTTCATGTTTGTACTGGGTCGTCATGGACTTTACTCTTGACGCCGTCAAATACTTCCTCTTGACGCCGTCAAACACTGTTCTCAGCATGGAAAATTAAGTCTTTGGCGTTTTCTTCACTTTTATGCTCCAAAAACGTCCGAATTGCTTCCTTTTCCAGATTTCACTCCCAAAGTACCTAAAATCACAAAAGGAATGATTTGGGGCAATATTTGATCAAATAAATTCAATTTCGGGCTTAAATGACCCCCTAAAAGTAGTTCATTTTTCGCCTCATCATATACCCTTACACTTGAGATTTGCTTGTCCTCAAGCAAATGCGCTTTTATTCTAATCAAAATACAATTTAGGGGTCATTTAACACTAATATAAAAGTAATTACAACAAATAATCATTCCACTAAAGACCAAAGACAAGCACGGAGGTCTTACACTAGCACCTCACAAATAGTGTTTAGATACTCACATCTCTCGGGTGTAATAAAGTATAAATTACAATATGGAAACGGAAGATATCTCTCACTACCTGTCATAGCAAAATAGATTACCATAGGCTTGGAAAAGGATCAAACCTCCACCACATGGCGTAAGCACCTAGGATAAACTATCAAAGAGGTCTTTTAAAGGGTTGTAATGTTAGGTGTAGGGATATGAAATACACGATTTTGTTGGATATAGGCAGTCTTTACTGGTGGCGAGTTAACAATCTTGGTTAATTACATGTACAATATGGCGTTGCTAAGCCAAGACTAGACTCGACTTAAGCTAATAAATGAAAAATAACAAAAACATAAAATGAACATAGAATAAAAAGGATGGTAGTCCGTATGTTTTTTCTCTTTTTCTTTTTCTACTTTTTTTTCGATTTTTTTTTTTTTTTTGTATGCATACACTCTTACCCTACCATCCAAAATAATACATCGTAGGGAATAAACATTCCCCTTACACTTGAATCTTTACATACTTTACAATAAACTTATCTAATAACTCGAATTAAGAAAATCAAAACACTTGGAGCAGTTTTAAGATTAACGTACATACGGGGGTAATAAATGATGTTCTTCCCCATTACTCCATAAAATAAGTACTATACCCATGAGTCCCAATTGTCCCAAAACAATATGTACAAGGATATAACTCGACTTAGCAACCATGTAATCAATTAGATAATTAACTTAGGGTTTAACAAATAACAATAATGCACTAAAAATGAGCGCATACACGGAAGGCTAAGGCGATTTGGGTGTACATTTAAGTGGGGTGTAACAAATTCTTCCTTTAAGTAAAATGCTTAAAGTTAGAAACGAAAAGATAGGCTCGGAGGGGTGTACTAGGGGGTTCGTGTACTAAAAATGAGTACAACGCTAAGGTGTAGGAAAAATTAGTTGACTTAACTAGCCAAGTAATATGACTTAAATGGTCAAGTAATTATAATACGGGTTTAACACAAGGGTGATCTTAATGCCGATTATCATGTAGTAAATCCTACTACACGAATGTAGTCTCACTAGCGGTCTCGGGATGCATCACTAACGTAAGTTCTAGAATCTAAATGTTACCGGTACACTCATAAGCACTAATAGTAAATGCTTTTCCTATCAAATCTAAAGGCGAACCTCACATATTTGGGTGAAAAAATTTTCTGAATGATACGGTTATGTGCTAGTCATACAATCTCCTATCCATGAGACGCTTGCTATGGCTAAAGTTTCACTCCTAAATGTTGTAAAAAAATTTAAATTTGGCGCTAAAATTGCACTAACAAGTATTTCTCATAGTTTTATTACATGTCTACTATCAAATAAACAAACTCAAGCGAAAGTTTATCTGTATGGTATCATCATTTTACCCTCCCCTTACACTTAAGATGAACATTGTCCCCAATGTTCAAGTAAAGAATGTAAAAGTGAAATAAGTAAAAAGAATGAAATCAAATACTCCCCTGATTCGCTCGGTATGGATAATAAGTTGGCCAGGTTAAATCTTCCTCCAAGAAAATGAACAATCAAAGCTTCCCTTCCAGAAAAATAATCATCTTCTTGTCATACATAACCTGTAAATCCTAGGAAAACAGACAAGGCAACCTCGCATAAAATCGGCGGCAATCTACATAAGTTACTAAATCCTAGAAAACAAAGTAAGATATAATGCTTGTGGAATGAAGTTTGCAGATTTCCTGGAGATTATGAAACTTAATAATTCAACAAAAACTTTAAGACTTCGTTAAAAAAATAAAACCGATAAAATTTCCAAATTTTTACACGTGACGCCGTCAAGAGTAAACTTGATGCGTGGGAATCGCAACAGGCTTTACCTCTCGAGCGATCTCGAGAAGCTTACAACCCCCACCAGGCAGTGTACCTGATCGTTGTAGTATAGTATAGTGACAAGTACCGGGGGATTGATCGTTCAGCTTAGGAATAGTGTCGCTAGGATTAGAAAACCTAAATACTAGTTCTAAAGGTGAGGGATGATTATTTTTGTGTTTTTATATTTTATGAAAAGCAATTAAAAATCTCGGGTTTGAAGGATTTGGACGGAATTAGTTGCTAATCAACTAACCCAATACTAAATATGCAAACAAAATAAAATACTAGAAATAAAAATAAACTAAATTATACTAAAGTTGTGAGCAATAAGTGGAGAAAATGTGTTTACTTAGATTTCACTACTCCCTAGACATCTTTTACACGTTAATTACTTGTTATAATTGCATGGAAGACGGATCGTATTCCTTAATACCATTCATGGGGTGGCACACTTAACTCCCCAATTCTATGAGCTCTTATCTCCTCCTACACCATGCCCAGCACAACTATAGGGATTGTAAACAGTGGTTCATGCATTAAATACAACCAATAAAGACCTAGTGCGCGTCGGTTCATGTTTCTTAAGACGTTCAAGCATGTTACCAATTGGAGATCTGCCAGTTTTTTAAGCCTAACATATAAATCATTCATCCAAGACAAGTATAAACAAGTAATCAACACATAATTAACATCTAGGTTTCATTAGATCCAAGCAAACACAAGATAGATCTAGCCTAGCATGATGGAATTAAGACAAGAACAAGATATAGACAACCAACACATAGACATATTGATTGAATTAAAAGAGCACTTATCTTAATTACACATGAAAGGTATCAAGGGCTTGGAACCCTTGAAAAACCTGTAAAATTCGCACCAAAATCGTACTTAGGGTTTCTCCAAAACTTCTCTCTCTTTTAATGTGAAAATTAGAAAACTATATATAGGAAAAGGGGTCTGACGGCGTCAAGACAAACATTGTGACGCCGTCACCTCGCCGCCAAAACTATTCTCGGACTGCCTTGATCTACATTTGACGCCGTCAAGACTTAATCATTTCCAGGCCGTCATGACTTTTACTCTTGACGCCCTACCTTCGTGACGCCGTCAAATATCTACTGGGTCGTCATGGAATTTTGCTCTTGACGCCGTCAGGATGTTACTCTTGACGCCGTCACCTACTGTTCCCAGCATGGAAAATTAAGACTTTGGCGTTTTCTTCACTTTTATGCTCCAAAAACGTCCGAATTGCTTCCTTTTCCAGATTTCTCTCCCAAAGTACCTAAAATCACAAAAGGAACCATTTAGGGAAATATTTGATCAAATAAATTCGAATTCGGGCTTAAATGACCCCCCTAAAAACGGATCATTTTTCGCCTCATCATATACCCTTACACTTGAGATTTGCTTGTCCTCAAGCAAATGCGCTTTTATTCTACTCAAAAGACAAGTTAGGGGTCATTTAACACTAATATAAAAGTAATTACAACAAATAATCGTTCCACTAAAGACCAATAGACAAGCACGGAGGTCATACACAAGCACCTCACAAATAGTGTTTATATACTCACATCTCTCGGGTGTAATAGAGTGTAAATTACAATATGAAAACGGAAGATATCTCTCACTACCTGTCATAGCAAAATAGATTACCATAGGCTTGGGAAAGGATCAAACCTCCACCACATGGCGTAAGCACCTAGGATAAACTATCAAAGAGGTCTTTTAAAGGGTTGTAACGTTAGGTGTAGGGATATGAAATACAGGGTTTTGTTGGATAAAGGAAGTTTTACTGGTGGCGAGTTAACAATCTTGGTCAATTACATGTACAATATGGCGTTGTTAAGCCAAGACTAGACTCGATTTAAGCTAATAAATGAAAAATGACAAAAACATAAAATGAAATAGAATAAAAAGGGAAGGTAGTCCGTATGTTTTTTCTCTTTTTCTTTTTCTATTTTTTTTTCTTTTTCTTGATTTTTTTTTTTTTTTTTTTTTTTTTTTTTTTTTTTTTGCATACACTCTTACCCTACCATCCAAAATAATAAATCATAGGGAATGAACATTTCCCTTACACTTGAATCTTTACATACTTTACATTAAACTAATCTAATGACTCGAATTAAGAAAATCAAAACACTTGGAGTACTTTTATGATTAACGTACATATGGGGTTAATAAATGATGTTCTTCCCCATTACTCCATAAAATAAGTACTTACCCATGAGTCCCAATCGTCCCAAAACAATATGTACAAGGATATGACTCGACTTAGCAACCATGTAATCAATTAGAAAGTTAACTTAGGGTTTAACAAATAACAATAATGCACTAAAAATGAGCGCATACACGGAAGGCCAAGGCGATTTGGTTGTACATTTAAGTGGGGTGTAACATATTCTTCCTTTAAGTAAAATGCTTAAAGTTAGAAACGAAAAGATAGGCTCGGAGGGGTGTACTAGGGGTATCGTGTACTAAAAATGAGTACAACGCTAAGGGTGTGGGAAAAATTAGTTGACTTAACTAGCCAAGTAATATGACTTAAATGGTCATGTAATTATAATACGGGTTTAACACAAGGGTAATCCTAATGCCTCTTATCATGTAGTAAATCCTACTACACGAATGTAGTCTCACTAGCGGTCTCGGGATGCATCACTAACGCAAGTTCTAGAATCTAAATGCTACCGGTACACTCATAAGCACTAATAATAAATGCTTTTCCTATCAAATCTAAAGGCGAACCTCACATATTTTGGTGGAAAATTTTTCTGAATATACGGTTATGTGCTAGTCATACAATCTCCTATCCATGAGACGCTTGTTATTGCTAAAGTTTCACTCCTAAATGTTGTAAAAAAATTTAAATTTGGCGCTAAAATTGCACTAACAAGTATTTCTCATAGTTTTATTACACATCTACCATTAAACAAAACAAACTCAAGCGAAAGTGCATATGTAAGGTATCATCTTTTTACCCACCCCTTACACTTAAGATGAACATTGTCCCCAATGTTCAAGTAAAGAATGTAAAAGTGAAAAATTAAAGAGAATGAAATCAAATACTCCCCTGATTCGCTCGGTATGGATAATAAGGTGGCCAGGTTAAATCTTCCTCCAAGAAAATGAACAATCAAAGCTTCCCTTCCAGAATATAAATCATCTTCTTGTCATACATAACCTGTAAAACCTGATAAAATAGACAAGACAACCTCGCGTAAAATCTGCGGCATCCTATACAAGTTACTAAATCCTAGAAAACAATATAAGATATAATGCTTGTGGAATGAAGTTTGCAGATCTCCTGGAGATTATAAAACTTAATAATTCACAAAAACCATAAGTCTCCGTTAGAAAAACAAAACTGATAAAATTTCCAGATTTTTACACTTGACGCCGTCAAGAGCAAACTCTTGACGCCGTCAGAAGTGACCTGCAGAAATTCTTATGTTAAGTTTCCGGAAAATTTCTGGAAAAACTTGGTCCTACTTCCTGGAAAATCATGCAAAACTTCATTATGACTCAGTACAAGCATTTGACTCTAACAAATACGAATATACATGTTCATTTAATATTGTGGAGAATCATGATCGGTTTGTTGCTTGAAAACATATTTGGGGTTTCCCCTTACACTTATCTTTTGCAAAAATACTTTTAGGTGGAGTTAAGACTAGGCCAAAACAACAAAGTAAAGTATTTCCACTATTTAGTTTAGAAACATGATCTACCAACAATAAAAATTAAGCATGCATACGGAAGCAAATAACAAACAAGCAAAATAAAATCACACAAAACATGGGTTGCCTTCCAAGAAGCGCTTTTCTTTATTTACGAGTCTTGTAGCTAGACTCAAGGTCATGGGTTAACATGTATCACTTATGCTCACATAACCAAGTGTGAGCCATCTAATAGTCGCCTCATCTTTCTTATATTCGTCTCCTAACTCTAAGCATCCGCGATAGTATCTTTTATTCTTTTCATGCGTGTACTTAAGTCCTTTTCTCTTATCATTCTCACTTAACATTTCCATGGGCGGATACCTACTACACTTTTCCATGTAAAAATCTTTGAACCGAGGGTGTGTGCGGGGCATTTGATAGACGAAATCTTCATCCCCAACCGAGAATGTAATTAGCCCTTCCATGAGTTTTGCATCGAGGTTGGTCAACCGTTTGAAGGGTTTTCCAAACACAACTTGGGTCAACTTATTATCAATAAACTCTCCTAGATTCTCCATTACCATGAACTCAACAAGATAAACCAAGCTTCCTACAAACACATGCAATGGTATTGCCTTAGCAATAATGTTTTCTCCTTTGTATTCTAACTCATCTACCATGATTTTATTGTATTTATTACGTGAGATTATGTTCATTGGAAGAGATGAGTTGAGATAGGCGTTAAAGCTCTTAAATCCGATCTTACAAGGGAATTGCATGTTAAACGAACTATCGCACTCAATCCTAGTTCTAGGGTCGACATACCTAAGAGGGTTTATTTCCTCTTCCATTCTATCCTCATTAATCACGTCACCATCATCAAGATCCTCATCGGAGTCTGAATAGTAAAAAGGACTAGCCCTACGGTCATCATCATGATCATACTCTTCTAGCTCAGAATTATTGTCAAAGTAGTGGTTGGGTGAGAGGTTAGGTGGGTTCTCATTCTCCACTAGAGGGAGTGGGGCTGGCATTTGGAAAATCCTACGACGAAAAACACGAATAACAGGAATCAAATGATCAATGTTATTGTTATCCATCGAAATAGTTCACGAACAAAGACACAAAGAAATAAGATAGACTAAAGAGAACCTAAAAAAAATAAAAATAAAATCTTACTAGAAAGGAATCTAGCAAGTAGACCTAATAAAAAGAAATTCTAACCTAGACAATAACTATTCCCCGGCAACGGCGCCAAAAACTTGATGCGTGGGAATCGCAACAGGCTTTACCTCTCGAGGGATCTCGAGAAGCTTATAACCCCCACCAGGCAGTGTATCTGATCGTTGTAGTATAGTATAGTGACAAGTACCGGGGGATTGATCGTTCAGCTTAGGAATAGTGTCGCTAGGATTAGAAAACCTAAATACTAGTTCTAAAGGTGAGGGATGATTATTTTTGTGTTTTTATATTTTATGAAAAGCAATTAAAAATCTCGGGTTTGAAGGATTTGGGCGGAATTAGTTGCTAATCAACTAACCCAATACTAAAGATGCAATCAAAATAAAATACTAGAAATAAAAATAAACTAAATTATACTAAAATTGTGAGCAATAAGTGGAGAAAATGTGTTTACTTAGATTTCACTACTCCCTAGACATCTTTTACACGTTAATTACTTGTTATAATTGCATGGATGACGGATCGTATTCCTTAATACCATTCATGGGGTGGCACACTTAACTCCCCAATTCTATGAGCTCTTATCTCCTCCTACACCATGCCCAGCACAACTATAGGGATTGTAAACAGTGGCTCATGCATTAAATACAACCAATAAAGACCTAGTGCGCGTCGGTTCATGTTTCTTAAGACGTTCAAGCATGTTACCAATTGGAGATCTGCCAGTTTTCTTAAGCCTAACATATAAATCATTCATCCAAGACAAGTATAAACAAGTAATCAACACATAATTAACATCTAGGTTTCATTAGATCCAAGCAAACACAAGATAGATCTAGCCTAGCATGATGGAATTAAGACAAGAACAAGATATAGACAACCAACACATAGACATATTGATTGAATTAAAAGAGCACTTATCTTAATTACACATGAAAGGTATCAAGGGCTTGGAACCCTTGAAAAACCTGTAAAATTCGCACCAAAATCGTACTTAGGGTTTCTCCAAAACTTCTCTCTCTTTTAATGTGAAAATTAGAAAACTATAATAGGAAAAGGGGTCTGACGGCGTCAAGACAAACATTGTGACGCCATCACCTCGCCGCCAAAACTATTCTCGGACTGCCTTGATCTACATTTGACGCCGTCAAGACTTAATCATTTCCAGGCCGTCATGACTTTTACTCTTGACACCCTACCTTCGTGACGCCGTCAAATATCTACTGGGTCGTCATGGAATTTTGCTCTTGACGGCGTCAGGATGTTACTCTTGACGCCGTCACCTACTGTTCCCAGCATGGAAAATGAAGACTTTGGCGTTTTCTTTACTTTTATGCTCCAAAAACGTCCGAATTGCTTCCTTTTCCAGATTTCTCTCCCAAAGTACCTAAAATCACAAAAGGAACGATTTAGGGCAATATTTGATCAAATAAATTCGAATTCGGGCTTAAATGACCCCCTAAAAACGGATCATTTTTCGCCTCATCGTATACCCTTACACTTGAGATTTGCTTGTCCTCAAGCAAATGCGCTTTTATTCTACTCAAAAGACAAGTTAGGGGTCATTTAACACTAATATAAAAGTAATTACAACAAATAATCTTTCCACTAAAGACCAATAGACAAGCACGGAGGTCATACACAAGCACCTCACAAATAGTGTTTAGATACTCACATCTCTCGGGTGTAATAAAGTGTAAATTACAATATGAAAACGGAATATATCTCTCACTACCTGTCATAGCAAAATAGATTACCATTGGCTTGGGAAAGGATCAAACCTCCACCACATGGCGTAAGCACCTAGGATAAACTATCAAAGAGGTCTTTTAAAGGGTTGTAACGTTAGGTGTAGGGATATGAAATACACGGTTTTGTTGGATAAAGAAAGTTTTACTGGTGGCGAGTTAACAATCTTAGTCAATTACATGTACAATATGGCGTTGCTAAGCCAAGACTAGACTCGACTTAAGCTAATAAATGAAAAATGACAAAAACATAAAATGAACATAGAATAAAAAGGGAAGGTAGTCCGTATGTTTTTTCTCTTTTCCTTTTTCTATTTTTTTTTTCTTTTTCTTGATTTTTTTTCGATTTTTTTTTCTGCATACACTCTGATCCTACCATCCAAAATAATACATCATAGGGAATGAACATTTCCCTTACACTTGAATCTTTACATACTTTACATTAAACTAATCTAATGACTCGAATTAAGAAAATCAAAACACTTGGAGTACTTTTAAGATTAACGTACATATGGGGGTAATAAATGATGTTCTTCCCCATTACTCCATAAAATAAGTAATTACCCATGAGTCCCAATCATCCCAAAACAATATGTACAAGGATATGACTCGACTTAGCAACCATGTAATCAATTAGAAAGTTAACTTAGGGTTTAACAAATAACAATAATGCACTAAAAATGAGCGCATACACGGAAGGCTAAGGCGATTTGGTTGTACATTTAAGTGGGGTGTAACAAATTCTTCCTTTAAGTAAAATGCTTAAAGTTAGAAACGAAAAGATAGGCTCGGAGGGGTGTACTAGGGGTATCGTGTACTAAAAATGAATACAACACTAAGGGTGTGGGAAAAATTAGTTGACTTAACTAGCCAAGTAATATGACTTAAATGGTCAAGTAATTATAATACGGGTTTAACACAAGGGTAATCCTAATGCCTCTTATCATGTAGTAAATCCTACTACACGAATGTAGTCTCACTAGCGGTCTCGGGATGCATCACTAAGGCAAGTTCTAGAATCTAAATGCTACCGGTACACTCATAAGCACTAATAATAAATGTTTTTCCTATCAAATCTAAAGGTGAACCTCACATATTTGGGTGAAAAATTTTTCTGAATATACGGTTATATGCTAGTCATACAATCTCCTATCCATGAGACGCTTGTTATGGCTAAAGTTTCACTCCTAAATGTTGTAAAAAAATTTAAATTTGGCGCTAAAATTGCACTAACAAGTATTTCTCATAGTTTTATTACACATCTACCATTAAACAAAACAAACTCAAGCGAAAGTGCATATGTAAGGTATCAACTTTTTACCCTCCCCTTACACTTAAGATGAACATTGTCCCCAATGTTCAAGTAAAGAATGTAAAAGTGAAAAAGTAAAGAGAATGAAATCAAATACTCCCCTGATTCGCTCGGTATGGATAATAAGGTGGCCAGGTTAAATCTTCCTCCAAGAAAATGAACAATCAAAGCTTCCCTTCCAGAATATAAATCATCTTCTTGTCATACATAACCTGTAAAACCTGATAAAATAGACAAGACAACCTCGCGTAAAATCAGCGGCATCCTATACAAGTTACTAAATCCTAGAAAACAAGATAAGATATAATGCTTGTGGAATGAAGTTTGCAGATCTCCTGGAGATTATAAAACTTAATAATTCACAAAAACCATAAGACTCCGTTAGAAAAACAAAACTGGTAAAATTTCCAGATTTTTACACTTGACACCGTCAAGAGCAAACTCTTGACGCCGTCAGAAGTGACCTGCAGAAATTCTTATGTTAAGTTTCCGGAAAATTTCTGGAAAAACTTGGTCCTACTTCCTGGAAAATCCTGCAAAACTTCATTATGACTCAATACAAGCATTTGACTCTAACAAATACGAATATACATGTTCATTTAATATTGTGGAGAATCATGATCGGTTTGTTTCTTGAAAACATATTTGGGGTTTCCCCTTACACTTATCTTTTGCAAAAATACTTTTAGGTGGAGTTAAGACTAGGCCAAAACAACAAAGTAAAGTATTTCCACTATTTAGTTTAGAAACATGATCTACCAACAATAAAAATTAAGCATGCATACGGAAGCAAATAACAAACAAACAAAATAAAATCACACAAAACATGGGTTGCCTTCCAAGAAGCGCTTTTTTTATTTACGAGTCTTGTAGCTAGACTCAAGGTCATGGGTTAACATGTATCGCTTATGCTCACATAACCAAGTGTGAGCCATCTAATAGTCGCCTCATCTTTCTTATATTCGTCTCCTAACTCTAAGCATCCGCGATAGTATCTTTTATTCTTTTCATGCGTGTACTTAAGTCCTTTTCTCTTATCATTCTCACTTAACATTTCCATGGGCGGATACCTACTACACTTTTCCGTGGAAAAATCTTTGAACCTAGGGTGTGTGCGGGGCATTTGATAGACAAAATCTTCATCCCCATCCGAGAATGTAATTAGCCCTTCCATGAGTTTTGCATCGAGGTTGGTCAACCGTTTGAAGGGTTTTCCAAACACAACTTGGGTCAACTTATTATCAACAAACTCTCCTAGATTCTCCATTACCATGAACTCAACAAGATAAACCAAGCTTCCTACAAACACATGCAATGGTATTGCCTTAGCAATAATGTTTTCTCCTTTGTATTCTAACTCATCTACCATGATTTTATTGTATTCATTACGTGAGATTATGTTCATTGGAAGAGATGAGTTGAGATAGGCGTTAAAGCTCTTAAATCCGATCTTACAAGGGAATTGCATGTTAAACGAACTATCGCACTCAATCCTAGTTCTAGGGTCGACATACCTAAGAGGGTTTATTCCGGACCTAGTTGCAAGCATTCTTTGTAGAAACCAAGCATCCTATTCTTCACATACTCTACTCCTCTAAGTCTATTCTCATCATTCCTATAGTAAGCTGCTTGTTTGTGTTCTTTTTTCTAAATTAGAGAGGAGGCGGTATTGCTCAATCTTGTAGGGCATTTGGTAGGCAATCTCATCATTCTCTTCCTTGAATCTAACTATCCCTAAATTCGGATCATAACTCATCCTAGTAGCCTCAACAAATGGTTTTCCGAATATTATTTGGCTTAGGCAATCATCTATCACCGGACGAGTGTCTTCTACTATCATAAAATCGATCTCATAAGTGAAATTACCTATAATCACATGCAATCCCTTCACTCTTCCTACAAAATTACTTATCAAATTCTTATTGGGCATCATTCTATAGTCAAGTTGTTTCTTCATCACCCAATTGTAACAAGTCCTAGTCATGATGTTTACAGGAGATCTAGGATCGATATAAGCTTTCCATATATGCATATGCCCGATGTTGCATGGTATGTTGATGTTAGAGGGGTCTCCCATTTTGATAAGGGGTGTGCCAAGGATATATGGTCTCTCGGGACTATCAAATAAATCCTTATGGTATTGCCGTTCTTCCTTGGTGGGAAACTTATCAAAGTGCTTTTCTATAGTCTCTACCTCCTTTAATTCCTCTCCCCTATTAACCTCAACTTCCCTACTTTCATCCCAGGTCTCGGTTTCTACTCCAACTTCATCCTTGCACTTTCTTCTATCTCCTTATCTATTGGCTTAATGGTGACAACATTGACAAAGTGGACATGTTTGGATGATGGGGGGTCCTTAATTTGGATTCCGTTGTTGGTGTCCCTAGTGTCCTTCCTAGGTGTGGCTAACGCTTGGTTGTTGAGGGCCTTCAACAAGTTGTCTATCTTGTTGGTCATCTCCGTTTGTTGTTGGTTGAATTCGGTTTCAAACCTAGCTATGCGAGCTTCTTGAGATGCCATGAATTTAGACATCAATCCTTCAAGATTGTTGGTACTACCATAGTTGTTAGAGGGATTGTTGTTGAAAGTACGGTTGGAGGGTGGACCGTTTGGTTGGTAACGATTAGGCGGATTGGAAGAATTGGTTTGATTTTGTTTTCACCTAAGGTTTGGGTGATTTTTCCAAGAGGGGTTGTATGAATCATCGTAAGGGTTTGGCTCGGGTTTGAAAGTGTACCACTTATCTCCCGCTTCATCGGTATGCGAGGATGCGTTGTCCGCAAAAGCTGTTCCGGGGAGTTCCACACAATCACGAGTGTCATGGGGACCACTACATAATTCGCATGAAGAAGTGATTTTGTTCACTTGGCTTGAAGGCTTAGGAGCTCCGTAAGATTTCATGAGAAACTTGACTTGGTCCTCAAGTTCCATGATCCTACAGTTGGGAGTGCTAGAGTTGTTCGAAGGCAAAGATATTGCCTTGACCGTTTTGTTCAAATCACGGGGATCATTCCAACTTTCGTTGTCATAGAGAGCAAGATCTTCTATGAGTTCCCATGATTGTTCCGCACTTAAATCACGTAGCTTACCACCGGCCGATTGGTTAATGGCTCGCCTCGTGGAGAGATCGATATGGTTATAGAAGATTTGGACTTGGAGCCAAAGATCTATGCCATGATGAGGGACTTTTTGGAGTAAGTCCTTGAAACGAGTCCATGCTTCATAAAGAGTTTCATTTTGACGTTGTTGGAACATCAAGATGTCATTTCTAAGCTTAGTAGTTCTCCCCGGTGGGAAAAATTGAGCAAGGAAACGAGTGGTGAGATCATCCCATGTGGTGATGGATCCCGCGGGTAAACGCTCAAGCCATTGACTAGCTTGATCACGTAGAGAGAATTGAAATAGGCGTAATCGGGTTGTCTCTCTAGTTGCAACATCTAGGTCTATGGAATCTACGATTTTGAGGAAGTCCTTAAGATGTTGATTTGGATCTTCGGAACGAAGTCCATGGAATGCACATCCGCTTTGCACAAACCGGATGGTGTCGGATCGCAAGGGGCTCACATTGGCTCCGGTGAGCTCAATAGTGTTTCGGTAGCCTTGGTGGCTAGGTCGGGAATACTCTCCTAAGGTTCGGGGCTTAAGAGGTTCTTATCACACCCCACAATTTCAGGTCATTTTTCCAAACTTCGACATTCTACTATTCACAAATTACTATTCATCAATCACTATTCATCGTTTTACTATTCACCGTTTTTGAGGTCAATTTGACATTCCGAGAAACATTCAGAAATTTTACTATTCACTTGATACTATTCATTTCCGAGAGAAAGCCACTATTCACGTGCATTACTCATGTCATCGTAAATTTAGTTTACGAGTGTTCAAATTCGCGTAACCGTATTGGTTCAGGAGCGAATTCATGCATTATTATCAGGGACATTTCATACGGACTAGAAATAGTCTGCATATCATCATTAGGGCACTTGCATACTATTCCACTCGTAGGATAATTAAATTAATACTTTTGGTATAATTAACGATTTACGTATGTTTATTTTAAATAAACACTAGTACGCGAACTATAAATGTGACTAACATGTCCGACACTCCCGACTATTATCCCAATATATTTTTATATTCATTTTAATAATATAAAAATTATAATATTAATTTACCCGGTATTTTGGAAATTTATTTATTACGTATCGTACGTCTAATTTAATAACGACGGTTTTCATAAAAATTAAACAATAATTACCCGAACTCTCCATACTTGTACCCGACATATTTTTACAATTTTTACGACTTTATTATGTCCCGAATAACTTCAATAAAATTTATTTCTAACAAACCCGGTACCCGATAAAACCCAAAACTAACACTACATAATACTACCACTAACTTTCTAATTAAAACCCAAGACAACCCCCCCCCCCCTTTCCCTCCTTTTTGCGCCGGCCAACCCCCCCCCCCCCCCCTTGGTCCTAATAAGCTTAAACCTCACCAACCCAATTTAATGCCCAACTAACATTTGTCTCTAACTATATATTAAACCTTTTCATCCCATTTTTCTCACAAATAATTATCCAAGATCAAAGTAAACTTTTCTCTCATTTTTCTCTCTTGTATAATCGACCTAGGGGTGAATCAAGAAGCAAGAACATCAATTTTTCAAAGATCATAGTGTAAAATTGTTCACTTAGTCATCCTTGTTGGAGTTTTGAGATAGAAACTCAAGGATTAGTAGGTTTTCATCATCTAAACTCCCTAAACCTTCAAGTAAGTTAACAAACTCATTTTTATAAATTTTTACAAGTTATTACTATGGTTATATACTTTTCTTACAAGAACTCATGCATATAATGGTTTATACCACTCTATTTTGTATATATTTAACTTTGAGCCCTAGAAATGAACACATGAGAAACCCTTGTTAGACCTAGTGGATTGATGATGTTTAAGGACCCATGACACCCTAAGAAGGTGTATGGTAGGATTAGACTAGTTTTGTGGTGATTGAAAGTGGTTTGATTGAAGATGGAACTAGATTAGAAACCTAGAAATGATTTTTGAAACAATAGAAATACCTACTGTCCCTATTTTTAATTCGTGGGAAAATCAGTGGTTAATGGTTTATTTTTGACCAAAGATTTAGAAAATACTTTCAAAAACGAAACTTTAGGCGAAAGAACGGATTAAAACGAGCTTATAACGAAGGAGATATGAGTTTTGCAAATTTAACGACGAAAACTATTTTTATAAAAACTGCATGCTGTTTGGCAGTTTTCGATGGACAAAAAGAGGTGTTAAACGTAACCTAGAGGAGCCGAGTTATCAAAAATATATTAGTATATACAAAAACGAATCCGTGGATATAAAGAACAAGGAAAATGAGCTTAAAACGACCAAGTTATACCCGTTTTAACATCGTCAAAACTATATATATATATATGGTCACAAATAAAAATAATAACTTACACACTAAATGGTATATTTTCTAGAAATGTTACTAAGGACTATATTCTTAACACATGAATACGTATGACCCAAGAGAATATTTATACGACTTAACGACGTTATTTTAAGGTTTTCGATACGAGGAATTTAACGCTAACATTTTCAAACGAGATAATACGACAAGTTATATACTTCTATATATGGACTTATTTTTCCTAAGTATGGAAACTATTTTACTATGACGATAACTAGTATTTCCAAATTACGAGTGGTATAGGTATCATGTGCATGTGCATTCATTACCTTACGGCTTAATCTAAATTAGATCGCGATTATTCATTTAAGTTGCGGCTAGTATTCGCGCCTCATTGTCCCGACTACTTTTACATCATTGTACCATATTTGTACCATCATTTCGAGGTGAGTCTTCATAGCTCCGTTTTAATTACTTATTTGATTTCAAATCCCACGGGGGAGAATACATTGCACAATTATTTTTCCGTACATGCCCAAGTATTAAATTTCGTACATTGCATAAGTTGTCTTACTACCACATTAAGTCCCCTTTTAATATCATGGACCGTTAATTAAGATGCAAGCGAGAGTGAGTGGATAGATCTATCGAGGGTGACTCCTCCATTCGTGTTTGGGTTGTTCCATAAGGAAAACGAATGCATTTCATTTCTAATATATTAGAGTGTCTGGTAAACACTCCTTTGGGGCCAAGTAACGTCTAGCTTCGGGGTCATGAGCTTAAGAGACAATGTAGCTTTTTGACATTTTGTCACTTTACTTTATACTTGTGGCTTATGTACATACGATTTACTTATAAACCTATGATTATTCACCAACTTTATGTTGACCGTTTTCGCAATGTATTTCTCAGGTAACTAAGGCATATTCTCATGGCATGCATGGAGTCATTTTGTGTATCAAGGATGACGCGTCTCTTTTTGGATTTCATGCACTTATGAACTATCGTTTGATTGTACTAAATTATTTCCTTAAACCTTTTCCAATTTTTGGGACATATGTTTTATAACTCTGAATATTTTGAATGAATCAAATGATGTATTTTCTAAACGACACTTTAGGTCGTTCAATATATCCTTGTTTGTGTGCTATGACCGTTACACCCTCAGGCATTCCATTCCGCTGCCATTCAGGTATTTTGGGGGTGTGACAGTTCTAGTGGTGGGTTTTGTTGAGGTGGGATGACGGGTTCAAAGATGTTCCCATCGTCCATGAAGTTGGGTGGTGAAAAGTTACGAACAAAAACATGAAGAATTAAGATAGACTAAAGAGAATTTAAAAATAAAAATAAAATCTTACTAAAAAGGAATCTAGCAACTAGACCTAATAAAAAGAGATTCTAACCTAGACAATAACTATTCCCCAGGCTGCGGTGCCAAAACTTGGTACGTGGGGTTTGCACCAGGCTTTACCTCTCAAGGGATCTTGAGAAGCTTACAACCCCCACCAGGCAGTGTACCTGATCGATGTAGTATAGTATAATGACAAGTACCGGGAGATTGATCGTTCAGCTAGGAATAGTGTCGCTAGGATTAGAAAACCTAAAGATTAAGTCTAGAGATAAGGGATGATTCTTTTTGTATTTTTTATATTTTATGGAAAGCAAGTAAAATCTCGGGTTTTAAGGATATGGGCAGAATTAGTTGCTAATCAACTAACCCAATACTAAGAGGCAATCAAATTAAAATACTAAAATGAAAATAAAACTATATTAAACTAAAGTTGTGAGCAATAAGTGGGAGAAATGTGTTTACTTAGATTTCACTACTCCCTAGATACCTTTTACACGTTAATTACTTGTTATAGGTGCGTGGATGACGGATTGTATTTCTTAATACCATTCATGGGGTGGCGTACTTAACTCCCCAATCCTATGAGTGCCTACTTCACTCCTATGTCGAGCCGGCTAAGAAGCTCCTAACATGGGATCATTAGAATTTACTCATGCATTGAATACAACCAATAAAACCTAGTACACATTGGTTCATGTTTCCTAAGACGTTCAAGCATGTTACCAATTGGAGATCTGCCAGTTTTTTTAAGCCTAACATTGAAATCATTCATCCAATACAACAATAAACAAGTAATCAACACATAATTAACATCTAGGTTTCATTAGATCTAAGCAAACACAAGATAGATCTAGCCTAACATGGTGGAATCAAGACAAGCACAAGATATAGACAACCAACACATAGACATATTGATTGAATTAAGAGTAGACTTATCTCAATTACACATGTAAGGGTTCAAGGGCTGAAAACCCTTGAAAAAGCTGTAAAATTCGTACAAGGTTCGGCCTTAGGGTTTCTCCAAACTTGTTCCTCTTTATGAATGAAAATTAGAAAACTATATATAGATTTTGGAAGGTGACGGCGTCAAGAACAAATGTGTGACACCGTCATCTCGCCGCCAAATAGTTCCTCGGACTGCCTAGATCTGGGTCTGACGCCGTCATGTGTACTCCTTATGCAGGCCGTCATGACTTTAACTCTTGACGCTCTTCTTGTGACGCCCTCATGTTTGTACTGGGTCGTCATGGACTTTACTCTTGACGCCGTCAAATACTTTCTCTTGACGCCGTCAAACACTGTTCTCAGCATGGAAAATTAAGTCTTTGGCATTTTCTTCACTTTTATGCTCCAAAAACGTCCGAATTGCTTCCCTTTCCAGATTTCACTCCCAAAGTACCTAAAATCACAAAAGGAACGATTTAGGGCAATATTTGATCAAAGAAATTCAATTTCGGGCTTAAATGACCCCCTAAAAGTGGTTCATTTTTCGCCTCATCAACTACACACCAAACTACTAATTGGGAGGGGGCATATATAGTTGAAGCAGGGAGCCCTTGTGAAGGTTCTAGCAAGTCCAGCTCAGCAATCCTCGTGAAATTGTGTTTGTTTTGATCCCCCCTGAGCCGTGTGATCCCCTTGGTCCCCAATCCATTAATATCCACCGTTTGATTGATTGATTGATGTAGACCTATCCTCCGTGTGCTCTATCATTGGTCCACGTACCCCCTGACATCACCTGACATTCTCTGTCATTCTAAAAGCATGATATGATTGAGTAATTATTTGGGTACGAGGTAATTGAGGGTAATTTTTAGTGTGGGGTTTCTAGGGTTCTTATAAACAGTGTAAATTTCTGGGTGAGTTACAATTTTGGGGGGCGGGTAAATTTATTGGGGTGTTTTATTATTGAGGTGTTTGACCGGGTTAAAGTTTGGGTTGACTTCGGGTATTAAGGGTGGACCGGGTAGGACTTAAGGGGTGTTGGGCTTGTAATATTTTTGGGCTTGGGGGATATGGTATTAATAGGATCCGGTTGTGATGTTATGTTTTTAGGACTTATAATTTTCCAAGGACCATATGTGTAATACTAAAAATTATGAGGACTAATTCTGTAAATTTTCAAAAATTAATTCCAAGGGCTTTTGTTGTCCATCTTTGATTCTTGGAGGATGCATATTGACTTTTCTTCAATTTATCTTTGAGGGACCACTTTTTGCAAATATTTGAAAGTGTAGGGACTGAAATTGCCAATCTCTCCAAACTTTGTCCAGGGGATAAATATGTACTTTGATGAATTTCTGAGGACTTCTTATGCAATTATGAGCTTTCTTTAATCATTTTGCTTCCCCGGCTCCGGCTTTTGACTTTTTTTCCATCTCGTGCTCGTTTTTGTCAGTTTTGGCTTTGTTTTTGTTCATTTTTCACATATCCGTACCTGCACATACACAAATACAAAAACACACATTCTCTTGGCATAATTGGTTAGTATTTGGTGTATTTGGTCTGATTTTGGTCTAAAAAGGATGTGTGAAAAAGCACACATCAGAACCTCACATATTTGGGTGGAAAATTTTTTCTGAATAGTACTGTTTTGTGCTAGTCATACGACTCCTATCCATGAGACGCTTACTATGGCTAAAGTTTCACTCCTAAATGTTGTAAAAAATTTTAAATTTGGCGCTAAAATTACACTAACAAGTATTTCTCTTAGTTTTATTACACACCTACCATCGAACAAACAAACTCAAGTGCAATTGTATCCTATAAGGTATCATCATTTACCCTCCCCTTACACTTAGTATGAACATTGTCCCCAATGTTCAATTAAAGAATGTAAAAGTGAAATAGGTAAAAGAATTAAATCAAATACTCCCCTGATTCGTTTGGTGTGGATAGTGCGGTAACAAGGTTAGATCTTCCTCCAAGAAAATGAACAATCAAAGCTTCCCTTCCAGAAATATAAATCATCTTCTTGTCATACATAACCTGTTAAACCTGAGAAAACAAACAAGGCAACCTTGCGTAAAATCGGCGGCAATCTATATATACTAACAAATCCTAGAAAATAATGTAAGATATAATGCTTGTGGAATGAATGTTTGCAGATTTCCTACAGTTTATAAAACTAAAGAATCAACAAAAACTTTAAGACTCCGTTAGAAAAACAAAACTAGCAAAATTTCCAGAATTTTACACATGACGCCGTCAGGAATTAATTCCTGACGCCGTCAGAAGTGATCTGCAAAAATCCTTACGTTAAGTTTCCGGAAAATTTTTGGAAAACTTATGTCCTACTTCCTGGAAAATCCTGCAAAACATCATTATGACTCGATACAAGCATTTGACTCTAACAAATACGAATATACATGTCCATTTAATATTGTGGAGAATCATGATCAATTTTGTTTCTTAAAAACATATTTGGGGTTTCCCCTTACACTTATCTTTTGCGAAATACCTTTGGATGAAGTTAAGACTAAGCCAAACGACAAAATAAAGTATTTTCACCATTTTAGTTTTGAAACATGATCTACCAACAATAAAAATAAAGCATGCATACGGAAACAAATAACAATCAAACAAAATAAAAATCAAACAAAGCATGGGTTGCCTCCCAAGAAGCGCTTTTCTTTATTTACGAGTCTTGTAGCTAGACTCAAGGTCATGGGCTACCGTGTGTCGCTTATGCTCACATAACCAAGGGTGAGCCATCTAATAGTCGCCTCATCTTTCTTATAATCATCACTTAACTCTAAACATCCACGATAATACCTTTTATTCTTTTCATGAGTATATTTAAGCACTTTTCTTTTATCATTCTCACTTAGCATTTCTAGGGGCGGATACCTACTACACTTTTCCACGAAAAAATCCTTGAACCTAGGGTGTGCACGTGGCATTTGGTAAACAAAATCCTCATCCCCATCCGAGAATGTAATTAACCATTCCATAAGTTTTTCATCAAGGTTGGTTAATCTTTTGAAGGGTTTCCCAAACACAACTTGGGTCAACTTACTATCGATAAATTCTCCTAGGTTCTCCATAACCATGAACTGAACAAGATAGACAAAGCTTCCTACAAACACATGCAATGACATTGCCCTAGCAATAATATTATCTCCTTTGTATTCTAACTCATCTACCATGATTTTATTGTATTCGCTACGCGAGATTATGTTCATTGGTAGAGATGAGTTAAGGTAGGCATCAAAGCTCCTAAATTCAATCTTACAAGGAAATTGCATAGTAAATGAGCTATCACTCTCAATCCTTGTTCTAGGGTCGACATACCTAAGAGGGTTCACTTCATCTTCCATCATATCCTCATTAATCACATCACCATCATCTAGATCCTCATCGGAGTCTGAATAGTAAAAAGGACTAGCCCTATGGTCATCATCATGGTCAGACTCCTCCATTTCAGAATTATTGTCAAAGTGGTGGTTAGGCGAGAGGTTAGGTGGGTTCTCATTTTCCACTAAAAGGATTAGGGCGGGCATTTGGAAAATCCTACGACGAAAAACATGAATAACAGGAATCAAAACGATCAATGTTATTGTTATCCATCGAGATAGTTTACGAACAAAGGAAACAAAGAAATAAGATAGACTAAAGAAAACCTAAAAATAAAAATAAAATCTTACTAGAAAGGAATCTAGCAAGTAGACCTAATAAAAAGAAATTCTAACCTAGACAATAACTATTCCCCGGGCTGCGGCGCCAAAAACTTGATACGTGGGAATCGCACCAGGCTTTACCTCTCGAGGGATCTCGAGAAGCTTACAACCCCCACCAGGCAGTGTACCTGATCGATGTAGTATAGTATAGTGACAAGTACCGGGGAATTGATCGTTCAACTCAGGAATAGTGTCGCTAGGATTAGAAAGCCTAAAAACTAGGTCTAGAGGTGAGGGATGATTCTTTTTGTATTTTTTATATTTTATGAAAAGCAAGTAAAAATCTCGGGTTTTAGAGAAGTGAGCGGAATTAGTTGCTAATCAACTAACCCAATAACTAAGATGCAATTAAAATAAAATATCAAAAATGAAAATAAAACTAATTAAACTAGTGGTGTGAACAATAAATGGGAAAGTTTTGTTTACTTAGATTTCATTACTCCCTAGATATCTTTTACAGGTTGATAGTTTGTTACAGTTGCATGGATGACGGGTTATATTCCTTAATACCAATCGTGGGGTGGCGTACGTACTTCCCCAACTCTATAAGCTCCTACTTCACTCCTATGTCGAGCCTGCAAGAATCTCCTAACATGGGATCACTAGAATTCGCTCATGCATTAAACACAACCATAAAAACCTAGTACGCATTGGTTCATGTTTCTTAAGACGTTCAAGCAAGTTACACTATGGAAGTCTGCCAGTTTTCTTAAGCCTAACATCGAAATCATTCATCCATAACAACTATAAACAAGCAATCAACCCATAATCAACATCTAGGTTTCACTACATCTAAGCAAACACACAAGAGATCTAGCCTAGCATGTTAAAATCAAGACAAGCGTAAGATATATTCAAACAACACATAGACATATTGAATGAATTGAAAGGATACTTATCTTAATTGAACATGAAAGGTTTCAAGGGGTGAAAACCCTTGAAAATACTGATAAAATCGTGCTAGGGTTTATTCAAGTCGTCCCTAAAAATTGTCCTCCTTTTATGAATGAAAATTACAAAACTATATATAGATTTTCCAAGGTGACGGCGTCAAGAAGAAATTCTGACGCCGTCAACCCGCCGCCCATAATATTCTCGGATTGCCTAGATCCAGATCTGACGTCGTCAAGAGTAGTTTTCCTCTGGGCCGTCACGGATTCCATCCTCTTCACCTCTTGGTTTTCCTCTTGACGCCGTCATTAAGAAGTTGGTGACGCCGTCAGGTACTGTTCGCAGCAAGGAAAATTAAGACTTTGCCGTTTTCTTCACTTTTATGCTCCAAAAACGTCCAAAATGCTTTTTTTTCCAGAATTCTCTCCAAAAGTACCTAAAATCACAAAAGGAACGATTTAGGGCATTATTTGATCAAATAAATTCAAATTCCGGCTTAAATGACCCCCTAAAAACGGATCATTTTTCGCCTCATCAGGAGTCATATACTTCTGAATTACAATGGCCTGAACGGTGTTATGTTATATATAAAACATTAACAAACCTAAAAACAATAACTTGAGAAACATAAACATGATAACTAAAGCTTGACATACATACAAAACCAACAACACACTAGGATACGTGAGTAAGGCGGTCTAGTTTCCGAGTCACTATTTGCATCACTTAGATTACTCTAAACCCAGGTGAGTTCATAGCCTCATACTTTTTAAATTATGTGAGTTTTCGTAGCCTCACATCTTTTTAAACTTTCACTTTAAATGCTTTACAAACCCTGTGAGGGGGATACATGCAAAATGCTTTACTTAAAACCGAATACAAGTCTTTTTCTTTGGTTGTTTGCACGAGTAAACTAACTGCCACCAATACATAACCAAAATTCATGAATCTAATCGTTTGGGATATTTTACCCACGCGAACGTGAATATAGTTGATAGATCTATTGAAGTTTGACAACTCCCGTTGGTATTAACACCCCACTAGGTGGTACCAATAAGTACTATATTTGAATCCACTCAAGGTATAACTTTGGCAAGTTATCTTTCTATCCCCTCATGTTGGGTCTGCAGCCCACATGAACGGGATCGTTAAGGTGTGATTCATGAGCTTAGTGCAACATACTACGCTCCTGATAATTGTGCATGCATCACAATTATCACAAAATTTACATTTTCCCAGATGGGTGTAACAACTGAACCCAGGGAACTTGTATTCACTAACCCCTAAACCTATAATTCTCACTCAACACCTAGTGTTGACTTTTTAAGCTTGTATTCTAGGTATATTACTTCTATGGATCCATGGCAGAAGGAGGTACTGAACTCGGAGGACTTTTCATGGTTATCATTCAAACACAACATAACTCTTAGATTTTTGGGACCTCATCAAGAATAAAAGTATATCTTTTGTAATTAAAACTATGATAACTATGAATGATAACTAAATTTCCAAAACGTCTCTTTTCGAGTCGTTTTCTATTACTGTATCTGTGATTCTATGAAGTAATAACCCAAACACTTTATCCGCTGTGATCAGTGAAAAATGGGGGTGTTACAGTACAACCCTCCATCTTAACCTAGACACGAACCTGTGACCAAGACTCGACTCAATAAAACTCGACTCGATACACAAGGCTGTGAGCTCAAGCTCACGGCATCCCTTGTTTTCGCGACTCAATAACAACGACAACAACAAAAAGAAAGAAAATGATAGCAAACAATTATTTAGCTTCATATTTATTAGTTTTAATCTTTATTTAATCAAAAACTCTTGAAAATTCATGTACCTTCGACCGTCTGTATCAACAAAACGAGAGAGAGATGGTTTTGGTGATGAACTCGAGATGTGGCGGTGTTAATCGTGGTGTTGGGAGGTGTTTCTTGGCGCGTGACGTACGTCAAAATGATGGGGAGGTTGTAAGGAGTGTGGTGGTGGCGGCGGTGAGTTTAAGTGGCCGGCGGTGGTGTTTGTTTGGCCGGAAAAACGACTGGACAAGAGGAAGAAATAGGGTGCGGCTGGTTTGAGAGAGAAAGGGTGTCAAACCCTAAGTGAGGGTATAATGAGGTTTATATAGTAAAGTGTTTTGGACCTTGTGTGAACCCTATTGCACCCTTAGGGACTAAGATTGTAAATATATGCTAGGGTGGGAAGTGCAGTTTACCAAATCTTTTAGTATTTCGTTCTCGAGACAAATTTAGGTGTTAGAATGACTTCTCGTGACATTTTTATTAATTCCATCGAAAATTTTTATTTCAGGGTACCCGCCACTGCAACGCGCGAGTACCCTGCTAGTAATAATAATATGAATAATTATTAAAATAAAATAAATAAATAAATAATAATAATAATAATAATAATAATAATAATAATAATAATAATAATAATAATAAAAATAAAATAAGCAATAAATAAAAAAATAAAATTAAATAAAAAATTAAACATAAAAATTTTAAAAAATTTTAAAAAATTTAATAATAATATTAATATTAATAAAAATAAAAAATTATTATTAATAATAATATGAGTAAACTACAAAATACATCATTTACAAGTAAAAGGATAAAAATTCCTTTCGTGTTAAAATCATGTTTCATTGTTCATCTTTATAAATGTATATTGTTTAACGTTTATTGACCGAGAGACATTTTACAAGTGGGGGTGATTAACGGTCTAAAACTAGACCAGACCGGACCAATTAAATCCGAACCGGACCGAGACTGAATTAGCCTAAAACCTTAGACCGTAGGGGTCCGATCCGGTCTAAGAAGGCATAATAGTTAGGTTTTACATAAGACCGGTCCTGACCGGACTGAACCAAAATAAGAAAAGAATCCGGACCGAGACTGGACCGCTAGGCCTTCGGTTAGGTCGGTCTTTTCATTGTCTTTTCGGTCTCGGTCGGTTTTGAGTTGCGATGCTTAACCCTATTTATAGGTAGCTGAGTGGCATGTAAATCGTGAGAATATGAGAGCTTTAACGAGAGAGTTTACTTATGTTTGCAAATATAGTCCTTGAAGTATAATTGGCGAGAGAGAGAGTGTGAACAACGAAATGACGATAATACCCTCAATGACGTGGCACTTAACGAGAAAAATAACGAAAGTTAGCTCTCAGTGTGTTTTTTGCAAAAAAATGAAACGTTAATGGCGTTTTTGCCTCAACTTTTGCGCATTTGGACAATTTTAGTGACTAAATTTGCAATTTACCCATAATAATAAGAGTAAACTACAAAATACATCATGTTAGACAAAAATACTCCTTGTGTTAAAACTATGTTAATGAAAAAAAGTTTGCTTCATTCCTCTTTATAAATGTATACTGTTTAACGTTTATTAACGGAAAGATGTACATATTACAAATGTTTAGGGGTTGAAACGAGTCGAGCCCGAGTCTGTCAGAGCTCGAGCTTGACTCATTTATATATATATATAAAGCTTGATTATTAAACGAACCCAAACTTAAGCTCAAACTCGTTTAAGCTCGGGTCATTCGAGCTTGTTACCGTTCTAATCCAAAC
The DNA here is from genome assembly GCA_030686995.1 of Artemisia argyi. Classification (NCBI taxonomy): domain Eukaryota; kingdom Viridiplantae; phylum Streptophyta; class Magnoliopsida; order Asterales; family Asteraceae; genus Artemisia; species Artemisia argyi. Next base: position 28,705,900 of record CM060708.1, read on the forward strand.
GGCTCGACTCGTTTCCCTTCTAAAAGTGGCATGTAAATCGTGAAATATGAAAGAATAGAGAAATAAAGAAGTCCACTTTCCCACTAAACCAAGCCACCCTCCTCCTCCCAATAACCTCCCAACCACCATCATCAACAACAGATCTACCACAACACAACCATGTCGACACCATACAACGAACGAGACACCGTCCCCCTAAACCAAACCTCCCAATCCGACATCGACGAAATCGAAAACCTCATCAACATCTCCCACACCCAATCCCCCGTCCTCCCCGCGCGTCCACCTTCCCCCCCACGCGCCTCCATCCCCATCTCCTCCTCCCCCTCCCCTTTCATCCCATCCAACCTCCCCCCTCCTTCCATCCCCACCAAACCCATCCCGGCGGCGCCCCCACGTCAAACCCAAACCCAACAGCCGCCGAGTTTGACCGGGTTCGGATCTGGTCCGAACACGTTGACTGAGCCGGTTTGGGATACGGTGAAGAGGGATTTGTCGAGGATTGTGAGTAATTTGAAGCTGGTGGTGTTTCCTAATCCGTTTAGGGAGGATCCTGGGAAGGCGTTGAGGGATTGGGATTTGTGGGGCCCGTTTTTTTTCATTGTGTTTTTGGGGCTTGTTTTGTCGTGGAGTGCGAGCGTTAAGAAGGTCGGTTTTCTGGATCTGGTTTACGCGTTTGTGAATTGGGCTACATCGTTTGATTTATGTTTATTTGGGTCATTTTATTTGATAGGCGTTATATATAGGTAGATCATTGGTTAAAATGAATGCTAGTGTATGTATACGGTAGACGAATAAGGATTTACCTAGGGTAGTCGAGCCTTTAAGATAGGCACCCAACTAGGTTTGAAGTGTGTTTTCTAAAACTTTGGGGACGCCTTTACCACTAGGCCACATTAGGGATGGTTCAAAATAGTATTGGATGTGCTAGAGGTAAAATGCTTATATAGGGAGTGTTTGATTAAGCGTATTTATGGGATTATTAGCTTGTATATTTTTGACTTATATTCATAAGTTTCAAAATAAGCCAGGAAAATGAGGCTTATGAAACATAAGCTGAAAAATATAAGCTCATAAGCCCTAAATAAGCTTAACCAAACACCTGGTAATCCGGTATTAAGTGAAGACCTGAATGTTTTGTTTAATAATGCAGTATGCTAGTATGGATAAAGATCAAACGGCTTTAGGAAACATGTTAGCTCAATCATGTGGCTGACACTCATTTTAAGTTCAAATTAGAATTGGGTTTGGAAAGGAGAGGGTTATGTGGTACATGTATAAGCTAGGGGTTTGTTTGTTAATTTTGTTCATTGTGTTGAAACAAAGTTTTAGGTATTTGTTTGCTTTTAGATTACGGATGAAACTATAGTCTTAATTTCTTGTGCTCCATTTTTTTAATGTTTAAAATGCGCTGCTTAAGCATAAGTTTTTCCTTGCAACTTCATAGTTGCTTTTAATCTGCATAGTTAGTTTTACTCTGCCACATGGAGGGTCACCAGTATTCATCATTAACAACTAATCAGTGAATTAGACATCTGCATATTTGAAGTTTTTATTAATTTTGACGTTCTCAGTTTGTGTTCATCAATCCACTATTTTTAACAGAGAGTGAACCTTTCTAGTTTTGTTTGCATAACCTTAGGAAATATAATAATCTAAATAATAAGGGCTAGATGATCACCTAACATAACCTTAGGAAATATTTCTAGTTCTGCTAAATGCTTTTAGAACACTCATTCCGTTTTCGTATGAGCAGGAACATATTGTATTTGGCACAGACAAGTGATGTAATCATTTTGTTGGAAAGTAACTAGTCTTTCTTGACATAGATAATGACATATATGTGAATGTCGTTTGTTTAATTATTCAAATATATTCTACTAGTGCCATTTTTTCATGTGAATGTGTTATTGATGTTCAAAGACGATAAAATGCTTTCAGCATGGCCTGTTCCTGCTTTTATTTCCCCTATTCTTAGTCGCCATCTTTGGTTACTATATCTTTATATGCTACCTGAAGCTCCGTTCCTTTTTTGATAGGTTTCTAAATACTTTACCGATTTCTCATGAATTTCTTCCATCGACGCCCTCTAAACTACTTTAGAAAACTACATTAATTATCTATTGCTTAAGGTTTATTTCTAATTTATCTATATACTGTAATTCAACCATTATTTCCGTGGTTTATGCTTAAGATTTTTGACAACATATTTGAGAATAGTGTCCTTTGCATCTAGAGTATGACCTTGGTCCATATCCTGTACCTATTGCAATCCTTTGAATAATTAGTGTATTATCAAAATTTTGTTCTTCTACTGAACCACTAAAATTTAAATATCTTATTTCACGTGGGTGTTTACTATTTAAGTACTAATACTCTAATAGCATGAACCACAAAAGGTGGTACATTTATATATTACTGTATGATTTTTGAACTAGTTCTTTTCATATCTAAAACAGATGTAGACAAATTTCATTTCGAGCTTGTCTTTTTAAGCCAAGCTAAAGAGTTTTCTATTTGGGTAGAACTAAACACTTGCTTCTGTTAACATCTTACCTGATCCATCATCGGCGGAGGAGTCATCAAACATCATATGATTTGTTGAAAAAGTTAACTAGTGCAAAAATTGAACCTCTCAGCCTCAACAACATCTGTTCTCCTAAATCGGGGTTTAAACTGTGGCTCGATTTGCACATCACCATGCGATTATATAATGAGTTTCTAAAGGCATGACGGTGTGTTCACTGCTAACTTTAAAACCTTCATATATTAAATATACCTAACTCGAACCACAGATTTAGACACTGGTTTAGGATATCACATGGTCTGATGATATGTGAATCGATCCATGGTTTTAGACCTGATTTAGGAGATGGGGTGGTTTGAGGTTACACGGCTCAAGTTTTGTGTCATTTCATCTTTTTAGAAAATCATAAAGAGGAAAATATCTAGTGTTATTAATGATGGGTCAAGCGACATGCTAATAAACGTAAGTATTTTTTTACCTTCACCCAAATAAGTCTGCCAATTGATTAAAAATATTAGAATTTTTGTGTGAAAAAACTACCATTTGATTTGTAATTACAAAGCTGATAACTAGTATTTTCCGTGAAACTAGGTAGACCGTAGATGGAAGTTAAGCATATATAAGATTATATTTTATATACGTACTAATTTTGTAAGACAATTACTTGAACAGTTGAACTATGTGTTAAAAATACACACACCATTGAAAGTCACAAGCTAACATATGTTTAAAGACAACAAACAAATAAATAACATTTGTTTTAGTCCACATCCGCCAAGCTTGACTGGATTTGGATCAGGGCCGAATACGTTGATTTAGCCGGTGTTGGATACCGTGAACAGAGATATGTTGAGAATTGTTAGGGATTTGAAATTTTTCCGAATCTGTTTAGTGGAGATCCTGGAAAAGTGCTGAGAGACTAAGATCTGTGGGGCACCTTTTTCTTTATTGTGTTCCTAGGACTTACGTTGTTGTGGTCTGCATCTGTTTAAAAAGTATGTGATTTATGTTGCTTGTTTGTTTAGATTTGGTGTTGTAGGTTATAATTGGATTTGATGATGTTGTTAGTTTAATATCTATTTAATGAAGTTAAATTAAGTGGAGGTTTTGTTGATATGATCGAAACAAGGTTTTGAAAGTATATCTTTGCGCTAGAGCTAGTTAACTCTTGTGAATTTTTGCTAGACGTGCGTCCGGTTAGTCGCACTAGATTGTGGCCAGATGCTTGTCCTGGCGGCAAGGAGGTGGCTAATATGTGAGGCCTCAGGTTTATCTGGCATCTTTTCTTGATGTGGCGATATTACAATCTACCATCTCCATGTTGGCTGTGGATGGGGACTGGTTGATGGGTAGGTTACTTGGCATATTTGAAGGTGTTTGGGATTGCTTATTTTTTCTGCTTATAAGAAGAAACAAATAAGCAGCTTAAAATAAGAACTTTAGGAAATAGTGTTTGGATATGCTTATTTCACTGCTTATGTAAAGTTAGATGATTAAGCCTCTTTAGGGAACATGTGTTCAGCTTTTTCTTGTGGTTGAACTTGCTCCTTTTAGTTGGACACGTTTTAGAAAACGAGGGGTTATACATGTTTAAGCTATAAGGTTGTTAGGTTGATACTTGCTCGCCGGTCATGAAACTTGATTTTTTATGCTCCATTTTTTAATATTTAAATAACCAATAAGAGCTTAAGTTTTGCCTAACAAATTCCGATACTTGGGGACGTTTGATTGGGAGTTTAACACTACTACGTGAGCGACTACTGGGTGAGTTAAACATACTAAAAATTGAAGTGAGTCCCCATCTTTGATTACTTTTCTAGGCTTGTCCAGAATTCCATGCGAATTTAATTAGTCTCTACATACTTCGATAATTTAGCATCACTATCTGTCATTGTCAGTCCGAAACTACTTACAACAGATTACATTCATAATTTTTTTTTGGCAAGTATATGTCATAGCTATCTGAATAATGTTATTCAAACATAATATGTATGCTAGGAGCTTTCTAAATCTCGATCAGATATTCAAACAACATATTTCATTACATCTTAATAATGGTCCTGCCACATATCCTCCATTGAGTGAAATTCTTTGAATAATAGGTGTATCCTCTGAAGATTGTTTTTCTTTCATAACTATAAATTCTTGTTTCACTGGGGTGTGTAGGCATCAACCGCCACAAACATCAAGAAACATCAGGTTGTAGCATTATGTGCAAAATTTTTAAGACGTTGGGATACGAATTCGCCTTTTGTGATACACGTTCGGGAAACCTGAAAAATGGGGATGTAATTATAGTAGGGGTACAGCAATTTGGTTACTTCGTATTCAACACACATGCGTAGTCATATGCTGCTTGACTATACACTTTGTGCTAACAACAACCTTGTACAATGCGAAATTGTGATTGCACTTGCAAAATTGTCTTCTATAGATTTGTAAGTGTAATGTAATAAATTCTGCAACTGCCTAATTTACTGGTCATTACTGAATGAAGAGCAGGCCTTCGTGGCTCTTGTGACCCTTGAAGTAGGTCATCGTAAGTATCGTTCAGCAGACATGATTGTAAGTATGTAACCTGTGTAGGATGTATGTAGTAGGCTTGCACAAACTAATTCTAGAATTTGAAGAATTAATATTCAATATTAAGTTGCAGGGAGAGTAGATTCTAGCTGTCTTGCTTTAGATTGCTGTGAAATAATCGGTTTGTAGGCTTTCACTTAGATAAAGAAGGGAGAACTAGGGGAAATTTGGGTAGTGAAAGTAGTCCGGTGTAGCAGTTGGAAAGCTCCATGTTTTTAGGTTTAAGATGTGTTTGGAGGTATGAACCTAGATGACCTTAATATAACCTGTGTGAGTCACTGCCCTAGCATGATGACTTTGGAGCCTGGCTTGTTCATTGTTGCTGAGAAATGATGTATGCGCCTAAACTTTTCTTCAGTGCCTAATAAAGTAGAAGAGTCTACCTGATAGATTCATGTTTCCATAGCCTGTAATGATGACTATGTGAAAAGCTTGAAACATCCATTAATAGAGTCCTATGTTGGGTGTGTAGAAGATGGAATGATTAACATGTTGAATATAAGAGGTTGAAAGAAATGATGTCCAAAAGTACAAATGTAAACATGAAAGTTGTCAGTTTGACTGAAAGTTATAAGGATCTGTAACGGTCACTTCTCAACGAGATTTATGTTTGGTTTTAAAGTAAAGATCATCAATCATTTGACAGCAAAATAGCTGCACTTGTCTTGCATCCAATAGTTATATTAAAGACCGTTTATCTTCTCTGACACCATTTACTAAAAAAATTTATGTGATACAAGACAATTTGCTATCTTTTACAACAGGAACTGATATTTTATATTATCTTCCGTTCAAGTGCCTGCCGAGACTTATCTTATAACTTGTTTACACTTGTGTCTTCACTGTCTTGCAGTCTGAAGTTTTTGCTGTTGCCTTTGCACTCCTTGCAACAGGTGCCATCATTCTGACATTGAATGTTCTGCTGCTGGTAATATGCTCTTTACTCTGTCAATAAAACTCTTTTAGAACATTTTTGACTATACTGTTAACCAATTAAAAAAATTCTTATTAGTATATTCAACAATAAAAAAGGTGTTACAGGTTTTTAAAACAGTGCAACTCTTGTCATAACAACTTTATCTGCGACGACTAAAAGACGGTTATATTCTGGTTGTTTGTAGGGTGGTCATATAATCTTCTTCCAAAGTCTCAGTCTGTTGGGTTACTGTCTATTCCCATTGGACGTCGGTGCCCTAATCTGCATGTTAAAGGACAATGTCATTTTAAAGATTGTGGTGGTGTGTGTGACATTAGCGTGGAGCGCATGGGCGGCATATCCCTTCATAAGTATGGCAGTCAATCCTAGAAGAAAAGCTCTCGCCCTCTACCCCGTTTTACTCATGTATGTGTCTGTTGGTTTCCTTATCATTGCCATTGATTAGCTTCCACGGAAATCAACACTTTGTTATACAAAATTCTTTTATGACTTAATGAATGATCGAATGAATGCCCGTTTGTATCTGATGTGGGTTCTTACTCTCTATGGTATTTGTAAGAAAGTTTTGACTGAACAATAGTGATTACACTTTGTTAAAAAGTGGCTTGTATGTACTTGCAGTTGTGTTCCATAATATTTAACTCCTTATGCCTTGTGGGAAATAAGTTTTGTACAAAGTCATGCAATGTTGTGTTCAACATAGAGTATCCGGAGTTGTAGTTGGGAATAATCAAATTACAATGTTGTGTTCAACATATTACGTACGCTTGAATATTTAAAAAGAGTAAATTGCAAAAACCATTCGTTTGGTTCGGCTGAATTGCAAGTGGAGACTAACTTTGAAAATGCACGCGCACAATTCACGTGAGGAACTTTGGCTTGTAAATATTACCGGTGAGGACTAGGGTCCTGCAGAATTACAGGACTCCAATAAAACTACATAGTACAAATTTTGTTAAAAAAATCCTTAATTTTCTCCAGGACTCCAATAAAACTACATAGTACAAATTTTGTTAAAAAAATCCTTAATTTTCTCTAATGCATCGGGTCTATAATATTTGTTTAGTTTGTCTCTTTTTATCAAATAAAATATCCGCTGAATTTCTTTAAAATCAAACATATCAATTCAAATCGCATTTTCTTAGTTTTGTTTTCTTGAATTACGATTACCCACTTGATTTAAACGACATCAATTTTTATGATTTACTCTAGGAAAACCACATCAAGTGCGTCAAATTGACAATATAAAACGTAGTTTTAACTATTTCATTATTTTAAACAAGTTTTATATTCTCTAAACTACATTTTCATCATAAGTATTAGTTTTATGAAAAAATATGTGTTTTAAAATTTTTAAAACTTATAATTAATTTTTATATATCCAAAATGGAAGAAAGGTATACTTCATTATATAATTGACATCTTGTTAAATATTGATCTCTTTCTTGACCATTTGACGTATTCAAACGATGTGGGATAGTAGCTGCAAAAGCCTTACCAGGAAATCCCCCTCTGTCACTCTCATCAACAAAGAAATTTTGGGATACACATCTAACTAAGCAACCAGCAAGTGACAGTAATTAGTAAATCATATATTCATTACTCTTTACTGTACAAAATTTGCTGTACTTTGGGATACACATGAGAAATCTGAAAAATGTGGTTATGACTAACGATTATGTTTGAGGCACCATACTTTCGTATTCATAAATTGCTAGAGAAACAAACTTTGTGCTAATAACGACCTTGTACAATTTTTCACATAGAACAAACGAAGTAATTAATTGTGATTGTATATAGAAAACTGTCTTGTTTACATTTGCACCGTATTGAAATCTGTCACCGATTGTTGCTTATGGCTATTGCACGGTCACTACTGAATGAAATAGCAAGCCTTGCTGTCTCTTGTTACACTTTAAAGAAGGTCTTTGCTAAGTAGCATTAAGATGACATGATGGATGACTTGAGAAGGATGGTCTGTAGTTCGCATTTACCAACAAATATTATAATTTGTAAGATTAAAATTTGATAGTGAGTTGGGCTATAGTGTATTCATACTCTTAGTTGAGATTATTGTTGGGTTATAGATTTAGATACTTTCACTACGATAGAGAAGGGAGAAGCAAGAGGAAATTTGTGAATACAAAGATGTGTTGGGAGGCATGTACCTACATGACTACTATAAACGTGTGCGAACAGGGGACTTCACAACCTTGCAAGTGGAGACTAACTTTAAAAGTACACACAAACACAATTCACGTGAGGAACTTTGGAGTGCAATTATTACCAGTGACGGAACTAGGGAGTCTCGCGTGTTACAGAACTAAAACTAAGAAGTACAAATATCGGTAAAAAAAATCTAAATTTTCTAAAATGCACATGGTCTAACATAATCGGGTCTATAATATTTGTTTAGTTAGTCTTTTATTAAGTAAATATAAGCCGAGTTTTATTAAAATCGTGCATTTCAATTGAGATCATATTTTTCTTAGTTCTGTTTCGATTCAAAAAATTTTATGCACCCACCAATTTTAAACAGAACTTGTTTTACAATTTACTTTAAATAAACATCAAATACATGACAATATAAAACTGTTATACATCAAACATGTTTGAACTATTTCATTATTTTAAACAAGTACTAAATTCTATAAATTGGCGCAAATTTCATCCCAAAATTATTATTTATTTTGAGAAACAAATGAGCAGCAATTTAAAAATTTTAAAACTTATCATTGTTTTTTTTATAGCCTATATAAAATATATAGTTATAGTTATTCCAACATAGCCAAAATGGAAGAAAAAGTATGCTTCATTCAACAATTGGCATCTCTTTTAATAATGATCCTTTTCTTGACAATTTGACTCAATCAAACGATGTGGGATAGTACATCTATATAAGTGGTGATAGTGTAATTAGTAAATCATATATTCATTTCTTTTATTAATTACTCTTATTAAACAAAGAGTTTAAGTAACAAGAAATTTGTGTACAAGCTTCGAACTTAAGTCTTTTACTCATATTAAACAAAGAGTTTAAACCATATGAAACAATCAAACAGGATAATTGCATCATTCTTATTAGTAGAAACATTGCGTAAAAATATAAAAGATACCTAACCAAGAGTTTGAATAAGATGAATGGTTGATTCATTCCAAATACAGTACTCGGAAAGTGTAGAGTCGCCCTCAAGCTGCTTTTGGGGTAAAAACATATTTGCTTATCTGCGGGAATATCTTCCTTCTCCCTTTCAGTATTTATATAGTATAACCAAAATCCGGGAATATCTTCCTTCTCCCTTTCAGTATTTATATGGTGCAACCAAAATCCGGCCGTGAAAGCTCGGACGGAGCAGAAAACAAAATAAAACATTAAAGCAATAACTAGTTATTTGATGAAGACATCCACATTAAAGCAATAACTTGTTATTTGATGAAGACATCAGACACCAAGCAGAGAGAGAAACCTTTTTTCTTTTCAATATTTTTTTTAGAGACATTGAAACCGCTACTAATATTAAGACACTCAAAAGTCAAATACTAAAAGAGATAGTAGCAGTATGATTTCCACCCTTAAGAGAGTCGAAACCATTAGTTTTAGTCAACATCCAAGTCTTTTGCCAATGGATTCAGTAAAGAAAAGTTTTCAAACATGATCCACCCCTGATCCCATCGATAAGTTCAAAGAACCTTATGCATATGAACTAAATCTATTTGCTTGTTGCACCCCATTATATTCAGTCTATAGCTTTCCCAAACTGCTGTTCACAGAATTTGTTAAAAGCATCAAATATTGGATTTACGGGACGACGCTCATCATCTTCATCAACCCATTTGTCCCAATCAACTTTAACGTAAGGTGGAGTCTTAGCATCTCCGGTCAAAAGTTTATTCCACCATCTTGGCTCCGCTTTCTTCAAAATGCAAAAAATACTTCTCTCGCCGATATTTATCGTGATCTCGTTAACTTTGTCGGCTAGGTCAAGCTTGAGATCATATGCATGCTGACCGGCTGTAGCAGAGAATGAAAAGACACCTTCAGGAGCAAAATTAACTATCACATCCTTAGATCACAAGGTGTAGTCAAAGAGATTTATCTCCTCATTCGGGTTTCACGTGTGCCACATCACCCAACACCTCAACATCAACTCATCACAACAAACCCCCTCCTCATTAAACAACAAACCTCAACTTCCCCATTAAGGTCTCACCACTTACACCTTTATTTTTTATTCATTTCATTAAATAAATTAAATTCATTTCACAAATACTTAAAAATAACACAACATATTAATTTTATTTCATCCAAATTAAAAAGTTACGATACGGAAAAAACCCATACGATTTGCGCAAAAAAATACGATACGACACGAAAATAAAGAAACGGATAAATACGATATGCAACATCATCAATAATTTATAAAGACTTATAATTATCGATGAGTGCTGACTTTTTTTCACAAATTTGCAATACTTGTTCTCTGACCATTCTCAATGCGACTTGAATTTCCAAATCTGTTTCATCATTTATTAAATAGGAGTGTATAAACGTTTAAGATTCAAAACCGGAGCGGGATAATTTTAAAATTTCAAATTTCAAAATTTCAAACAAAACAATAAAAACGTGTGCAAATTCAAAATTCAAATTTCATCTGAGCGGGATAATTTCAAACAAAACAATAAAAACGTGTGCAAGATCGTCAGGAAAGGGAGCGTGAGGCGTACCTCAAAAGGAAACAGGATCGGAAGAACAAATGAGCAAAATGGCGATGGGCTCAGGGACTTCCACCTGTGCCATCGAGTGAGGACGATTCAAGTGCCTCCTATTCGAGTCACGAGGGCTATTTGTCTGATGATTCATTTTATTGAATCGTAGTTTTTATTATCGTATGGTAGTTTATGGTTTTTAATTTCCGTTTCTTAGTTTAATGTTGTTATCGTATTTGTAAAATAATTGTATGTTGTTTCAAGTTATTTCAATCCTATGTTTAATATAGTTGCATTAGCATTTACACATTACATTCTTATAAAAAAAACTATCTATTTGAAACTACAAATACATTTTACTTTCACAAATATAAACATACATTTGAAAAAAATTAAATTATACAACTAATATTCAAAGGAAAAAAAATGGAATGTCAGAAACTCACCTCTTCGTCGGCACGGGGAGGAACGCAACGGGGAAGAACGGCATGGCACATTTGGTGTAGTGAAGAGGAACGGCTCGCCGTTGCCTCTTCCACGTCGGACGGTGAGCATGGCTTCTTCGGCTACACCTTGTGCTCTTAGTATCAGCCAATTCAATTGTGAGATAAACCTCGTACTCTCTCTGGGCCCACTTAATCTCGGGATGACAAATCATCTTTCTGTTCTTGTTTGAAGACGAAAGAGAAAACCCTTAAAAAAAAAAAGAAACGTCGTAGGTGTGTGACTGACTTGAATAAACCTGTGGGTCATGATATATTATTTCGCCATATTTATAGAGCACAAGACATAGAGAAACCCTAATGACCCAAAGACAGGCTTGGGCCAACTAGCCTATCACCTAATATATTCATCTTTTATTGATTCTCATATTATAAAACAGTCTAGCTACTTAACAAGAATTTTGGTTACAAGCTTTGAGCTTAAATCTTGTAGGTCACGTTAAGATTTTCTGTGATTAATTATTCACTTTTGGTTCCCATTTGATCGAATACCCTAAGTTCTTTTATTATATGTAAAAGAAGAATTCGCTGATAATTTGGGGAAGAAATGTCAAAGAGCAGCTAAGACGTGACAAAGATAACTTGAGATTCAAATGCAAGTTACAAGTGTACGACAAGCATGCTCCAAGCTCATAAGTCATAATGCATGGCCAAGGCTGTGAAGTCCCATATAATTAAAAGTGATGTGACTCGCTCTACATGCCTCCTAACACATCCTCTGTATTCACAAATTTCCTCTTGCTTTTCCCTTCTCTATCGTAGTGGAAGTATCTAAATCTACAACCCGACAGTAATCTTAAGTAAGAGAATATGAATACACTATATATATATCCTCCAACTCACTATCAAATACTGATCTTTCAAATTATTGTATTTGCTGGTAAATGCGAACCACAGACCATCCTTCTCAAGTCATCCATCATGTTTGCATATTGGTACCTAACAAAGACCTACTTTAAAGTGTAACAAGAGCCACCAAGGCGTGCTATTTCATTCAGTAGTGAACGTACAATATAGCCATATGCAACAATCAGTGACATATTTCAATACAGTGCAAATGTAAACAAGACAGTTTAATTTCGATGTACAATCACAATTAATTACTGTATTTGTTCTCTGTGAAAACTTGTACAAGGTCGTTATTAGCACAAACTGTGTTTATCTAACAATTTATGACTCTAAAAGCATGGTGCCTCACACATAATCAGATTTCTCATGTGTATCCCAAAACAGCAAATTAAAGTCTTTGAATTGTACAAATCCTTAGGAATTGCAACTTTTAGTATCGATCTCCAATAGGTATAATCCGGTGTCCCTATTAGAAATTTGCAACCATTTCAAGTAGAAATAATGTAGGCTATGTTTGGCGCGGAGCATTTTGGGCGATGAGCGGTGAGCAATGAGCTTTTTGATTCTTATTGTTCGTTTGGCAAAGGAGCGGTCAGCTTTGCGATTTTTTAGGAATGCTCATTTTTCCAATGCTTCTTTAAAAAGCTGTGAGCGGTGGGCTGTGAGTTGTGGCTACTACTCACAGCTCACTGCTTACTGCTACCGCTCACTGCTACTTTTACCAAACACATGCACCTGTAGTCAACCTCACTTTCTAATTTCAGAGTTTTGTTTTATTTTCCGTATATATATTTGAAGAAATAAAGTAGTAAATTTCACTTTTTAATGTGTTATTATTTTCCGTACAACTTTTAGTATAGATCTTCAATGTTCTAATTAGGTGTACATCATTAAGGATTCTCTTGCACAGGTAAAGTTACCTTTGAAAATCCATGTACATTCTCCAGAGAATTCTTACCATTTAGGCAGGATTTTCCAGTGATACATGCAACTGAGAACGAACACTTGGTTTCATGCTCAAAACATTATTTGTTTTTTTTACAATAGGGAACGGCGAAGTGCTATTCGTACAAGATATGAGATCAAATATCTTAATACCTCGTAAGATTGTGACTCGTTATTTAGCTTTAAGCTTTATATGTTATAACTATATGTCTATTTTCAGACAGCTTGATTATCTATTGGTACGTTTAAGCTCTATATTGTTGTACCTCATGCTCTCCCTTATTTATTTCCTAGCAGTCTGAAGTTTTTGTTGTTGCCTTTGCTCTGCTTACAACAGGTGCCATCATTCTGACACTGCTGGTAATATTCTTTTCTCTGTCTTATAAGTGTATTGAGCAATAAGATAGGTGTAGAAAATAGTATGAAAAAAAGGTGAATAATTAGCTATCGTTTCCCCTTAATTTTTCCGTATTGAGGCAGCTGATGAAACTAATTATTATATCGAAACATCGAAGAAACCCCTTGAACGAGACCCCTGGCCAATATGTTCCTTTTATTAGTCTTTTTTCATGTAAATGTTGTTGTAAAAGCTAAGTATGAGGCTCTGGTTGTTTGCAGGCGGTCATATAATCTTCTTCCAAAGTCTGAGTCTATTGGGTTACTGTCTATTCCCTCTAGACGGTGTTAAACGACAATGTCATTTCAAAGATCATGGTCGTGTGTGTGACATTGCCACATTGTCATGTAGTAGTGCATGGGCTGCATATCCCTTCATAACTATTGTCTATTGCAATCGTCGAATGGTTTTACTCATGTATGTGTCTGTTGGTTTCCTTATCCTTGTCATTGAGTAGTTGCCACGGAAACCAACACTTCGTTTTGCAAAATTCGTTTATGACTTGATCAATGATCGAATGAATAATGCCCGTTTGTATCTGATGTGGGTACCTACTCTCTATGGTATTTCTAAGAAATTTTTGACTGAACAATAGTGATGACACTTCGTGAAAAAGTGTTCCATAATATTTATCTTCTTATAACTTGTGGGGAAATAAGTTTGTACAAAATCATGCAATGTTGTGTACAACTAAACCGTTTATCTGAAGAGAAGTTGTAGTTATGAATAATCAAATTGCAATATTGTATTCAACATACTAGTTATAATGCCTGCGCACGCGCGGGTTTTTAAAAATTTTTTGAATCATATATTTTTATTTATTAAAAAACAAATAATTTAATCTTTGTTTTGTTTGATTTATGATGTTTAATTATAATTTTTTATTATTAAAGATAATTATTTAAAAATTTTAATCCTATTATTAATTGCATTTTATCTATATTTTTTGTATTTATCTTCTACTTGTGTTAATTGCATCTTATCTATATTTTTTGTATTTATCTTTTACTTGTGTTATGGATAAATATAAAATGTTACCTAATAAGAAAATAATTTTTTTTAAATACAATTATTACTAAATAAGGTATGAATGCATTTTTTTTGAAATGGAAAATTCTCGGAGTTTTGTTTTATTATATAAAAGATTACGTACGCTTGAAATATTTAAAATAAAAAAAATAATAATATATAAATAAATAAATAAATATTGCAAAAGGCGTTCATATGGTTTGGCTAAATTGCAAGTGGAGACCAACTCTAAAAATGCACGCACACAAAATTCACGTGAAGAACTTTGGCGTCTAATTATTACCAGTGATGTTATTATGGGCTCTCGAAATGTTACGGGACTCTAATAAAACTATGTAGTACAAATTTTGACTAAAAAATCCTAAATTTTCCAAAAATACACACGGTCTAACAGAATCGGGTCTCTAATATTTGTTTAGTTAGTCTATTAAATAAAATATAAGTTGAATATATATATTACACGATAAAGTATTTAAGACATGTTAAAAAAAATCTTAAAATTTCAACCAACACATTTTATTATGAAATTGTATTGGTTTTTTTTTTTATGAAATCAATAGCTAGCATCATACTCATCATAAATAAATCAAACTTTTATTAGTTTTGGTTATAATAACATTAGTTACAACACTTTAAATTATTTTTTGTAGACATTTTTTTTTAATATTTAAAAAATACAATGCAATTTAATAGAATAAAAAAAATGTTTATAACCTTAACTAACTATTGACTCTTCAACTGTTCTAATAAATGTTATTTTTAATTTGCAAACAAGTTGATAGTACATATAGTTGTTAAAACCGGACCGGACCAACAGGTTCAATTGATTTAACCGGGAACCAGAATTGCAACCGGTTCGGCTAACCAATAAAAGTTGTCTGAAAGCGAACCTGAGAGAACCGTTGAAACCGGTAAAAATAGATGAACCAAGCCGGACTAGGATCATTTTATTCTTGTTTTTCTCAAATTAATCAACTTGCCATTGTTATTTTATAAGTGCCTAGACTATAATCACAGTATCTGTCGCCGCTGCAACGCACAACACCTGCTAGTTTTATTGAAATCATTTCAATTGAAATGACATTTTTCTTAGTTTTGTTTACTTGAATTACAATTCAAAAAAAGTTATGCGCCCACTTATTTTAAGCAAAACCGGTCCTTACTATTTCCTTTAAAAAAAACCCTATCAAATACATCAAATTGACAATAAAAGAATTTTATAGGTCAAATAAGTTTTAACTATTTCTTATTTTAAACAAACTTTAAACTATTTATTATTTTGAACAAATTCTAAAGTTTATAAACTGCAATGGAATTTATTCCCAAATTAAAATTAATTTAGAAATAAAGCCAAGTACCATTTAAAAATTTTAAAACTTATAATTAATTTTGTATGTAGCCTGTAGACTACATATAGTTTGATAGTTATACACTTATACCCAACATAGTCAAACATGAAGAAAAGGTTTGCTTCACTCATCAATTGGCATCTCAATTAATATTGATCCCTTTCTTGACCATTTGACTCGTTCAAACTATGTGGGATGGTAGCTGCAAAAGCAAATTTCAGGAAATCTCCTTGCTTTTCTCTCATTATTAATAATATTTAAGAAATTTTGGGATACACATCTAAATAAGTCTTCTTTTGATCGAATACTCTAATTTAGTCTACTTTTATTACACGTAAAAGAAGATTTCGTTGATAATTTGGGATGGAAATGTCGAACAGCAACTAAGATGTGACAAGTATAACTCGAGATTCAAATGCCAGTTACAAGTGTATACCTTCGAACATTGAAGATCTATGCTATAAGTTTTAATTCTTAACTACATTTTCACAGTGATTTTCCAACACACATTATAAAGTGAAGTTTACTACTTTATTTCTTCAAATATATTTATGGAACATAAAGCAAAACTCTAACATTGTAGGAAGCTGAAACAAGAGATAACGTTATAACATAAACTGATCAAATACTTTTCTACTTGAAACTGTTGCAGATTTCTAATAGGGAAACCGGATTATACCTATTGGAGATCTTAAACAAGCTAAGTGTGCACAATCCATACTAACAAGCCAACAGCCTCTAAACTCCAAGGGACGCACACAAAACCATATGAAACAATCAAACAGGATAACCGCAACATTCTTATTACTAGAAACATTACGTAAAAATATAAAAGATACCTAGCCAAGAGTTTGAATAAGATGAATGGTTGATTCATTCCAAATACAGTACTCGGAAAGTGTAGAGTCGCCCTCAAGCTGCTTTTGGGGCAAAAACAGTACTTGCTTATCTGCGGGAATATCTTCCTTCTCCTGAATCTTGGCTTTCACATTATTGATTGTGTCGGAGCTTTTCACTTCTAGATGTATGATCTTTCCAGTTTCATCAATCAAGACATATATCTGCTTTGTGACTGTGTCATCCACAAGACGAATGGTTGACTTGTTCTGCACTGAGTAGCGAGAAAGTATAATGCCGTCTTCGAGCTTGTGTCCAGCATAGATCAGTGTCTGTTGGTCAGGGTGAATACCTAATTCCTTGTCTTAGATTAAGGCTCAGTTCCTTGACAGTGTGGCGACAATTGACATCCAGAGGGATCCTCTTTCCAGAGATGGCCTCAACAGTTATCTTTAGACTTTAAAGCTCCTCTATAAACAGGAACCAGATAAAGGACAGAATTCCTAGTGATGTTGTAGTCTGAAAGGGTACGTTCGATTTTCACAATCCACATTCCAGAAAACAGAAAAAAGAAAAAAAAAAAAAAAGAAAAAAAAAAAAAAAAAAAAAAAAACCAACTTTGGTTAAACCAGGCAAGACCTTCCTTGTCATGGATCATGGTCTTCACCTCGCCGAGGTTATTAGACGGTGAAACTCCAAGTGAGAAGGTCTTTTGCGTGACGGTCTGGATGTAAATCTGCAACGGTGGGGGAGCTCAGGGGGTGATCTTGAAGCAGGATACATCCACGTTAACACTCTGGTTACATATACATCGAAACTTCATAGGATGCATGCGTCTGATCATAGTCTCCAAATCTTTAGGGTACTCCATACTGATGGTCTTAGCGGCAGGGCCTGGTACGAAAATAGAGTATGATGATTCCTTGAGATCGATTGCCTTTGATCATCGATTGTAATGCAAGAGGAAAAAGAGATGAATGTTATGGATGGACATGCATAGTTTTTATACAATCGTTGTGAGTGCCACACTATGTTACTTAAACCAACAATTTAACAAAACTTGGCCCAACTTAATAAAACAATCAGTTGATAAGCAACGGACTTATACTTACGGTTAAATTTATCAAATACTAAGAGTTTTGTTTCAATATAACCATCAAATTTTTATTTCATCTTTTAGTCAAACTTTCAATAATATTTTATCATTGCATTTTTTTATTTTTATTTTTTAATCTTAATAGAACAGAAACTTAATTACTACTGTATTTGATGATTTATCTTTGAATACCATAAAAATAACTATGAATGTTTTTCATATATTGGATGTTTTATCTTTTAGTCAAACTTTAACTTTGAATGTTTTTCATATATAGCTGATATATAAAGTTTTTAAATTTGGTTTTTATTACATGACATCGTGTCTTAAATTTTTGTCTCCGAGACGACACCAGATTTGTAAGTTGTGAACATGTTAAACTGAGTTGCAAAGGCTTAGAACAAGCTGACATCGGATCACTGATTCATTCTAACAAAACAAGTTTTATCTCCTCGTCAAATGTATCTTTCCTTGAATGTTTGCAAAGAAACAAACTTTATTATAATACACCTAAATAGGATCCAAAGTGTGGTTTGAAGCAAGCAACATCGAAACAAACCTTGTTTTGATTGAGGTTCATCTCACAAAAGTAGATTCAAAAAAAAGTCAGGGTAAGTTAAGACCTCACAAATTCGTAACCATTTGCCATAGTGATAATAATGTTAACTTAACTAGATGGTGCTCGAGGAGCGGTACTTCAACTTGATTTGTACCTTATTTTTCATAGTTTTGTTTTCTTGAATTACGATTCAAAAAATTTATGCACCTATTATTTTTAACAAAACCAGTTTTTACAATTTACTCTAAAAAATCAACATCAAATACGTCAAATTGACAATATAAAATTTTTATTATACGTCAAACAAGTTTCAACTATTTCATTATTTTAAACAGAGAGAACTGCAAAATACATCCCTGTGGTTTACACATTTTAGCATCTTACATCCCTGTCAGAAACTTTTGGCAATATACATCCCCCGTTAGGCAAACGTTTGCCACAATACATCCCTCGTTAACAATGAGGACTAACGGTGCAAATTTTTCCTCCGTTATCTCTTAACGAGACTGAAAATATTACACCGTTAGCCTTCGTTAGCCAAACATTTGCACCGTTAGTCCTCTTTTTTAGAAAAAAAAAATTAAAAAAAAAGGTTAAAATTTAAAAAAAAAAAGGAAAAAAGTTTAAAAAATTATTTTTTTTAAAGTTAATATTTAAAAAAAATCAAAATTTTAAAAAAAAAAATAATATTTGCGAAAAAAAAAAATTATAAATAATAATTAATTTTTTTTTAAATGCGTATTTTTTCAAAAATTAATTTTTATAAAAAAAATGCGTATTTTTTAAAAAAATTTAATTTTTTTTATAAAATTAATGTTTTTATAAAAAAAAATTAATTTTTTTTCGCAAATATTGTTTTTTTTTTTAAATTTGATTTTTTTAAAATATAAACTTTTAAAAAAATTAATTTTTTAAATTTTTTTCCTTTTTTTTAATATTTTAAAAAAATGCGTATTTATAAAAAAAATAATTTTTTTTCGCAAATATTAATTTTTTTTTAAAAAAATTGAATTTTTTTAAATATTAACTTTAAAAAAAATTATTTTTTAAATTTTTTTCTTTTTTTTAATATTTTTAAAAAATGCGTATTTATAAAAAAAAAATCGCAAATATTTTTTTTTTAATTTTGATTTTTTTTAAATATTAACTTTAAAAAAAATAATTTTTAAAATTTTTTTCCTTTTTTTATTTTTTTAATTTTAACTTTTTTTTTAATTTTAAAATTTTTTAATTTTTTTTTAATAAAAAGGACTAACGGTGCAAATGTTTGGCTAACGAAGGCTAACGGTATAATATTTTCAGTCTCGTTAAGAGATAACGGAGGAAAAATTTGCACCGTTAGTCCTCATTGTTAACGAGGGATGTATTGTGGCAAACGTTTGCCTAACGGGGGATGTATATTGCCAAAAGTTTCTGACAGGGATGTAAAATGCCAAAATATGTAAACCACAGGGATGTATTTTGCAGTTCTCTCTTTTAAACAAGTTTTAAAATTCCGCAAATTGCCTCCAATTTCATCCCAAAATTACTATTAAATTAATTTCAAGAAGAAAAAGAGGAAATTTTAAATTTTTAAAACTTATCATTATTTTTTATATATCGAATATACAGTTTTACTGTACCAAGATTGCCAAAATGGCACAAACGGTATATGCTTCACTTACCAGTTGGCCTCTCCTTTAATATTGATCCCTTTCTTAACCATTTGGTTCGGTCAAACGATGTGGGATAGTAAGATGCATTATACCGAAAAGTATATGTTTATTTATATACCATTTGCTTCAGTCAAATAAGTCGTGGCTAAAGAAATTTAACTCTTTTATGTGTTATCAACTTCATATTGCTTATGTGTCGTGGCTAAGTAACACAGTATAGGTTTATGGCACACTATGTTACTTAATCCAACAATTTAACAAAACTTGGTCTAATTTAATAAAATAATACTAGTACATACTTACGGTTTATCAAATACTTGGTGTTCACAAATTGGGTAATATCCGAAAAACCGAAAATCGAAATCGAACAATCAACCAAAGATGATATATTAATAAAGGATCTTTGATTATGTATATGTTTAGCAAAACGAGCTTGAGTTAGAAGTTGTGGCCTATTTTAGTAAGCTGCTTCAAGTGGCTTTTGATTTTAAGAGCTTATTAAAGCTTATTCAAACAAAGCATATAATTTAAGTGAAACATATGTAAATGGATAATAGTGTAGCTCCTCATTATCATGGTGCCTTTAAAGTGAAACATATGTAAATGGATAATAGTGTATGCCTTGCAAATAAATTATTAGCTGTAATTAATTGATTGACTATGGTCTATGGTCCTCCAACATTGCATTGCTCAAATTATTTTCATTATGTTTTCTACTTTCAAGTAGTAATAAAGATGTTTCTTTTTGAATGCGTGGACTTAAGGGTAAGATTGTGCATTAAGCAAACTTAAAGACTCATCATTAACCTTGAATGTCATTACCTTCATTAGAAATAATATGATACTTTAGTAAACGCATTTTTGTTACTGTGTAAGAAATTTAAAGGTTGTCGAGTGTTTGCTTGAAAGATGTAACTAAGTCCAAAAATATAAGGGTGTACGGTCTTATTGTCGTATATTGGCTCTAATAAATTGTTTTGGAGTTTTAGAAGTGTCGATTCAATTCGTGACATTTTAGTTTCATCTATGGCTTTGAAGCTAGCCGTCGTGTGAGGCCGGAGAGGCAGGGACGGAACCAGGGGTGTCCCGTGGGGTCCCGGGACACCCATGAATTTTTGTCTCATAGTGTTAATTTTGTTATAAAACCTCTATTTTTCTATAAATGCACCCGGTCTCAAAAAGTTATGCATGTAGTCTTGTTTGATTTATCATAAATGCACCCGGTGACTTTGTCTTCTGGTTCCGTCCCTGCGGAGAGGAGCTTAGTGGTGGTCGTACGTCGGTAAAAGGAGGGTGGCAGTGGCGTTTATATGAGGTGGAGTTGTCGAAATTGGCTGTCATACGCAGGGGCGGAACTAGGAGCCAAGTTTAGGGGTAGCGAAATACGAAAATTTGTTTAGGGGTAGCGAAAATTTGTTTCAAGGGTCGCGAAATCGCCAAAAATTCCACTACCGGGTAAAAGTTCAGGGGTAACGACCGCTACCCCTGAACTACATGTACATCCGCCCCTGGTCATACGACTAATATAAGATCAAATACACACAAAAATACAATATCTTTGGTGTCAATACACTGGTACATACTTTATATTATTTGTTACTGTATTACTAATGTATTGGTACACAAATCGTTTTTATATATTCTCACTTAGCTTGTCCTAGTTTTGTAAACGCTAGCTGCATTTGATGATTCTCATCTCAAATGTTTATAACATAAGACCAACAATTGAATTACAAAATTTCGTTGATTACAAAATATTCCTTGATATTATCGTTGCCAAGAACCTCGTGATGTTCATTTAATGTCGTTATGACATGTCCATATGAAGACAAAGGTGTCTTTTTTACATTCCAAATCTAGAAGAGAAGAAGAAATAAATCATCATAAATGATGATATATGATATCACATACTACCCTTACTTCTACGTAATGTTTTTATTATGCTGTACTCAACCCCCAACTATGCCCTACTTGTCTCTTTTTACCCTTACCTTCAACCACAAGACTTTGTTACAAAGGTCTAAAGTAGTTAATACTTTTACCTTTTTGATGTTTCAAAATATAATTGCTTCTTGAGTTTACATATTCTTAGGCGGAATCAATATAATCAGGGATGGAACCAGGGATGGAACCGTAACACAATTTGACAAGGTGCATTTAGAGGTGTTTATTAGTTCGGTTCTCGGTTAATCGGTTTATTCGGTTCGGGTTGTTCGGTTAAAAAAATTTTGTGGTCATAACCGAAAATATCTATAGTCGAACCGAACCGAAGTTCAGTTCGGTTATAGGTCAAAACCAAAAACCGAATTTTATACTTAAATTACACTATTTATATATTTTTTTTAATTTAATTATATATATATTTTTGGGAAAAAAAATATTTCAAGCATAAAAAAGTATTTTTTTATATTAGTATAAAATTTTAATGGACATTTTTTATATATAAAATAATATAAATATAATATATATATATATATATATATATATATATATATATATATATATATATATATATATGTATTTATATAAATTCGGTTTTCGGTTCAGATAGCTAAATCCATATCCAAACCGAAAACCGAATTTTTAATTCGGTTCGGTTCGGTTATATGTTTGATTTGGTTCTTTTTCGGTTCGATTCGGTTCGGTTTTCAGTTTATTACCCAAACCATGATCACCCCTAGGTGCATTTACGAAAAATTATACAAAACGAAGAACATAGCTTTTTGGACCAGGTGCATTTAAGAATAATCAAGGTTTTTTATAAAAATTAATACTACGTCACAAAATTTTATAAGTGTCCCGAGACACCCGGGACCCACCCTAGTTCCGTCCCTAAATATAATTAGTGTAAATGATAAACTGTTCAATTTTTATTTATTAAAACGTCTCTAATCTAGTATTTCAAAGTCATTCATATTGTATTACTACGAAATACGGATCACTACATTTTGATAGAAAAGAAACTTGCTTTTTGGCTCACATTTAAAATTTTAAATGTCTTTCACAATTCAGTACCCTTTAGCTACAACACAAATAGATCAATCTTGAATACCACACAAATGATCATGTCGAGTATCATATCTTCATTCTACAAGAACAAATCTATACAAAGGCACAAGGCCCATAATATCAAATTCAAACTTAACTAAATTATCCATAAATATGATTTACCATATCGCAAACTGAACTAGAAGAAAACTATTATGTATGCAAAAGAACTATTATTATGTACAAATTACCTTTTAAACTTAAATGAACCAAAATCTTTGTGATGAAAAGTAAATAGCACAACATAGTGTCATTTGCTTCCTTAAACTTTGGGCATGTAAGGCAATGTCGATGTTACCACATCGTTAGCTGCAGTCGATTTACAGCTCATATATCCTAAAACTTTCCACGAACATTTCTTTTGATCATCATTCCGTTTAACCTTACCAGCATCATCACACGAATCCAACGAAGCAAAGAGCGCCTTTGGTGGAATTTGCCTAACCTGTCGGTTCTTAATGTCCTTAAGATCCATTTCTGATGGTGGCACTTTCACTAGCCCAAACAAAAAGACGTACCATCGTGAAGAAGATGATTTACTACCCGAA
The DNA here is from genome assembly GCA_030686995.1 of Artemisia argyi. Lineage (NCBI taxonomy): Eukaryota > Viridiplantae > Streptophyta > Magnoliopsida > Asterales > Asteraceae > Artemisia > Artemisia argyi. The sequence continues at coordinate 28,729,469 of CM060708.1, forward strand.
CCATCACGCCTAATCTCCGGGCCTGGTTCTGATCTCATACTTGAGTTTCGATGTAAATTCTTGTAATCTAATGACCGGCTGTTTAAGGGACTCTTTGTAGTACGTTTCACGTGTGGCATTGAGTCTGATCTTGATCGTCGGCAACCAACTGGTTCTGCAATATACAAATTCTACACGTTTATTTCGATATATTTGTGAAGTTATGTAATTTCTTGTGACGATGTTTAATTTGTAAAAGTGTCAAATTTTACTGCTTGCATTTATATAATTATGAAAAATATAACACAAATAAAATTCGCGCTAAACGTGAAACAATATATATGTGTGGAATTAAATTTGTTCAAAAAATTCATTATGTTCGTGTTGTAAATAAAAAATAGAAAAGTACAAGTAACAAGCATTTGTTCATTTGTATCTCGTCTCATTAACCAAGTTGTTACAAGTTCAAGAAAAACCAAAATAAAGTTAAGTACCATGTTGTTGTTTCTTATTCTGCTGATGATGTTTTTTGCTTTGTTGTGGTTGAATTTTACGTTGTTCGTTGATAGGCACAAGTTTGCCGCAAAATATGATGTCTTCTGCAGCAGACATCATTTTCTCTTCTCTTAACCCTCCTCGAAAAAACTCAAAAAAGTCTTCGGACGCAGAGGATGATGTCGAAATTTTACGAACTTGATCATGGTCTTGTGTAAGTGCCAAATCGGTTAGTGAAAGTGTGTGTTGAAGATTGTTGTTCTTGTTAATTTTGTCACCCATTTTGCACTTTGTGTTTTTGTGTTGATAAATGGAAGTAATGAAAACAAAAGGAATTTATATAAAGGGTGTGACGAAGGAAAAGAATCAATGAGGGGTCTTCACAGAAGTTTCAAGTTGAATTTTCTACTGTATATCTTTTAAATAGATTTTATTGGATAGAGATTGTACTAATTTTTGTTCTTAACAAAATTCTATATTTAGTTTTTTCATGTTGACTATTGTATAATCCAGGTAAAAGTTGACATTATTATCCGAGATCATACTATTATAGAGGTGAGATGAAGATAGATCATAAATCCTCTTAAAATTATGTGAGCAAATCCTGATCATTTGTTTTTTCATGAAACAAGAAAGCCTATTTTTCATTTCTTTTTAAATAAACTATCTTGCAAATGGTAAATCGTCAAACTACAAAAAAAATAAACAAATTGCAATGAGATTTTTTTTAATTTGTAGTAAACGGGCACTTCAATATATATACTTTCGACGATTTATTCTCTCGGCCTTTACTTTTTAGTGTTGAAATTTTTGCCCAAAAAAATCACATGTGATTTGTAAAATCACGTGTTTCACAAATCACATGTGATTTTTTATTTTAAAGATCACATATGATTTTTAAAGTAACAAATCAACTGTGATTTTTAAAATAACAAATCAACTGTTTTTTACGAAACACATGTGATTTTCCGAAGTGAAAGTTTTCAACACGTAAAAAAAAAAAAAAAAAAAAAAAAAAAAAAAAAAAAAAAAAAAAAAAAAATGGTCGAAAGTATAAAGAAGTACTCTTCTATAGAAAGATGATTTAATTCTCGTCGTGATAGTATGATTCATTTTGTGTAATGATTAAGAGTATGATTCATTTCGTGTAATAATTAAGTGTGTGTTTGGTTTGCAAATAACAATCACTATCGGTATTGGTTTGAAAATAGGGTAAAATGAAAGTAAGTATCTCTAAATAAAAATGTTGTTTGGTACGTTCATATAGTTTTGGCAATCAGTTTCATATTGTTGAAATAACATATGTGATTTAATAAAAGTCAACATTAGGCCGATACTAATTGTGACTACAATTTTTGTGACAAGCTTCGTCACCTAACCGTCACATCAGCTTTCTTTCTCCAAAACTATAGACCAACCACAATTTACTAATGGTGACCACAATGACAATCATAATTTTTTTTTTTTTTTTAAATTACAATTTCAGAAATATTTAAAAAAACATTACAATAACAATTCAACTAAAATAAAAAACATGACTATAACAATTCAACTAACATTATGAATGGGAATGGGTTTACCCACTAAGTTTGGTGGGTTTAGAAAATGGTTTGCTATTCAAATAGCTATTTCATATACATCGACTATAGACTTCTTTTTATAAACATCTATTCAAGATGCTCTTAAAAGTCGATCTCACATAAAAAGAACAAGAATCATTTTTCTAATTACTCTATAAAAACTCTTTGGATTTAACCTAATCCAAGTGCCGACATTTCCATCCAAAAAAACAATGGGTTGGAAATAGTCTGTGTACAAAACCAAATGTAACAAACCATACCCTTTTTTTTTAAATGATTTGCATACTTCGTTTTTTGATTGGGACACTCAAAAAGAATACGCAACAAACTTTCTCAAAAATAATGAAATACGCAACCAACTGAATCTATTATTTGTGTCGCTAAAATAGTTTCAAATTTTGATCAATGTACGTAATATTAACCGGATGGTGACCTGTTTGACCGGTTAACACTTAGAAAACTTACACCATCATGTGGTTTGCGTTGATTTTCACCAATCATCATTTGAATTTTTTAGTTATAAATTTTAGAGTAATGGTCCTTTTGGTTTGCGTTAACTTTCACCTTTAGTCCCTTGATTTTTTTCCACTTTTTTTTTTATAATTTTTTTATTCCATTTATTCATACACTAACTTTTTTTAAACATAGTATACTTCTTTTAACCACTTAATCATACACTTATTTTTTTTACACGTATTACATTTTTTTTACACTAATTTTTTGACACTTATTCACACACGCACGTTTTCGTCCGTTTTTGCATGTTTTTGTCCGTTATTACACATTTTCGTCAGTTTTTACACGCTTTAGTCCGTCTTTACACATTCTCGTTTTCGTCTGTTTTTGCATGTTTTCATCTGTTTTTACGTGTTTTCCTTTGTTTTTGCACGTTTTGTCGGTTTTTACACGTGTAAAGTTCGTTTTTGCACATTTTTGTCCGTTTTACACATTTTCGTCCGTTTTTACATGTTTTCATCCGTTTCTACACGTTTTCTTTCGTTTTTGCACGTTTTCATCCGTTTTTACACATGTCCGTCCGTTTTTACACGCTCTCGACCATTTTACAGGTTTTTCGAACATTTTTACATGTTTTAAATGATCGAAAGTATGTGTAAAAATGGACGAAAACGTGTAAAAATAGAACGAAACATACAAAAATGAACTTTACACGTATAAAAATGGACGATAGAGTGTAAAAACGAACGAAAACGTGTAAATGTAACACCCCCAAAATCATCATGTCAGCGGAAGACTTAAAATGTCAGCGGAAGACTTTTTGGGTGTTACTTAGAGGATCTTTATCACAATCATAGAAAACGACACAAGAGTGACGCTTTAAGGTTTAATTTATTCAAAATACCAAATATTCGAGACATCAAGATGTTTCATATTTTAAACAACATGTTTATTTGAAATGTGTCAAAACGTTTATTTAAGCCCATGCCGGGTTACAAGCCCACTCCGTGCCTTCAAGTTCCTTCTTGTATAGTCACCTGAGATAAACACATGCTAAAAAGTGTCAACACAAAGATTGGTGAGTTCATAAAGTTTATAGTTTAAATCGTTAATTAGAAGGAAAAAAAGTGATTTTCCTTATCAATTTAATATAAATCAATCCGTTGGTTTGCCCTTCACCGGGTCAACATCAAAAATAGTAATTGGTTTATAAATCCATTTAACACGAGTTTCGAATCACAAGTTAAGAATGTATTGTAATCACATACAATCAATAAGTTTAAATCAATGTTCCTGTTATTGCCTTAAGCTCATGATACTCAACGATTAACAGCCAATCATAATCTCAAGTTATGACGGTAAGTAGTAGGCCCTCAAGATAGGTATTTGCCAATAACCTATAATAAGAACAATAAAGTGCGCCTGGTGTTTTCTCTAACAACCAAACGAGGATTGTCAATCACTAATAGTACTATCCACGTTTATTTACGTTCACCCTTCAAGTGATTAAGGTTCATGATCGAGGGACTTTTGGCAATAGTAACTTAAGCAAATAACATTGGCCTGACGGTATTTCAATACCCGGTATAAAAGACTTGTGTTCGAGTTTTAAGCATGTATTTCCCCCAAAAACGTGTATAAATCATTATAAAACAATTAAGAGTAGAGGCTATGACTCACCTTAGTAGCACAGTAATAGTGGTAGTAACATAATCTCAACGATGCAAGGCAACGGCTTCACACACAACCTAAAAGATATGGTATGTTTTAGTTGATAGTCTAAATCTCGTTTTATCGCGAATATTAGTCATTCAGTTTGTTATTAAAACTCGTGCTCGTTTAAATGTTTGAAGTTCAAGAACAAAGTTATATATATATATATCGTTAAAATTTATTATAGTTACGCGAATATTTATATCGTATATATTTATAAGAGTTTTATACTAAACATGTGTATTTATATATAAAATATTAATATTATTTTATAAAATAATATTTACAGAAAATCCTTTATGTTTTACCAAAGTTACACTTTTAACCCTAACGAATAAAATTTTACACCGTTAGTCCGTAGTTAACAATCGTTTCATTTTAAGTCCAAATAATATCAATATTTACAGTTTTCAACTCCAATTATCATTCTTTACAGTTTTAAACTCAGAAAATCAGAAATTATAGTTTTAACCCAAAGTTTGCAAAGTTTACACTTTTAGTCCCCGGTTATGAAAATTTTGCAAAGTCAGTCCAAATTTCGCCAAAATCAAAGTTTATCATTTTTATTATTTCAATAAGTTCAGAATGTTCAAAAGAGCTTATTAGAACAGCTTATTCCTTTAAAAAGCTTATTTTTTACTATATGGGCTTTAACAAGCTCGTTTAAAGGCCCGTTACCGTTTTGTGATCCAAAGGACTTACGAGAGGTTTGGGCTTGGTCTCGGGCTTGTTTTTATGTTACAAAAACATTACAAATAAGCTTATACGATCAGCTTATGCAATAAGCTTAAAAACAGCTTAATGGACTTATAAGGCCCAATCTTACCTTATTTTTATTTGAAAATCCAGTCTAAAGCTCGATCACTTTGGCTTTTGAAATCGACTCATATGAGCTTATTAGATTTATTCTTTTACGTGTCCTGTTTGCTAGCCATGTTGACAATGAGATCCAGTTTTACAATCGATATGTTATGTGTCGCGATTTGGAATTAACGAGGCTAAGTAAGTGACTAAAATCGATTCTGAAAACAGTTTCTTAGTCGAAAATATTCTAAGTGTTTTTACTAAAATCGTATAGGTCCAAAAGGGTAAAGGAACGTGTGATATTTCATGTGTATATGTTAATATGAGTTCAAATAGATTATAGGGTCTCATTAAGGACCTAGACAACATGTGATACGAGGTAAATTAAGTATGTGTCGTGTTTATAGTTTAAGAGTTATTTATAGCAAGTGTTTGTGCACAATTCATAAAAATACGTATCTAAAAATAGAAATAGGGTTCGAAGTCTTATCTCATCTTTCAAAGGTGGTGTAAAACGTTACGTGAGGATCGTGTGAGGGTACGAGAGCTATGTGGTTCACTTCTCCTTCCACCAGGGGTTCAAGAGGTGTCAAACTTGGAGTCTTAGGTTTCCTCGAGTCGTGGTACTCTTGGGCAATCCATTCGTCCTTTAATACTCCATAATTCTTCACGAAAGTTTGAAAGTGGTATGTTTTTGTGTGTGTTTTTAGTTGAGCTTGCTTGGGAGGTTTATATAATGAGTCTTGGAGTGTGTATACAAGTTAAGTTCGCATGGTTTTGGGTGTAAGATAGGAACGAATATTTGCTACTTCTTTTATGTCCAATCGAGTTAAAACAATAAGAGGAAATGTCACATTCAGTTTCTGACATTCTCTGACACTTAAGTGATGTTATGTGGTGATTGGGGAGCATGGGAGGTGCTAAGAGGGCTTGTGACATGTTTTGCAAATTTTACACCAAGTGATTTTCATGGTTTATTTGGGTCGTATTTAGGGCAGTAATGTAACAATTCACAATTTCAGGTTAATTACCATTCCCGGAAAATTTCACTATTCACTTTTACTATTCATTTTTTTCCCGAAAGTTGATTTTTATTTGATTTTATCGAGTGATAAATCATTTCCATGGCAAATTAAAAGTTTAACTTTCATAAGCTCATTTTCGTGAAAGTTATTAAGGAATTACACGGAATTACACGTTTTAGGGTAAAACGTCAATCAGAAATTCTACGCACAACGAAATTCAACCCCGTCAGGTGACCCCACATCAGTAAAATATTTTACACACTCATGATTTATTTGAGAATTAATCGTGACTGAGAAAAATATGACCAAAAACTTCCCAGCAGGTCACCCATGCCTGTACTACTCTCGCATGAGCACGCTTAACCATTTGGGCGATTAACCGTGAGACCACAAAACGCGTTTCTAAGACTTTTTGAGTTTTCAACTTATTAGAAAAAGTCAACATATTCTTTCCCTCCTCCATTGACCAAAAATGATCCCTTGATGTTATAAGTCATTTCGTGATTTTTTAGGCTTACGGTTTGATGTCTAAAAGACATTTAATACCAACCGACACTAGACTGAGCCCAGTCTAGACATTATAAGTCATTTTAAATCATTTTTATAACATTAGAAAAGTAACATTTTACTTTTCTCAATTTTACGCAATATTCAGCGTTTTACGCGAATTACGCGTTTTAGACCCGTGTTTCCAGTTTTTAGCAGGGTTTTAGCACCCGATGGAACCTACCACTCATTTTATATTTTATTATGGAACTTATTGACATGTTTATCAATACTTTCAAGTTCCATAATTTTACGACACCCGGTTTTACGTTTTGAGGCTTAATCATTTACGATTGGCATTTCCCGGAGTCAAAACACACTAGATATCTTGGATAATATCATCCAAAGTCCAACCCTTGCTCTCCAAGCTTAGGAAACGACCTAGGGAGGGGGAATTCAGCCTTGTGTGGCTCAATCTCATGCTAGGAGGCCTTAGATGAGAACATGTGTTAAACTTGGTGATCAAGTGTTGACAAGTCAACACTTCTAACCTCCTCAAGGCCATATAAAGCCTCCTTGCCTCTCCATGAACGTCCACAACACACACACAAACACCATTCCATTTTCTAATTCACTCCAAGTATTATCCAAAAGAATCAAGAGCTTAAACAAGGTAGAAACCCTAGATAGGTTATCATTCATCAAACACTTCCATAACCTCATATACTTGGTGATTTCTCTTGAGTTTAAATCCACTCATTTCACCTAAACCTTCATCATCCATCTTTCAAGAATACCAAGGGTAGAAAGATTGCATGAAGTGAAAAAGGGTTGAAGCAAGTCTATCAAAGTCCTATCCTTACATGTTAACTTCCTTTCATCTTTGAAAGCCAAAAGTTGTGAGCCAAACCCTAACTTGATTCTTGTTAAATAATCATGTTCATGTTATTTACATATTATTTGTGCTATATATTGTCTTGTTATCATGTCCATGATGTATAAAAATGACCAAAACAAATTATTGTTATTGATTGTTACAACAAGTTACTAAAACAAGTAAACTAGTGACTTTCTTGGTAAGACCTGATCAAAATGGTAAAAATATGATATTTGATTATTACATATTGTGGTAGAGGACCTAACAAGGAAACCATAGCAATTTGAACCACCCAAAACGAGTATACGAGTCAAAAGTTACGCCCATTTGAAATTACCAAAGATTTCCGGCAAAACTGCCAAATAGCTTCCTGATCAAATTTGGGTTTTGAAAGTCCCACTTCTGGTCCGATTCATCAAAAAGTTAAAACACGAAAGTTGTCCGAAACGACGTTTTCGTTCAGGAACAAAGAAGCTCGAGCCCTAAAAACGCTTTCCGAGTGATAAAATTCTTCAAATTCTAAACAGCCCATTTTTAGGCGAAAGTCACTAGATTATGGTTATACTTTGAAAGGAACAAGAGGTCTTATGACCTATAATCAAAACCACAAACATGACTAGAACCAAGGTTGAGTCTCATGACCTTGGAACAAGGACCAAAGGTCATGGCTAGGCCATGACGAAATGACCATAACAACTCACATAGGCGTAAACATGAAACAAAGAGTTAGGCGATAACTTGAACAAGCAATTTGGATCTACTTCACTTAAAAGGAAACCATGAGATTTTACCAAGAGAACATGGTCATTTAAGGCTTATGAAGCTACCCCTAATAACAATCTTCATGTACAAATAAACTTTCCTAAGTTTATTCAAATATCGGACATGTAACCTTTCGGAACAAAACTTATATCTATATATTTCATCAACTACTACAATAGTAGGGAGCCTCATGTGAGGAGTTCATTATGTAAGCCGTCGAGTTGAGTTGTGGAATTACGAGTTAAAGTGTCCTGGCTCCTCGAACGCTTACTAACATGACTTCTGAATTATGTCGGCCCGAACGGTAGTGAACGATATACAAAACATACATGTTTCATGAATCATTTCTTTCAAAGACTTACATTATACATCATACCACATCATGGACTATAATGCAAGATATATATATAGGCACTACTTCATATTCATTACTCCGATCCTAAGTCACAACATTCTATTATAGGTTGCTCGTAGAAACCTTCGCGATTCGACCGTTACATTCATTACTTGCTATCTTACTTAAGGTGAGTTCATAGCCCCACTTTACATTACTTCAATGTTTTACAAACCCTTGGGGGGAATACATGCTATTATTTTTCTACTCGAATACAATGCTTTCTACTGTATGTTATTCGACTATGTTTTATTATCACTAAGTAACATCCTTGCCAAACCAAGATCCCTTAGTATGAACCATTTAATCACTTGCGAGGGTTACTTGCAAGTGAGCGCGAATATTGTGAATAGGCCTATTGGGATTGACGAATCCCATTTGTTTTGATTAGTTCAAACAAATGCATTAATATTTGAGACATTAGGTATGACGGCAAAGTACCTACCGGGATAATCTGCCGATCGATATTGGTACACGTTAACGTTTTGGTTTCATAAGCTTAGTGTATAATACATTTTATGGGCGTATAATAACGTAGCCTACCTGTTTTGTTTTCCAAACATTGGTGTGAGTCTACAGCTCACACTACGATTATTGTGTTCAAACGATTTACCTACAAATACTACGATTATGGTGTTCAAACGATTTACCTACAAACACTACGATTATGGTGTTCAAACGATTTAACTACCAACACATTGTGTTCAAACGATTTAACAAACTCTATGAATATCACTCAACCTTTGTGTTGACCTCTCAAGCATGTATTTCAGGTTCATGACGATCAAGGATGGCACGGAAGGACACGGATACTCAAGAGGGCTATAAATTTACTTATCATTCAAAAACTCATTTATTATACATTGTAAACATGGAACCAATTGGGACCTCATTTTGTAACCTCTGATATTTATATAATTTTGAATGATACATCTTTTAAAACGACTCAATTGGAGTTCGTTTTCTATTATTGTGACTATTGTGCCGTCGAGTAACACCCAGTCCGAATTCCGCTGCATCATGAATTGGGGGTGTTACAGATTGGTATCAGAGCCATGGTTATAGAGAAACGGGTCTAAGTGAGACCTAAACTATAACTACAATCACAAACAAAAACATTTTATAGCCTTTCGCTCTCCGTGTCTTCCATCCTCCAGACGATTATGGACTTAGTAAGCATGTTATGCTTTACAAACATATTAGTATATTGATATATACACACTAAGCATTTTATGCTACATGAACACATATAAGTATATTGATATATACACACTAGGCATTTTATGCTACATGAACACATATTAGTATATTGATATATACACACTAAGCATTTTATGCTACATGAACACATATTAGTATATTGATATATAAACTCGGTTTATTTTCAATCATTTATCTAAACAATGAACTAAACATATCTGTGTATGCCTATTCTAAGGCATTTCGGCACAGCCACACTCTCCCAATCATGTTCCTACTCCAACATTATATGTCCAAGACATTGTAACTGATTGCAATGGTCTTTCCTATTTTCCAAGACATTGTGAGATACAATGGTCTCATTCATTTTTCAAGACATTGTGAGATACAATGGTCTCATTCATTTTCCAAGACATTGTGAGATACAATGGTCTCATTCATTTTCCAAGACATTGTGAGATACAATGGTCTCATTCATTTTCCAAGACATTGTATGATACAATGGTCTTAATCATTTCTCAAATGTTTTGAGTCACCTAATGGTTTAACCTACTTCCCAGACATTGTGAATTGCACAATGGTCTAACCTACTTCCGAGACATTGTGATTTGTGCAATGGTCTCTGGAATTATTTCACGACCTCATCAATATCATTTCTTATGATATCAAAAATCCATCACAATCTAACGATTTCCAAACAAGAAATATGAGATTTCTAAAGGACAAACTAATCCATCGTCGACAAAAGCTGAACTTTCTCTACATTCATCAAAGTTTTCTGATGAAACCTTCATTATTAAAAGTTCGTGATCCTGGCCAAGTATGTTCTATTTAAGAATTACTTCAACTTCCTTTCCACACATATCTACCCGTACTATCTTCTATGCAATGGAATGTGAAAACATACGTTACAAGTCTCTTATGGCGGGACTTGCAACTGAATGGTTTGACATCGCCTTTGTTTAGTGGACAGTTTCCCGAAAGCAACGGACATATCAAAAGTATACCTAGTTTAGGTATTTGAAAATTTTATCGAACCTTGGCTAAATATAGACTAGTCACCTATATTTAACCTAGGGACAGTGGAATATAGTCTGACTAACTATATTCGACTTAGAATTTTCAAATACTGAGAATAGTTGTACTAGGGTTATGTTTAGGTTGATTTCCTACATGAACTCGATAAAACCACCAGAATACATTAAAACAATCTAGAGACACGATAATGTCTTACCACTCAGCGAAATTTTAACACCTTATTTGTGTTACCTAATTTCATTCTTGAAATTTTTCATTTATGAGATAATCCGAACTACTATCTTGGGATAGTTATCAATTATTCTCTTCATCCTGTAGAAGTACTATCCTGTTAAGGATACCATTCCATCATAAACTTTTAAAATCTCTTAAGATTTTTAAAGCAAACGCAACATCTATACCTAAGAGTATTAATGTTGAGCATACACTACACACTTTTGTCCATCAATATATCATAACATTATCTTCACAACCGTTGGAACCACAAGCTCATTAACAGATCTTGATGCACTTTTAAAGCTCAAATCATCCTTAGTTACACCACGAGTACCCTCATCAGCTTTACAAGATTGAATATTCATCTTGTACTTTTGGAACACCAGTATCATCTTGTAATACACTACCTTGTAACTCACCGGCTAAGTATGAATGTTGTGTTGGAAATCCTTAAGTAGGATGATTTATAATGTCCTTATTTGAATGGATTGGGATGCCTTTTCATTTAAATAAAGAAATTATAAATCATCGAACCATACGTTTATATTCCTTTAGTTACATTGTTTGGGATGCCTCTCTATGTAAATAAAGAATTATAAACAAGTGGGCTTAATTATATCCGAAATAACATAAGTATGAAGTCAACCTACATTACATTGCTCGGGTATGGCTTGATACCTACATTACATTGCTCGGGTATGGCTTGATACCTACATTACATTGCTCGGGTATGGCATGATACCTACATTTTATTCGCCACAAGAAATCCTATCTTTTCACCGACATCGCTTCAAACCATGACATAAACACTAGGTACAACAACCGATTACCTACAAGGCTATGATTGCAACGACTATCCCAATTTCCATTAGTACGAGGTTTACACTTTGGTTTCATAATGATAGTGCAATAACAAACAAACTCGTTGCGAGGCCATGTAACCATATGCATGTGCAGTCGTACCAAACTCATTACGGGGCCATGTAGCCATATGCATGGGCAGTCATACCAAACTTATTGTGAAGCCATGTAGCCATATGCATGGGCAGCCGTACAATTCAAACAGGACTTGGTCCAACCACATGTTCAACGCTTATTCCATGATTCGATTCATATATCAATTTCCATTTATTGGATTCCTATGTAAATTGCTATTGTTGTTCAACTGTTATATCAATTGCTATTGATACTTGACAACTATATCAATTTCCATTTTGATATTTAACTATATCAAGTTCTATTTGATATTCAACTACTATATCGATTCCTATTAATATTCGACTGCTATATCAATTTCCTTTGATATTCGACTATTACCATACCTTTCCTATATAAAAGGAAGCCTCATCCTACACCATACACTGAAATGACAAATCAAATTACATTACCGGAAATCCCAGACTTTGGTCCTCATAAGTAACCACACATCTTTATCGACACCACTCCAACATATGACACACATAGAACTTCGGGACGAAGTTCCCCGTAAGGGGTAGAGACTGTAACAATTCACAATTTCAGGTTAATTACCATTCCCGGAAAATTTCACTATTCACTTTTACTATTCATTTTTTTCCCGGAAGTTGATTTTTATTTGATTTTATCGAGTGATAAATCATTTCCATGGCAAATTAAAAGTTTAACTTTCATAAGCTCATTTTCGTGAAAGTTATTAAGGAATTACACGGAATTACACGTTTTAGGGTAAAACGTCAATCAGAAATTCTACGCACAACGAAATTCAACCCCGTCAGGTGACCCCACATCAGTAAAATATTTTACACACTCATGATTTATTTGAGAATTAATCGTGACTGAGAAAAATATGACCAAAAACTTCCCAGCAGGTCACCCATGCCTGTACTACTCTCGCATGAGCACGCTTAACCATTTGGGCGATTAACCGTGAGACCACAAAACGCGTTTCTAAGACTTTTTGAGTTTTCAACTTATTAGAAAAAGTCAACATATTCTTTCCCTCCTCCATTGACCAAAAATGATCCCTTGATGTTATAAGTCATTTCGTGATTTTTTAGGCTTACGGTTTGATGTCTAAAAGACATTTAATACCAACCGACACTAGACTGAGCCCAGTCTAGACATTATAAGTCATTTTAAATCATTTTTATAACATTAGAAAAGTAACATTTTACTTTTCTCAATTTTACGCAATATTCAGCGTTTTACGCGAATTACGCGTTTTAGACCCGTGTTTCCAGTTTTTAGCAGGGTTTTAGCACCCGATGGAACCTACCACTCATTTTATATTTTATTATGGAACTTATTGACATGTTTATCAATACTTTCAAGTTCCATAATTTTACGACACCCGGTTTTACGTTTTGAGGCTTAATCATTTACGATTGGCATTTCCCGGAGTCAAAACACACTAGATATCTTGGATAATATCATCCAAAGTCCAACCCTTGCTCTCCAAGCTTAGGAAACGACCTAGGGAGGGGGAATTCAGCCTTGTGTGGCTCAATCTCATGCTAGGAGGCCTTAGATGAGAACATGTGTTAAACTTGGTGATCAAGTGTTGACAAGTCAACACTTCTAACCTCCTCAAGGCCATATAAAGCCTCCTTGCCTCTCCATGAACGTCCACAACACACACACAAACACCATTCCATTTTCTAATTCACTCCAAGTATTATCCAAAAGAATCAAGAGCTTAAACAAGGTAGAAACCCTAGATAGGTTATCATTCATCAAACACTTCCATAACCTCATATACTTGGTGATTTCTCTTGAGTTTAAATCCACTCATTTCACCTAAACCTTCATCATCCATCTTTCAAGAATACCAAGGGTAGAAAGATTGCATGAAGTGAAAAAGGGTTGAAGCAAGTCTATCAAAGTCCTATCCTTACATGTTAACTTCCTTTCATCTTTGAAAGCCAAAAGTTGTGAGCCAAACCCTAACTTGATTCTTGTTAAATAATCATGTTCATGTTATTTACATATTATTTGTGCTATATATTGTCTTGTTATCATGTCCATGATGTATAAAAATGACCAAAACAAGTTATTGTTATTGATTGTTACAACAAGTTACTAAAACAAGTAAACTAGTGACTTTCTTGGTAAGACCTGATCAAAATGGTAAAAATATGATATTTGATTATTACATATTGTGGTAGAGGACCTAACAAGGAAACCATAGCAATTTGAACCACCCAAAACGAGTATACGAGTCAAAAGTTACGCCCATTTGAAATTACCAAAGATTTCCGGCAAAACTGCCAAATAGCTTCCTGATCAAATTTGGGTTTTGAAAGTCCCACTTCTGGTCCGATTCATCAAAAAGTTAAAACACGAAAGTTGTCCGAAACGACGTTTTCGTTCAGGAACAAAGAAGCTCGAGCCCTAAAAACGCTTTCCGAGTGATAAAATTCTTCAAATTCTAAACAGCCCATTTTTAGGCGAAAGTCACTAGATTATGGTTATACTTTGAAAGGAACAAGAGGTCTTATGACCTATAATCAAAACCACAAACATGACTAGAACCAAGGTTGAGTCTCATGACCTTGGAACAAGGACCAAAGGTCATGGCTAGGCCATGACGAAATGACCATAACAACTCACATAGGCGTAAACATGAAACAAAGAGTTAGGCGATAACTTGAACAAGCAATTTGGATCTACTTCACTTAAAAGGAAACCATGAGATTTTACCAAGAGAACATGGTCATTTAAGGCTTATGAAGCTACCCCTAATAACAATCTTCATGTACAAATAAACTTTCCTAAGTTTATTCAAATATCGGACATGTAACCTTTCGGAACAAAACTTATATCTATATATTTCATCAACTACTACAATAGTAGGGAGCCTCATGTGAGGAGTTCATTATGTAAGCCGTCGAGTTGAGTTGTGGAATTACGAGTTAAAGTGTCCTGGCTCCTCGAACGCTTACTAACATGACTTCTGAATTATGTCGGCCCGAACGGTAGTGAACGATATACAAAACATACATGTTTCATGAATCATTTCTTTCAAAGACTTACATTATACATCATACCACATCATGGACTATAATGCAAGATATATATATAGGCACTACTTCATATTCATTACTCCGATCCTAAGTCACAACATTCTATTATAGGTTGCTCGTAGAAACCTTCGCGATTCGACCGTTACATTCATTACTTGCTATCTTACTTAAGGTGAGTTCATAGCCCCACTTTACATTACTTCAATGTTTTACAAACCCTTGGGGGGAATACATGCTATTATTTTTCTACTCGAATACAATGCTTTCTACTGTATGTTATTCGACTATGTTTTATTATCACTAAGTAACATCCTTGCCAAACCAAGATCCCTTAGTATGAACCATTTAATCACTTGCGAGGGTTACTTGCAAGTGAGCGCGAATATTGTGAATAGGCCTATTGGGATTGACGAATCCCATTTGTTTTGATTAGTTCAAACAAATGCATTAATATTTGAGACATTAGGTATGACGGCAAAGTACCTACCGGGATAATCTGCCGATCGATATTGGTACACGTTAACGTTTTGGTTTCATAAGCTTAGTGTATAATACATTTTATGGGCGTATAATAACGTAGCCTACCTGTTTTGTTTTCCAAACATTGGTGTGAGTCTACAGCTCACACTACGATTATTGTGTTCAAACGATTTACCTACAAATACTACGATTATGGTGTTCAAACGATTTACCTACAAACACTACGATTATGGTGTTCAAACGATTTAACTACCAACACATTGTGTTCAAACGATTTAACAAACTCTATGAATATCACTCAACCTTTGTGTTGACCTCTCAAGCATGTATTTCAGGTTCATGACGATCAAGGATGGCATGGAAGGACACGGATACTCAAGAGGGCTATAAATTTACTTATCATTCAAAAACTCATTTATTATACATTGTAAACATGGAACCAATTGGGACCTCATTTTGTAACCTCTGATATTTATATAATTTTGAATGATACATCTTTTAAAACGACTCAATTGGAGTTCGTTTTCTATTATTGTGACTATTGTGCCGTCGAGTAACACCCAGTCCGAATTCCGCTGCATCATGAATTGGGGGTGTTACAAGTAAACGGGTGAGGGAGGTCACGAAGTTTGTCATTCTCGATTCTAAGTAACAAGGTGAAACAGGTTGGGTAAAAATATGGGGATGTTGTTTGTCGAAATTGCAAGAAAATGGGGGTGTTTTGTGGATGGTCGCGACTGGGAAGCAAAAGAAGAAACAAAGAAATAAAACCAAAACCCACGCTGGGCTTGGCCTGTTGGGCTGCTGGTGTATTTCGGCCCAAACAAAGAAAGAAGTAAAAATCAGGGGTCCGTTTGGTTTGTTATTTGTTTTAATTTAGGCCCAAAGGTTCTGTTTCGGGTATCGTGTCGGGGTTCAAAAATATTAGTGAGCAATCTCGGGAATTTTTGTAGGCTTCGGAAATATATAAATATGGTACGGTAAATAAACGAAACGTATAATTTTAATTATAAATGTTTAGATATATAAATATTGTATGGTAAATATATGAAACGTATATTTATGAAATATAAACGTTTTAAGTTTATGCGATATTAATAGATTATCGAGGTTGTGTGTAAGCATCGTTCCTAGGTAAGTGGTTAATCATAAATGTCGTAGTGGTTCACATAATATGCCATGCATAAAAAAAAAATTTGTTCTCCGCAAAAATGGTTAATCTATGTTATGGTAACGTGTTAATCGTAGGAAAATTTTACGGGGTGTTATAGTAAACAACTAAACACGGATGAAAACGTGTAAAAGCGGACAGAAACTTGCAAAAATGAACTTTACACATGTAAAACCGGACGAAAACATGCAAAAAGAACGAAAACGTGTAAAAACAGGTGAAACGTGTATAAACGGATGAAAACGTGCAAAAACAGATGAAAACGTGTAAAAACGGACTAAAACGTATATAAACAGACGAAAACATGTAAATTGAACAAAAACGTGTAAAAACGGACGAAAATATGTAAAAACGAACGAAAACGTATAAAAACATACCAAAACGTGTAAAAACGAACAAAACGTCTAAAATGGACGAAAACATGTAAAAACAGACGAAAACGTGTAAAAACGGACGAAGTGAAAAAAAAAGTCAATGGACTAAAGGTGAAAGTCAAAACATACCACAAGGACCATTACTGTAACTTTTGTAACTAAAAAAAAGAAGTCAAAGGACTACTGCTGAAAGTCAACGCAAACCACAGAAACCAATAATGTAAGTTTTCTAAGTGTTAACCGGTCAAATAGGTCACCATCCGGTCAATATTACGTACATTGATCAAAATTTGATAGTATTTTAGCGATACAAGTAATAGATTTAGTTGGTTACGTATTTCGTTCTTTTTGAGAAAATTTGTTGCGTATCTTTAGACTTCACTCTATTATGTACATAGTGAAGTGATTGAGAGACCTAAAATTCATGTTTAATCTTATGCCTAAATTTATGTGGCAATGATTCATTGGTTGCACTAACCGGGTCTACTTCTTTACTAATCAATAAGTTATTGACACATATGTTAGGCACAAAATTAAGCATAAATTTTAGGTCTCCAAATCTTTTTTCATGTACATACACTACTTTAATTGGTTGTACTTATGAGTTTGCAAATCATTTTCCTTTTTCTTGTAAAACAATTCATAAATCATATCATCACGATCACCCCCACCACCCAACATATATAAATCACACTTTCTAGATAAACATTGCAAAACAAAAAGTCCACAACCTTACCCAATATCAATTCCAATCACCATCTTCGTTTCTTTCAAAATGCAGAATCATCAAGAGGAAAAAAAAATAAAAAATATAATAATAATAATAATAATAATAATAATAATAATAATAATAGTAGAAGCCCATCTCGAAAATCTTGATACTTTTTATTTTTAGAAAGAAAAAACAAACATGTTACACTTATTCTTTGCAGTTGCATTTTCAGCAATACCATTAACTTTATATGTTCCACCAGTTAGAAGCTTGCTTCGTATAAACAATGGAAGAATTATGGAGGGAATCTAGTGGCAACGGTCAAAAAAATAGGGGGAGATGTGCCAATTTATTTAGTTGCCAGGCAAACCGAAACAATGTAAAAGTTGGGGGCGACGAGGTCATGCTCGGTTGAGCTAGTGGTGGGAACGCGGTCGAGCATTCGGTTGCGGGGAGTTCGACCTGGCCATTAGCATTGGCCTTAATATTGATAAAATACTAGTTTAATATTGTTTATAATTAGTGTAAAATAAAAAATGTGAGGTAGGATGTGGGGTAGGGGTGAAATCATTTACAAAGTCACCTACCTAATAGTGCTTCAAACGAACTGGACGAACACGAACGAATTCCTGTTCATGTTCGTTCATTTAATTTTAACCAGACAAATAAACGGACATGGACGCTTAAACTGACGAATTTTCTTGTTCATATTCGTTTATTAAGAAAATGAATTGTTCATGTTCATTTATGTTCGTTCATTAAGACACTAAACGACGCTAAACGAACATAAACGATCGAACATAAATGAAAATAGACAAACAAACATAAACTTTATTGATTTCTTCACAATATATTGTTTTACAAGTGTTGCGTTGTTCAAACAAACCAATTTTTAAAATTATAATATTAAAAGATATGATATATGAACATAAATAGATAAATAAACATAAACGAACTTTAATGAACGTCTAATCGGACGTTCACGAACATAAATGAACGAACGAGACTTTTGTTCATGTTCGTTCATTTAACTAAACGAACGTAAAATATTGTTCATGTTCGTTCATTTAATAAACGAACGAACATAAACGAACTTTTTACCGAACGGTTCATGAAATGTTCACTGAACGTTAAGTTCGTTTACAACCTTACTACCTACCTATGAGTGAATCTATCATTGCATTACATTCTTATATTTTCATATTTGTTTACCAAACATCTTTTCTATTTCTTTATGCATATCAAACCATTCTCTCATTCATACCAAACGCACCCAATGGTTGTGAGATATTTTAGTTTTTAAAAGAAAGATGAAAGTGGTTATAAAAAAATAAATTGCCAAAAAGTTATCCATTTGATATTTAGAGAATTTGTGATTAATGTCGTATATCTAATAAAGATGTGCAGACTTTGCCTATATTTCCTAAAGTCTTGGGACTTGTAGAGAAATGGATCACGCATCAATAACCGGACCCCTACCGCCTATAGCCTATTTTAGAACCCAATAATAAAATTTTAGCACGTGGTACCTCTTTTTTACGTTTAATATTTTCTTAAAAAGTAAAAAACACGAAGAATTTGAAAGAGGATATAGTTCTACACGAAACAAGATGGAAATCAAATTGCAAAGAAGCAAATTCTCATAAATTTTGAAATTTTTGCTTTTCTTTTTCTCAAGCCTAACAAACATGGTAAATGAGGCTAATTTCATTTTTTTCGCCTTTATTTCTTTTAACCAAACATGCCCATAATATATTTAGGTAGATGTGTATGCAAATGAAGAAACATGAGGTCAACTCGATGACATGAAACTAAACTCAAACTCAACCGGATAACTTGAGAAGTTTTAAATTTACAGGTACATAACAATAACATGTTATGTCCCTCTCCTAATGGCGATTTCCCGCCATTATTTGTTACACCCCAACCATTTTTCTATTAATGACCTTATTCTCCACCACTTTCCATCTAGATTTCAAATCTAAACCATACAAAATGTTATAAACACTATTTTATGTCTTTTTATCGCTTTAGTTTTGTAAAACTGTAATTAATTGATCAATTTTTTACGTATTCAATGTCAATCAAACGGAGTTCATCGAAACAGCCGATGAAAATCCTGATTAAGTATGGGGATTCAATATTTGAGCTCAATAAGAAAAAGACCGGACATCATATATGGACATATCAATGTTGTGTGAGGATGATGATGGGAATAGTAGTGTTTTGGGGGAAGAAATGAATGCAGGGTTCAGCAATGGTAGCATGAAGGAAGGGAATCCAAAGGAAGGGGATGATTTGGAGGAAAAAGATGAATGAATAATTTCCACACTAGCATAGACTTTCCCAAAACTAGTTTTTAAGTATTTTATTATTATTACTATGTCATGTATAAGCTTGACAAGGAAGATGATGTATGTTATATGATTGATTAGTCGGTATGTTTAATTGAGAAGTCAAACACAATGGTCAAACTTAAAGTTAAGTGTTAGTTAAATATTAAGTTAAATGTTTGTGATAAGTATTATGCAGCTCAAGTTTTAGAAAAAATGATTTGAGAGACATAAGTTGCCAATAACCCAAACGTGTACCAAATTTTTATTAAGGATAATCATTTTAAAATATATTTTACTTGTCACATTTTCCAGTTCTGTATAGCATACTAATTTTTTTGCAAATTGATGTACCAAACTTACAATTTTTGTCACTTTGATGTATTTTTTTTACCTTCTGAGCTGATTGCAGGTTAGCATATCCCAAAATAAAAAATGTGACAAATTAACTACATTTATAAATGATTATCCCAAAAAGACTTTTTTGTCCAAATCAAGATCTCGCCTGATTGTAATTCGGGTTATTTGGCTAAAAAACAATATAATTAAATTTTTAAAAATCGTAAATTATGTTATTCAGGTGAACCCGAAAGCCGAACTGAATTCAGATTTGGTTTTCAGCTCGTTTAATAAAATTTAAATTTGGTTCGGTTCAGTTCAGCGTTCGTGTACGTCCATTTATCCAGCTAAACTTAAACGAATGAATACGAACAACCCTTCGTTCATGCTTTTCCAATTCGTTTACATCTCTAAGGGTTTGGATTTTAGTGGGGTTGATTAGGCTTTTGTGATGTCGGAGTGATGAATGGTAGAGATGGAGTTTGTGTAAACTGTGTGTTTGCAGGTCTGTCATTGATTAAAACTTGAGCTTTTTGGGTTTGGGATCGAATGGTAAGGTTCTATCTAATTTAGCTCTAATTTATCCTAATG
The DNA here is from genome assembly GCA_030686995.1 of Artemisia argyi. Taxonomy (NCBI): domain Eukaryota; kingdom Viridiplantae; phylum Streptophyta; class Magnoliopsida; order Asterales; family Asteraceae; genus Artemisia; species Artemisia argyi. The sequence goes on from CM060708.1 coordinate 28,750,495, forward strand.
AGGGGAAGGAGGAAAATAATATTTTACTTAAACTAATACAAAATAAGGATAATCATTTATAAATGTATCTTACTTATCAACTTTTCTAGCTTTGTGTAACCATTTTTTTTTTTTTTTTTTTTTAGATTGATGTACTGTAACTTGTTTGACATTGCACAACCGCGCTAAGAAGGCAAAAAAAATACATCAAACTAATGAAAATGGCAAGTTTGGTATATCAATTTGGAAAAAAATTAGTTTGTTACAAAAAATTGAAAAATGTGACAAGCAAAATACATTTAAAAATGATTATCATTTTCTATTAATAATAAACATTTCCCTCATTTTCCACAGTCTTCTAGAGTGCCCTGTGTGTGTGAAAAGACTTAGTAAAAGAGGAGCGAAGACAAGAGTTTCTTGGTTCAAAATTGACGATGAATTAAATGTTTTAGTGCAAGAGTGAGTCTTTAGCTTCAATCCCCATAAGGTATAATGCCTCATTCTTGATGAATTAAAGATAGGGTTCATAAGTCAAATTGAGGGTTTTGGGTAAAAAGGGTTTGAGTTAAAGTAGTGATGTTATAGTGTTCAAGGCTTTAAATCCCTCTAATAGGTAATGATTAAATTGGGTGATTTTAGGAGTTTTATCATATAATCAAGATATGATCATATGCATGTAAGAGATGAGTTTGGTTATGCTGATGGTTTTTGTAAACCCTTTTAATTAGTTATACATTATAGAGATGATGAGTAATTATGATTATTCTTGTTTCGGAATCAAGAGTTTTGGTGATGATGTTTCTTGGTAAATTAGCTATGGAGCTAAGGTGAGTAATTTGGTTATAACATAGTGTTATATTGATTTTACCATATTATGTGTTATGTGAATGTTTGTGATATTGATATAAAAGACATTGGTTTAGTATTGCTTGGACTAAGGTAGAATTAGGCTAGTTGATCATAACTAGGTATGGAAGTGGTTAGCATGGTTGTTATACTAGTTAAGGTATGTCCGTATGTGATGGTTATGTTGATATGAATGATGTGTGGTTAAAGTGATTATATGCAAGTGCTCGTGTGGATTATTCATCTAGATTAATATTTGAAGTATATGATGCAAGTATGTATAATGTCTTATTATTACCTATTACTTAGTAAGCATAAAATTTACGTTTTAGTTATTAACCATTTTGTAGGTTCGGATAAATAAGGTCTCATATACGAGAAAATTATAATATATATTGCTACCGCTACTGAGAGAAAAAATGATAGCGTGGACAAATTTTTCAGCCATTGGATCATGTCAACATAAAATCCTAGGAGTTTTTTAGGTAAGCATGGTAATTTAAATTTTTATTTAACAAAATATGTATTTTTAAAAATAATTAACATACTACTATGTAGTATTTAGTTGTTCTCTTTTGGGTAAAGGGATTTTTTACCCCGGTAAAATATAGTTGTTCTCTTTTGTCCTAGTATAAAATCATTAAAACTTCTGAAAGATGTGTAGATAGCCATCGTCCACATCTGCATCAATGTTTCTTATCAGCTCACTAGAGATACTGATGATGATGTACGATATGACTCAGACTTAACCACTTGCAACATCACACACTAGGAAAAATTTCCTTCTATGGTTTCGCCGTAAACATGATCTCGACATCATCGATGGCGTAAAAAAACAACCCTATACACACGAATAATATGATCAAAGAAACCAATACCATAACAAACTATGGAACAATATATATAGACCAACGTGCAGGAAGTTGATCGAACCAACTTTGAACGACATTCGACCCACAATTAGACTATCATATTTTCAATTTGATCGTTGTTGGTAAGTTCGATCCAAGTCATGTCGTACATCATTATTGTCACCAATAAAGGAGTTGGCAATGACAAAGACGTAGGAATTAAGGCGATGGCTATTTTTTTTGTTTTACAATTTCTTTTTTAGATATCATAAACTTTGATAAAGACAATCATGGATACCATGGTTGATATATTAGCAGCAAAATAATTTTCATTTATTAGATTTTGTAGTTTGTTATAAGAAAAGAATATTGACGATATTTAACTAAATATGTTTGGGAATACTTATTTTGTTAAATACTTTTTAAAATTACTATGGTCATCTAAAAACCTCAAAGCATATTTTGTATTCTTATTAAATCATGAGTATCATATATACTACTTTTTAAATCATGCATTCTAGTATTCTATTTCAATCAGGATCTTGCTGAAATCATCCATGCTATGATGGCAAACAACCACAACAACCAGGTGATAGGTTTTATAAATAATGCATTATACTAATCCTCATGCCTCAGTTAGTGCCATGGTAGAAGAGATGGAAACAACAAATGAATACTAAAATCATTATATAAGATTTTTATTTAAAGCTCATGCCTCACGAAATAGCATGAAGTGCATACTTATAAACGCAAATGACATGCTTATCTTAATTGCTCACAACAACAACTTGACATGTTGATCATAAGTGCTTTCAACTTTTGGAAAGCAGGGAACACTTCACTTTACGGATTTATCAACAAGGAGTCATATACATCTTTTGGTCTTAGAAGATATCAAGGATCTAATATGTCTTTCAATAATTTAATATCTTATGACACTACAATAAGTGATTTACTCTCAGTATATAAGTTCAGTTGGAACCTATGGTGACAACTTATGTAGATCAGTATGCAAATATGCAAATATGAGGAATTGTTTGTTTTTTACTAATCATGTGTTTGAATATAATGTTTTGTCTACATACATATGAAGAGTGAGTGATGGTGTGATGGTCCATGCTTGCTAATATATGTCAGCATGATTTACTAGATTGGTAGGCCATGGTTACTTTTTATATTGCATTATGGGACATGTTAATTCGTTTAATTTCATGTATTTTGATTTTGGTTTCAGTTGTATCTCCAAATATATGGGATGTTTGTTGTTGTCTTTCTTTTAGGTCACTTTTTTCTTAATGAACTTGATTGAGAAGTCCATATAGGAGTTGGTCTAACTCATTTCTCTTGTCAATAAGTGAGACTTTTGGTTGTTATTCGTTCAGTTTTTAAAAATAAGTGAGCGTTTGATTTTGACTTAATTGACTTAATACGGAAAAAAAATTTAATTAAGTCATATTAAAACTGTTTGTTTCTGACTTAGTAGAGAAAGATGACTGAAAATATTAAGCAATAAAACTAAGGTTGTCTGCATTAAGTCATCTCTTAATTAAACATGACTCGATAAAAAAATTTAACAAACAAGCCCTAAATTTCTTAATTTTGTGGACGTTTTCACACACAGGTGTTTACCCTCTTTGTGGTTGCTTGACAATTGACAAAAGTACAAATTAAGTAAGAATTAAACTTTAACAATGTTGAAAGTTTAATAGATAAACTATTTGAAAAGTGATGTGTAACAAAAATATCAAAATATTTTCATAGATCTAACAAATTTGTATCTCAATTGTATGGCATTTACTTATATCTTTTAACTTCATATATTCAAACTCTCTCTAACTAATACAAGCATAAAAAAGTAGTATACCCGGGCAACGCACGGGTATTGCACTTGTTACTATGGTTGTTGATTTTAATATATATTTCGTATTGAGTTAAATTTCATATTTTTTTATTAACGAATTACATAAATCTATTTTCATGATGAGTTGCATAATATAATCAAGTATAGTTATTTACTTTCAAGTTATAAAGAAACGACATATGAATATCCTTTTATAGCTGCAATAAAAAATTGTCACTACCAACAATTATCATCGACTTTTTCTTCCTTACTATTACTATATATTGACGTCAATTATTATTGCTTTATATTTTTTGTGCCGTCATCACAATACTGCGTGAGTATCATGCTAGTTTATCTGCATGTGTTAAAAAAAAAAAAAAAAAAAAAAATCTATTGACTTATCACATGAGTTTAGGAAATATTAGTAGAGCATGAATTTACCTGTCAAGTCAATATAAATGGCTAAAAAGATACTATCGTTTTGAAAAAAAGTGTATTACAACAAGAGTTTTGCTAATTATAGCGTATATAAAATGAATTGAACATCTGTTTACAAAATGAAAGTTTATTTGATTTTACTTGTCAACTCACATGTCACTTAATTTCACCAATCCGCTCCTTCACGCATCAACCAATAAAAATACTCAATCCACCCTCACACGGATCACAATCCAACGCTCCACATTCACTCCCCAATCTTTTAATAGTTTAATCCAACGCACCAAAACACACTCAAAGAAACACAAAACCTCACTCAACCACTATAAAACAGATCCACTCCCCACATTTCACATATCACAAATTCAAATCAAAATCACTTTTTATAAAGAAAATATAAAAATGTCAGGAAGAGGGAAAGGAGGAAAGGGGTTAGGCAAAGGAGGAGCCAAACGACATCGTAAAGTGCTCCGAGACAACATCCAGGGAATCACCAAGCCTGCTATTCGTCGTTTAGCACGTAGAGGTGGAGTCAAGAGGATAAGCGGGTTGATTTATGAAGAGACACGTGGCGTGTTGAAGATCTTTCTAGAGAATGTTATCCGTGATGCGGTCACCTACACTGAGCACGCTCGCCGTAAGACAGTGACTGCAATGGATGTTGTTTATGCTTTGAAGAGGCAAGGAAGGACTCTCTACGGTTTCGGTGGTTAGATTAATTAGCTACTGTTTGGTTAGATTGATTAGATCTGGTTTATTGTGTTAGGTTTTATTATTATCAAGTGTTGTTGATGTTTTAAAAGTGGATGTATGATATTTTAATCAATGAATATGAAGCTCTTATTCAGTTTAATTGTTTCTTGTTACTTTACAATTTTGTTTATTTGTGAATTGTGATGTTAATTGTTTATGCAATATGTTTTTCAAGTGTTTGGTATTGGATTTTATAAGTCTGCAATATTCTGATAGATATGCTAAAAAGTTGGTTGATCTGTTAACAGAGGCTAAGCAGTCTAGTCACAATGAGTAAAGAATTATGTTAGTAATGGAGACCAGATGTTAAGGAGAGTGAGCTCATTTCTGAATGTCGACTTCGAAAACTTGTATGATTCAATCAGCTGAAAGTATCTGCATTGCTGTCATTACTTGTTCAGTCTCTCTTTAATCTTGGTAGCATTATTTCATTGCCCACATAACTGCAAGTTCTTATGAATTCGTAGTGGAGTACATATATTCCAATAACAATCGCCATTATCTCACTATGAGTCGTACAAATATGCTGTTTTTCATTCACCTCAACACCCTGCATCACAAAGCTATAATCCAAAACGTGCCCCAGGACTTCATTACTGCCATTAAAATATCCAACTGCTTATCTTTTTTTTTTTTTTTTTTTTTTTTTTTTTTTTTTTTTTTTTTGAAAGGCAACAACTGCTTATCTTGTTAAGATCGGAATGAAATCTTTCTCTAAAACAACATATGCATAATTGCCTACAACAGTTGCTGACATTAAGAAACAAATTTTTTTTGGATATACCCATCTTGAGAGGTTTAATTTCCTACTACGTTACAGATTATAAGTCATAACATAGGACAAGCTAATAAGCTATCAATACGTTATCCCATCTTGTGAGGTTTAATTTCCAACTAGCTAGGTTACAAATTATAATTAAAAAAAAAAAACACTATTATCTCAAAAGATCCTCAAAAGATCCTCAGAACAACCGAGAACGAACGTTCATCTTCACCATACCATCTAATCTACTACAACAACCTTTGTTATCTTTCAAAAGATCCTCAGAACAACGTTTCACTTTGAATTGAATCAATGGCATCTCACCATGACAGTATCACGAGTACTTTGTCCAATGGTTTTGCATCAGTCTTCAATGCATTAAACATCCAACGACACAACAACAATCAGCAAGGATATGCTTCGAGTATACAGATGGGGAATCAGATGCAATATGCAGGGCAGTATGTAGGAAATCAGATGGATCAGATTGGGAATCAGAATGTGCTTAATCAAAATGGGATTGATTGTTTCATGACTTCGATTCAGAAACCGCCATCAGCAAGTCACAACAGAAACAATGTCAATGCAATGACGAGGGTTGAAAAGATCCAGTACTTGTTGATGCTAGCCAACAAAGAAGAATCGGGAATACCGTTGACTGCTGATGAACATGAGTTTAGAGCTACAACAAGAGTTAATGACAACTCAGCAGATCTCAATGAAACCTACAAATTTAGGGCAAATCAGCAGGCAACAACATCACGCAGTGATTCTGATCTTCCTCCTACTTCTGATTCAGATCCATTCCATGAGGTACCAAATAATGGTAATGATGCTAATCCGTTTGCTCATGAGAAGCAACATTATGTGCCATCTGAACCTCATTACGATACATATGTGAGGGATCAAGTTAATAGCAATGTTAACTATGAAACTTCAGTTATGAATCCTAATGGAGTTCAAGTTGCACAAAATAGTGCTAATGATGAGGAAACCCGTGCTTTCTTTGAATCATTATTGAATAATTGCAGCATTGAAATCGAGAAAGTGAAAAAGGTCAATCGTGATGTTAAGGCCGCGAATGTTAAATTGACCGCTGAGCTTGAGAGTTACAAGAAAAACGCTAATGCTTTTGAATTTCATAACAAAAGATTGTCTGAATTAGAAACTGGTTATCATAATTCCGTTTCAAGAGAAAAACAATTGCAACTCAAGTTTGATACACTTGATGTCAATTCTTTCAAAAAGATAAAAGCTTTAAACGCGGAAATTTCTGATTTACAAAACCAACTTTCTAAACAAAAAACAGCTTATACCAATCTTGAAAAAGAAAGGGATGAGTTGAAAAAGGATTTTGCAAAGAAAGAAGACAAACTTTTGGCCGAAATCGTAGAGTCAGAACACATGATTGCTCATTTAGAAGAATTAGTGGTTAAGTCGGGTCAGTCAAGTCAAACAATGAAAATGATTTCAAATCAAACTAATCCGGTTTACCATACGAAACATAAAGTGGCTCTCGGTAACAACAACCCCAGTAATCTCAAGAAAGCTCAGCAAGAACAGAATGTTTTGTATAATGGTAATGTGCTTTACACTAAACATGATCCACCCGTCGTTCGGGATTCTGTGCAAACGATAGAACATGTCGAAGAGAGCATTTCTAAAATGAAACAAAAGGATTTGAAACCCATTGATTACAACAAATTGAACAAACTTTCGGGAATTACTTTTGTTCCACAAAAAGAACCATCTGTGTTTTCCATAAAACGACCATTCTCAAAAATGTTTTCTAAGAAAGTAATTGTTTCAAAATCTCTTTCAAAAATGGAACAAATGTCTTCTAACAACACTTTTAACACAAGTGAGGCTAGAAACATTCTGGATGACGTTAAAAAGAGGATTCAAGAACTTCAAAACATTGCTGCTTCTAAAACTACAATCGATATTAACAACTGGCATTCCAGTTTTCATATTGAGCAGAAAAAAGTTTTTGAAAACGAAATTACTATCCCACTGAATAACATCAGTGCGAGGGTAATCCATTTTGAACGTGCTTTCTTAAAAGAAACGGCCGAATTTGTCAAGGATCACAAATCCCTGGTAAACGAAGCTAATGATACTCGTGAAAACATGAATGTTTTGGAAAACCTAAATGATTCTCTCTTCGAAGCTGTTATGACTACTGATATCATGTCCATCATTTTACAAACATACTCTGTTCAAGACGATGAAAGACTGAGAGCTGAGACCTCCGAAATTGTTTCTAAATATGAAAATGCTCTTATAAAGCTTGAAAAAGAAAATGTGTCATGTTTTAAACATTGATCGAAAAAATGAAGAATGCAAGTATGACAAATTGTCGTATGAGCGTGCCTTCAAGAACATGAAAGAGCAAAATGATCTTTTGAGGGCTCAGCTTGAACGTCTAAAAGGGAAGGGTGTGGAAACTAAGTTTGCAAAACCATCGACTTCGGAGAAACCAAATGTTTCAAACACGGTTCAAAAACCAAAAATGTCAATTTCACGGTTTGCTCCAAAAGTCGATGAGAAAAAGGATTTATCAAAACCAGTCACTCCACCACCCTTGCCCAAGGAAAAGGTAATGGATACGATTGTTGAAAAACAAAAATTGTTTGTTGAAAGAAACAAAAATGTGATTTCACCTGGCTCTTCTAGGAATAGTACACCAAATGTGACCACAAAATCTGTAAAGGAATCTGTTGGTTCTAATGACATGGTCCTCAATCATCATCTAGAAGAAGCTAGAAAAAAGGCACAACATCGAAAAAACGGAATTTTAGGTGCAAAACCTAGTGTGATGAATTCTACAAGATTCCAAAGCACCGCTAGTAGTAGTAAACCATTACCTAGGAACTTTCAACATAATACTAGGGATTGGCTTGCATCTAAGAGTAGTGACACAAATAAAAATGATAGGAAAGTAGAATGCAACACAAAGAATTCCAAATCAAGTGTCAAGACCCAATCCACTAAGACACCAAATCAAAACAAACCCGTTGATAAGAAGCAAGAGGTTAAGAAACCTAATAGGTGGATATCTAAAGAATGTAGTTTTTCCAAGATTGAGACTTCCGCTGCATCTGATAAGAAAACTACATCTAGATCTTACCTTAGGTGGATTCCTACGGGGAAAGTTTTTAAAACAGTTGGTCTTAGGTGGATTCCCACAGGGAAGATTTTTGATAGTTGCACCAAGACAAATAATAGTGATAATCTTCAGGATAAGGAAGTAGAAACCACAACAACCGTTGATAGTCAACACCCACAGAGTGATGATTCATGTACTTCTAACACTGTTATTTGTGAAACCTCTTCGTCTTTGGTTGCAGGTGCTTCAACTATCTCAGAACCCAGTTCTTCAGAGGGTTCAAATTCTGTAAATTCTATAAAATCATTCTTTCAATCTTCTATTTTTGATTTTCCATTTCTTTTATAAAAACAAAAACAAAATACAAAAATATAAAATTTCAAAAAATTCAAAAATAATATAAAATCAAAAAATCCAAAAATATTCTTCTCACGACATGTCTCTCGTATAAATCAATATTCTGTACGTGTCTAGAAATGTCTTTCAACAATGACACGGACATTTACAGATGCTTGAACGGGAGTTCTTTAAAATGTTTTTCTAAAACATGTCGTTTCTCAAAAGTTTCTTCACAATGGCTTTCGTATACTTCTGTACGAAACCCGTGCTTCAAAGTGAAATCTTTTCAAAACTTAAGTCCGGGTATCACAACTCGAAAAGATTTCAAATAAGGACTTAATCGAATGGCTTCTGGACACATCAGTTCAGGACCCGTGCTTCAAAGAAAGGAAAGTGCTTAATCAAAACAAAGATTTCAAATTTTTTTTCGAGCACTTATCCTAAAAACGAAAACCAAACACTTATCTGGCTTGAGTTTTCTTTAGAAAAACTTTCAAAATCTTTAAGCTCAAGACCATGATTGTTGATCTAATGATAAATTAGATTTTCAAAATTCTCTTACATTTTGAGCACCACCTTTTCAAGATTTTTCAAAAAGATTTTCAAAATCTATCAAAATCGGTGCTCATCATCAAAATGATTTGTGTACACCTTATAGTGCACAACTCAAGTTTTCAAAGAAAGGAAAGTGTTACGCAAAAATGATTTTCATCAACAAAGTGCACTTATCCTAAAAATGGACACTGTTGTACGCCTCAGTGCGACATTCCTATTCAAACAAAGAGAAGTCTTTGTTTTTCAAAAAACCTTGATGCAAAATTCAACAAATCTGAAACTTCTTTCTCTTTCAGAATTTTGCTTCAAGACGACTCCTTCCCTCTAAACTTTAAAAAGTTTAACATTTCTCAAAAACATATGCGAGTTTTGAGGGGGAGTATCTCATAAAAACAAAAATGTTCCGAGTTCATGCAAAATGAAATCTGTCTATCTCTCCAAAAAGCTTTTTCTTAATCAGTTGATATCAAAAATATCACGATATGCTATTTTTGAGGGGGAGAAGACATGATTAAAATGTGATCAAAGATGTTTAAAGCTTGTGACTGAATCTCAAAAGAGCTCGACTCAGAATGTACCAATGAATTGACGAAGCTTAAAATGTCAGTAATCGAAAAGACTTGTCCTGGACGGGTAATAATTTCAAGCTAGTCTAACTAGTGATGTAAGCGTGTCTCGAATAGGACTTGTCCGAGTAGAATGTACCGTATCGAGAGACTTTCTTTGGACTTGACCAGGACGGGTAATAATTTCAAGCTAGTCTAACTAGTGATGTAAGCGTGTCTCGAATCGGTCATGTTCAATGAAAGTGGATCAATTCAAAAAGTGCAAACTCCTCACGCATGTGCAAATTTCTTAAAAATTCATGAGCACATGTGAAGGGGGAGTCCTTCAAAAGAAACAAAAACTCTCAAAGTGTCAACAAAAATGTGTTTATCTTCATAAACACTTTGAGAGATTTTCAATCAAAGGTTTTCATGGCAATTATAGGATTCATGGAGTTATAAGGTGACTAAGGTTAGGGAAAACCGTCCTATGATCCACCAGAGCCGGAGGGATCTACCCAAGGACAATTCCAATAGATTAGAATTAGAAGTCCTTAGGTATGATTGAAAAAAGGAGAAAATGAGAAAGGAGAAATAAGGGGTTGAAGAATTAAAAGGAAAAGTTATGAAAAAGGGTGAAAAGAAATAGCCCTCCATATGTTCAACCTTAGGGCAGACACCGGGTTCAACTCATATGCTACTGGTTGTTACTAAGGTGACACCGGTATTGAAGACAAAGACGTCATGGACCCAGTGACGCACTGCACTAAACCTTCTAGCCACTCAAGTTCTCTTAAAAGAGCTTGTTTCATTCTCACGGGGAACTGGCGTAATCTATCGACCTGTCTCTTAGAGATGGTTGATATTGAAGCAGGAGACCTCTCCCTAATCTCCGCATAGGAAACCAAATATGCACTTATCGAGTCTAGAGCCCCGAGATTCATCAAAAGATCTCATAGGAACACATAATATTCCTACACTGGTTGTTCATCATTAAGGACGCCAGATGTAAACTTTAGAGTCCTACGCAGATCTTAGCAATCTGCCAGAACATTTATGAGAGGATTCACACTTGTGATTCTCAATGATTGAATGGAAATTCCTGCCAGGGTCATCATCATGCAGCCCTGACAGCAGGTCACTTCGGTAATTCTTTATGGGTTACGCTTAGTGTTCGCGGTGGTTTCAAACGGTCTACAGTCGTGGAGTGATCCCCAGCGACTCACCCAGTCATTGAGCTACTTAGTAGGTCTCGTAAGCTCTTTCGGGAGTATCTGATATGGGAACGGCCATGGTAAGGGTTAGAAGGAGTCTTCACACTATGCTGTTGATGATCTCTAATTCCTTATCTGTAAGTACCGGTTGTTTTATTGCTAACTGTTTACCTGCAGCTATATATCATCTCCATGGCGAAAGATTCCACATGCTCATACATGCATCACAAAGTCAAAGGAAAGTTCTCACAAAGATCAAAGGATAGCAACAGTCAAAGAAAGATTCTACGCCAAAAAGAAGAATCTACAAAGTAAAGTGACAAAGATCAAAGTGAAAGAACGGAAACAACAAATGCATGTATCACAAAGACTTAAGACGTATGAGCATGTTGGAATGGCAGACAACCACCACAAACACAGAAGTGACGAAAGGCAGATGACATCATTGTATCACTTCATCAACAATGAACAAGGAACAATGAACAATGTACACTGACTCATCTAGTGATTCTTAAAGACGTCAAGAGCTATGAATGATAAAGTTTAAAGACAAAGATGATGACGTCGCGCAACCTCAATGACCAACACTTAGGGGGAGATTGTTAGCATCGTATTTTATTTATAAAAAGTGTCGGTCATTAACGTGTAGTTATAGGTTGCTTTAGAATATCATTATGATGAAGTTTATGTGTATTATTCATGATTTTATAAAGTCTAAGGGCTAGTTATGTAATAAGGTCAAAGATTAGAGAAGCCCTAGACTTTGAGTATAAATACTCATGTAAACCTCATTTGTGAGGTTGGTTCTCTAGTTGGTTCTCTTAGTCATTAACAAAGTTATTATTTTCACACACTAGAGTTCCCATTCACTCTCTCTCTCTACTTACTTTCTCTCTCTAGGTTTAGGCTTGAATCAATGGTGAAATAGGTTGTTCTACGGTCCTACAATCGAGTATGAAAATTTCCGTTCTCAAAATTTGAAAATCTCAAAGAAATACAATTCTAAGGTTACCAGAAAAATTTGAGTTTTGAAAATTTTTTCGCCAAATTTTACCGAAATTTTTTGAATTTTGGCCAAAAAAAAAAAATTGAATTTCGGGCCAAAATTTTCAACGTTATACCAAAATTTAAATCTCGCGTAAAAATTGAACGTAAAGTCTAGTGTGAAAAATAAATTTTACTCAAAATTTCCCGCCAAAAAACTCTTTTTTTTTTTTTTTTTTTTTTTTTTTTTTTTTTTGGTCTAACTCGGCAATTTTATGTAGAGTTCAAACTCGGCAGTTTATTAAGTATTCTAACTCGGCAGTTTAGTTTCTGTTCTAACTCGGCAGTTTTAGTTAGGTTCTAACTCGACAAGTTTTTAGTAAGGTTCTAACTCGGCAATTTTAGGAAATTTTGGCAGAGTAACGTTTAAGAAGATAGCAACACTGGTCCTAACTCGATAAACGATTAGGAAGAAACAAGGCTAACTCGCCGAAATCCCAAAATTCCAAACTCGGCAAAGTACTTAACTCGGCAGAAAGTTATACAACTAACTCGGCAGAAAGAACCACTTAACTCGGCAGAAAGAAACACTTAACTCGGCAGAAACTAGAATTAAGCCTAACTCGGCAGTTTTCGTTTTACTCCTAACTCGGCAGAAAAAACGATGAACAGTAGCGAATATTTGAAAAAAAATTTCTCGAATCAAAACAACCACTTTTATACCATGTTTTTTCAACCAAATCAAACCTAAAGCAACCTATATTATCCCTAGGCGATTGATACCACTTGTAGGACCGTAGAACAACCTATTTCACCATTGATTCAAGCCTAAACCTAGAGAGAGAAAGTAAGTAGAGAGAGAGAGTGAATGGGAACTCTAGTGTGTGAAAATAATAACTTTGTTAATGACTAAGAGAACCAACTAGAGAACCAACCTCACAAATGAGGTTTACATGAGTATTTATACTCAAAGTCTAGGGCTTCTCTAATCTTTGACCTTATTACATAACTAGCCCTTAGACTTTATAAAATCATGAATAATACACATAAACTTCATCATAATGATATTCTAAAGCAACCTATAACTACACGTTAATGACCGACACTTTTTATAAATAAAATACGATGCTAACAATACCACAACCTCATATTCCTTACAAATATCGAATTCTTACCAAAATATAACATCGGATGTTTAAAAAACCAATCAACGAGGTCTAACATAGCTAAGGATCGTGTAAACTGTTTGGGCAATGGTTAGAATTAAAAGAATCGAAGCTGCTAACAACGATATAAACGACCATGGCGAGTTAAAATATGTGTACTTAAAAGTCGCCCATTGTACGTGCCGCCCGCTATGATAATATTGATTCACGTTAGCAAACAAACGAGCCATATAACAATCATTGACATCGAAAGAAATATCCTTCCCCGTGTTGTTAATAAAGGATGCAACTTCACCATCCGTACCCAAATAATTTTCGATTATGTTCCAATCACATAATAACCCCACATCTTTAGATGTGTTTATCAAACAATCGAGTAATGTAACATATGTAGTGAAATGTTTCGAGCATCCACTATGACATTGTTCAAACGCTACGACATTTAACAAGAATGCACACATGAAATCGTCAATGGAAATCGTTGGCATTCGGATTACACCATTTTTGTACTTTACAGCAAGGAAGCTTTCGCAGTCCCACGGCTTCAACTGGATTCCTGCTCGTTGGAGCTTTGAGATGCTGTGAATTATATGTGGTGGTGGATGGTTGTCGTGTGTTGTTGTCTGCTCGAGTTCCGGTGGAAGTAAAGTTGTCCGAAGAAGGTCGAGCAAGTGTTTTGCTTTGGCTTCGGAATATTTTTGCAAAACATTTTCCGGTCTTTGAAAACCATAATTAAAAAATCCCAATGCTAGCGTAGCTAGTGTTGGACTTCCTGGCGTTTTCGTTAAATCAAATAAACATTCGAGAACAAAAAAAGGGATCTGGTTTTCGAGGCAAATCAAATCCCTTAGGAAAAACGAAAGGACCCAGGACATAGTAAAAAGGGGATCATGCTCATCAGACTGAACCACACCACCAATCTTTCTAAGAAGTTCAATAACAAAACAACCATCTAGTACCATCATTTCAACAAACTCATCAGTACTAAAAGAGATGGTCTCAGAGTAACACTCTCTGGCCGTGCCTTCTAGTCGTTGCACGGCCTTCAAGTAATCCTCTAAGACCATCCCTTTAGCTTCTGTTCTATTCAACAATTGGCTTAAAAACCGCCACTTATGCTCCTCCATCATCCGCAACTGAGGCTGACCGTGGTGATATGGTCCTACGGAGACGATACGTGGTTGGTATGATTTACCGTTTACGTCGAGTAACGTTTGTGGGACTCTGAAAATGGAGCAAGTGGTTCGACCAGCCGCGCCACTTAGTAATTTTGGTGTATCGGATAGTTTGTGTTGCATAGCTGTGAGTCGATCACGATTGATTTCCCAAATCGTGACCGGGGTATGTTGTTCACATGTTTGAGAATTGGTATTCATTTTATTTAGTTCTAAAAACATGTCTTTTTTATTGATTTCATATAAATAAAGGAAGCAACACGGTAACATGATATGGTTTGAAATTGTGGATGAAACAAATTAATTAAGGATAACGTTTTTTTTCCTGGTCACGCATTTTCTTTACATTTTTTATTTGTATCATAGTCGCCTCCTGTCATAAAGACGAACATTTAATTAGTTTGTTTTTTTTCTGAGGTGATTGTGATTGCTTATATTGTTTCTGCTTACTACAATGCTGCTTAATAATAAGTATATATCACTAGTTACTCCTTGGTTCAGCAGACTGTTTATTAGCCTCTGGACCTTTTGCAACTACACATTAACCTTAGAATTTTTTTAGCATATCTGAATCAATATACCTTCGAATATGAACTGCCTTTTCATAGCCATATATTTCTAAATCTAAGCCTCTTTTAAGACCCCCCCCCCCCCCACCCCCCAATCGAAATCATTCAATCAGACTCAGATATATAATGTTTTGTACTCCATCATAAGCATATATCACTATGATCAGAGACTGCAGACACTTAAATATCCACGTACAGCTGAAGCTTTTGGCATTTTAATAATATCTATATCGACCCATAACCTATTCAATTTACATCATACTAGTAACTCTAAATAATCGACCAAGTGAAACTATCCCCACTCATAGGTATATCGTCGAGTCTTAAATCTGAGACAATCTCTCTTCTAGCCTTAAAATCTTGTTCCTGTCTCCGCCCACGATCCAAGCACATTCGCAAATTTCATCTAAAACCTTTGATAACTAAGAGTAGGCTATATACTTGCAGATGATTGTGGTAATATATACACTATATATATTACCGTGATTTTTGTAATACAATATTGCCTCAAGACCATAATTGGGCCAGCTTCAAAAGCATCCCTGTAAAATGTTGCAGTCACTATCTTTTATATGCATCAACGGCATTAAAATGAATGGA
Source organism: Artemisia argyi (assembly GCA_030686995.1). Taxonomy (NCBI): domain Eukaryota; kingdom Viridiplantae; phylum Streptophyta; class Magnoliopsida; order Asterales; family Asteraceae; genus Artemisia; species Artemisia argyi. The sequence continues at coordinate 28,766,224 of CM060708.1, forward strand.
GATTGGTGTTTGGTGGTATAAGCGTTGATGTTGATGATCAGATTCAGCTACAAGCTATGATACCCAACATGCTGTGGTTAACTGTAAGTTTGATATAAGGGCACACTGATCTGAAAATCATTGCATGCACCTCCAGTGATCAATTCTTCTCCTGATGCTCAACCAAGGTATTCACTTTATCAACACACTCCTAACTTTGATAATCTTTTGTCGTATTTTTGGTCTTAACAGAACTGATGTAATGTAGTAGCATAAATATGGTATGAGATTTACATGTTAATTAAATTCGCCTATGGACTATGCTTTGGTACCGGTACAGCACATGATTATCCAATTGAAAAAACTAATATATGAAGTTCTGGTGTCTATTCATTATGAGTCAAGTGGGAAAGTTATTGTAATATGTGCTTGCTTTTAGAATTTTCAAGTAACAGTCGCAATTTTGCTATCTAAAAAAGACAGCTGAAATACATAGATGTTTCAGTCTCAGGGTGAAGAGCATATGTGAGATAGTCTATAAAGATTAGTGTGGCTGCATAAGTTCCAGAGGAATTTCAACGTATGAATGTTTGACATTTGTAGAACTGTTCAGTTAAGATTGAACAAGCATCAGCATCGACTTTGGGCTGCCGAAACGGGATGGTAGCATGACAAATTCAAATATATTGTTTCATGAAACATTCTATGAGTATAAAGTATCGAAAAGATAACTATGGGTGCTAAATTTAACATGATTGCCTTTTGGAACTGGCTTGACTCTATTCTGGTCTTCAGGCATAATCTGGCATTATCAGAACTGAGGTAACGTTGTATCACCACAGTTACCTGCAAGTAAACAGCCTACCATTATAAGGTATAGGTTTAATGTGAAAAATGTAAATGTGCTTCAATCGTGAGAGGAGACTGGAATAAGGTTTAGAGGCCAGGTCAAAGATCATTTGGTAATATTTTCGAAAGATCGTCTGGAAATTAAGACTAGCAGATCTTTCTATGAGTAGAGATCTGCCTAGATTACTGAAAACGCATTTGAGTAGGAAGTTCAAGGTTGGAGAGAATTTGATATTAGAGTGTAGGATCAAAAAGGGAAAAGTTTTTCTTTGTAAGAGGCTAAAATGTTGCTCCACGGATTAATGTAAGAAGACATCGATCAATGACATATTCTGGAACTTTTAACAATCATTTTGTTGTTTTCTCGTATGCATATAAGTACTCTTGACAGTGAACTGTAAATAGTAATGGCGGTCGGTAAACAATCTCGATCATTGTATATGGCTAAACACTTCTTTGCAACTTTTTAGCTGTTAATCCCACATAGACACATGAAGTAAGACTTACTAGTTTATATACTGTGACAGATTTTATTTTGTCATGTTGAGATGAATATTAGGCTCTCATGTGCTCAAGGCATTTTAAAAATATTAAAATGTCGAGTTGCACGTGAGAAATTAATAAAAATTCAAAACTTTTTTACTAAATTAATTTTTATAGTGCATCTTCATTACTTTAGTTATAACTAAACATGAAGATCATATAAACTCTTATTTCTTTTTATGTGAAATCTTAAAATATAAATTCTTACTTTTTTACAAAATTTTATAGGGTGCCTCTTCACTACTTAAGTTATAACGAAATATGAATTGTTGCCGAATTAATTCTTTTTATGTGAATCCTTAGCTGTTAATCCCACATAGACACACGAAGTAAAACTTAGGGGGTGTTTCTTGTTTTTGTTAGCTAAGGGATGCGTGGGACTTATGTGGGATCAACGGCTGTTAAATGGTCTTAATGGGGAGAGTCTCCATTATACCACTCACATAAGGATAGAGGCACTAGTGAAAAAATGGTGGGCTCCACATAAAAAAAACATTATTATATATTTTGTGTGGACCATTCCCTTAGCTAAGGGAAAAAGAAACACATCCTTACTAGTTTATATACTGTTTACATATTTTATTTTATCATGTTAGGATGAATATTAGGCTCTTAGGTATTGTCTTAGACATTTAAAAAAAATTAAAATGCATTGAGCTAATACTTGAAAAATTAATTTAAGTTCTTAGCTTTTTATACAAATTTTATTTTAATTTATTAAAATGCATTGAGCTAATACTTGAAAAATTAGTATAAGTTCTTAGCTTTTTAACAAATTTTATTTTATTATTTTTTTATTGTGCACCTTCATTACTTTAGTTATAAACTCTTTTTGTGAAATCTTATAATATAATTTCTTAACCTTTTTATAAATCTTATGATAGTTGTTATGGGAGGTGGTGGATCACCTCTATATCACCTCTTACGCATGGAATGCCATAAAGGGCACCCGCAACCACCTCCAACTCACTCAATCTTGCATCTTTAATGGTGGTGGTGAACACCTTTATTTAACCGAGAAATTGTGGGCACATAGGTGTTTTTATTATTACTCCGTATTTATTTGGTTTGTGATAATGTATGAGGTATATAGTACGGTATGTTTGTGTAAACTGAGGTATTTTTATATATTTGTTTTGATGGTGGGTTAGGTTGTGACCATATAAGGTAAAAGGTAGGGAGTTTGGTGGTGTGTTGAAGATGTCACGCTGATGTAGAGGTGGTGGTAACAGTGATCATAAAAAACTAGTCTTATGGTGTGTCTCTTCATCACTTTAGTTATAATGAAATATTAATCGTTGACGAATTGATTCTTTTTATGTGTGATAGCGTATCAAGATTAATGGCCTAAGCCCATTAATTGCACTCCAAAACCAGGTGAGTATAAGCACCTAACAGGGCCCATTATCAACACTAGATAAGCCCAACCACATTCTCACGCTATACATAGCTTAAGAAGGCCTATTAGGTGGTGTCTATTACGCACGTGATACAATTGTCTTTCAATTATTACTAACGATTAAGATGTACTATCTGACATATATGACAATGTGGGACACATGAGTAAGAAAAGAAGAAACAACCACTACATGGTACCAATGAATGAGAGTGCCCTGTCATTCTTGTCTACATAACAGATGATCAACATGTAGCTTGTCTTACAGCTCTGTGGGATTTATCCTTTAACCCTAAATGTCTCTCTATAAATTAAAGGCATTCCACACCCTCAAAGGGGTTCACAACTCTTTACACTTTTCATACTATTTCATATAGTAAAACACACACTTAAATGGTTTGTTTGAATGTTACCAAAACTCCTGACTCCTAATCATATTCTTGGGTCCTTACCATACGATACGGGAAATCAAACAACACAACCATCTCAACATGATACTCATCACGTTTTACATCACATACGTATACACGACGCCTTTACCTACTTTTGTTTATTTTCTCATCTAAAAAAAGCACAATTTTTTTTTCATTTTAACAAATTTCAAATCAATATGTCTGGTGAACAACCCCCACAGCCTCTAGTTTATAAAGAAATAACAACCACCTCAGCTCAGTCCAGGTGGAAGACCTTACTCACACCGAGGAAGGCCAACAGACACTAGAAAATGATGATCACCACTCAGCAAGAAATTTCACAAGAGGACAATCAGGGGAGGTGCATGTAACAAAAGACCGTGTCGGCTTGCATACTGCACTTTTCCACGAAGGGCTACACAGTTTAAGGAAGAGCGACGGGTGCAAATTCCAACGGCTCTAGTCATGCCTATTCAGGAGCAGAGGGTTCATGCACTACAGAAGTTACCAAGGTTCAGTCTTATGTGGAAGATTTTCACACACAGGTGTCAAGAAACAGGTTTGGTACCAGGGTTACTCAGAAGGAAAGACATCAGTTCATCCAGGTTATGCAAGGGTTGCAGAAAAATGCATGGCCAATTCTCAGGTAAACGCATGTCCTCTTACTTACACTCCTCCACATAGCTACGTACCTAATATACATAGCACACCTCCACCTAACACCGATTCCCAGGATCAATATAACCATGAGCATAGGTCAAAGAGATACCCTAATGCCACTACTAGGATTACCCACTAAGGGAAACACCTGCCACATCACTACACCAACCCAATCGCCTTATGAGGAGGGTTACTTAGTCAGATTTCTCACAAGGGCACTTACCTTGGGGGGGGGGGGGGGGGGGGCAAGACATCACTCTAACTTATCAACACCTGAACACCTTAGGGCAGTACCAATTGTTAGTGAACAATTTGTTAAGTAGATATCCGATTACGAACTCCCTGATGACCTAATCATGCCCAAGAATGTCATCACATACAGGGGTCTCGGCGACCTTGACTCTCATGTGTGAACATTCGAATGAGCCATCAAAACTTGTACTTAAAATGATCCTGTCGAGTGTCATGGGTTTCAACAAACACTCGCCGATGCGGCAGTATCATGGTCACCAAGACCACTACCAAGACTTCCACTGGAAGTATCAAACTTCAACTAGATCCCCAATGATCTAGGCTTGGTCACCAAGACACAAGACTTCCCTTACAACCAAAATGAATGATAATATAAGGTTTCTTTGAACCAAGCCCTAACCTAACCTAGTGACCCGATTCTAGTAGAAAGGGTATAGATAAGAAGACCCTCGACACAATCACAATAGTGGATTAGGTTCTTGTGATTCTTACCTTGCAAGGAGATGTGTTCTTTCAAATATGTAAGTGCGTTTTACTAAGAACACAAGAGAGATAGAGAGATTTAGAGGGAAAGAATGTAGAGAGAAAGAATAATGGCAAGGGGTGAGGAATACAAGAGGCAAGGCATGGTATTTATAGGCAAAACCCAAACTTGGGAAAATTTTACCGAGGCCGGCGCGTCGTCCACGCGTCAACGCGTGGGCAGCGTGCCAGGCGTCTGTAAAGATTTTCCCAAAACTTTGGGTTTTGACCTTTTAAATACCTTACCTTGCTAAACCCCCAATTGTACTTCACAAAAAACCTTAACATTAATCATTCTAAGGTTTACCAACTCAAATAGCCAATTTTTAAAATGTTTTGTGAAGTGTTTATAAGAAAAACAAATTACCAAGGGTAGAAAGGGTAATTTGATAGGGGTAGAATGGGTATTCCTCATATGGCATAGAAAAGAGAGAAAGAATATGCCATGGGATATTCCTTTAAAGGGAAGAGTGTGAGAGGTTGGGTTACGAAGTAACCATGATTAGGTTTTTGAAAGAAGTGTATAGAGATTAAACCATGGTTAGGTTAAAGAGTGTATCCAAGGGAATGTTCCATCCTTGGTGTGGTTAAGAGTTAACCATGGTTGGGTTTAAAAAGAAGTGTATAGAGAATAAACCATGGTTAGGTTAAAGGGTGTATCCAAGGGAATGTTCCATCCTTGGTGTGGTTAAGAGATAATGTGGTAAGTTGAGAAGTAACCATAGTTTGGTTAGATGTGAATCATGGTTGGGTTAAGAGAAGTATATTCCAAGGAATATTCCATTTATTGGGGAGGAAGGAGAAATGGATGGTTGAGATGTGTTGTAAGAGAATGAATGGTTGTGATGAAGAGTGTGTAGAGTATGAGTTGGATTGTGTAAAAGTGAAGAGATGTGTGTAAGGGAATATGTAAGTATGGATGTGATGGGGAGCCTAGTGTGTGTAGAAGGTGAAATGGTTGTGAGTAGTTTGTGTATTTTGAATGTAAAGGTATTGGGAGTGTAAGATATGGGTTGTATAAGATGTGATGTGTATAGGGAGTGAGTCGTATGTGTAAGAGTGATTGGATGGGGAGCCTTGTGTGTGTGAAGAGGAGTATGTGAGTGAAGTGTGTGTATTTTGAAAATAAAGGCGTGTGTAGAAAAGAGTGTATGTGTAAGGATGTATGTATGTGTAGAAAAAAGTGTATATGAAAAGATGTATGTGTAGAAAAGAGTGTATGTGAAAGGATGTGTGTGTAGAAAAGAGTGTATGTAAGTGTATAAGAGAGTGTATAGTGATACGTGGGAATTGCGCCCTCGCAACAGGTTTTACCTCTCAAGGGATCTTGAGAAGCTTACAACACCCACCAGGCAGTGTACCTGATCGTTGTAGTATAGTATAGTGACAAGTACCGGGGGATTGATCATTCAACTCAAGGATAGTTTCACTAGGATTAGAAAGCCTACTAAACTAGGTCTAGATGTGAAGGATGATTCTTTTTGTATTTTTATATTTTATGGAAAGCAGGTAAAATCTCGGGTTTTGAAGGAGTGGGCAGAATTAATTGTTAGCCAACTAACCCAATAAACTAAGATGCAATAAAAATAAAATAAAAGAAATGAAAATTAAACTAATTTACTAATGTGGTGGAAACAATAATGAAAAAAGTTGTGTTTACATAGATTTCATTACTCCATAGATATCTTTTACCGGTTGATTAGCTTGTTACAGTTGCATGGATGACGGGTTATATTCCTTAACACTAGTCGTAGGGCCGTGTACAATATTCCCTAACTCTATAAGATCCCACTTCACTCCTATGTCAAGCCGATTAAAAGCTCCTAACATGGGATCATTAGAATTCACTTATGCATTAAATACAACCAAATCGTAGTACACCTCCGATCATGTTTTTTAAGACGTTCAAGCAAGTTACCAATGGAAGTCTGCCAGTTTTCTTAAGCCTAACATCGAATACAATCATCCGTAACAATTATAGACAAACAATCAACCAATAATCAACATCTAGGTTTCACTACATCTAAGCAAACACAATAAAAATCTAGCCTAACATGTTAAAAGAAAGATAAACATAAGATAGAATCAAACAATACATAGACATATTGAATGATTATTGGAGAACTTATCTTTATTAAAACATGGAAGAAAGAAGGGTTTGAAACCCCTTCAATATGCAGGAAATTCGACCTAGGTTTGTACACAACTTGTTCCACCCTTTACAATGAAAAATTGGAAAAATAAATATAGACTAAGCATCCTGACGGCGTCATGTATTAGCTTCTGACGCCATCAACTCGCCGCCAAAGTGAAATTTGTATTGCCTAGATCCAGTCTTGACGCCTTCACGTGTAAATCTTCTTTAGGCCGTCACTAGTATTTGGACCCTGACGGCCTTGGTGACGCCGTCAGGCCATTAACAAAGAAAATGTTCTGGGCTGTTATGTTATAAGTTCCACATCCACCTCTTTTGTCACTCTTGACGCCGTCATGTGTAATGGATTGACGTCGTCAGGTACTCTTCCCAGCAAGGAATTTGAGACTTTGCCGTTTTCTTCACTTTTATGCTCCAAAAATGTCCAAAATGCTTCCTTTTCCAGATTTCTCTCAAAAAGTACCTAAAATGACAAAAGGAATGATTTAGGGCAATATTTGATCAAATAATAATGAATTGGGGCTTAAATGACCCCTTAAAAGCGGTACACTTTTCACCTCATCAAATACCCTTACACTTGATATTTGCTTGTCCTGTAGCAAATGCGCTTTTATTCTAATCAAAATACAAGTTAGGGGTCATTTAACACTAATATAAAAGTAATTACAACAAATAATCATTCAACTAAAATCCAAAAACAAGCATGGAGGTCATACACTAGCACCTCACAAATAGTGTTTAGATACTCACATATCTCGGGTGTAATAAAGTATATATCACAATAAGGAAATGGAAAACATCTCTCACTACCTGTCATAGCAAATATATTACCATAGGCTTGGGAAAGGATCAAACCTCCACCACTTGGCGTAAGCACCTAGGATAAACTATCAAAAAGGTCTTTTAAAGGGTTGTAACGTTAGGTGTAGGGATATGGAAAACACGGTTTTGTTGGATAAAGGCAATATTTACTGGTGGCGAGTTAATCATCTTGGTTAATTACATGTAAAATATGGCATTGCTAAGCCAAGACTAGACTCGACTTAAACTAATGAATCAAAAATAACTAAAACATAAAACAAACATAGAATGAAATGGATGGTAGTCCGTATGTTTTTTTCTCTTTTCTTTTTCTATATTTTTTTTTCTTTTCCTTGATTTTTCAATCTTTTTTTTTTCTTTTTTTTTTTGCATAAACTTTTACCCTACCATTCAAAATAATACATCATAGGGAATGTACATTCCCCTGACACTTAAATTTTTACATACTTTACAATAAACTACTCTAATGACTCGAATCAAGATAATCAAAACACTTGGAGTACTTTTTAAGATTAACGCACATATGGGGGTAATAATTTGATTAACTTTACTAGTCAAATAATATGACTTAAATAGTCAAGTAATTATGATACGGGTTTAACACAAGGGTGATCCTAATGCCTCTTATCATGTAGTAAATCCTACTACACGAATGTAGTCTCACTAGCGGTCTCGGGATGCATTACTAACGCAAGTTCTAGAATCTAAATGTTACCGGTACACTCATAAGCACTAATAATGAATGCTTTTCCTATCAAATCTAAAGGCGAACCTCACATATTTGGGTGGAAAATTTTTCTGAATGGTACGATTTTGTGCTAGTCATACAACTCCTATCCATGAGACGCTTGTTAAGGCTAAAGTTTCACTCCTAAATGTTGTAAAAAAATTTAAATTTTGCGCTAAAATTTCACTAACAAGTATTTCTCTTAGTTTTACTACACACCTACCATCAAACAAACAAACTCAAGTGCAATAGTATCCTCTAATGTATCATCATTTACCCTCTCCTTACACTTAGGATGAACATTGTCCCAAATGTTCAATTAAAGGATGTAAAAGTAAAATAGGTAAAAGAATGAAAACAAATACTCCCCTGATTCGTTCGGTGTGGATAGTGTGTCAACAAGGTTAGATCTTCCTTCAAGAAAATGAGCGTTGAAAGCTTCCCTCCAGAAATATAAACCATCTTCTTGTCATATATAACCTGTTAAACCTGAGAAAACAATCAAGGCAAACCTCGCGTAAAATCGGCGGCAATCTATATATACTAACAAATCCTAGAAAACAATTTAAGATATAATGCTTATGGAATGAATGTTTGCATATTTCCTGGAGTTTATAAAACTAAAGAATCAACAAAAACTTTAAGACTCAGGTTTAAACAAAACTCGTAAAATTTTTCAGACTTTTTGTACCTGACGCCGTCAGGTTATAACTCCTGACGCTGTCAGAATGTTCCTGGAAAAATCTTATGTTAAGTTTCCGGAAAATTTCTGAAAAAACTTATGCCTTATTTCCTGGAAAATCCTGCAAAACATCATTATGACTCGATACAAGCATTTGACTCAAACAAATACTAATATACATGTTCATTTAATATTGTAGTGAATCATGCTCATTTTCGTTCTTATAAACAAATTTGGGTTTCCCTTACACTTAGCTTTTGCAAAATACCTTTATATGTAATTAAGACGAAGTTAAAAACAAAATAAAGCATTTTCACAATTTACTTTGAACCATGATCCACAAACAATAAAAATAAAACACGCAGACGGAAACAAATAAAATCAAACAAACAAACAAATAAAAAGGGGCTTGGGTTGCCTCCCAAGAAGCGCTTGTTTTTGTTCGAGTCACGAGCCTGACTCTACCCTTATTTAACGGAAATGGGGGAGGTTTTTCCTACACTTAAAATTAAGTGCGGGTGGAAGTAGCGATACAAACCCTTAGGTTGGAAATATGCCAAGTGAGGTGAAGGGGTTGAGTGAATGGCTTCCTTCATCCTAAAACTACCCGGGTAATATTGGTTGATGGGTGGGTCGGTTCCTCTTTTGTCTCCTAGAAAAAAATCTAAGGATGGAAAGTTATGTAAAGATTGAGGTTCCGGTTCATCAACACTAGGAAATTACCTAGAACTAGGAGTAAGGTTATCATTACAAGTATTCAAACCTATATCCTCTAATGGTGCTTGGTCCAAGGGTTCTACCTCCATTGGGATTCCTAAAGTTTCTTCTACTTCTTTCGGGTAAGTCACGGGCGGTGTGTATACTTCAGATGATGGTAGGACTTGTGGGGTACTTAGTGAGCTTATGTTATTTACTTCATCATTCCTTGTGTCAAGATCACCTATATCCTCAACATGTGTTTCATTATAATCTAACCCTAACATTTTCCCAAGTATCTTAAGTGCTTCTCTAGGCATCTCAACTTCTATATCCGAATCATAAGGATCATCCTCAGTATTCTGACTGCTATATTCAAATTGCCCAAATGATTCATCATGTGTTTCTTGAGATTCATCATCATCGATCATAAAACCTAGGTCTTTTTTATCAATGTGATCATGTTCGGCTAAATCCTCAATCACATCAAGGTCACCTATGTATTCATCCTGTATTATGGTAGTGCCTAACCATGACATGTAGCTAGGTGGCTCATACGAAACTATCCTAGGTGAAGGCTCATATTGTGCATAGGTCTCACTAATTGAGGCATTTTGAGGGGTTGATAGAGCACCTAAGGTGAATTCTTTAAAAGTCTTATGCACTTGGCCTCTTTTCTCAAGGTACTCAATAAAATCAATATAAGATCTTGTCCTCCTCATTTCATTCCTCCATCTTTGTATATCCAAACTGGTGTAATTATATTTTTTCTGGTAAAACTCTAGTGTCGGACTTGGTGGATTCACGTTCTCCATAATGGTGAACGGAAGAGTCAATGGAAAGGTTTTTATGAACAAAGACACAAAGAAAAGATAGACTACGAGAAAGCTAATAAAAAGAAAAATAAAATCTCACTCGATAGGAATCTAATGAGTAGACCTAATAAAATAAATTCCAACCTAAGCAATAACTATTCCCCGGGCTGCGGCGCCAAAAACTTGATACGAGGGAATTGCGCCCTCGCAACAGGTTTTACCTCTCAAGGGATCTTGAGAAGCTTACAACCCCCACCAGGCAGTGTACCTGATCGTTGTAGTATAGTATAGTGACAAGTACCGGGGGATTGATCATTCAACTCAGGAATAGTGTCGCTAGGATTAGAGAGCCTACTAAACTAGGTCTAGAGGTGAGGGATGATTCTTTTTGTATTTTTATATTTTATGGAAAGCAAGTAAAATCTCGGGTTTTGAAGGAGTGGGCGGAATTAGTTGCTAGCCAACTAACCCAATAAACTAAGATGCAATAAAAATAAAATAAAATAAATGAAAATTAAACTAATTTACTAATGTGGTGGAAAGAATAATGAGAAAAGTTGTGTTTACTTAGATTTCATTACTCCCTAGATATCTTTTACCAGTTGATTAGCTTGTTAGAATTGCATGGATGACGGGTTATATTACTTAATACTAGTCGTAGGGCCGTGTACAATATTCCGTAACTCTATAAGATCCTACTTCACTCCTATGTCGAGCTGATTAAAAGCTCCTAACATGGGATCATTAGAATTCACTTATGCATTAAATACAACCAAAAATCGTAGTACACCTCCGATCTTGTTTCTTAAGACGTTCAAGCAAGTTACCAATGGAAGTCTGCCAGTTTTCTTAAGCCTAACATTGAATACAATCATCCGTAACAATTATAAACAAACAATCAACCAATAATCAACATCTAGGTTTCACTACATCTAAGCAAACACAATAAAAACTTAGCCTAATGATGATACGTAAATTCACAGGCTTTTACGAAGGGATGTTGCTTCCACAATGCTTGCCCTGTTTTATCTCTATCACTCGATGAAAGAAAGATAGCGTTAGGAGTAAGACGGGACTTTCTCCCCGTATTAAGCTCCGACGCTCAAGTCATGTGGCATAATAAATATCATAATATAATTGATTTATATTTCATATAAGATAGATAGATATAGAGGAAGAAATTGTGTCTTACTGAGGTTACCGTTGTTCTATTTATAGTGCCAAGAGATCGAATAATATTCGAATAAAGATCGAATAATAATCAAATAATATCTGATCAAATTAGCATATATTCCATTTTAATATATTCTTATGGGCCCCTCTTGCAAGTTGCAATATTCCTGATATTTCCTTTGTATCTGTATCTAGAAACTTAGCTAATTGGTTTCTCCATATGGTCCCACTCATATTGTATTATTCTTTTCTTTTATTTGATTAAATGTGTTTACACGTGTATAAACGTATACTCATCAGGTCCCCTGTGTAGACATATTTTAAGCCTATCAATATGATGTGCATGCCTTGTTTATGGGAGTAGTGTCCCTATACATATACCTTTTTCCCTTATAATTAATATCTTACTCAACCTTTTGGACACATTTCCTTTTTTTGAAGATATGGCCGAAGGAACTGGTACTTTATTCTTTCTTAAAGCATATACTACTTTTGTGTTCATACATTGGTTCATGTCATATACAGTGGTCCTGACATGCTTCTTTTCTTTAGAGTGGTCCATATATATATATATATATATATATATATATATATATATATATATATATATATATATATATATATATATATATATATATATATATATATATATATATATATATATATATATTCTATAGGCCTTTGTAGAAAAAGCAGGTTATAGTCAATTTAATATATATAGGCATGTTCTTGTTTGCATGGTATTTTAATCAAATGTGCCATTTGCATATTTTTATCATATATGCATTCTATCTTTGCTTTCCTCTCCATGCGAGCTGCTGTACTTACCATGTAGTTTAAAATTTTGTAGATTCTGAGTCGCATGGCGCCATTGTTCCGTACAGGAATACAACACCTATCGTCATAACGAACTATGTATGGAGCGAGGAGTACTATGAAACGTTGTTTTGTGGAGGTTTGGCGTTTACACATCTTTTTATTTTTTAGTTTTTTGAAACCTTCTGATGCTGCACGTTTAACACGCTCGTTTTTTGTGTTTATAGATGTGGTTTCGACGGGATACACGATGCAAAGCAGTGGTGGGCAGGCTGTCTCGGTCATGCCTGATAATGCCCCGGCGACGGGAGACCAAACTGGACCCTTGCCTGACATAAGGGGTCTAGATGACGATGTAGTGTTTGAGGACTCGGTTGAGACTCAAGATGTTACTCGCGCTAGTGCCGGTGTCATGAGTCATGTGCATAAGTAGCGGAGGACGGTTCACACGGAGATGGCTGGACATAGTAATCAGTTTTCTAACTTGGGAGGGTCGAACTTTGGTGCTGTGAACGATGTGGGTCAGTATATGAATTTTGAGAATTACCCAAGTGGTGGAGGTGATGGCTGGTTTTCGTCATATGGTGGTTTGGCACAGATGGGGAATACCAATTCCTACGGTGAGCGAAACCGTGATCAGGTTGAGATAGGGGAGTTACGAGCTATGGTGGATGATCTAAAGAAGGAAAGAGACGGGTTGGTCCGGGAGTGCACTGAGTTAAGGGGCAAGGTTGAGGATCATGAGAGGGAAGTTTTATCTTTCACCAATGAGTTTGACCGTGTCTTGGATGATCGACGTGAACTTAAGGCGGAAGTGGCTGTGCTAGAGCGCGAGGTTAACCGTCTTCGTAGGCGTCCTGGCCGTTGCTATTAGAGTGATCATCTATAGATTACTCTCGGAATGTTAGAATAATTACCGGATGTAATAGTTCTAGTTATGTAAGCATATTTCCTTTTCTTGTATTATATGTTTCTTTTGTGTAATATAAGCTTTTGGTTTTAAAGTTTCTTTTGGTTTGAGTATCGTTATATCTATATGATATTTGATGGAGACTAGTAGCATATATTTGTAAGTGAGGTGTAGTCATCAAATAATAACACTTTAATTTTGTATGAGTGTATGACAAATGATGCATCAATTATGCAAGTACACTCGTACATGACTTGAAATTATTTAAATTTTATGGATATTTGTGATTTTTTTTTGTGGCAAATTTGATGACTAAATTTGTGTAGCTTTTGTCCAGATTTATTCAATATTTAGAGATGGTGTCCCGCTCATTACAACAGACGGGGTGTGATTTAATCCCATGACCACTTATTTTCTTTATAGAGATTTTTCTTGTATTTAGCGATTTATCGCTATGAATCATTTTGGAATTCTCTTTTAGTACGTACAGTTAGGCCCACATATATTTTTTTTAATCCCTTTTTATGGCGGGATGATATCCGGATTTCTTTTTGGTGCTCTTTTTGAGCCCGGCTCATGTAGATTTTTGCTTCATAATTATCCTTTTATATTGCAGGATATTGAGATCTCTTGCGGAACAAAATACATAAGTTTATTATCTCCGATAACCTTAAGTATCGTAGTGAAATGTTGCATCTGTTGACACAAACTTTATTTAGAAAGAAAATCGCTCACATTATTTTTTATACATGGTACTTTCAAAGTACGCCATCTATACAGAGAGTTGCGATTCATTGGCTTGAGTATTTTAGAAATGGAACTTGCGCAAGTTGCTAGCGTGCCATGTTCTATGCACTATTTTTTTGTTGAGGTCTTTGAGTACGTAAGTTCCTGGAGGTTTGGTTTCAATAACTTGATATGGTCCTTCCCAATTAGGGTCAAGCTTTTTTTGTCCTTCTTGTCGACTTGCTTTGTTTTTGTGGAGCACATGATCTTCGACTTTGAGGTGAGTATGGCATACCTTGTGGTTGTAGTATTGTTCCACTTGATGTTTATACTTGGCCTCACACAGTGCCGCGAGTTCTCTTCGCTCTTCCAATAAATCTAAATTGAGACGGAGCTCTTCATCATTCTTGTTCTCTTCAAATGAAGATACACGGTAGGTAGGAACTCCGATTTCTGGGGGAAGAACGGCTTCATATCTATCACATCCCTTGATTTTCCCTATAATTAAAACGCTATTACAACGTAAATAAACCATTTTTACTCATGTCAATTTTTTTTTTTTATATATATTTATACTTTTGACAATCACAATATTTTTACCATTTACCTTGAAACGATACTCACACTCGTACTTTTGAAAATCTAAAACATTTATATTTAATAAATATACGTTTCATTTAATTACCGTGTACTATTTATATAAATCCCGAGCCTACAAAAATTCCCGAGCTTATGAAAAATTCCCTAATTACTCACTTGAGCCTCAATCCAATACACATAACACCAAATCGAACCTTGTAAAATAATATAATCGATCTATCAAAAATCTTATTTGCACAACTTGTATCCTATCTCTACTAACACATATTTTTATCCAATGCACATGCCAACTTGAACAATAATTTCTATAAACATATCGACATACATATGAAAACACAGATACATGCGTTCTAACATACAACATTTCCGCACTTCAAATATACTTTCATTTTGCTTCTCTTCCTGTGATATGCTACAAACCAAACGGACTTCTTAAATTCTTTTTGGCCTGATCACACCACGAAGCTCAGACCAGCTCAGAACCCACGAAACCCAGTCCAACAGAACCATAGTTATAATTTTCATTTTTGTTTCTTTACTGCTTGTTTCCAGCACTCGACCAGCCACAAAACACCCGTTTTTCTCACTAATTCGACACACAACCTATTGATATTTTTACACCTACTCATTAGCTACCTGACAAGGATCCAATACTGACCAAGCTCGTTCAATAACATTCTCGTTTACTATGTCTTTTCTGTCCAAAATAAAACCCAAAAATCACCTAGAACAAATTGTAAAATCTGATGTACACTTCCTATTCGACCACCTATGCTTCCCAATCAATCTCTGACATTCCTAGAACCCATTGTCAGCTGCCAGAAGCTGTCATGAATGATATGACACATTCCTTGCCTTGTAACAATTTGATTGGGTGAATTAAGAGGCAACATGCATTTCGTTCGATCTAACCCACAACCATAGATGATCTTGGCTTCTATTCACTCACTAAACTCGTTATATAAGCTTTACATCCAACCTCAGTTGATAACACACCCACAAACACAACTTGTTTACTTCTTTGCTACTGCCCACGAGGAAGGGAAATAAACATATAGAAGCCATGCATCACAAACTAAAAACAAAACACAAACACTTCATCCTATTTACTCTTGTTGTCCCTGTCGTGAAAAGAAGAAGAAACCATGCGAGTCGACCGTTACACTCACACAACTATCACCTTTCAATGTTATTCTAAGTCGTTTCATTGTCTGCTACGTGTCGGATTCAAAAGCTGGAAACCATGGAGTTGTGTTGAGTCTCGTTCCCTCGACAAGCTGCTAATCGAATAGCACCAACATTCTGTCCATAACATAAGGTCCTCACCACCATATTTGGTGTCGTAAGTTCTTCCTATCCTTTCTCCACATGTTCTTTCATATCCTGGTCATGCACATATGTACTACACGACTTCAGTTCATGCATGGCATATTTCATTTTGTCATACAAAGGTGTGTCATTGGTCTTGGTGTGGCAAAGCAACATGGTAACTCAACGAGTAAACAACATATGAATATAATATAAGTTTTTAAAACGAAAGAACGAACAATTAGACATAACCAAGCATGCATGTATGGAAGATCATAAAACACATTGCATTTAAGGATCTGGTATTTCATTGTGTCACAAATAAACGCTAATCGACTACAACTTAACATGTGTGTGTACTATAAACACAACCAAAGTGTAATTTCTTCTTTTGTTTCTTTGTTTCGGCTGCCAATACAAACAACATTTTTCTAAAAAGATAAACAACCATACTTGTGGGATCATTGAGAAACCTAAACAAAAACTTGGCTAATGATTTTTCTGGGTTTACCACTCATTAACGAGGTATATGGGTAGTGTTCGTGCAAAATTTCAGCCCCTAATACATTCTAACGAAGCGGGAAATAAGTTTACAAAATCGTGATTTTATGTGTAAAATAGTGCAAAACTGGGTTGACTAGTACCTGGAAAAACGACCCGTTTGACTTGGGTAATGGGTCGGGGCTGTGGTGTGATTTGTAGAGGGCTTGATTGAAGACACGTAAGACTTGGAATATCACAAAAAGGGTGAGTAACGAATCCGGAATGAGCATGTGAAAATCTGTGTTTTGTGAAAACGTTTTTAAGCTGTCAAGGGTTAGTTGAAGGGTAAAACAGGGTAGTAAACGTAATCCAGATATGCCAATATATTAAAAATCAGTTAGCACACATTAACACGAGACCGGGGATATAAAGAATGTAGAAAAGATGCTTATAAAGACCGAGATACAAGTAATACAAAACCGACATTCACAACACAATTCCATCAGCTTTTACTAAAAATATTTTCAAGTGTTAAAACAGTCTTTGCGGGTAACCAACTTTGGAGCCATTTTTCTCAATGATTGAGTCAGTTTTGGAAAAATAATATTGATAACTAAAAGTGAGTTCACCTGGCCTACTTTACAAAATGTTCAGCCGTTTGTCAAACCAATATATAACGAGTTATACGTGACCTCTCAAACATACCCGAAAACTGCCCAGAAACATCAGATTTAGCCCGACTACCTTATTTCACTATCATTTTTATCTAGGATCGGGACTAGTATGGGAAAAAGTTCAGTGTTACGACTTATATATTTTGTTACAAGCTTTCTAAAACCCCTGAGTTTGTTTCCTAACACTCATTATTCACCGAGTTGTGACTAGCTTCACGAGGCTACTTAGTCATGTTCAAGAGTTTGTTAAAATATATTAATTTACGACGAAAAACTCTAATTTCTCAATTTAACACTAGACGACTATCATGGGATGTCGTTACAACATAAATACGCATAAAGTATACATATTACTATTCATAAAAAGAACAAATACAATGACGATACTTTAAAGACAAGTTATATAGTATATAACTTTGCTCTTGAACTATTAAGCGTTTTGCCACGCAAGCCACCTCTGCCACAAAACCACTTATGTCATCCTACTTTATGTCAAAACACTATTCTCGATAAGTTAAACTTATCCCAAACTCCTATAATTATTCAGGTTATCTCGTGAAGTCATTTCACTCCTGACGTTACTTATTCTCTGTCTACTATTCCATTCAGGTGAGTCATAGCCCCTACTCTTACTTGTTTTATAATGATTTATAAACATTTTGGGGGAGATACATGCTTAACTATTGTTTTATACTTTTACAAGTACTCGTTAACTATTTACATATTACTATGATTTCATAGCCTACTCTTTAACTATTTTCCCGTGGGGGAGATACATACTTAAAACTCGAACACAAGTCTTTTATACCGGGTATTGAAATACCGTCAGGCCAATGTTATTTGCTTAAGTTACTATTGCCAAAAGTCCCTCGATCATGAACCTTAATCACTTGAAGGGTGAACGTAAATAAATGTGGATAGTACTATTAGTGATTGACAATCCTCGTTTGGTTGTTAGAGAAAACACCAGGCGCACTTTATTGTTCTTATTATAGGTTATTGGCAAATACCTATCTTGAGGGCCTACTACTTACCGTCATAACTTGAGATTATGATTGGCTGTTAATCGTTGAGTATCATGAGCTTAAGGCAATAACAGGAACATTGAATTAAACTTATTGATTGTATGTGATTACAATACATTCTTAACTTGTGATTCGAAACTCATGTTAAATGGATTTATAAACCAATTACTATTTTTGATGTTGACCCGGTGAAGGGCAAACCAACGGATTGATTTGTATTGAATTGATAAGGAAATCACTCATTTTCTAATTAACGATTTAAACTATAAACTCTATGAACTCACCAACCTTTGTGTTGACACTTTTAGCATGTGTTTATCTCAGGTAACTAAACAAGAAGGAACTTGAAGGCACGGAGTGGGCTTGTAACCCGGCATGGGCTTAAATGAACATTTTGACATATTTAAATAAACTTGTTGTTTAAATTATGAAACATCTTGATGTCTCGAATATTTGGTATTTTGAATGAATTAAACTTTAAAGCGTCACTTTTGTGTCATTTTCTATGATTGTGACAAAGATCCTCGAAGTAACACCCAAAAAGTCTTCCGCCGACATTTTAAGTCTTCCGCTGACGTGACGATTTTGGGGGTGTTACAGATTGGTATTCAGAGCCACAGTTATAGAGAACCAGATGTTTTTAAACATTGGACTATAACTACACTTTAACTGGACCATTTTTTTACAAAATACCACTTCATGCCCTCCGTGCCTACATTCCAACATCCGGTAGAAAAGTTACTTCTCATTATTTTTTACTTATATAACTTGATATATGCTTACATGTTATGATTATGCTAATAACTATGTTTACTAATCAGGATTATTACAAATACTGTGTCTTCATATTTCCATTCGCCCGACGATTATGTGACTTTAAATAGTTTATGGTACAACTACACTCCAGTATATTAATATGTATATATTTATATGCTCCCCCAACTACTTTGAGTACTATGCAAATCCTCTTTAATTATCTCGCTCTCATCTTTATAAATGCTTACGACATACTCTTTTCATACTCTCGGAAAATCCGCGCATAAATTATTTTGTCAATTAGTATGGATGTTAAGTCAGAATCTTAAAATGATTTACAACGTCTTAATTTGAATGGATTGGGACGCCCTTTTGTTCAAATCAAGAAATTGTAAATCATTGAACCATAAGTTTATATTTCTTTAGTTACATAGTTTGGGACGCTTCTCTATGTAAATAACGAAATATAGATAAATGGGTTTAATTATTTCTGAGTTAATAGGCACGAACCCCTAAATCTCACTAGAAACCACGAATATTGATACACAAAGATTTGACTAACATCGATAATGCTATCATCACAAAGATCACTAAGAAACCCTTGACGTCACTAAACGATTGATCCTCCCAGCTGATAAAAATACCATGTGCACTCACTTCTCCCCAAACTAAATTTCTATCCACAAAAACAGATAATTCAAGAAATTTCTCTACCCTCTTCCTTTTGTAAAAACCTATATCAACAAAACTCTTTTGTTTAACGGGTAGGTTACCCGCACAGATTTTTGTAATTATTAATTTATCTAAACATAACAGAATAAATTCTCACCCAATGTATGATCACAAGGAATTTTATTCAAACACCATATTATTAAAAAGCAGACTGAACAGAAATACATAAAAACACTACAAACAACCTCGTTATTTTCCTTGTCCTCGACAAAAATTAATAATCTCATGATTTTTTGATCCACTCAACACAACCGAATATGTAACGTAAAACAAGATATCACAAAACGAAACAAACTTTATTTCATAATTATTTCGGTTACATGGAAACACAACAAACAAAATTTTATTTCATAATTGTTAAGGATTACATGGAAATACAATAAAGATTCATTACAACATTCCTACTACAAATACTACTCCTTACTTCCAAAACTTGTCAATGGCAACCGCAAGGATCACAAGCGGTACGAGAAACACTAAAATACCAACCAACAATGCACGATCCTCTTTTGGAGCATAAACCGAATAAACAACAACAGCAATAAGGTACGTAATCGCAATTATAGTAACTATATGCGGCATTTTGGAAAACTTTGTAAGAGAAATATAAGGTAAATATTTGAAATGGTAAAATAGGAATGATAAAGTGGGATATTTAAGAAAAAGAAATGTGACCGTTGGAGTACTATTCCAAAAATCACTATTCACGTAAAAAAAATGCCTATAGGTAGTCATTTTTACAAAAGTTAGAAAACACATTCTGTGTTACCTCTTAAATTTTATTCAACGAAATTTCTTTACAAAAAAAAAAAAAAAAAAAAAAAAAAAAATGAGGTTTCCCAACCTTCTCAGAAAAGTTTTCATTCAAACCTAGTAATAACAACTTTCTTACACCAGAATCCCGGGACGGGATTCGTTTAACGGGTAGGTACTATCACATCCCTTGATTTTCCCTATAATTAAAACGCTATTACAACGTAAATAAACCATTTTTACTCATGTCAATTTTTTTTTTTTTTTTTTTATATATATTTATACTTTTGACAATCACAATATTTTTACCATTTACCTTGAAACGATACTCACACTCGTACTTCTGAAAATCTAAAACATTTATATTTAATAAATATACGTTTCATTTAATTACCGTGTACTATTTATATAAATCCCGAGCCTACAAAAATTCCCGAGCTTATGAAAAATTCCCTAATTACTCACTTGAGCCTCAATCCAATACACATAACACCAAATCGAACCTTGTAAAATAATATAATCGATCTATCAAAAATCTTATTTGCACAACTTGTATCCTATCTCTACTAACACATATTTTTATCCAATGCACATGCCAACTTGAACAATAATTTCTATAAACATATCGACATACATATGAAAACACAGATACATGCGTTCTAACATACAACATTTCCGCACTTCAAATATACTTTCATTTTGCTTCTCTTCCTGTGATATGCTACAAACCAAACGGACTTCTTAAATTCTTTTTGGCCTGATCACACCACGAAGCTCAGTCCAGCTCAGAACCCACGAAACCCAGTCCAACAGAACCATAGTTATAATTTTCATTTTTGTTTCTTTACTTCTTGTTTCCAGCACTCGACCAGCCACAAAACACCCGTTTTTCTCACTAATTCGACACACAACCTATTGATATTTTTACACCTACTCATTAGCTACCTGACAAGGATCCAATACTGACCAAGCTCGTTCAATAACATTCTCGTTTACTATGTCTTTTCTGTCCAAAGTAAAACCCAAAAATCACCTAGAACAAATTGTAAAATCTGATGTACACTTCCTATTCGACCACCTATGCTTCCCAATCAATCTCTGACATTCCTAGAACCCATTGTCAGCTGCCAGAAGCTGTCATGAATGATATGACACATTCCTTGCCTTGTAACAATTTGATTGGGTGAATTGAGAGGCAACATGCATTTCGTTCGATCTAACCCACAACCATAGATGATCTTGGCTTCTATTCACTCACTAAACTCGTTATATAAGCTTTACATCCAACCTCAGTTGATAACACACCCACAAACACAACTTGTTTACTTCTTTGCTACTGCCCACGAGGAAGGGAAATAAACATATAGAAGCCATGCATCACAAACTAAAAACAAAACACAAACACTTCATCCTATTTACTCTTGTTGTCCCTGTCATGAAAAGAAGAAGAAACCATGCGAGTCGACCGTTACACTCACACAACTATCACCTTTCAATGTTATTCTAAGTCGTTTCATTGTCTGCTACGTGTCGGATTCAAAAGCTGGAAACCATGGACTTGTGTTGAGTCTCGTTCCCTCGACAAGCTGCTAATCGAATAGCACCAACATTCTGTCCATAACATAAGGTCCTCACCACCATATTTGGTGTTGTAAGTTCTTCCTATCCTTTCTCCACATGTTCTTTCATATCCTGGTCATGCACATATGTACTACACGACTTCAGTTCATGCATGGCATATTTCATTTTGTCATACAAAGGTGTGTCATTGGTCTTGGTGTGGCAAAGCAACATGGTAACTCAACGAGTAAACAACATATGAATATAATATAAGTTTTTAAAACGAAAGAACGAACAATTAGACATAACCAAGCATGCATGTATGGAAGATCATAAAACACATTGCATTTAAGGATCTGGTATTTCATTGTGTCACAAATAAACGCTAATCGACTACAACTTAACATGTGTGTGTACTATAAACACAACCAAAGTGTAATTTCTTCTTTTGTTTCTTTGTTTCGGCTGCCAATACAAACAACATTTTTCTAAAAAGATAAACAACCATACTTGTGGGATCATTGAGAAACCTAAACAAAAACTTGGCTAATGATTTTTCTGGGTTTACCACTCATTAACGAGGTATATGGGTAGTGTTCGTGCAAAATTTCAGCCCCTAATACATTCTAACGAAGCGGGAAATAAGTTTACAAAATCGTGATTTTATGTGTAAAATAGTGCAAAACTGGGTTGACTAGTACCTGGAAAAACGACCCGTTTGACTTGGGTAATGGGTCGGGGCTGTGGTGTGATTTGTAGAGGGCTTGATTGAAGACACGTAAGACTTGGAATATCACAAAAAGGGTGAGTAACGAATCCGGAATGAGCATGTGAAAATCTGTGTTTTGTGAAAACGTTTTTAAGCTGTCAAGGGTTAGTTGAAGGGTAAAACAGGGTAGTAAACGTAATCCAGATATGCCAATATATTAAAAATCAGTTAGCACACATTAACACGAGACCGGGGATATAAAGAATGTAGAAAAGATGCTTATAAAGACCGAGATACAAGTAATACAAAACCGACATTCACAACACAATTCCATCAGCTTTTACTAAAAATATTTTCAAGTGTTAAAACAGTCTTTGCGGGTAACCAACTTTGGAGCCATTTTTCTCAATGATTGAGTCAGTTTTGGAAAAATAATATTGATAACTAAAAGTGAGTTCACCTGGCCTACTTTACAAAATGTTCAGCCGTTTGTCAAACCAATATATAACGAGTTATACGTGACCTCTCAAACATACCCGAAAACTGTCCAGAAACATCAGATTTAGCCCGACTACCTTATTTCACTATCATTTTTATCTAGGATCGGGACTAGTATGGGAAAAAGTTCAGTGTTACGACTTATATATTTTGTTACAAGCTTTCTAAAACCCCTGAGTTTGTTTCCTAACACTCATTATTCACCGAGTTGTGACTAGCTTCACGAGGCTACTTAGTCATGTTCAAGAGTTTGTTAAAATATATTAATTTACGACGAAAAACTCTAATTTCTCAATTTAACACTAGACGACTATCATGGGATGTCGTTACAACATAAATACGCATAAAGTATACATATTACTATTCATAAAAAGAACAAATACAATGACGATACTTTAAAGACAAGTTATATAGTATATAACTTTGCTCTTGAACTATTAAGCGTTTTGCCACGCAAGCCACCTCTGCCACAAAACCACTTATGTCATCCTACTTTATGTCAAAACACTATTCTCGATAAGTTAAACTTATCCCAAACTCCTATAATTATTCAGGTTATCTCGTGAAGTCATTTCACTCCTGACGTTACTTATTCTCTGTCTACTATTCCATTCAGGTGAGTCATAGCCCCTACTCTTACTTGTTTTATAATGATTTATAAACATTTTGGGGGAGATACATGCTTAACTATTGTTTTATACTTTTACAAGTACTCGTTAACTATTTACATATTACTATGATTTCATAGCCTACTCTTTAACTATTTTCCCGTGGGGGAGATACATACTTAAAACTCGAACACAAGTCTTTTATACCGGGTATTGAAATACCGTCAGGCCAATGTTATTTGCTTAAGTTACTATTGCCAAAAGTCCCTCGATCATGAACCTTAATCACTTGAAGGGTGAACGTAAATAAATGTGGATAGTACTATTAGTGATTGACAATCCTCGTTTGGTTGTTAGAGAAAACACCAGGCGCACTTTATTGTTCTTATTATAGGTTATTGGCAAATACCTATCTTGAGGGCCTACTACTTACCGTCATAACTTGAGATTATGATTGGCTGTTAATCGTTGAGTATCATGAGCTTAAGGCAATAACAGGAACATTGAATTAAACTTATTGATTGTATGTGATTACAATACATTCTTAACTTGTGATTCGAAACTCATGTTAAATGGATTTATAAACCAATTACTATTTTTGATGTTGACCCGGTGAAGGGCAAACCAACGGATTGATTTGTATTGAATTGATAAGGAAATCACTCATTTTCTAATTAACGATTTAAACTATAAACTCTATGAACTCACCAACCTTTGTGTTGACACTTTTAGCATGTGTTTATCTCAGGTAACTAAACAAGAAGGAACTTGAAGGCACGGAGTGGGCTTGTAACCCGGCATGGGCTTAAATGAACATTTTGACATATTTAAATAAACTTGTTGTTTAAATTATGAAACATCTTGATGTCTCGAATATTTGGTATTTTGAATGAATTAAACTTTAAAGCGTCACTTTTGTGTCGTTTTCAATGATTGTGACAAAGATCCTCGAAGTAACACCCAAAAAGTCTTCCGCCGACATTTTAAGTCTTCCGCTGACGTGACGATTTTGGGGGTGTTACAATATCCATAGACCAAGCTAAAAGGGGTGCATTTATTTCCTGTTTTCGTGGTCGTACGGTATGCCCAAAGTACATTGGGTAACTCCTCAACCCACTGTCCCTTTGCTTTTCCCAAACGTGTCTTTAGTCCTTGGAGGATGGTTCTGTTTGTTACCTCTGTCTTTCCATTAGCTTGGGGATGTGCTACTGAGGTGAACTGCTGTTTAATTTTGAGTTCGTCACACCATTTACGAAATGGATTATCTGAGAATTGTTTCCCATTGTCACTTATTATGACACCCGGAATTCTAAAGCGACATACGATGTCGCTCCATACAAATTTAAGAATGTTTTTTCCAGTGATATTTGCCAATGGTGTTGCTTTTACCCATTTTGGGAAATAATCGACGGCCACGACAAGGAATTTCACTCTCCCTGGTGCCTCAGGGAATGGGCCGACGAGATCAATTCCCCACTGATAAAAGGGCCACGGACTATTGATGCTTGTCATGTTGTACTGCGGTTTTCGTATTATAGGGGCGTGCTCTTGACAGTTGCGACATGTGTTGACGACTTTGGTTGCATCGGTGTACATCGTGGCCCAATAGTAACCTAGCCGTGCTGCTTTTTGGGCTATGGTTCTTGCACCTGCGTGTGCCCCACAGGATCCAAAATGGGCTTCTTGTAGGACGTACTGTGCTTGGTTGGGACCGATGCACCGTAACCATGGTGCTAAATAACCTTTACTGTATAAGATGCCTTGCCTAAGGGAGTGTTGCGGTGCTTTGATCCTGATCTTTCTTGCGGCCATCGGGTCCTCCGGGAGCTTTTCGTCTCTTAAATAGTTAATAATGGGATCCATCCATGTGGTGTCTAGTTCATCGACTACATTTATTATTGTAGCCTCGTTGCTCTGATACGGGACGACTTCTACCAAGACTTTTTTAGAGAGATGTGCAAATGAGGAGGAAGCCAATTTGCTTAAAGCATCGACGCGCTTATTCTTCGAACGAGGGATATGTGTGATCGAGAAACTTTCAAAATTCTTTTGCAAAACTTGAACCTTTGCTAGATAGCGCTTCATTGATCCTTCTCGTGCCTCGTATGCTCCTTTTACATGGTTTATGACGAGCAATGAATCACTGAAAACCTGAAGATGATTAACTTCTAGTCTGACAGCAAGTTCTAATCCTGCTATCAAGGCTTCGTATTCAGCTTCGTTATTAGATGCTGGAAATTCGAATCGTAGGGCATATGTGACTTCTTTCCCATCTGGATTGGTCAGGATGAGGCCTGCTCCCGAACCCTCATTGCTTGATGCTCCGTCAATGTATAGTGTCCATATCGGCGTTTTTTCTTGATTTTCAAGCTTTGAAGTCGTTGTTCCTCCGTGTTTACTGGGGGAGTCATTTCTTGGGGTTTCAGCTATGAAATCAGCTATCACTTGTCCCTTGATTGCGGATCGTGGCTTATATGTGATATCATGTTCTCCTAGTTCGATTGCCCATTTGGCCAACCGGCCAGAGTTTTCTGGTTTGAGCAGTACCTGCCTGATTGGTTGATCCGTTAGTACACATATAACATGAGCTTGAAAGTACCTGCGAAGGCGGCGCGCGGTGTGCACAAGAGCCAAAGCCAATTTCTCGAGAAGGGGGTAGTTTAACTCAGGTCCTTATAAAGCTTTGCTAACGAAGTAGATTGGCCTTTGGACATTCTTCCTTTCCGCCATGAGTACAGAGCTAATCGTTTCCCGAGATGCGGCTAAGTAGAGTACCAAAGTTTCTCCAGCTATCGGCACGGTCAAGGCAGGCAGGGATTGTAGGTGTAATTTTAGTTCTTGGAATGCTTCCTTGGCTGCCTGATTCCATTGAAAATCTTCTTTATTCATGTGTCCCTTGAGTGTTTTGAAAAATGGAAGTGCCCTCTCTGCTGAATTAGATAGAAAACGACCAAGAGCGGCTAACTTTCCATTGAGGCTTTGGACTTCTTATATTGTCCGTGGTGAGGCCATGTCGATGATGGCTTTGACCTTTTCTTAGTTGGCCTCGATTCCATCTTTTGTTATCATATGTCCCAGGAACTGGCCTGTTTCAACACCGAACACACACTTCTTTGGATTTAGCTTCATGTTGATATGTCGTAAGGTGTTGAAGGTTTCTTCAACATCCGTTAACAAACTTCCTTCACTTTTGCTTTTAACCACCATGTCATCCACATAGATTTCTATGTTTCGACCAATTTGGCTAGAAAATGCTTTATCCACCAGCCGTTGATAGGTTGCGCCGACATTCTTGAATCCGAAAGGCATTTTCTCGTAGCAGAAGGTCCCATGTTCTGTGTAGAATGACTTCTTATCCTCATCCTCCTATGCCATTTGTATTTGATGGTACCCTTTGTATGCGTCTAGGAAACATTTGAACTTAAATCCTTCCAAAGACTCAATTTTTTGGTCTATCTCGGGGAGTGGGTAACTATCCTTTGGACAAACTTTGTTTAGACTTGTGAAATCAATGCACATGAGCCAGGTTCCATCACTTTTTCGTACCATCACCAGGTTTGCAACCCATTGAGGGAAGTACACCTCTCTAAGGATGCGCGCTTCCACGAGTTTGTTAACTTCTTGATTAACTGCTTCACTGCGCTCCTTAGCTAACACTCGCTTCTTTTGTAGGATTTGGAAGGTACGGGGGTGTATGTTCAGCTTATGTTTCGAAAGGTCTCTTGGTATTCCTGTCATATCTGAAGGTGACCATGCAAATATATCTTAATTGATACACATAAATTTTTTCAATTCTCCTTTTAGTGTTGCTGGTAATTTCGTACCGATCATCACTTGTTGATCTGGGTGGAGGGGATTTACAATTACCCCTTCTTTTTCGCCTTCAGTTTCTTGTTGGGTAGTGATTGGTAGTATTTCATTTGTCCGCCCCCTTTTTCGGAACACTTGGAGGCATCCTTCTTGACAAGGTGCGTCACCTCTGACAATGGCTATACCCGATGGAATGGGAAATTTGACGAGTGAGTGTATTGTGGAAGCAATAGCACCTAATTGCCTCATTCCTGGTCTTCCTAATATGACGTTGTAGGGTGACGGAGCTCGTACGACCATGAAATCTACCACAGCCTTCTTGTTGCCTCTTCCTTTGTAATCAAACAAGGTTAGGGGAGACTTATGACTCCAATGGGCCATAGCATTTGTCCTGAAAATCCTACCAGCGGTGCTTCCGGTGACCGGATTCTGTCTTTCTCTTCTTTACTTAGCTGCTGAAAACAATACTCGTACATTATTTCCGTTGAGCTTCCACTGTCCACGTAGATACGGTGTATGGTGATTCCTCCTATGTCGGCCTTGATGACCAATTGGTCTTCTCCAGTGCAGTGTCTTGGCACGGGGTCGTCATCTGAGAATGTGATTTCGATCTCTTGCTGTAATGCTTCTGGTTGGCGACATATCGGCTTCTGTTGCACGCTAGTCATCAGTATTTCATTTGGTTCCTTGTGCTCCCCGTCTTGCCGTTTCCATTCAATTTGATTTTTTGCTTTGTCTGAAGGTAGAAATGAAATAGGAGTTTGGTTGATGTTATGGGTTTTTGCTCCTTTTGCGAGATGGCTTAGGCGACCACTTCTGACACATGCCTCAATTTCCTTGAGCCTTGATATAGAGGCCTAATAAACATGCCTAATTGTGGACCTAATGCTTTAAATGCTTGTACAGTGCATGCACTGTACAAGCATTTAAAGCATTAGGTCCACAATTAGGCATGTTTATTAGGTCCACCAAACATTTCCCAATTTCCTTTCGTAAGTCGACACAATCGTTTGTGTCTTGTCCATGATCGTTATGAAAATCACAATATTTTGTGCGGTCTCTACGATGGCCAGGTGTGAACATTCGCGAAGGAGGCCTGAGAAATGCTTTTCCTTCCGATGTAGCAAATATTTCTGCTGGTGACTTGATTAGGGGTGTAAAAGAGGGTTTATGGTTATTGGAACGGTCGCTAGGTCTGGTGTTGGGGTGAGATACAAACCTTTCCTTCTGTCTCCTCAAAGGATCTTTGTGGTTTACACCGTGTCTATTGTCACTATTAATCCATTTGGAATCTCGGAGCCGATTTTCTGCGTTCGCTTCATCGGCTCGTATGAAATTATGTGCCTGAGTGAATAAGTCTTCCATCAATGCTGGTGACCGTGCAATGAGGTCTTAAAAGAACCTACCCGGGCGTAATCCGCTGATGAATGCCCCTGTCATCATTCCATCAGACTGATCTGTCATATGTAGTGTCTATTTTCCCAACCTTCCTAAGTAATCCCCCAACGACTCATCTGAGCGTTGTCGGATCCCGAGTATCTCGGCTTGGGTTTTTTGGAATCTCCTTTGTTGCAGGAAGTTGGCTCGAAATTTGTCTCTTAGCTCATGGAAACTATTTATACTTCCTGGCGATAAGTTATCATACCAAATCCTAGCTTTGCCGCATAGGGTTATGTGAAAGAAACGACACCACGCTGGCTCCGGGAGTTTATGGACGTCCATGGTCCCCATGAATATCGTGAGATGATCGTCTGGGTCTGACATACCATCGTATGTCTTTAAGTTTGTGGGGACCTTGAGTCCATCTGGCATGTCATAATCTCTGATCCTTGCCGTGAAAGGAGAAGCCACCAAATCGCGTACGTTCTTCTCGGTTTCTTTAAATGTGAATGGCTCACTGTAGAAAGCAGAGTTGGTCACGAGAGTTTGCTTAGGTAAACCGTTTGAGTTATCAGCTTCGGTTCTATTCTTGTTAGGTGGTTTGCCTGAGAGGGCAATTTCTTCCGGCGCTGGTTGAGCAACCCCTTAGGGTAAGCCCTCCGGGTTCATTTGCCATGGCTCGATAACAGGGAGGTCATCATTGCCAAAGTGTGACATTGAGTTAGCTTCTTTCCTTTTTGAGGAAAATGTCGAGTACATAGCATTGATCAGCTCAAAATTTTGAACCACAAACTGCATCACTGGGTCCCCGGGAGCATCTTTGGATGCGTTCTCGGGAGTATGGTCGGGTGTATGATTTTTGGTAGTAGGGTGAGAAATGTTCATGCCTGTTGGTGGTTCCTTAGGGTCAGACCCACTGGGCTCTTCCCCGAGAGTATCAACCGGAACGGTGAAAGGGTTTTTTTCTGTCATAATACACTAGCCTAGAGTGTTCGTAGTAATTATGTATCGGTCCCACGGATGGCGCCAAATGATGATACGTAAATTCACAGGCTTTTACGAAGGGGTGTTGCTTCCACAATGCTTGCCCTGTTTTATCTGTATCATTCGATGAAAGAAAGATAGCGTTAGGAGTAAGACGGGACTTTCTCCCCGTATTAAGCTCCGACGCTCAAGTCAGATGGTATAATAAATATCATAATATAAATGATTTATATTTCGTATAATATAGAGAGAGATAGAGGAAGAAATTGCGTCTTACTGAGGTTACCGTTGTTCTACTTATAGTGCCAAGAGATCGAATAATATCTTATCAAATTCGTATATATTCCCTTCGAATATATTCTTGTGGGCCCCTCTTGCAAGTTGCAATATTCCTGATATTTCCTTTGTATCTGTATCTAGAAACTTAGCTACTTGGTTTCTCCATATGGTCCCACTCATATTGTAGTATTCATTTCTTTTATTTGATTAAATGTGTTTACACGTGTATAAACGTATACTCATCACCTAACATGTTAAAAGAAAGATAAACATAAGATAGAATCAAACAATACATACACATATTGAATGATTATTGGAGAACTTATCTTTATTAAAACATGGAAGAAATAAGGGTTTGAAACCCCTTCAATATGCAGGAAATTCGACCTAGGGTTTATGCACCACTTGTTCCACCCTTTACAATGAAAAATTAGAAAAAAATATATATAGACTAAGCATCCTGACGGCGTCATGTATTAGCCTCTGACGCCATCAACTCGCCGCCAAAGTGAAATTCGTATTGCCTAGATCCAGTCTTGACGCCTTCACGTGTAAATCTTCTCTTGTCCGTCACTAGTATTTGGACCCTGACGGCCTTGGTGACGCCGTCAGGCCATTAACAAATAAAATGTTCTGGGCCGTCACGTTATAAGTTCCACATCCACCTCTTTTGTCACTCTTGACGCCGTCATGTGTAATGGCCTGACGTCCTTAGGTACTGTTCCCAGCAAGGAATTTGAGACTTTGCCGTTTTCTTCACTTTTATGCTCCAAAAACGTTCAAAATGCTTCCTTTTCCAGATTTCTCTTCAAAAGTACCTAAAATGATAAAAGGAACGATTTAGGGCAATATTTGATCAAATAATCACGAATTCGGACTTAAATGACCCCTTAAAAGCGGTACACTTTTCGCCTCATCATATGGGAAAGGTGTATTGGTATTGTATAAAGCGGGAAATCTTGTGTGGGAGAGAGTGTGAGTCAAAGGGTGTAAGAGTGTGTAAGAGGTGTAAAAGAATATGTAAGAAGATGTTGGAAAAGGATTTTTGGGAAAGATTGTGGGAGATTTTGGTGGCTTTGTCTTTTGTGATTAAGAAGGTTAAGAAGAGATTAAGAAATAATCTAATTGTCACTAAGAGGAAAAGGTTTAGACAATTAAGATTATAAGTTAAGAAAAACATAAGTTACATATAAGTTCAAGTAACATAACGTCGAGAATCCATAGTTTCATAAGTCGTGACTTTCCACGACTCGACGTACTCAACTAACACCTTGGTGCAAACAAGTCAAGTGTTTTGCCTTGATGTAAAGCTTAACCCATGCGGGTAAGGACGCGTTTACGCAAAGAGACCTTGGGCTTAGTTTGCCCAATAAGGGAGTAAACCCGTTACGTGATTAGAGAAGACGTAAGCACGGGATATGAGCATATGGATGCTTTCACGTGATGTTACGTGAACTATATAAGCTCCCTAAGTTTAGAAAAGCCTTGGCTAGAGGCGAGAGTTAGAAAACATGAGTTGGCATTTTCCCGTAAGTGGGTGCTTTAAAAGTTGGATCTCTCTAATCCCAAAACTCGTTTCGAGTGTTCTCAATTAAGCACATAACATATTCATACTTGAATTGAAAGATCCACATTTGTCGGGTAAGGGGAAAGCCGACTTTCAAAATTCATCCCAAACCATACAGAAGCCTGGCGCTTCACCCAAACGTCAATGCGTGGGCAGCGCGCCAGCACCAGATATGGATTCGGGGAATTTTGGCTAACGTTTGTTATTTTATGTGTTTCGAAGGTTTTTTGTCATCATTAAAACATTAGGAGATCTTGATCATGTTGCCTCAACAATCTCCCCCTTTTTTATGATGAAAAATAAAATCCGAAAGCAAATAAAATTACAAAACGTAGCGAAGACAAAGCGCGCCTTTGGTGTAGCTTGCGTCTTGACCTTGCCTTGTAATTTGGTGAAGCCTTTGTTTGTTCTTTAACTTGGTTTTCACGCTCTTGCTTTCTTTCTCCCCCTTTTGTCGAATCAAAAAGGTGGGACTTCCGATTGAATGGGTAAAGTAGCTTGAGAATGGCACTTTGACGTGCTCCCCCTAGATCGTTGCTCCCCCTTGTTTTAAGGCGGGGATCCATGGGTCAATAGCCTCACCTTTGCGGTGGCCTAGCTACATAAAAAAAACACAACATGCAACAAACATACTCACATGTGAAGGTCCAAAATGGGTTAGGTTACTATTTGGATACTTACAACATGGGTTAGTTCACAATAACATGTGTATGTGTATATGCATGACAAGATAGATGGGTTCCAAAAGATTCCATTTCATTTCAAACATACATGAACAAATATGCTCCACATTTTATTAGACAAGGACTATCCTAGTACTTTATCTAAAAGCACTATACTAGTACTTGATAACAACATTCAAATATGATGTCTAATTTTCTAGGTTTAGGCCAAGGTTGACTTCTTCCATCACCATCTTCCCCTTCCTTTTCACCTTATCATCTTCCAACTTTCTATTCATCTTGGAGATAGTGGCTAACAACTCCACGAGTCCTTCATGGATGGACAAGAGCATCACCCTAGACTCAATCCTTAAGTCTTTGAGAGCATTGACCATGTGTGCGGTGTATTCGCAACAAATGGAGTACTCATGTTCATATAACCTTGGACTTAACGGTTCCTTAATTAAGTCCCACACTTCACTCTCCGCAAAGGTCCTTAACTCATACTCAAACAAAATCCTATTATCACCTTCATTTTTCATCATATCCATGAATGACCTTTTCAATCTCTTAGAACTCTCCGGGTGAGACTCTAAGCTCATTAAACTTTGCAACATGAGTCAGAATGGTCGAGCTGGGCCTTGCCAGAAAGCAAATTGATAAAAGTGGGTTTCAGAAAATGAAAGTAATGGTAAGTACGATATTTATTATTCTTATCTCACAAACAAAATAATTGAAGTATTATATTGGTCTAACTTGAACTGTTTTGTTCCATCATGAAGCTTTATAAAGCAAAACAAGAATTACATTTAAAAGTTGAATTATTAAGGAAATTAAAATATAGTTTACAAAATGTAGAAATGTAAGGTTATTGGAAAATATCAAAGTGCATAAACACCAACAAACAAATATTAGGGAACTTGAGACCGAAGTTGAGTTTAAAACAGAATTACACTCTCAACTTAAACCATATGGAACATAAACATGCTCGATTAGCTGTGCAGAAAAATCAATATCTGATTTGTTACTGTATGTTTGACGAGTCTTACTTTATAGTTATATAGCTACGCTATCACTCCTATGGCATAATTAAAAAAAGTCGTGTGTTTATGAAGCATTTTGAATTCAT
The DNA here is from genome assembly GCA_030686995.1 of Artemisia argyi. Lineage (NCBI taxonomy): Eukaryota > Viridiplantae > Streptophyta > Magnoliopsida > Asterales > Asteraceae > Artemisia > Artemisia argyi. The sequence continues at coordinate 28,799,877 of CM060708.1, forward strand.
GTGCTACAATGACTTGGTGCTGAAGTAGCTGGATAAATAAGTGGCAACATATTAAATATCTTTAGAAGTCTTGATCAGCCTACTGGATTTTAAAACAAAATAAAAAAAAATAAGTTGTTTTAGTAATCCATCTCAAACTATGATATATGGGGGTGCTTGGAATAAGCAGTCTTTAGAAATTTTGACCACCCTCTGGTATTCTTAGGTGGGTGTTTGAAATTAACTTATCATAGGCTAATTGTCTTATCAAAATTTAAAAAAGCCTAGAAGCTCACTTTAAAATGATTTTATGAGTTTACCGACTATTTATGATACTTGCTATATGTTTATAGGCATCTTGCATTTACATATTTGGTTAATAAAGTTATTAGGGACCGTAACATGTGTCCTTCTAATGTGGATGTTATGCCTTTGTTATTTCGTATTTATTGCATACGCGAGTCATCGCTGTCCTGTTTGTAATTCTTTGACTTGAATTATAGGTCCCTCGAAATGTCTTGGTATAGAGTGTGTGATAGTTTTTATAGACAGTGCCTTCATTCTTGCCCATCTTTTGTCTTATGGAAGGCTACTAACAGTAACAAAATATGTTATGTTTTTCGTATTAATTATCAAAACTAGTTTTATAGATCACATTAGCAGATATCTTTATTATGTCTCATAACTATTATGTGCCATGTTGCCCAATCGTGTTTGTGTTTTAAATCATTTTAGAATCATGTTGAAAGGGGAAAATATGACATTTACATTATGTGAATACATGTAGCAATTAGAAGACCTTTTATAGGATGCAATAGAAAACGTGAAGTTTTGAGCACCTACATGTATGTTCAGTTTGCAGAACACACTAAGTTGCTTATAAAAAAAGTTGAAAATTATCAACTAAAACTGTTCCAACCTATTTGAAATTTAACCCATGCAAAAAATGCTTAATTTGACCCAAACCCATTTGACCTACAGGATTATATACAACATGCCCATTTTTACATGTTTAGTTATTTGGACCACTATCATTTAGTTTAATGGATCACCAATACTAGGATGTCAGTTTTCCCGTGGTGGAGAAACTTTTGGTTTGAAAAATGTTGCTGATTATGAATTGTGTTGCAGGAAGATACGATGATGAAACTTGACATATGTGACGTGAAAAAAAAAAAAAGAAGTAAAAAACCATAACCAAGTGTTCATCTTTTAAGCAGTTGTTTATAATAGAAGGAGAATTTTCAAAGTTTTTTTTGCAGAAATTAATGTTGATTTTAGATGGCAACTATGTGTATATCTTTGTCGTCTTTTTTTGGATAGTTCATTATCATTTATAATTTTTTTCAGGTAATTAAGGATTGGTTTTTGGCCTAAGTAAATACAATATTGAGAGAGACGATGGGTTATGGGTAGCCTAGATGGTCATCTTATAAATGTATGGATATTTGGCGTTTATAGATATTTAACGCTCCAGTGTATTATACGTTTGGAACCTCCTTATTATTATTTTTATGACAAAGTGGAAATTAGTAAAAGCAATGTATTGTACTTTGAAAGGGACTTTTATGACGATTTCCAATTTGATTGCAAAGCATTAGTGAGAAGAGCTCAAGAGGATTATGCATCTTTCTTTTATAATTAACCACAAATTCTCGAAGTAACAATAGTGATTAGTGCACTTGATTATTTGATTACATAACTATCATGTATAAGGAAGTGTTTTATATGCTCCAAGCCTTTTCAATTTTATGGACGTATGTGCCGGATTACACAACTTTTTTTTAATATAGTCATAGAAACTTATACCAGTGCATCTTATTTGTTTAGTAAGTTTCACAATTATCAAAAACCATTTGTGTATAGCTTTTAAATATTTTAGTAAAATGATTTCACAGAGCTAGCCCGCTCATCGGGCGGGTCTTGAAGCTAGTAATGCATATAAAATGAAATGAACGTCTAATGTGTGTTTACTAAATGAAAGTTTATTGATTTTAAACCACGTGCGACTTAAATCCACCAATCTGCAACTTCATGAAATCAACCAATAGAAACATTCCATTTACACTAACACGGATCACAATCAAACGGTCCACATTCACTCTCCAATCCTTTAATCCAACGCACCAAAACACTCCCAAAGAAACACAAAAACTCACTCAACCATTATAAAAGAGAAATGATTTGCACACTCTTCAAATTGATTGGGACACTCCACTGTATACAACAGACAGTTGTACATTAAATGTAAGATGCTTTAACTACTTGTACAATGAAATGTCCCAATAAGATTTGAGAGTGTGCGAATCACCTCCCATTATAAAACAGACCCACTCCCCACATTTCACAAACCACAAATTCAAATCAAAACCAATTTTTATATTAAAAAAAGAAAGAGATGTCAGGAAGAGGGAAAGGAGGAAAGGGATTAGGCAAAGGCGGAGCAAAACGACATCGCAAAGTGCTCCGAGACAACATCCAGGGGATCACCAAGCCTGCTATTCGTCGTTTAGCACGTAGAGGCGGAGTTAAGAGGATAAGCGGGTTGATTTACGAGGAGACACGTGGCGTTCTGAAGATATTTCTAGAGAATGTTATCCGTGATGCTGTCACCTACACTGAGCACGCTCGACGTAAGACGGTGACTGCAATGGATGTTGTTTATGCTTTGAAAAGGCAAGGCCGTACTCTCTATGGTTTCGGTGGTTAAATTTATTAGCTGTTGTTTGGTTAGATGGATTAGATCTGGTGTTTATTACTGTAGCTTTTATTATTTTGAATGTGTTGTTGATTAGAAGTGATGTATTATTGTAATGATATTCAATCAATGAAATTCAAGTTTCAATCAAACTTATTGGTGAATAGTGTTGTTTATTTCTATTGATTATTAGTTGGTTAATTGTTAAGTTTCAATTTCTTGTGCCGAAACAATCTGAAATGTACATATAAAAGATAGTTACTGCAACATTTTAGAATAATATTCATGAAGCAGACTCAACTTGATTATGCGCTTGTGGTAATATTGGGATGTTAGAATCAGGTAACAGTGTATAACCACAACCAACTGAAACTTCTGCAAGTGCATAACCTACTGTTACTAATACATTTGAAGAAATATTCTAACCCGTGTGTCCGTGACTGCTATTTAAATTAATTTTCTAGCAAGTGTATTGATTTGATGGAACATAAGGTGTAAAGAGAAAATCGTAAATTCGTAATCAAACTGTATAAAATTATCACCACATAGTTTAGACACCAATGATCATATTCTGCTTCAATAATTATTTTACTAGCATATATACTTACAGTCACATATTCAAGTCAATGTACTTGAGATAATTAATAAATTTTTTAAAATATCAGCTAAATGTTTTGACTTTTAGATATTTCGAAAACAATCTCTGGTTCAAACCAAGGATCTAAACGTCTACTCCAAACGACACTCAATGCCTTAAATATAAGCCACACAATATACTGTTTTTGTTGAGGCGTTGAGCATATGCCACCATCCCTTAGACAAACGTGTCTACTAACTCATCGACACATTTTGTTAGTAATAAGTCAAACCTTCTGTGCTTGATAAACTTACAAGATCGGTGACACGTTAGTAAATTCCGATAAACTTACAGGATCGTTATTAAAAATCAGTTATTGACACTTACGGCATTTAAGTAAAACGAAAAACAATTATAAAAATCTAAGAATACTTTTAGTAAGTATATGAATTGAAGTAATGACATAGACTTGCCAATTGTTTCTTAGGTGCACCAGCCGGGAATCGAACCCGGGTCTGTACCGTGGCAGGGTACTATTCTACCACTAGACCACTGGTGCTTTCATGCTAAATTCTACGATCTACATATTATATCTTTATTTTCAGGGACATTTTGTTCAGTTAACAAAGGGTATTTGACATCTAATTTTAAACTTTAAGCCATATATATTTTCGTACAGTAAAATGTTTTTTCTAACCGCTTTACTTTTAAGTGATGCTTATAATATATTTCAACAATATAAGAGCATAAAATTATGAATTATGTAAATAACTTGAACTCATTTGAAGGTTTTAAGTGATGTTTGGTAGATATGTAACTGTGAATGCAACATGTTGAAGAAGCCGACATGCTTGTATTGGTTTATAAACACCGACTATTTTGCGTCATTAGCATTTTTAGTACACGTTTCATTATACGAAATTAGTCTTTTTATACGAGTTTCCCCGACTTCTAGCAGTTTCTGACCGAATCATATGCCTTTCCAAATGAATGTTTAGTCGTATATACAAACTTCACATCACCAAATTGGGTCGAAAGTCCTTAAGTGACTTACGTAAACGGTAAACACAACAATCTCATCACATAACTGCGCGAAATAACTTCCAAAAAACTGGGGGTGGGGTAGTTGGGTAAGCTTATTTAGGATAAAAAAAGGTTTATTCTCTTATAGTTGTATCTAATTAACACAATAAGCATTTAGTGTTTGGGTTAGCTTGTTAACTTATAGTGGTAAAAGTATGTAGGATGCTTACTCAAATTAACTCGCCACTCCAACGGAGTTTTTTAAAACTAGGTGATATAATCCCATAAGCATAAGCTTTTTGGCTTTATCCAAACACCCAAAAGGGCTTAATAGCTGTACAAAGATGCAATAAGCCAATAAGCCCCAAAAATAGGCTTACCCGAACACCTCGGTTACAGTGTTGCTGCACTTTTAAAATCTTCAACACTCAACAGAAGACTGATTTGACATCTTCTATGACTCTCCTTGGACAGTTTTCGAAGTCCCCCTGCAGGTGTCTTCAAACCACACCATTCTTTGCGACCAAAATAGGATAGCCTTTTTTACCTGCTCTTTAGTCCCAACAACTTAGCATGGTAACCGAAATACTCGATTCCTAGTAGTCATCACCCTGTCCCTGTGAATGAATTTTGTATTGTGATATCTTATTTTTATATATCCATAACCATCCTATGGCTTCCTTATTGCCAAATGACAACAAAACATTCAGTTTAAGTATACATAATACATCCCAAAAGAACTCCTTGATGGTCGTCAAATTTCAGATCATGTGCACCCTCGATATCAAAGTTACAGTTTACCTGCAACATGTTGGTTATCAGAGCTTGAGATGAGGTGTTCAAGCAGCCCTCATGATTGTACTCGTTTATATATTTGCATCCTTAGCATTTGAAGAACACTCTACAACATATTGGAACATGTATACGAACAGTCCTCACTTCCATCGGGTGCTGCTGCGTTGATTCATAGGGAGAAGCCAAGCCTCATTTTTTACCACGCCATTATCATTGGAACTTGCAGCATACATTCCAAACAATACTCTTTTAGAGCGCTGCAGTATATTCTTCTTCACAAAAGTTACGACTAGCTAGTTGGTCTTTTTTTCAAAGTTACTCAATACCTTCTTTCAGTGACAACTATTTCCTGTGACCCAAAATGCCAAAACATATTTTTAGTTAACATGGGCCGATTCTCCATATATTTTAGCCTTCGTGATTTAATTCTAGACTACCATCTTCAGTTCTTTACACCTTTATGGTTTAAGGTTTTCCCATTTGACCAGGTAATGTCCTGACTACCATCATAAGTTCTTTACACCTTTATGGACGATGCTATACCCATTTCATATTTCTTAACTCCTTTAGGGATATATTGCGAAATAGCATTGTGTCATATGCAAACTGCAAGTGAGTTACCTGAATGCGATATTTGCCAGCATCACTCAGACCAATCTCCATCTCTTTACGCATTGATACGTTCAAATACTCACCTTACAATATTTAATAGTAGCCAGGACAGCGAGTCTCTCTGCCTCAACCCCTAACACATGCGAACGGCTACAAGCCTACAATAGAGGCCCGGTTTACTAATTAAAAGTACTTAGAGCATTATAGACCCGTTACAGGTCTTGATCTATAACAGACCTATGTTGGGCCAAATCTCATTTCAAACATAATGGCTTCCACATGGCAGACACACACACGTGATTGGATCATACACCTTTTCAAAGTCGAGTTGAAAACATGAGCTCATTCTCCTTCGGTTCCAGCTCCATTCGAAACTCAAGTACATAATTCTAGTCTCCATTCCAAAGTCGAAAAAGAAGTCACTAAGTGAAAGATTTAAGGGATGGTTTTGGTTGGTCTAGTGTTAGGAAAAGAGTTGATCATTAGAACTGCAAGTAATGAAATAGTTATAGTTTACTGCAATGTGCCTGGTTATCTGACCTAGGTGATAAAGCAGCCTCCCGACTTCTCAAACTCCCTTACAACCGCTATCGGTAAATCGGTAATTCAAACGGAGACATATAGTAAGTGTGAAGATTATTTGGAACAAAAGTTTTTAATGCCTCTCACTTTTACCTACATTTAGCTTGGCCATTGGGTCATCTGCAAATTGCAAGTGAGTTGGCTAAAATTTGATTATCAGCACACAAAATTATCAAAAACTGAAAGTAGTCAGCAAAGCCTGTGAAGTAGGACAGAGGCACTCTGCTTACTTTCAAGTGCACCAGCCGGGAATCGAACCCGGGTCTGTACCGTGGCAGGGTACTATTCTACCACTAGACCACTGGTGCTTTCGTACTTAATATTACGATCTACATCTATTATACTCCGTATTTACTTTTTGGGACATTTTGTTCACCTAACAAAGAATCTAAATGAACAATTCAAATGAAAAAACATTACAACTTTATGCTGATTTGACATTTAATTTCCAAACTTTAAGGCAAACTATATTTGTGTATAATGTTATTGGAGGATCTTAAAAAGATAACTAAGGGAGTGCTTGGTGAGGGGTTAAGTGGGGGTGGGGTATGGGTAAAGGAATAATGATGGGCCCACATCAAACAATGTTTGTGCTTGGTTAGTAAGGGGAAAGGTATTGATTACTCCGTAGTGAGTAATCAACCATTATAGACTAAATTGGGGGGTAAGGTATTGATTACCCACCTCATTTATCCCTTTGCATTCATTTCCCTTTCCTTTTCCCTTTCTCTTTCCCCACTTTGAACCAAGCGGACCCTAAATTATAATTAACAGATGTATATTGAGGGTCCGTTTGGTTTGTAAATGGGATTGGAATTGATTTGGATTTGGGAAAGGTTTGAAATAAATTGAAATTTAAGTATAGGCTTGAATTAAATGAGAAAAGAGAAATTATATTTTATTTAAAATATATAAGTGTATTATTTATAAAGTAAAGTTAAATAAAGAAATTAAAAAAGTACAAAGGATGACAAATATTATGGAGCTTGTGTGGTAGATAATTGAAGATGGGCAAATCCACTGACAATGTGTCAGAAATACTACCACGTTGGGTAGAATTCAGTTTTTTGATATCATAGTATAATATTTGGATTCAAAATTATACCAAACAATACAATATGACTATCATTTCATTACTTTAAATCAAAACCCACAAATCAAACGGGCCCTGATTTTGGCTATTAGATTTTAATTGCTATTGCTACTATATTTCATCAATATAATTACATGAAATTATTGTAAAGAACTTGAACTCGTTTGAAGAAGCCGACATGATTGTATAGGTTTATAAACACGGACTATTTTGCATCACTAGCATTTTAAGCACACCTTTCATTATAAGAAATTAGGAACTAACGAGCAGGGTAGCCCGTGCGTTGCCGCGGGATTGCTTTGGTCGGAAAATATTTTTGTAGAAACTTTGTGGTATTCTGTAGTTACGAAAATATATATATATCTTATATGTTTTGTAATAAGAAGCTATATTGCAATATGTTGTGCTATTTTTTGACAATTTTAGTTGTTGGGCTTTTGCTTATCTATGTTATTGTTGTTTGGGCATTTTTTATAACTTTTGATATTTTTTTTGGCCTTAGTGTTGTTGGGTTAGAAGATACAGTTAGGTGTGTCTTTATTTTTTTAAAAGCGTGGTTTTATCATACCTTTGAGAATAGGTATTTACAAAAGCCATCGATCCCTCTCAGTTTTCTGACAGTTTTGTTGACTTTTGTCACTGGGTTGAATTTTATAGTGGCGTGTCACTCCTCCTAGCCACAAATGAGTTTCATTTTTAAATTTTTAGTAAGTCAGATACAAGATGTTAATTTTTCATTTAGTAATTAACTCAATATAAAATAAACAACAGTTTGTTTTATTTTTATACATCTATTTATTTTTTTCTCTCCTATTTTTTCTTCAAATTATTTTCAAATTCAAATCCGATTCTAATATTTTTTCATACTAAATGGGCCCTAAATATTTTTTAGCGATGATACCTTTCCCTCTTCTTCTAATGCATACAAAATGAAATGAACGTCTCACGTCTGTTTACGAAATGAAAGTTTGTAACCACGTGCCACTTAAATCCACCAATCCGTAACTTGATGAAATCAACCAATAGAAACACTCCATTCACTCTCACACGGATCTCAATCAAACAGTCCACATTCACTCTCCAATCCTTAAATCCAACGCACCAAAACACTCCCAAACAAACACAAAAAGTCACTCAACCACTATAAAATAGACCCACTCCCCTCATTTCACAAACCACAAATTCAAATCAAAACCAATTTTTATAAAAAAAAAAAAAAAATGTCAGGAAGAGGGAAAGGAGGAAAGGGTTTGGGTAAGGGAGGAGCAAAACGACATCGTAAGGTTCTCCGAGACAACATCCAGGGTATCACAAAGCCTGCTATTCGTCGTTTAGCACGTAGAGGTGGAGTGAAGAGGATAAGCGGGTTGATTTACGAAGAGACACGTGGCGTTCTCAAGATATTTTTGGAGAATGTTATCCGTGATGCGGTCACCTACACTGAGCACGCGAGAAGGAAGACAGTCACTGCAATGGATGTTGTTTATGCTTTGAAGAGGCAAGGCCGTACTCTCTACGGTTTCGGTGGTTAGATTAAATTAGCTGCTGTTTGGTTAGATCTGGTGTTTATTAGGTTTGGTTAAATTAGGTGGTGTTTGGTTAGATGGTTTAGATCTGGTTTTTATTACGTGTTGTTGATTAGAAGTGATATATTAATCAATGAAATTCAAGTTTTAATCAAACTTATTGATTACTGTTTTTGTTGCTTTTTTATTAATTGTTTTGGTAGCTTCAAAAATCGGATACTTGTTTTTCGGTTGAGGTAAATTGAAAAAAGATGGTTGATTTGTTGCTGACAGAGACTCCATGAGTAAGGAATTATGTTTGGAATGTAGACTTGAAATTAAGGAGATTGAGCTCATTTATGAAAATCGACTTTGAAGAAAAGGCGTATGATTCAATAAGGTGGAAGTATCTAGAAACGATTCTGTTTCAATCTGTAATGGGTCTGCAATTCGGTTATTACTAATTAGGTCTCTCTATCGAAGCAATTTTGCGCGTATGACATGTTACGGCAGATAAACTAAGCTACTATCTTTTGCAAACTGGGTGTTCGAATGTATTAATGGAGTATTGAAAGGTACGGAGATTGGTTTGTTTACTTGTATAAGCATTGATGCTGGAAATCGGATCTGCTGCAATCTATGATAACCGATTTATTGTGGTTAACGGTAAGTTTGATATTGATGTCGTAGTGATCTAGAACTTAGTATTTCATTATTTGAAGATGACCAAGCCGAGCAAAAAATTTAAAATAGCAAGCAAAGCCTATGAAATACATTTGAAGAAATATTCTAACCCGTGTGTCCGTGGCTGCTATTTAAATTAATTTTCTAGCAAATGTTTTGATTCAATAGAACATAAGGTGTAGAGAAAATCGTACGAAATCAAACTGCATAAAATTATCACCACATAATTTAGACACCAATGATCATATTCTGTTTCAATAATAATTTTACTAGCATATATACTTACAGTCACATATTCAAATCAATATACTTGAGATAATTAATAAGAATTTTAAAGTATCAGCTAAATGTTTTGACTTTTAGATACTTCGAATACAAGCTCTGGTTCAAACCAAGCATCTAAACGTCTACTCCAAGCCACACTCAATGCCTTAAATATAAGCCACACAATATACTGTTTTGTTGAGCATATGCCACCATCCCTTAGACAGATGTGTCTACTAACTCATCGACACATTTTGTTAGCAAGAAGTCAAAACTTAGGTGCTCGATAAACTTACAAGATCGTTGACACATTAGTAGAACAATATTTTGTTAGTAATAGAGAGCATTAGGAGAAGAGTTTTTGGTTTTAAACACCACAAATTTAAACAAAGAGTAAAAAAATCAGTTATTGACACTTACGGCATTTAAGTAAAAACGAAAAACAATTATAAAAAGCTAAGAGTACTTTTAGTAAGCTTATGAAATGAAGTAGTGACATAAGCTTACTAATTGTCCCAGAGGTGCACCATCTTTTGCAAACTGGGTGTTCGAATGTATTAATGGAGTATTGAAAGGTACGGAGATTGGTTTGTTTACTTGTATAAGCATTGATGCTGGAAATCGGATCTGCTGCAATCTATGATAACCGATTTATTGTGGTTAACGGTAAGTTTGATATTGATGTCGTAGTGATCTAGAACTTAGTATTTCATTATTTGAAGATGACCAAGCCGAGCAAAAAATTTAAAATAGCAAGCAAAGCCTATGAAATACATTTGAAGAAATATTCTAACCCGTGTGTCCGTGGCTGCTATTTAAATTAATTTTCTAGCAAATGTTTTGATTCAATAGAACATAAGGTGTAGAGAAAATCGTACGAAATCAAACTGCATAAAATTATCACCACATAATTTAGACACCAATGATCATATTCTGTTTCAATAATAATTTTACTAGCATATATACTTACAGTCACATATTCAAATCAATATACTTGAGATAATTAATAAGAATTTTAAAGTATCAGCTAAATGTTTTGACTTTTAGATACTTCGAATACAAGCTCTGGTTCAAACCAAGCATCTAAACGTCTACTCCAAGCCACACTCAATGCCTTAAATATAAGCCACACAATATACTGTTTTGTTGAGCATATGCCACCATCCCTTAGACAGATGTGTCTACTAACTCATCGACACATTTTGTTAGCAAGAAGTCAAAACTTAGGTGCTCGATAAACTTACAAGATCGTTGACACATTAGTAGAACAATATTTTGTTAGTAATAGAGAGCATTAGGAGAAGAGTTTTTGGTTTTAAACACCACAAATTTAAACAAAGAGTAAAAAAATCAGTTATTGACACTTACGGCATTTAAGTAAAAACGAAAAACAATTATAAAAAGCTAAGAGTACTTTTAGTAAGCTTATGAAATGAAGTAGTGACATAAGCTTACTAATTGTCCCAGAGGTGCACCAGCCGGGAATCGAACCCGGGTCTGTACCGTGGCAGGGTACTATTCTACCACTAGACCACTGGTGCTTTCATACATAATTACACGATCTACATCTATTATATTTACTTTTTGGGACATTTTGTTCACCTAACAAAGTATTTAAATGAACAATTCAAATGAAAAAACATTACAACTTTATGCTGATTTGACTTCTAATTTCCGAACTTTAACGCAAACTATATTTGTGTATAATGTTATTTGAGGATCTTAAAAAGATAAGTAAATTATTTTTTTGAAAGGCAACATTTATTAAGGAAACCGAACAAAATACAAAAGAAATGGCGTCCCAACTCCACAACAAGCTAGTTAAAGAGTAGAGGACCCAAGGAAAAGAAAAAAAACACCACAAAGGTGCATACATACAACTAGACTTGAAAATAAATGGCATAGTACAAAAACCCAAAACATATGCCCAAGTACTACCCATGACCAAACAAACACATACTCCCTCCGTCCCTAAATAAATGTCAAGTATTGACTTTCAAAGTCTTTTTGTTCCAACTTTGACTTTGAATTATTTCATTCGTGTTATGTAATACTTGATGAAAATTATACCAATGAAAACACATTTAACACCAAATTCGTTCATATATTTTGTATCAAGTATTACATAACACAAATAAAATAATTTACGGTCAAAGTTAAAAAGAGAAGACTTAAAAAGTCAATAGTGGACACTTATTTAGGGACGGAGGTAGTATAAAATAACCCATGACCCACCACCTCTATATAAAACATAAAGATGCACAGCCATATGGGACCAAAGACAAAAGACACAATATTAAATATTATGAATATGACTTTCACAAAGTGCAGCAAGTTTTCACTGATGCATAGATGATGCAGAGATGATGCGGACCCATGAAACCCATTGTGCCAAACACCCTTAAATTATGCAGCAGACTCTTGAAGCCCATTGTGCCAAACACCCTTAAATTATGCAGAACAGTCTCTAGCAAGATAAGTAAATTATACTATTAACAGATGTATATTGAGTTTGGCTATTAGGTTTTAATTGCTATTGCTACTATATTTCATTAATATAAGGGAAAATTATCACTGCTGTTACAGCAGTGATAATTCGCTGCTGTAAAAGCTTCAACAGGGACCATATTTGCTGCAAAATGAACATTCAGGGACCATTTAGTAACATTAGGGAGTGGGTGTTGTGTGGGTACAGCAGGTAAACACCCTGCTGTAAACAGCAGGGATGATATCCCCTTAATATAATTACATGAAATTATTGTAAAGAACTTGAACTCGTTTGAAGAAGCCGACATGATTGTATAGGTTTATAAACACGGACTATTTTGCATCACTAGCATTTTAAGCACACCTTTCATTATACGAAATTAGGAACTAATATACAGATTGTCCCGACTTCTAGTAGTTGCATCCTTAACAATTGAAGTACACTCTAAAACAATTCAAGTTTAGTTATATCTACATTATAATGTAAAAATTACTTTTGTTGCATTTATTGACAAACATTTCAAACATTGAAAAAGCATTACAACAAATAAAGCACAAAGTATATATAAACCAATTAAACATTATTTACCAACACATATTATTATACATATTGTACAAATTAATAAAACACACAAAGTTCAAAAAAGTTGATGGTACATATTCTTTTAAAAAGCTAACCGGACCAACAGGTTCAATTAGTTTAATCGGGAACGGAGTTGCCACCGGTTAGGCTAGCCAATAAAAGCCGTCTGAAGCGCGGGTACAGATGTAATAAACCTACTTTATAAAAATTGAAAAAAATAATAATAAGATTTTTATTAATTATCTAAAAGTGAAAAAAATAATAATAAGATTTTTATTAATTATCTAAAAGTGAATGAAACTTTAGATTGATTTTTTATTTAAAGTCCAACACAGCATTAGACAACATAATATCCATCTTGAAACGTTTAGTTACAATTTATCACATTATATCAACTAGTGAAATGTTACTTCGTGGATCTATGTGGGATTAACAGCTAAAAAGTTGCAAAGAAGTGGCATATAAATCGATCCAAGTGACTGACGTGTCAAGACTCAAGAGTACTTATATGTATGAGAGAAAACAGCATAACCCGATAGATTGGAGTATTGATTGATGTCTTCAACATTAATCCATGGAGCCATATAGCCTCTTATAAAGAAAAAAAGCTTTGCGTTGCCTACAATCTAATATCAAATTCTCTACAACTTTGAACTTCCTACTCAAATGCTTTTCAGTAATCCAGGCACATCTCACTCATAGAAAGATATACGTGTCTTAATTTCTAGATGATGGATGCCTTTCGAAAAAATTACTAGATGATTGTGGTAATACACGACTACCTTAAATTCTAATAATCCAATATTACCTCAAAACCATAATCGAGTCTTCTTCAAAAGCTATCATGCAAAAAAGTTACTACTTGTTTTGAGTTTGTAATTAAATCGTTTACTACCTGAAACGCTCATAATCTTTTAGTCATTGATCTCGTTTTGTGTCCATAATAGTCATTTTCACTACTTAGTAAACTTGTTTTCACCATTTTAATCGAAACACAAATGAGATCAAATTCAAAGACCAAATCAATTTTAGAAGTAACAAAGTCAACCACTACCTTATTCCTACGTGTTGACCAACTACATACAAACTTGCAAGCTTTAAGTAACAAAGGCTGGCAGTCATGTCACCGAGTGTCCAAAACATAATCCCAGTCGCACCAAAGGCCTCCTGGCCCAACGGTATGTGAGTGGTCCATCAACCTAGAGGTTGTGGGTTCAAGTCAGGTTTGAGACATGTGGGATATAATTTATGAGATAGGTGGTGTAGGTTGTAATAAATTTGCCGTTCTAAAAAAAAAAAAAAAGCGATCGCAATAGCAATAGCAATCGCCATTATCTCACCATGACTCGTACGAATATGTTGTATTTCATTCACCTCAAATCCTCAATATCCTTCATTACAATGCTATAATCCAAAACACGCCCTAGGATTATCTTGTTTAAATTGGCATAAAATCTTTCTCTAAAACAACATATGCCTACAAAAGTTGCTGACATTAAGAAACAAAATTTGAGGATGACCAAGCCGAGCAAAAACTTAAAATAACTAGCAAAGCCTATGAAATACCAACACACAGACTTCACTCACTAGACCACTGGTGCTTTCGGATATAGCCATCTTGATTTTATAGTGTGCCTCTTCACTATTTTTTCTTTTTTGATTTACCTCATAAGAAATTAGAAAATACTTTACTAGGAGGTAATTAGGTTTCGAATTCATTCAAATAGCTATCGAAACTGCAAAACCGAACAAACACCAATACCTAACCAAAAAACAAACAACCTAACAACTCTAACCAATGAGCCCGTACTCTTCCACCGTCTCTTAAGCAAATAATTACAGTAACATCTATACGAGTAACAATCTTCCTTTTAGCATTTTTCGTATACGTCACAACATCTCTAATCACATTTTCTAAGAATATCATCAACATGCCACATGTCTCTTTATGAATCAATTCACGTATCCTCTTTACTCCTTCACGTCTCGCTAATCTCTTGATCGCTCATTTTCCAACAATTCAAGTTTAGTTATATCAGATGTAATGAAGACGCACTTTATAAAAATTGGCAGAAATTTAATATTAATTGTTTACTTATGTCTTGCTAAAAAAAAAATGTTTACTTATGTCAGATGTAATGAAGACACACTTAATAAAAGTTTGGAAAAAAAATTAAGATTTATATTAATTATCGAGTATCGCTGGAGAGCTCTAAATTTGATTTTCTATCTAAAGTCCAATGCAAGACCCGACAACATAATATCCATCTTGACACATTTAGTTAAAATTTATCAGAGTATATCAACTAGTAAAGTGTTACTTCGTCTATCAATGTGGGATTAACAGCTAAAAAGTTGCAAAGAAATTAAATGGCATATACAATCGAATGATCGGTCCAAGTGACTGATTGATGTGTCAAGAGTACTTACATGTATGAGAGAAAACAACATAACCCGAACTTCACTCATAGAAACATATACGTGTCTTGATTTCAAAAATTACTACTACGAACATGATTGTGGCAATAAACTACTACCTTTAATTTTAATAATCCAATATTCTCAAAACCTTAATCGAGTCTGCTTCAAAAGCATTCATGAAAAAAGTTATTTGCTTTGAGTTTTTAAGTAGATCGATTTTTCCCTAATCACTCTATTACGTTCATAATTTTTAGTCATTGATCTTGTATTGTGTCCATAATAGTAATTTTCACTACTTAGTAAACTTGTTTTCACCATTTTAATCGAAACACAAATGAGATCAAATTCATAGACGTAATTTATGATGCAACCCGCACTAAGAGCATCTCTATTGGTATAAACGTAATCAAGTTTAGAGCATTGCTACATCATAATTTTATAAACCTTACGTTTTGTAAACTTGCTTATTTAACCATATAAACCTACAATGTCGATACAAGGGTCTCATTCACTTATATTTTAAGCACTTTTACTTTTTTAGTGTTAAAATGCAAATCAAGCCCACATTAATTTCTCTTTCCTTTAGTTCATATGTTAGTTTTAACGGATAAAAATTAATGAATATGTCCGGACTCGAACTCGAGACTTCGGGATTGCACACTTTACGTATGAGTTTCAATTAATTAATAATTATTGTTTTGGTGACGAATAATTATTAAATCCACAAAATGATCGTTGGAGGAAAGATGAAGGACTGAACTTAAAATAGAGTTCAAGAAAAACATGGAATGGGCTTGTAAAACCCATGTTTGGCTAAACCCAACCCATTAGGGTGTAGGGTTTGTGTCTTGTGCTCCAAGATGTTGATTAGTATATAAACAAACCCCTTTGTTCATTCTAATCATCCCTTGGTTCACTTGCAAACCAAATCTCCTTCTCTTTCTCCTCTTGAGTTAGAAATCGAACTACACCCTTATAGGGTTCCTACTAGATTTCTAAGCTCAAAACCATTCTTGTTTAGTTGATCAACTACACCCTTCTAGGGTTCCTACGCGATCTTCTAAACATTGTGTTTGGATTGCTTGTGAATTAAGAACCTAGCTTTTCTTATTGAAACGCTACTAATACGTGTGTTCAAGAACGAAGTGTTGGCATACTTTTGCTAACAAAGTGATTTGCCCTATTCGACTAACCCTAGTCGATCCACCATTAAACCCAATTAGGGTTTATAGTTCTTGTTCCATTGGTTTCTTGTTCTTGCTAGAAATCACAAAGAGATACGCATCCATTTATATTCGGTTAATTTATTATTTGTATTTGATCTATTCCGCTGCGTACTCTTTGATGTTTATGTGTTTATACTATTGTTATGATTCATATATTCCAACAGTGGCATCAAGAGCCATTAATACATTATAATGAATTACCGAAACACATAAAAATTGAATCGTTTGATTAATCACATGCTTGGTGTTCTTATGTTTTTATATTTTTCATAAACCCTAGATTTTATTTTTTTTAATTTTTCGAATTTTTTTTTTATAAATGTTGATTTTTTTTTTATTTAAAAAAGGAAATTAGGGTTTGATGAATCATGTGATAAAAACTTGTAGAAACCCTAGGTTGCATGTAATTTATGTGTATATAAATGGATATTTGTGATATGCCGTTTGGTTGCGTTCCTTGATTGACATGATTATTTGTTATAATATGTGCAATATGGGCATCCATGACAAACCATGCATGTGTTGTCTTGGATTATGATGATTTGGTTTTAAGATTTCATGCTTATTATGCGATTCTTTTATAATTGATAAATTGTTTAGTAAATATTATGAATAAAGATTACTAAAATTTAATTAATTATAAGATTAGGGAAGACCCTATTAATCGTGTATTAAATCAATTGTGTGTTTTAAATTGACTTTTATTTGCATGTCCATTATTGTTGTCGTTTGTTTATTTTATTTATTACTTTTGTTTTATATGTTATTGTGACATGATAGTAACAAAGGGTAATTTCATAAATAAAATATTAAACGGACTTAATAATCGTGAAATCTTGTTTTGAGCTTATATATATAAATCTTGAACTTTTGGTTGATTGATCGTGACTGTATTAAGTGTTTGTAAGGTGAAACTATTTTGACAAACTAAAAAGTGGGTATAAGGATGGCTTAGCATTTAATTGCGGCCTTAGTGAGCCTCCATTCTGGCTTGCCGCTCGCCTGTGAGTCAAATTTAGTTTTACCTAACATCCATGATAACTATGAAGCACTTAAGGCAAAGTTGTAAGTTTCTCAACGCCTCAATCAAAACTTTGGAGATTTAAGCTTGTAAAGAAACTAAATGAGTAAAAGTTTTTTTACATGAAACATATGCTACAAGATGAATGCATGACATCTTTGTACATATATTTGATTACACACATCAAATTTACTACCCTTAAATTTAAGTTATATACCATCCAATGAAACGGAAACACCTAAAATTGGGTCTACGTCAGGGCGTAACCTGGCTAGATTGCAATGGAAGGGCAAATTACATGATTTCATCACTAGCAGATCAACTGGTGTGGTGGAATTATGTAAGTTTGTTGTTTCTTAAAATGGTTAACTTAATTGAGTTGATAGTGGGACTGATCACTCAAGGCATAAGAAGATGGGGATAAAACATGCTTATATTGCAACTGCGGTTAGCAAATATGTAAATCCCATCGATTCTAGGAATTGCAATTGAATATTGGCAATTGAGGTTCGACTCGTACCTTATTGAATACCGTCATCACTAGCAGATCAACTGATGTGATGAACCTATGTCAATTTGGATCCTAGCTTTTCAGTGAAAATTAAATGGTTATTTGATTATGAACCATGGGTATTTAATTTTCTTGAAAATTTAATTATCGAAAATACTAAAATTGAATTTTGTAATTCTTTTTAACGTATTAATGCAACATTAAAGCCGTAAACGTGGTTTGGTCTTAAATTGGTAAATTGATATAATTCTGCTTTCAAACATAATGTTTGATTGAGAAAAATTTACCGAAATGAAAGAAAGTCTATTTTCCATGAGAGAAGAATAAGACTCAATCCTATTCCTTTTCATGATTGAGAAAGGTATAATAGGAACATAAGAATAAGACTCAATCCTAAGTCTATTTTCCATGAGAAAAGAATAAGACTCAATCCTATTCATTTTCATGATTGAGAAAGGTATGATAGGAACATTAGAATTGTCTACATTCTAATATATAACTCATAGCAATCTTTAATATTTAAGGATATAGCACATCTTATTTTCCATAGAAATTTCATTACTCTTATTTGGTGAATGAATTCTTCTATAACAAACAAGGCATTTGGTTAAATGGAAAATATGAGTTATTAGAAGCTGGACAGATTACCGCAAAATTGGTAAAAGGCAAAGCTAGTATTTTATCTAGTTGTTGTGCTTTAAAGGTGCTACATACCATTATGGGGATGGTAGGCCTATTAAGGAAAAAGCTGCATGCTCAAATTCTTCAAGTTAATATCATTAATGGATAATCCATCATAAACATAGTAGAATACACGTTTTAGAACCTGAGTAATTATTACGTATGGGTTTTTCTAAATGTGTAGGAAAGTAAAAACAAGCAAATTGTTTTCACTGGTTATGAAACACGTACAATGTTGTCAAATCCAGTGGGAGCTTTGTGTTGTTTACTGAATATAGAGTTATTGTTATGTTCTTTAATTCAGTGGGATCTACAAGACTTAATTTCTGTGTAGTAGCCCAAATTATCTTCAAGATAATTACTTTCAAATTGTAGACACTCATGTTCTTAGGATAGCCATATGCGTTTCCTGATAAGACAAAGTAGTCCTACATCTACTTATGACACAAATCATATTGAATCACATAAACAAACGTATGTTGTGTTGTTTATATACTACATGATATTGTTCAATGCACAAGTGGGAGAATTGTTTATTGTGTGCAAAGGAACAATACATAGAAATATGATTATAGGATTCTCTTAATTGCAAGGTAAGAGATCAATGTTCTAATAGGACTTATACATTTAATGTGTAAGATTATCTTATGTAGAACATGTGTCATGATTATAAGACTACTTTTATGTATTATGATATTCAAATTAAAAGAAACACTTGAATTTACAATTTACGTCAGGGTGTAACCTGCCTAGATTGCAATAGAAAGGTAAACTACATGATTTCATTACTAGCAGATCAACTGATGTAATGGAATTATGTGAGTTTGCAGTTTCTTAAATTGGATAATTCATAAAATGACATAAGCAAATGAAGTAGTAAATTAACTTGAAATTACTATTGAAACCAAGTGGTGGTGTTCACAAATACTTTAGTTATTTATGTTTATATCTTCTTATAAACATGAAGTCTTTTAACTATTACAAGACTTATAATAAAGTAATACGTTAAACTTGTTATGTTTCAAACAAGAAATCATTGAGTTGATCAATGATGTACAACGTAAAGTGGGAATATAACAGTTTATGTCTTCTTAAGACATGAACATGAAATAACTTGTTCAAAAGGTACTTATGTTATATAGCATGCAATTGGTTTGGAAATTCTATTGTACCATTAAGTTGACTTAGTTGGTAAATAGGTAAGCCAAAGGGAATAAGTTTATATTATATATTGTTAGTTTGTCTCACAATATTAATTCTAATGAAACATCACAAGTTGGTGGTGTGTTCAGTTAGGAAAAATCAAACTCTTGTTATATTGTTTGATTAAAAGATAAATATGACTTCTTTTCTTTCAAAAGTTATCAAGGTTAGAAAATTGAGTATGGATTGAATATACTCAATAAGACTCCAACCTAGAAGATTAAATAAGACATTATGGAATGTGATAAATCACATTAAAGTCTTAAATGAAGTTCTGATTTTGTTAATAAGTAGTTTTAACAAACAAGAGTCAGGAACTGTAAAATATTTTTGTAATATCCCAAATGAGAACGATTTAGTGTTGCTCATCTTGCTAAAGTATTTATAAAATACAAAAGGCAAGTGGGAGTTTTGTTTAGATCTTGAAAGATCAAAATTACAAAATATATAATCTTCTAAAACCACACTAGTGAAAATCATGATAAGGTTTGAAATGTAAAGGTTAAATCTCAACATGATGAAACTCTCATTCATAGATCCGTAGGGATGTCTCAGATATTTAATTAATATGCTGAGAATTATGAATTACAGGATCAAGGTAAGCCTGTTAATCATAATGACGCAGTTACTAATTATGGTAAATTGCTCATACTATGAATGTTAAGATGCTGTCCATAAAGATAAATCAACTTTGAAAATTTGGTTTATCTTAATGAAGATGAGTTTCTGCAAGAGAAGAAAACCCTAGAGGTTTAAATCTTTGCATAAAGAATCATATGGACAAAATTGTATACATATTTTAATGTATTTCTTATGACAAGATTATTAATCATACTTAAGTAATTAACTATGATTGAATACTCTTTCCTAATCACATTAAAATACAAAGATGGTAGTTGTCATATTCATTTTTATGAATATGAAATTTGACAATGGATTATAAAACCTCTTTCTTGTATAATTACTTAAGCGAGGACGATGAGTAATTAAAAGTTTTATGAATTCATTTAATCTTTGAAAGTATACAAAATGCAAGAATCCAAGTATGGATAGATGCATGCATCAAGGAGATAAATCTTATGTTTAAATATTAAATCTATGTTTTGATTTATAATTTAAAATAAGATAACTCTTAAGTAATTCTGAAAGCTCGTAGGAGTATTATGTTTACTTACTTAAATCATATATGTTGTATAACATATAGAAGTAACATTCTATATAAGTTAAGCGTTGAGTCATAACTTGGAATGAAACTTTACTTGAAAGATTTAATAAGTAAAACATACAACCTTGAATATATGTTTATTGATGTAAACATGTGCGGTAAATGAATCTAATAGAACATGATATATCATTTAGAAAGTTTAAATGGATATGTAGTACATGAATGAAATTTAAGTTGGACACAAGAATTTTTCATGTACATCATGTTGTTGTTATATTATGCTTTGATAAAAGATGATTTGACAACATTGATATTTAATTGAAAGATATTAGATAAGTTGTGTAATGAATATTCTAAAGGAATATATTTGGATATAGAATCACATCCTCAGCCTGGAACAATTTCTAGATTCTATAAATGAACAATTTGTAAAATTGTCATAGCCAACAAACTTGAAAGTTTGGAAGGAATAAAACATTACACATTGAAGTTTACGGAAAAGAGCATATTGTTGTTTGCATACAATGATGCTAATAAAATTGAGATGACACTCAATACTAGTCATGGAAGGATTTCATCCTTGTTAATAGCCATGTGTACTAGTTATGCTTAACGAAAAGCATAGTTGCATTATACGTTAAAGAATAAGAATACTTTAAACTTTAAAAGGTTTGGAAGTTTAATTATCATAAATTGTATGTTGAGGATGTCATACACATTTTATGATGTATTATGTGGTTATATCAAATTATTTGAATGCACATATACAAGAATTTCGTTATTGAAATAAGTATTCTCAAAATTCTGATAGATCAAAGTTAGTTGAATAATGCCTTGTCAACAAGTATGATTACTTGAGGCATAATTGTCAACAAGTATGATTGGTATTACTTGAGACAAAATTCATTAACGAGAATTTTCATGCATTGATCTATTTAGTATTTGGATAAGGGATGTTAAGCAATTATTATTAAATAATGAATTAAAGTACCGAGTACGTTTGTTTTCATTAATAATAGATTGTATCCCATATTTGCATGTTTAATCCATGAATAACTTATGTTATGTTATTCTAAATAGTCCGTTGTCAATTAATGATATGGGAGTATCATTGAACTAAGACAAATATGAGTTTTGGTATAATATATTAAAATATATTGATGCGTGGACATGCCAAATTCACATGATATTCAATAATGGATAAATTGAATATAGGACAAAATCCCAATTACATGATTATACTTATGGATGTTGTCATTATAGTGAATCATGAATATTTATCCTCAGACTTGAGATACCAGGTAACTACTGTGGATGTAGCTCATTTTCTGTGAGATAATCTAACGATATCCGTAACTGGTAGTTATAAGGATTATTTTCAGAAGTGATGCGAAGTTCATAGATTACGCTTGTAGTCAATAACAGGATTTGGTTCCTTCAAATTTGTTTTGAAGTTTAATACTGTTTGGCCGCTCGTAGGATTAACAAGATGTTTGCATGGCCATGCCCAAGGTCTATCTGGAATATGTTCAGATGAATTGGTAATCTTGCTTAATCATAAATAACGAGAAACACTAGTTAATTATGGAATGACTTCGATCCATATCCATATTAACATAGTATTAGAATCAAAAGGATAAGTATGATGATGAATCATCAAAGGTGGTTTTTTCCAGGAAACCATACTCGTGATCGTTCTGGGGACATTGGCGTGTTATGCTAGACTAACCATTGTCATTATTACATTAATGTATATCCGAGTGGGAGCTGTTAGTTTTAACGGATAAAAATTAATGAATATGTCCGGACTCGAACTCGAGACTTCGGGATTGCACACTTTACGTATGAGTTTCAATTAATTAATAATTATTGTTTTGGTGACGAATAATTATTAAATCCACAAAATGATCGTTGGAGGAAAGATGAAGGACTGAACTTAAAATAGAGTTCAAGAAAAACATGGAATGGGCTTGTAAAACCCATGTTTGGCCAAACCCAACCCATTAGGGTGTAGGGTTTGTGTCTTGTGCTCCAAGATGTTGATTAGTATATAAACAAACCCCTTTGTTCATTCTAATCATCCCTTGGTTCACTTGCAAACCAAATCTCCTTCTCTTTCTCCTCTTGAGTTAGAAATCGAACTACACCCTTATAGGGTTCCTACTAGATTTCTAAGCTCAAAACCATTCTTGTTTAGTTGATCAACTACACCCTTCTAGGGTTCCTACGCGATCTTCTAAACATTGTGTTTGGATTGCTTGTGAATTAAGAACCTAGCTTTTCTTATTGAAACGCTACTAATACGTGTGTTCAAGAACGAAGTGTTGGCATACTTTTGCTAACAAAGTGATTTGCCCTATTCGACTAACCCTAGTCGATCCACCATTAAACCCAATTAGGGTTTATAGTTCTTGTTCCATTGGTTTCTTGTTCTTGCTAGAAATCACAAAGAGGTACGCATCCATTTATATTCGGTTAATTTATTATTTGTATTTGATCTATTCCGCTGCGTACTCTTTGATGTTTATGTGTTTATACTATTGTTATGATTCATATATTCAAACATCATACACATAAGCTTTGCTCTATGAACTTTTATAATTAAACCTTGTCATGCAATGCTAAGTGAATGCTATAAACTCCACATAGGATGACAACTCACCATAAACATTTTGTATAAACATCTTCACGCTACTAGAAATGGGACTTTTAGCGACAACACGTGACGTTGTTAAAAGTGTCAAAATTCATCTCTAAAAGGTCTTTTGTGACGACTTTAGTCTTAGTTGAATGTTTCCTGTCTTTAAAAATTCATGTTCTTGTAGTGTCAAGTTACTCTAGAAGACAATTTTTTGATTTAGATGCACGCGACCCTTACTAGGTATCCCGTGGATACTTTCTTACTATTAGCTTTGTTACATTATGTTAGTAGGTGTAATTGAACCGAGTTGCGACTCGGGATGAATAAAGTGTGGAACAATGTGAAGTTCAAAACTTGACACGGTTTTAGAATGTAAGCTTGATCGAGTACTAACTTTAAGCGTGAGCTCAATGAAGTAATCGACAAAAACAAGTTGACACAACATGATTACCGATTATTAACGATATTGATAGATTTTACATTACTCGACTTGTCTATGAATGGACACAAGATATATTAGAGGTGACAATTGTGTCCAAAAAATAAAAAAACTCGGCTAATTTGGGCAAATTTATAAAAGATTTCGGCACATGTAGCTTTTTTTCTTTTTTTTTAATAGGCATATATCACCCATTTAAAAGTTAAATGGGCACAAAAGGACACATATTTTCTCTAAATTGCAAAACAATACAATTGTTTTTAAAGAAAAACTTATAAATATTATATATTTAATATTTTAATTATAAATGAGGTGTTAAGTTTGAGGAATTTATTTCGTCGTTTTGGGTCTTTTCTAAAGTGATTAGTATAACATGCGCCGTTTTGCCTGCGCCCGTTTTACCCATAACCGATTAGCCCGTAGCCCGTTTGAACAGTGGCCCGTGCCCACCCGGCCCGCCCATTTTGCCACCTCTAATATAGATAAAGCTCACGTGTTTTATAAACCGAGTATATGTACATATGCTTAAACGTGAGTCAAAAGCCTATCAATGTTGCTCTATCTCAACTATCAAT
Organism: Artemisia argyi; assembly: GCA_030686995.1. Taxonomy (NCBI): domain Eukaryota; kingdom Viridiplantae; phylum Streptophyta; class Magnoliopsida; order Asterales; family Asteraceae; genus Artemisia; species Artemisia argyi. Next base: position 28,824,642 of record CM060708.1, read on the forward strand.
TTTGGTCTATAAGATTACACGATGTGAAGTGTCATTGAACCATGGTGTGTGCAACCACGTAGCAGTGTGTGCAATGGGTGTTGCGCTGTCGCGCAAGGCATCAGGATGGAAGGCGCTTTAGTGTCACATGTGAACGATTTTTCCGACCGTTTGCTTAAAACGTTTTAACTTTTACATTCAAATTTTTTATTTATTTTTACTTCATTTTTAGCCTTAAGAATACCCATCTTACTATACTATTTACATACGCAAAACTGATTTTGACAATTAAAATATATATTTGTTACTTTTGATGAAACATTTTGTGCATCTTTGTTTTGTTTTATTATATAAAAAATATCCTCACTCTCATTGCTCGATAATTGGAATTGATTTATACATTTTGAGATTTGATTAGGACACTCCATATGTCATATGTGCATAAATACTTATACAATATTAATATTATGTTTAAATTGCTTATACATAGCTAGCATTTGTTCTCACTTGTGGTCCACTTGCCAGACCATTTGTTTCGGAGATATATTGCAATGATGGATTCGAAGCCCTTAGACCAAGCCGCTGGGGTTAGAATCCTGAGCATGGCCCGGTTTTCATCCGGCTGTTTCTCCAGCAAGGTAACTTGTGTGGAGGCAGTACGGTTTCCGGGGGAAACCCGTTACCACCTGAGATCAGCGTGGACCCGGTTTAGACAACATAGTCTGGCGGGGTGGCGATGGGGCCTTCGCTATCCGCGAAGGTGGTCGATTCTAAGTTGAAATTCACCTTTCAAAAAAAATACATAGCTAGCATTCAAAAGAAACAGAGAATGGTAAATAAGCTTTTTTAAAATTTAAATCCACGGATCCATTATTTCACCCATCAACCAATAAAAACACTCCATTCACCCTCACACAGATCTCAATCCAACGTTCTACATTCACTCTCCAATTATTTAATCCAACGAACCAAAACACACTTCAAACAAACACAAAAATTCACTCAACCACTATAAAAACACCCACTCCGCACATTTCACAAAGCACAAATCCAAACACCATTCAAAACAACTTTTATAAAAAAAAAAAAAAATGTCAGGAAGAGGGAAAGGAGGAAAGGGATTAGGCAAGGGAGGAGCAAAACGACATCGTAAAGTGCTCCGAGACAACATCCAGGGTATCACCAAGCCTGCCATTCGTCGTTTAGCACGTAGAGGTGGAGTCAAGAGGATAAGCGGGTTGATTTACGAGGAGACACGTGGCGTTCTCAAGATATTTCTAGAGAATGTTATCCGTGATGCTGTAACCTACACTGAGCACGCTCGCCGTAAGACAGTGACGGCAATGGATGTTGTTTATGCTTTGAAAAGACAAGGCCGTACTCTTTACGGTTTCGGTGGTTAAATTTATTAGGTGCTGTTTGGTTAGATGGATTAGATCTGGTGTTTATTAGCTTTTATTAATCTGAATGTATTGTTGATTAGAAGTGATTATTATTGTAATGATATTCAATCATTGAAATTGAAGGTCTTATTCGGTTTATGGATTTGTTTGTGTTGATGATTTCCTAATTAGGTTTGATAGTTCAATTTAAGTACTACGTATTAGGTAAGTAGAACAATTGCTAGTGCTTAACCAGCTGATTGTAAGTTCGTGTTTTAGTTGAAATTTGTAAATGTGCTTGGATAGTGGGTGATGACAGGAACACACTTTTGAGGTTAGAAGAGCAATTGTCTGGCATTCAAGACTCGTAGATATGCCTATGAGTGGGAAAATGGGATCGAGCCTGAGGTAAGTTGGAAAGTTTTTTAGTCGATGACAGATGTTAGGATTAAAACGCTAAAAGCTTCAGTGGTGCATTTTAACTTTTAAGAGTCCAAGATATCTCATATAGTCTTAGGATTGAGAACGGAAGATTGGGGGTCCTATCTGTTTTACGTATTTAGTTGTGGCTTTGTGAACCAATTTTTTTATTCTATGTAAATGATTACAATGGGGTCAGTGCTCTAAAAGAAGATAAAATTGTTATAACGACTTTGTAAAGAAGTTCAACTTTGGTGGTAGAATAATTTGAGATATGCTCAAAAGGTATAAGTTGACGTGACAAGAGGGTAAACAGGGTCTGCTGAATCAGTGAGAAGGCGTATGATTTATTCAGGTGGAAGTATCTGGAAGGGATTTTCTTTGATATGGGGATTTGGCTCAATACATGTTTGCTGTATCAGAAGTTGTAACGGGTCTATAATGCTGTCTTTACTAAAAAAGTTTAGGTAGTGGATTTTACAAGTCTGCATTATTCTGATAGATATGCTAAAAAAGTTGGTTGATCTGTGTTAAGAGAGAGCCGAGAGGCTATATATGTTAAGGAGAGTGAGCTCATTTCTGGAGCTCGACTGTTTGACAACGTGTATGATTCAATCAGCGGAAATTATCTGGATGCGAATCTGTTTTGAAATTGGCTTTCTTTCTAGATAGGTTTGCTGATAAGAAGCTGCAACGGGTCGTCTGCAATGCTGTCATTACTCACTGGGTCTCTGTGGAAGCAATTTTGCATGTATGACAGGTCGAGACAGAAAAATTAAGCTACTATGTCTTGCAAACTGAGTGTTTGAATGTATTAATGGAGCATTGAAAGGTATGTGATTGGTTTGTTTACTGGCATAAGCGTTGATGCTGAAATCAGCTGCGAGCTATGATAACCAACATGCTGTGGTTAAATTTAAGTTTTATATTGAGCTCACACTTGATCTGGAACTTCATATTTTCATTACTTGTAGCTCTAATGATCAACTCTTCCATTTAGTGCTTAAAGTTTGTCACTTTGTTGCCACACTCCTAAGTCCCAACATTGATAAGCACTCTCGTATTATCTCTTAGCAGAACTGATGTAGTAGCATAAATCAAGTATGGGTTTTTCATGTTAATTAAATTCGCCTATTTACCCAAATGAAATACTAATATGTGAAGTTCTAGTATTGATCTATAGCCAGTCAAGCAGGGAAGTTTAATCTAAAAAATTCTGTTTAGATTGAACAAATTCAAATTCTGTTATACAAATTGAGACTCTTAGTCGTAGATATGTCTATGAGGGGAGATCTGATGTAACTTGGAGGGTTATTGGTCAATACAGATATTAAGACTGGGATGCCGAAAGCTTCACCAATGGATTTTAAGATTCATCATCTCAATCATAACGCTATAATTTTAAGATGGAATCTTATTTCCTTCAAAGTATTTAGTTAATGGCTTTCGAGAACTAATCTATTGTGTCTGGGTGATTAGTGAATGGAACACACGTGTATAAGGAGAAAGTTAGATACAAACAGGAAATATGATAACCGTTTAAGGTTGATAAACAAAGAGTCATGTCGGTTTAGCTTGAGCTGGAAAAAACAACTAAGAATGTTACACTAACCATAAGGCCATTGCTTGAGCCTTGAAGGCTGATGACTTGCTTCTTAAACTTAATGAATTATAGACGTAACTGTAACAATCATTCCATAAAAATATGAACGCAGATAGGATATAACTACCAATCTGCTCTAAAATTGGTCAAACCTTGCAAGATTGAACATTTTGAAAGTCAATGAACGCAGATAGGATGTAATTATCTAAAAAATCAATGTACTTGAGATAATTAAAGCAATGCTTTAAATTAATCTATGCTCTGCACACGCCCGAGTCACTTCACTTGACGATCCGTGCCTTTATAAGCCACAATTATTGTTCTTGTTGAGCATATGCCACCATCCCTCAGATGAATGCATCTACTAAGTCATCACACATTTTGTTTGTGAGAAGTCGAAACTTAAAATATCGTTGACGCATTAGTAGGCCGGGGAGAAACCACTTTAGTTACAAATAAAACAATATTTATTTAAGTAAATAAAAAAGTTAAATACTCCAGAAGTCAGCCTGTGAAGTAATGCCAGAGGCTGCATTAGAAATGATCGATGCACCAGCCGGTAAATAGAAAAACGAAACACACTGGAAGTCAGCCTGTGAAGAGTAATGCCAAAGGCAGCTACAAATGTCTATCATGCACCAGCCGGTAAATAGAAAAACGAAATACACTGGAAGTCAGCCTGTGAAGAGTTAAATATCGTTGACGCATTAGTAGGCCGGGGAGAAACCACTTTAGTTACAAATAAAACAATATTTATTTAAGTAAATAAAAAAGTTAAATACTCCAGAAGTCAGCCTGTGAAGTAATGCCAGAGGCTGCATTAGAAATGATCGATGCACCAGCCGGTAAATAGAAAAACGAAACACACTGGAAGTCAGCCTGTGAAGAGTAATGCCAAAGGCAGCTACAAATGTCTATCATGCACCAGCCGGTAAATAGAAAAACGAAATACACTGGAAGTCAGCCTGTGAAGAGTAATGCCAAAGGCAGCTACAAATGTGTATCATGCACCAACCGGGAATCGAACCCGGGTCTGTACCGTGGCAGGGTACTATTCTACCACTAGACCACTGGTGCTTATATGACTATTTTTACGATCTACAATTAATGTCTACTAGTCTTAGGTACATTTTGTTCAGCACCTTATGTTACTCTACAACTTCAAGAATAATACCATGAATTTTCAAGTCACAAGGCAACATCAAAAGCTTTTGAGTTTTTATTTACAATCCCATGTTATAACTCTCTTTTTTATGTATATCCTTTTGTCACGTAAATACTTCCATGGTAAAACAATATGATACTTTTAACAAGGGGAAAAAGTAATGGAAATGCATAAAATTATCACTACATAAGTGAGACACCAAAGATCATAATTTGCTCTAGTAATCATTTTACTATCATATATGTTTATACTCTCACGGTGTTCAAGGCAAGGAGAATCATGTTATCTTTTCACAAATGCATTTGGGACTATTCTATAATTAGAAATGTTTAAAATTCAGACTTTTACTTGCTTATTTTGGAAAGATTTCAAAATTAATTGGTTAGTAAGTAGATTGGTTGTTCAAACTAAAATTATTTAGCTTAACCATCTCTACTTATAAAGCATAAAGATAACTAAATGTGTAACCGAATAACCGAATAACGCAAAATATAATCACAAGTACCCGCCGCCGTATTACGCGAGTACCGTTCTAGTCCGTTCACAAAGTATGCCCACTATTCCGTTTATTCGACGTGGTCTTCACTTTCTATCAATTCTTCATCTCGATCTCTATATATTTCATCTCTTAGATCAAATGCACCCTTACATTTGTACCCAGTGGCATCTTTTGAACAAGGTATTCTGCCCTTCTTACTACACTCCTAACAAGAACCAGGACCAAATATGACCGGATGCATAAATTTTTAAGAACCGTAATATAGAAACACATTCCGATGGATCGGGTGCATTTAAGATGCATTTAGGAAAAATTGTTTTTATGTGGATTATTGGAATTACCCCTTACATTTTTGTAATTCAATCCAAGATACAATCAATAATGTGATCGTATCACGTTCTTGTATACACGTACTAATTCAAATTAAAGTAATGCTAGTTTTAATACACAAAACAAAACCAAACACTTTGTTTTAATAAAAATCTATCAACCCTTAACAAGGGTGTTTTATTTGATTGACTAGAATAAAAAGAAAGAGAGAAAACAAGTTAGGGTTATGTGTGTGTGCAAAAGAGATACAAACATTGAACTCTTAGCCTTGTTTATATAGTGTAGATTACTTGGAGCTCAAGTTAGACAAGGAATAGGAAACCCATCCCTTGTATAATCAGCCACAAGCCCAAAGAGGGCTTCCGAAACCTTCTTGACTTGCCAATTATTCATACACAATACTTTCCTTTTATTCGTTAACGGTCGTTAGTCATTATCCGTTAAATACTAACGGTCGTTAGACATTTTGTGTAATTAATAATTAATATAACATTTTATATAAAATTATTAAACTTTAATTCCTATACGTAAAGTGTGCAATCCCGTGATATCGAGTTCGATCCTAACACATGACTATTAATTTATGTTTATAAAACTAACACATTAATCATATGAGATTTACATGTTAGTTAAGTTCACCTATGGTCCTTGGTACAAACCATGTATCCAAATCAAAATATATGACATTCTGGACTTCTGGTGTTGATTTATTACGAATTTACTAGTCAAGCTGGGAGGTCAATGGAATATAAGCTTGATTTTAGGCTACTGGTAGTGGGACGGAAAAAATCGGTCATCAACATGGGTCGATCGATGTCAATATTGATCATCACCATTGTGGAACATCGGTCGCCGGTGATTGATATGGATTATCGATCGGTTTTACAACCGATATTTCACAAAGTTTGCAAACACAAATTTACCATTTTTTTTTCCTTTCATTCACACAGATGGTAGCATGCACTATGGATCAATGACTCTGTTTTGTTGCAATACTACTGCTATGGCAAGAACAAGTAATGCTAATGACAAAAGTTAACATCAAATAAATTGCGTAGAAACTTGAAGATCACCACGTTTGCTTTCGAAGAAATGGAAATGCAAATTCTCATTAACAAGATGATGCAGTTGATAGTTGTTTATTCTCTTTGTGGCTGCATTTGATAGTTGTTGTGTTTCAAGATGATGCAGTTCTCATAGTCACCACACATGCATTTGATACACGTATAGAGCATGTTACACGTATAGAGCAAACAAATTACATTTACATGCATGCATGTTTAAAAATGTTTATTTAAAAAAAAAATAAAAAAATGATGATGATGCAATATGGGTTGCCACTATGATGAGAGAGATGAATATGAGTTGAAGAGAGAGAAAACTGATGTGGCAGCCGGAAAGATGATGCAATATGGGTCACCACTGTGAGTAGCCTTAGAATTAACAAATAACATGAAATACATAGATGTTTGAGTCTCAGAGTGAAGAGCATATTAGTCCTTTATAAAGATAATTGGGACTTGTGACTGCATAAGTTCAAAGAAATTTCAATGTATGAATACTCAAGGATCTTGTGTAGAATTAACTAATATAAGAGGTTACATGCTTGCTCCATAGATTAATTTAAGAAGATATCCATAAATCATATACCAGAACTCTAAGCAATCGGGTTTTGTTGTTTTCTCTCATGCTTATAATTAAGTACTTTTGATACAAATTCTTAAATATTTTTTCTAACTTTTTATAATGTGCGCGCTCGGTACATTAGTTATAACTAGTCGAGCTTTCTTAAGGATCCGAGTATATACTGCAGTGCGGAATTTCCATTGAGATCGAGTGACGTAGCAGCAGCCAATGGAAGTGAGGACGGTTCGTCTATAAGTTCCAATAATGTTTGAGTATACTTCAATTGTCAAGGATGCAACTACTAGAGTTCGGGACAATCTGAATAAAGTTACTAATTTCGTATAATGAAAGGTGTGCTTAAAATGCTAGTGGTGCAAAATATAGACCAATACAAAATACAATCATGTCGGTTCTTCAAACGAGTTCAAGTTCTTTACATTATTGATAATTTCAAGTTGTTATATATATACTACTATGCATCTATCACTTTTCCTTAAACTTAAAATCTTTAAATTTGAGTAATATGTAAACTTATAATACATTTGATTAAAAACGGTAACAACATACACCTCTAAATTAATATTTTATATATTATTTAATAATCAAACTTTTATCATTTTTCGTTTATAACGCATAATCTATTTTCTCATAATGATTACTAATTGAACCAATAAGTGTTGCATCAAGAGTCACACTAGAACTACATATTCACAAGTATAATTATTTGCCGTTATATATCGTCGCTTTATGCAGGTATTCATCTAGTATTGATGAAATGCAGTAGCAATTAAAACCTATTAGCTAAAATCAATAATTCAATATAAAAAAGTTAATTAAAATTTACTTATCTTTTTAACATCTACAAATAACATTATACAAAAATATTATAAAATTATGTATGGGCTCATGGGTTATGTCTATTCATCCTATTCTTTAGGAACAAGTTAGGGTTTAGACTATTACCCTTATAAATACATCCATTTGTATCCTCCAGTATGTATCATTCAATAATAATTCATCTCTTCTCGTTACTCTTGTTTATTACTTTCACAATACGTTATCAGCACGAAGTTTGCTCCAAACAAAAAGCGGTAACTATTAAACCTTATGTATGTTAATTCGTATGCTAATATAATTTTTTTTTCTCTTGAGAACTGTACTCATTATAGCCATATGTCATACAGCTTCATGAATTATGTAAAGGTAAAACATGATTACAATTTATAAATTAAAACATGCTAAACAGTACACGTGATGTTAATATGTGTGCTTCGTATTACATATTTATGCTACTGGAATTATTGTTTATCTTGTTAATTTTTTTTAATCGTTAAACAATTTACTATTAATTCGTCTCTATTGTAATTTACAAGAACAACAAATGTTCTATAGTGACTACATAAAGAGAATGCGTTTTTTATTATTTTACTTTCATGTTATGTTAAAAAAAAAATAATAATAATGCAACATCAGGTTATGTTGAAAAAAAAAAAGAACTTTAAAGTTCTAATATGGTTATTTCAAGAATCATTATGAAAAAAAAAATATCATAACCTCAAGTTATGAATATATATATATATATATATATATATATATATATATATATATATATATATATATATATATATATATATATATATATATATATATATAAATTGAACATCAAGTTCTAATATGATCTTCTCCTAAAGATCAATATCATAATTTCATGTTATGACTTTAAACTTAAAAAAAATAATAATAAAAAAATAAAAATAAAAAGTTCTAATATGATCTATCCATAAAGATCAATATCATAACTTCATGTTATGACTTTAAACTTTTAAAAAAAATAGAACATCAAGTTCTAATATGATCTTTTCATAAAGATCAATATCATAACTTCATGTTATGACTTTAAATTTTTTTTTAAAAAAGGTCAATGCTCCAATTGCATATATTTTGTACTTCATGACGTGAATGTATATATACATGGATTATTCTAGTAATTAAATTTAGTCCTGCTATGAATAAAAAAAAGTACTTGCAGTAGTAAAGTGATCTATTATATGATTTTCTAATGCACTTGTCTTTTTATGTAGTTAAAAAAAAAATGTCAAATTCAAAGCTTTCGAATATCGATTTTGCTGTTCTTGACATATTTGGAAAAAACTATCTCCCTTGGACTCTCGATACTGAGATCCATTTAACTGCAAAAGAATTGAGAGAAACGATCCAAACTGAAAATACGGCCTCTGCACAAGCACGTGCCAAAGCCATGATATTCCTGCGTCATCATCTTCATGAGGACCTAAAAAAGGAATATCTAACGGTGAAAGATCCGTTAATATTATGGCAAAGTTTAAAGGAAAGGTTTGATCATCAAAAACAAGTAATCCTTCCTAAAGCTCGCTATGACTGGATGCACCTCAGGTTGCAAGATTTTAAAAGTGTTAGCGAGTACAATTCCGCAATGTTTAGCATCACATCTAAACTAACATTGTGCGGAGAAAAGATTACTGATGAAGACATGCTAGAGAAAACTTTCTCTACTTTTCATGCTTCAAATATGCTCTTACAGCAACAATATAGAGAACGTGGCTTCAAAAAATACCACGAACTAATATCTGTCCTTCTTGTTGCTGAACAAAATAATGAGCTTTTGATGAAAAATCATCAAGCACGCCCCACTGGTTCTACTGCATTGCCTGAAGTGCATGCAACATCAAATGTGAGGGGTCGGGGTCGTGAACATGGTAATAACCGCGGAAATGAACGAGGTCGTGGTCGTGGCCGTGGACGTGGTCGAAATATTGTTTGGCATCGTGATGGTTATAATCCTAAGCCATACGATTTCAAGAAAAAAGATGATAAAGGCAAAAAGATGCAAAAGCCAGCTCCTAAACATTCTGGAAATGCTTGCCACAGATGTGGCATGAATACTCATTGGGCAAAACAGTGTCGCACCTCCAGACACTTTGTTGACCTTTATCAAGCATCACTCAAAAAGAAAGGAAAAGACATTGAAACAAACTTCATTGATAATTTCAATAATGAAACAAACTTCTTTGATAGTTTCAATGATAATGAGCCAAATCCCAATGTGCGCTTCGACTCCTCAGATTTCTTTGATGATGTCGAAGACGTTGTTGCTTCTTTCTCCAACGATGGAAATAATAACTAGTTATCTAATTGCATTTTTATTTTTCCGCAATAAGTTTTTAAGTTTAAATTTTGTGTTGAATAAGCTAGGTTTGTTCTAGCATTGTTACTCATGTTTTGAATTTTAATTAATGAAGTATTTATTTTTTTACTTAAAGTTTTCTTATACTTTGAAATGCTTATTTATTTATTCTTTTTAAGTTCAAGGATATGAAAAGAATTTTGAAAAACAGTGAAGACGAGTGTCTAGTAGATAGTGGAACAACAAATACCATTTTGAAAAACAGAAAATATTTTTATGATTTTCATATAGCAAATGCAAATGTCAACACAATTTGTGGTACTAGCAACTTGATTGAAGGCTCTGGCAAAGCCTGCATTGTGTTACCTAAAGGTACACAATTAATAATAAATGATGCGTTATATTCTAGTAGATCCAGGAGAAATCTACTAAGTTTTAAGGATATAAGACGCAATGGTTATCATCTTGAAACCATGAATGAAAATAATGTTGAGTATCTCCAAATTACATCAATTGAAAATGAAAAAAAGACCATAATGGAAATAATGAAAGGTCTATCTTCTGGATTGTATTTTACATACATCAATCAGACAGAAATAAATATGGTTTCTACCCGAAAGGGTATAGATCCCAAAATATTTACCCTTTGGCATGATCAATTGGGTCATCCGGGTGATATTATGATGAGGAGAATAATTGAGAGCTCAAATGGGCATCCACTAAAGGATCTCAAGATCCTATTATCAAAAGAATTATCATGTGGAGCATGCTCTCTTGGAAAAATGATAACTAGGCCCTCAATCAATAAACATGAAAAAGAATCTCCTTTGTTTCTAGAAAGAATTCAAGGAGACATTTGTGGGCCAATTACTCCTCCGTGTGGACCATTTCGATACTTTATGGTATTAATTGATGCATCATCCCGATGGTCCCATGTCTGTCTGTTAGCATCAAGAAATGTTGCTTTTGTGAGGCTATTAGCCCAAATAATTCAATTAAGAGCACATTTCCCAGATTATCAAATCAAAAAGATCAGTCTTGATAATGCAGGAGAATTTACATCTCAATCATTTAATGATTTTTGTATGTCAATTGGGATTATGGTTGAGCATCCTGTAGCACATGTGCATACACAAAATGCTCTAGCTGAATCTTTAATAAAAAGGTTACAACTTATTGCTAGACCACTACTTATGAAATCAAAATTGCCATCCTCTGCATGGGGACATGCTATCTTACATGCTGCTGCTCTTATTAGATTAAGACCAAACGCATCTCATAAGTATTCTCCACTCCAACTGGTTTCTGGAAGAGAACCAAGTTTGTCTCATCTAAAAGTTTTTGGTTGTGGTGTCTATGTCCCAATAGCACCACCACAACGAACAAAGATGGGACCTCAAAAAAGATTGGGAATTTATGTTGGTTTTAATTCTCCATCAATCATAAAATACTTGGAACCATTAACTGGAGATGTTTTAACAGCACGTTTTGCAGATTGCCAGTTTGATGAAACAATGTTCCCAATCTTAGGAGGAGAAAATAAAAAGTTGGACAAACAAGATGTAACTTAGAATGCATCACAAATAAATTTTCTTGACCCTCGGAGTGGTCAATGTGAATTAGAGGTTCAAAAGCTCATTCACTTGCAAAGAACAGCAAATGAATTGCCTGATGCATTTACAGATACAAAAAGAGTTACAAAATCATATGTTCCAGCTTTAAATGCACCTTCTCGAATTGATATTCCTGAAACTCTGAATGAGTCAAATGTACGCAGAAAGCGTGGAAGACCAATGGGGTCTAAGGATACAAATCCACGAAAAAGGAAAGAGCAGAATACAACTGGCAAAGTCCAAGAAGTTGTTATCAAGAAAATTCCAGAAGAGATTAATAATAACACAGAAAATGTGGAAAAATCTCTTGAGAATGGCCATGTACCTAATGAATATGAGATCTCAATAAACTTTGTACAAAATGGTACAACATGGAATCGAAACGAAACATGTGTTGATGAAATTTTTGCATATGCTATAGCAAGTGAAATAATAAATGATGAAATTTCTGTGCCAAAATCTATTAGAGAATGTCGACAAAGAAAAGATTAAAAAAAATGGCAAGATGCCATACAAGCTGAACTAGATTCACTTGAAAAGCGTCAAGTATTTGGCCCTGTGACATTAACCCCAAATAATGTGAAGCCGGTAGGCTATAAATGGGTATTTGCTATAAAAAGAAACGAGAAAAATGAAATTGTGAGATACAAAGCACGACTTGTAGCACAAGGTTTCTCACAAATACCCGGGGTAGATTATGAAGAAACATATTCACCTGTTGTGGATGCAACAACTCTCAGATTTTTAATTGGTCTTGCAAATATTGAAAGGCTCCAAATGCGCCTTATGGATGTTGTCACAGCTTACTTGTACGGATCACTTGATAGTGACATTTACATGAAAATCCCCGAAGGATTGAAAATGCCGGAAGCTTGTAAATCTAAGCCCCGTGAAATATTTTCAATTAAATTGAAAAGATCTTTATACGGTCTAAAACAATCAGGACGAATGTGGTATAATCGCTTGAGTGAATATCTTTCAAAAGAAGGATACAAAAGTAATCAAATAAGTCCGTGTGTTTTTATCAAAAGATCAAAGGGGGGTTTCACAATCATTGCAGTGTATGTTGATGATTTAAATATCATCGGAAATATTGATGAAATTGAACATACTGCAAATTTGTTAAAGAATGAATTTGAAATGAAAGACCTTGGTATGACAACTTTTTGTCTAGGCTTGCAAATTGAGCATTTGTCAAATGGAATATTTGTCCATCAATTAAACTATACGGAAAAGATATTGAAACGATTCAATATGGATAAAGCTCATCCACTAAGCTCACCAATGGTCGGTCGTTCACCTGACCGGGAACTTGATCCGTTCCGCCCCAAAGAACATGATGAGGACATTCTTGGTCCTGAAATACCATATCTAAGTGCGATAGGGGCTTTGATGTACCTTGCTAGTAATACACATCCAGATATTGCATTCTCAGTAAACTTACTAGCAAGATATAGTTCCGAACCAACACGCCGACGCTGGAATGGAATCAAACATATATTCCGTTATCTTTGTGGTACCCGTGATATGGGATTATTTTACCAAAAAGATTCGAAATCAAAGTTGGTTGGATATGCTGATGCTGGTTACTTGTCAGATCCACATAAGGCACGATCCCAAACAGGGTATGTTTTCACATATGGAGACACTACAATTTCTTGGAGGTCGACAAAACAATTTTTAACTGCAACATCATCAAATCATGCTGAACTTATTGCACTTTATGAAGCTGGTCGAGAGTGAGTTTGGTTAAGATTGATGATTCAAAACATCCAAGAAGAATGTGGCCTCGAGTCTATTCAAGGAAATCCAACCATGTTATGTGAAGACAATGCGGCATGTATAGCTCAAATCAAGGAAGGGTATATCAATGGAGACAAAACAAAACATATTTCTCTGAAATTTTTCTTTACATATGATCTACAAAAGGATGGAGTTATTGATGTTCGTCAAGTTCGATCAAGTGACAATTTGGCAGATTTATTCACAAAGTCTTTACCAACTAAATTTTTTAAGCTACTGGTTCAGAAGATCGGCCTTTGACGCTTAAAAGATATGCATTAATTTGAGGAGGAGCATTATGCGTACTACACTCTTTTCCTTCATCAAGTTTTTATCCCAATGGGTTTTTCTTGATAAGGTTTTTAATGAGGCAGTTTATAGCGTGTAATGAACGATGAATATCCAAGGATGAGTATTATAAAATTATGTATGGGCTCATGGGTTATGTCTATTCATCCTATTCTTTAGGAACAAGTTAGGGTTTAGACTATTTACCCTTATAAATACATCCATTTGTATCCTCCAGTATGTATCATTCAATAATAATTCATCTCTTCTCTTTACTCTTGTTTATTACTTTCACTATAGTTTGGAGACAAGTTTGGAAATCAGATGTCAAATCAGCATATATTTGTAAATATTTTTTCATTTGAATTGTTCTTTCAAACACTTTGTTAGCTGAACAAAATGTGCCTAAAAATAGGAGATGTTAAATGCAGATCGTAACATTAGGCATGTCAGCACGAGTGGGCTAGTCGTAGAATATGTCACCAACTATCTTTTGTAGACCTGTGTTCGATTCCCGCCTAGTGCACCAATTATCTTTTTTAGACTTACTACATATGCCTGTTTGGAATTTATTTTATTTTATTTTTATTTTTTATTTTTAGTTATTATTATTATTATTATTTTTAAGGCGTGTTAGAGTAGTTTTAAGTTGTTGGAGGTTTTATTTATTTATTTATTTATTTATTATTATTTTTTTTAAGGCGTGTTAGAGTAGTTTTAAGTTTTTGATACTGAATTCGTCATAAATTAATTGTCTCTCGGTAAAAACACATATGAAGTACTTTTAAATTTGGGCAAATGGCACAAAAAGGCATCAAAGTTATGGTCCATTTCCAATCAAGGTATTCAACTTTTTTTCTTGCATAAAAAGGTTCCCAACTTTTTTTTTTTGGCGGATTTGGGTTTTTTGCTAACACCCATTAACCACTAACGTTAGTAAATTACATATTTGGTCCTTGAGTTTGTAAAAACATTTCGTGACACATCCACCACCACCACTAATTGAGATTCCTTTGTAAAAACATTTAGTAACCACTAACATCTACTTCAAATCAGAAAAAAAGGAATCTCATCTCATCTCACCTCACATCTACTTCATTCTATCTCTTGAAGGTAAACAAGTCTTTCCCTTTTGTTCTTCTTACTGCTCCAATCCGAACACCAAACAAAGCAATAATTGTTCACAGCTTCAAGATCCTTTGAGGAATAAGGTAGGTTCCTTTTCATTGTTGTGTTTTAATTTAACTTTAGATCGAAACAGAAGAAGAGGATAACAAATGTTATTATTCTTATTCCTTTTGATTTCGGAAAGTATTTGAAGCTTTGTCTTCCAAAATTGATCTATGATGAATATCTCATTGGTTTTTGTCATTGGACGAAATTGTAGTACCAAAATGAGATGAAGCTGAGATCATTGATTTAATTACGTTTTGTGTTTCATTATAACCGAACAAAATGGAAGGATGAAAACACACTTGTTTTGGTTCTTTCATTGATAGTTTCGGATATTGAATCAAGTCGAGTGGTCGGTAACAATATTGGTTTGAAGGATCTTGTTGAAGTTAGTAAAGAAGGAGATGAAAATGAGGAAATGACATCGACAGATTCGAGTAAAGTTGAAGACAATGAGTTGGAGGAAATGAAGGAGATGAAAATGAGGAAATGACATCGACCGATTCTTGGAGTATGGGGTGCGAACAAAATGGTGATTACTTGTATGTTGATGACAGGAAGGTAAATTCAAGAAAGCAGGGAACAGCTTATGTGGACATGGGTGTTGTTGACAAACAGAGTGTTTTTGCTATAAGTGTGTCACCGGAAAATGTTAAGGAGGTAATAAAAAAGGAACCAACTTTTAATCATTTGATGTTTGATACTTGGAAATGGTTTGAATTTGGTGATGATGAGTTATATCAGCAAGGAAGGTGGGTTAAAGATTCAGAGAAGGCAAGTCACGTTAGCTTCAAAATTAAGGTTAGACTTTGGAAGTTTGACATGTGGGAATGGCGTAAAAGGAAGAAAATAGGTGTTGACATGGGGGAATGGCGTAAAAGGAAGAAAATAGGTGTTGGTGCTTGGAAAAAGCGTGGGATCAAGAGCTTAAGGTTTCCTGATCTGGACAAACTTTTGACCCTTTTGAGCACGTGTAGTTTTGATTGGGTCATTATGACTTCACTTGCGACAATTTTGGTTTTTCTTCAAGCTTGGGAAGCTGCTGAGATTCCAAGTGTCAAGGTAACTGTGGTTGAGACTGGTACAACAAATATGTGTCATGAAATGGGAAGCTGCTCTAATGGGAAGGTGGTGGTGGTGGTGGACGATGGTGGTAGAGGTGGCAGGTGGTGGTGGGCGATGGTGGTAGAGGTGGCAGGTGGTGGTGGTGGCAGTTGGTGATGGTGGCGGCGGTTGGTGGTGGTGGTGGATGTGTCACGAAATGTTTTTACAAACTCAAGGACCAAATATGTAATTTACTAACGTTAGTGGTTAACAGGTGTTAGCAAAAAACCCAAATCCGCCAAAAAAAAAAGTTGGGAACCTTTTTATGCAAGAAAAAAAGTTGGATACCTTAATTGGAAATGGACCTTAACTTTGATGCCTTTTTGTGCCATTTGTCCTTTAAATTTTTGATACTCCATTTGTTTCTTTCAAATAATTTTATAATTCTCACCACAAAATACCACCATTTTAAGAAACACATAATTTATGCTACTTTTTTAAGAATGATAAGTTTACTCTTAATTAATTAATTAATATGTTTTTTGGAGTTTGAATATATTATTTTCAACCAAAGTTAACATGATAAACTCGATCAAATTTTCTAGCTATCTTTAATAGTGGACAATTAAATTAGAATATCCGAAAAAGGAAACATAGATTATTAATTTTGGACGGAAGGAGTAATTGTTTTACGTTTACTCAAATGTCGTCAATGTCGATAACTTTCTTTTTGTTTGTTTTGATCATCGTAGTAAGACAACAACTTTATAACCAAAGGGCTTGTGTTGTTATGGTACCTCATATTGTGTGAGAAACTCCTCAACCAAATGGTTGTGAGTTCAAGTTCTGCTTAAAACATGTGAGATAGATTTGTGGTTTAAACACGTGAAATAGTTAAAACTGTCGTTTAAAAAAAAAAAAAAAAAAAAAAGTAGATGTTTAGACTTTAGAACACCGGGTACCGTGGTGCCGTTAAGTAGGTGGCATTGGCAAAAAGTGTTGCCACGTCAGTAAAACCCTCTATGGCACCAGAAATCTTTTGGCACCACATTTTGTGTCGTTATCCTTGGCACCAAAAATTGTGGTGACGTTGGGTCGCACATACCGTGCAAAAAAAAAAAAAAAAAGAAAGAAACCGCGGTGGCTGGTATTTACCAGTCGAGAACCTTTGGCACCAACCAAGGTACCGTGAGCCATTGGAAGACTTGGGTTGGTGGTTTGGCGCTACCCATCGAGCCAAACGTACCTCCCACTCTCTTAGTGACTAGAATATAAGTAAAACCAAGCATCTAAACACTTACTCGAAAGCACGCTCAATTCTATACATTCAACTAATCTTTGCATGCGTCCTAGTTCATTTGACGATCCACGTCTATGTAAACCACATAGGGTCACAATATATGGCTCTTGTTTAGCATATGCCACCATCCCCATGCCTTAGACTGTACTTTCTACTAACTTATCAACACATTTTGTTTGTGAAAAGTCAAAAGTTAGGTGCTCGATGAACTTAAAGGATCATTGACACATTACTTAATTAGAAAAGTCGTATGGGCTGAGAAGAGACCACTACAGTTGCAACTAAAACAATATTTTGCTAGTAACCAAGGACGGAGCCAGAATTTTATGTTAACAGGAGCCGCACTTAACATAAAAATTTTAGTGAAAAATATTACCCCAATGATATATCTATGGCTCTTTTTCAGACTATGATTCAACCTAACACCATTATGATTAAGAGTGAAGAAAACATAGTTTGACACGTAAATTTATTTTAGTATTATATATGATTGTTTAAGTTATATGGATTAAAGGGGGCTATTAGACCGAATAATTAATGAATCAAGTGGTCTGATTAGGGGTGACTCAGCACTCACTAGTCACCCAATTAGCTCCGTCCACAAAAAACATTTATCTAACACTTTTTCGTTTTGACAGCTTCTGAATTGTTTAAAATAACATTTTGCTACTAACGCAAAACATTAATCTAACATTTTTTTTTTCGTTTTGGCAGCCTCCGAATTGTTTAAAAATTAAACGTCATAAATTTAAGCAAGAGCTCAACAAGAGTAAAAATAATCTAAACAAACAAAAAATAATAATAACAGAATGACAAAAGTGACATTTCGGCATTTCGCAATATACGCTAACCCTGAACATAATATGGTTCAAGTTTTAAGAATTCACATTAAAAGAAAAAATTCGCCAAACAGTTACACTATAAAATTTAGTAAAAAAGTTTAGAATTTATAATAGTTTTTCATTTATCGGATTCACGATATTTTAATTTTTTTTTAAAATACCTTGAGCCAACACATGAGAGCCTCAGGGACGGAGCCAAGGGGTGCCCGCGGGTGCACGTGCACCCTATGGATTTTTTCGATATAGTATTAATTTTAAAAAAAATTATTGATTTTACCTGAATGTATCTTAAATGCACCCGGTGCATTAAATGTGTCTCTAGTATTATTTAGTTCGTATGCTTTAAATAAAAAATTTTGTAAACGCCCAGAGATAAAACAAGTTTAATAAATTCAAGCACAAAAACCCAAAGATGAAATAGGTTTATTAATAGAACAAGTTTATTGATCATCCTAACAATTTACAAAATCCAAAATTTAACCAACACACAAAGATGAAACAGGTTTGTAAGTCGTAACATATATATTTCATTTGTTTATTATGTCTTTTGAAGTTTTCATATTTTGATTTTTTTTATGAAATCTTGACTAATTTGTTGGTTCCGTATAGTCTATCATCATCAATAAGGGCTTAGGGCAATAAGAATAAGTGAATAACTATGCAATTTCTATTAAGACAAATAGGGATAATAAGTTTAAGTGATATTCAACAATATATTAGAATATGAATAGCACCTCAATTGTGTTGTCATGGGGCATTTTTATTGTTGTCGTAGTTACAACATATATGAAAAGTAGTGCTTAATTGAAGTTGGCTTTAGTCTTGCCTGTTGCTACCGCTACGGTTGAAAGATGTTTTTTTTTTTTTTTTAAATGAAGCTCAATAAAGCTGATTTGTGAAATCGGATGGGTGATGATTATTTTAACGGCGCTTTAACTTGTGTGCTATAGAGAAAGAAGAACTTATTAACATTAAAAATGAGGGTGCACGTAAGTGTTATTTTGCTAAGGGAGATCGTAGAATCACTAATTAGAAGGTAATATGTTCATTTATTTATCGTTTTAATGAAATCTTCGTTTTAATTCACGTTTTAACTCTATTATATTACGGTTCAAAAAAATTTGTGCACCCAGTCATATTTCTTTCTGGCTCCGTCACTGGAGAGCCTAATATTCATCTCAACGTGACAAAACAAAAACTGTCACAGTATACAAACTAGTAATTTTTACTTCGCGTGTCTATGTGGGATTAACACCTAAAAAGTTGCAAAGAAGTATTGAGCCATATACAACCGATTGATCCAAGTGAATGTTTACCGACCGCCATTACTATTTACAGTTTGCTGTAAAGAGTACTTGTATACATAGGAGAAAACAACAAAATGATTGTTAAAAGTTTCAGAATATATCATTGATCAATGTTCTTCTTACATTAATCCATGGAACAAGCATTTTAGCTTCTTACAAAGATAAAAACTTTTCCTTTTATGATCCTACACTCTAATATCAAATTCTCTCCAACCTTGAACTTCCTACTCAAATGCGTTTACGTACGGTAATCCAGCCAGATCTCTACTCATAGAACGATCTGCGAGTCTTAATTTCCAGATGATCTTTCGAAAATATTACCAAATGATCTTTGAACTGGCCTCTAAATCTAATTCCAGTCTTTTCCCGTGATTCAAGCACATTTACATTTATAACATTAAACCTTTACATAAAAATGGTAGGCTGTTTACTTGCAGGTAACTGTGGAGATACAACAATACCTTAGCTGTGATAATGCCGAATTCCAGAATCGAGTCAAACCAATTCCAAAAGGCTATCATGTTAAATTTAGCAGCCATAATTATCTTTTTAATACTTTATACTCATAGAATGTCTCATGAAACAATATAGTTGAATCTGTCATGCTACCATAGTATCGTCCATTTCAGCAGCCCGAAGTCGATTCTGATGCTTGTTCAATCTTAACTCAATCTTTCTGGACAAATGTTGAACATTCATACGTTGAACTTCCTTTGGAACTTATGCAGCCACAATAATCTTTATAAGGAATATCTCACATATGCTCTTCACCTTGAGACTGAAACATCTATATGTATTTCAGCTGTCTTCTTTAGAAAGCAAAATTGCAACTGTTACTTAACAACAACATATTGAATTCCACCTGGGCGAGGTATGGGAAAATTACGACTGTTATTTATAAATTCTAAAAGCAAGCTCATTCTACAAGAGATTATCAAAGTTACGAGTGTATTAATGAAGTGAAGACCTTGGTTGAGTATCAGGAGAAGAATTTATCATTAGAGGTGCAAGTAATGAAATACTAAGTTCCAGAGGGCCCTTATATTAAACTCACAATTAACCACAGCATGTTGGGTATCATAGCTTGTAGCCGAATCTGATTTTCAGCATCAACGCTTATACCACCAAACAACCAGTCTCCATTCCTTTTAATGCCATTGATACTTTTGAAGCAGACTTGTTTTTGGTCTTGAGGCAATATTGTATTACAAAATCACGGTAAATAGCCTACTATTAGTAACCAAAGGTTTTAGATGAAATTTGCGAATGTGCTTGGATCGTGGGCGGAAACAGGAACAACATTTTGAGGCTAGAAGAGAGATTGTCACGGATTTTAAGACTCGACGATATGTTGGACTTTAATTGTACAAGTCTTGTATTATGGAAAAATGATAGATGAAGGACCAAAGGTGTTAAGTAGAAAAATTATAACCGAATGGTAGTTATTTCGGTTGGTAGTTATAAGTTAGTTAATTCTGTAAAAACCAAAGGGTGTGTCGTTTGGTTGAAACCATTCGAACAGATATGATCATTGGGTCATACCCTTTCATGTCTATATATATAGTCCTTTACATGTAAACATTTTAAGATAGTGTCTTTAGTAACGATGTAACCCACTGTTATGTTGATAATAAAATGAATCACTTTCTCTTGTCAATCTTGTGTAATATGATCATGGGAATATCAAGTATTGTGGAACCTGTGAAAATCCAATACGATATACCTATGAGTTGGGATAGTTTCACTTGGTCGATTATTTAGAGTTGCTAATCTGAAGTAAGTTGAATAGGTTATTGGTCGATATAGATATTATTAAAATGCCAAAAGCTTCAGCTGTGGATTTTTAAGTGTATGCAGTCTCTTATCATAGTGATATATGCTTATGATGGAGTACAAAAGATTAGGGGTGGTGGTCTAAAAGGAGGCTTAGAATATTAGAAATGGCTTTGAAAAGGCAGTTAGAAAATCAATTTAAGAATGGAGAATCGGCCCTTGTCAACTAAAAAAATGTTATGGCATTTTGGGTCATAGGAAATAGTTGTCACTGAAAGAAGGTATTGTGTAACTTTGAAAAAAAGACCAACTAGTCTAGCTTTTGTGAAGTATACACTGCAGCGCTAAAAAAGATATTGTCTGGAGTGTAAGCCTTAGAAACGAGGCTTGGCTTCTCCCTATGGATCCACACAGCAGCACCCTATGGAAGTGAGGACGGTTCATATATATGTTTCAATATTCTTTGAGTGTTTTTCAAATGCTAAGGATTCAAAGTAGCCAGGATTATAAACGAGTACAATCATGAGGGCTGAAACTGAATGCTTTAATGTCAGTTAGGAATAAGGAAGCAATGGAAACATAAGTCATATGATGGTTATTGGTAAAAAAAAATGGGAAATACAATACAAAATACTTTCACAGGGCCATAAATGCTAGTAAAATGTTGACTACATGGAATCGAGTTTTTCGGTTACCATGCTAAGTTATAGGGAGCAAAGAGCTGGGGAAAAGGCTATACTATTTTGCTCGCAAAAGAATGGTGTGGTTTGAACTTTGAATACACCTGCAGGGGCACTTCGAAAGCTGTCCAAGGAGCTGAGGTGACTAGTGAATCTGGTCACCACTACACCCACTAGAGTGGACGTTTAATTAGGTGCTTAGTTCGAACCCGAGCCTATATTCTCAATATGTAAAAAATTAAATCATATATATCCGATATTTTCAATGTTTTACTTACCGTTATAGTGTTACCCGCGTAATACGGCGGCGGGTACCTGTAACTATATTTTGTCTTATTCGGTTACACATTTAGTTGTTTTTATGCTTTATAAGTAGAGATGGTAGATATGGTTAAGCCAAATAATTTTAGTTTGAACAACCAACTTGTTTCCTAACAAACTTCATAACCAAGCTGCTTCCTAACCAATTAATTTTGAAATCCTTCCATAATAAGCAAGTAAAAGTCTGAATTTTAAGTTTTTCTAATTATAAAATAGTCTCAAATGCAGTATCTATACTACCTTATAATGTATTTAGGACATCTATATTTAGAAGTCTTAAAATGTTTAAGACTAAAAACATTTCTTTAATAGGAAAGATGTATGTACACCACTTTAATGCACATAATTTTCATACTTACAAGACAAGAAGCATAGTGTACACCACTTAAATGCACATATTAAAAAAAACGCCACATTAATGATATCTAATGTAGTTAATTAATTAATTGGTCAATAAGTACAATTAACACAATTATTAAAACACCTCTTACATCACAAATATAAATTATCAAGCATATTGTACAACCGAATTAAACACAATTCTTACATTAAATGTCATTAATACAAATAATAAAACACATTATACAAATATTTAGGCCTGAACAGGCAACAGGCCAAATGGGCTTGAGCCCGAACAGGTGCGGGCCAAACAGGCTCGAACCCGAACGGGCACGGCCTAAACGAAATTCTTGATATCTGTAAATTTAATGTCAAAAAGAACATAATAAACTAAAATACATGATTTATCGGAAAATTTAATTTCAGGGTACCCGCCGCTACAACACGCGGGTACCCTGCTAGTATAGTAGTATAGAAGTATAGATATATGCTAGTAAAATGAATACTAGAGCAAATTATGATCTTTGGTGTCAAAATTATGTAGTTAGATTACTTTTTTCACTTGTTAAAAGTATCATATTATGTTACCATGGAAATATTAATGTGATAAGAGCAAGGGGTACCATGGGCTGTTAAGCTCGTGCCATGGTACCGGCCCAGAATTTTCGATGGCGCACGACACCGTGGGTGGCACCATGGCTTGTTGCGCCGTGGTGGTCAGCCCACGCGGTAGCCTTTTTTTTTTTTTTTTTTTTTTTTTTTTTTTTTTTTTTTTTTTGAAAATTGGAACGTTTGAATTGATATATACCCGTTGGAATTCAAATAGGGACTAACGGCTATAAGCCAAAAAAAAAAAAAAAAAAAAAAAAAAAAACATTTTTCAACTATTTAAACTCTATAAAAAACCATACTCACTCACTCTTTAAATCCACACCCATTTCTATCAATCTTTCTTTCAAATATAAATCCAAATAATAATCCCAACGATCCTATGTACGACCCTTATTATGATGCTTTTTTTAATGATGATCGAGAGCGATATCTTCAAAGTTATGCGGCGTACCAGCAATTTGTAGCTTTACATGATCAAGAAGCGGGGGATCCAGTTCACATGAAAAGAGAACAAGGGCATACATACCACGCGAACGGGAAGAGGCAGAACAACGTTTAATCGAAGACTATTTTGGCGACGCTGAGAATGATCCTAAATATCCCGAAGATAATTTTAGGCGAAGGTATCGTATGAGTTCAAGACTTTTTAATAAAATTCTCAACGATATTTTAAGCTATGATGTTCAACCTCTTCCCGAGTACTTTAATTTTTTTAGACAACGTTTTGATGCATGCGGTCGTTTAAGTATTGGTCCTCTTTTGAAGTGCACATCCGCCATCCGCCAATTGGCGTACGGCACTGCACCTGATTCATTAGATGAGTATTTGTGTAAAACACAGAAATTTTGAACATATTAAATACCCAAAATACCCTTATAATTTTTAAACTTTTGAAGAACGAATAATGATTATAACCTAAGTATTTATATGATAATACTTGAAACGTTACACGGTATTTGGAACTTACAAATTTATGATAAAATTAAAGTAATATTACTTGGTATATAATCTCATCACACATTTTTATTTGTTCCTATGGCCGATCCAATTTTTTTTTTTAAATTAAATAGAAGTTCAACTTTAAGTCTAGATGCTGGTGTAACTTGGAAAGTATTTTTTTTCTTGCAATCACACCAAACTTTCTGCATTTTTCCGTCTACATTTTGCCATCACACGTTTTTTATGTAATCAAATAATTACTTATTTCCCAATCACAATATTTACCAAAATTGTGTTCCTTTGTTTATCTTTATCAGCCAAATTCTTTTCCCTTCCTACCTCATATATTAAAAACCGTATATCACTACACAAAATACCAAGCAGAAAACCCTAAACCTATTAAGAAAAAATGGCGGCAGCTCCATTCCTTTTTTTTTTCTTCTTCTGTTCGATCCAAATGGGGTACAAAGGAGGTTCAAGTGTGGTGTTTCAAACGTGGTTCGAAGGTGTGGTTGATCGTGGTGTGTTCTGGTTTGACCTAGGCTTGGCGTACATGATGTTTTTGTTTAAAAAGGAGGCTACGAAACATGGGTTTGTTTGGTTCAAAAGGTGATTGAGCGTGTGGGCTTGATGCTGCTGTTCGAGGGATTCAGTCCCGTTCGGTTTGGTAGTGTTTCATGAGTATTCGACCGTGTTCTTCTTGTTCGTGTATTTCGACTTCGAGGGTAACATCATTATCTACCTTGTTCAAATTCTTTTTACTATTCGAACATCATATTTCTGTTTTCTTTGTTGACCTAAAAGGTTCACATGAAATCATAAGATTTTACACATAAAATAACGACATGGATAACTTATTAATCGACTAAAACAAGCTTGTATTCGTATGGTTATTGTTGGATTCGAGTGTGTTTCGTATGGGTAAAATCTAATTCGAGGGCATTTTTTTTCTAAAGCTTGTAACCATTTCTGTCGCATAATCGAAGTAAAAAAAAAAAAAAAAAAAAAAAAAAAAAAAAAAAAAAAAAACATTCGAGTTTTACTGCCTTGTTGCAAGTCTCATCAAGTTAAAAATAAGTTTTTCTCTCATGTCAACATGAAAGCGATGTCACAGAAAAACTTATTTTTAACTTGACTATTGCATGCATGTTTATTGTTTAGAATTTTGTTTGCATGAAATGTCGTCTTCGAAAAAGAACCTAATCGTACCATATCTATTCGAATATACATAAGCTTCTTTTCTTGAATTTATTCGATCAACTTATTCAAGTTAACTAAAAGGATAATGCATGCATGTGTTTCGAGTGTGTCGGTTTCGGCTTCATAATCTGGGAAATAAAAGAGGTGTTGACGTAATGTTTTTTTTTTGAACGGTTTTGTTATTATGATAAACAAGTTTTCAAATAGTAGTGTTTTGGTTTAAAGAAAGCTTCGAAGCTTGGGGACTTCGAACTATGTTGGTGTCGAGTTTTTGGAATCGGGTCTTAGCAGCCATTTATCAACCTTAGGGTTGAAATAAAACTCAACATGTGTCGACCCTAGGACATACGCATTATTTAAAAACTTGTCTTAACGATCATATAAGAAGTTTTGAAAACAAAGAACTGGAAACAAGTAACGTTAAGTGCGAATCGATTTCGGTATATTATATAATACGAGAAGAAGGCATGTATACATATTGAAATCTTTTGTAACCTAACTTACTTAATTTCATATTTAAACTTAAATTTTACCACATCGACACTTTCGACCCTAAACTATTAAAAATTGGCATAATGGAAAATTAATCTATAATCATGGTTAATTTGTATGTTAACTTGATAAATTGTTAATTGTTATTATTAATGACTAATCATGCTAAATCGGGAATGTCTACTAATTCGAGAAACTTGCTATTTTTGAAAAGTTACTATTTTTGGAAAGCTGCGATAAATGAAAAGTTACTAATAATGGAAAGCCGACAGAAATAAGTAGTTTGATTAAAATAAGCAATTAATAATTATTCGATTATTAATTCGTGTAGATCCGCTGAAGAATGGTGTGACTTCCTATTCGTATGTTATGGTTTCTTTGGCGGTTTAAGGTACAGATATTCCGTACTCTTTCGATAAGAGTACAACCTCTTTTTCTCTCCCTCCTTTATATTATTTGAACTTTGACATTGATCCTTTGATTGACCCTTGATATTGATCCTTTGATATTGACCCTTGATGTTGATCTTTGATATTGAACATTTGACAATTGAACCTTGATTATGACTTGGCACTTATATTTTGATATTGAACCTTGACTACATGACCCTTCAGTATTTACCCAGGTATTACTTGTTGTGGAGTAGCCACAACCATAGCATTGATGCACCAATGTTATGTACTCTAGTGTGGTTGGAGAGATGTACCACACCGTCCCTGATATTGTTATCGACTACTGCTATGATTGTTATTGGCCTGCAGGGGCGTATGGATGCATCCTAGATTTGATTGATTGTGATTACTATATTGACTACATTGATTATTGCTACATTATTTGGTGACTGGGTGTGCGTGCATTGCAACCCCTCACATATTGGGAGCTAGCTACTCCATATTGGGCTACTATTGGATTGTATTATTGATTGGGCCTGGGGTAAAATACTGAATTCCATATCCATTACATCTTACACTTAACCTTGTTATCGTTGATTACCCATTTGACACCATATGTAATCCATCTTCATATTCCTTTGATTATTCCTAACTCTATTGTATTGCTTTGTTACTTGTTTGATATCTGTTCACTGAGCCTTTTATGCTCAGCCGCATTTCTTTTCTTGTGGCAGGTTTAGTGGGAAGCTGGGTTATGGACGAAGGTTTTGCTCTTGGGCTTAGAAGACTTCACCCTGTTAGATACTTGCTGGACTTAGAGATGTTTAGAAGTTGTTATGTTGGGCTTAGTATCTTATGATTTGGGCTTAGTATTATTGTTGCCCCTTTTGTACATTGTACCTTGTTTTGTTTTCCCTTGTAACCCTTTGTAAGTTTTGTATTAGAATTGTATTTCCGTCTCACTTGTGTTCTAATTTGACCCCATAATGTTACACTTTAGCCCTTCTCGGGTTGGGGTGTTACAATTTGCAAATTGGTGAACGTTGTTCCCGACAATGTTTAGATGCATTTTGTAAATGCATACATGTTTTATACAATAAAAAATATTTAAGGCAGCCCAATGCAGAAGACGTTGAAAAAATATATGCATTGCATGAAGAAAAACATAAACTCCCGGGAATGCTCGGGAGTATTGATTGTATGCATTGGGACTGGAGAAATTGCCCAAAGGCCTTACAAGCTCAATTCAAAAGGCGTGATCATAAATACCCAAATCTTATGTTAGAAGCGGTTGCGGATCAAAGATCGTGGATTTGGCATGCATATTTTGGGGTTCCGGGGGGAAATAATGATCTTAATGTGTTATATGGTTCACCGTTATTTGATGCTGAACTTGCCGGTACAGCTCCGTTATGTCCATTTGAAGTTAACGGCCATACATATAACAAAGGTTATTATTTAGCCGACAACATTTATCCGACATGGTCCGTGTTTGTGAAAACGTTTAGTGTTGCAAGGTCTGAGAAGTATTTGAACTTCAAAAAGGTTCAAGAAAGTGCTAGAAAAGATATTGAACGAGCTTTCGGAGTCTTACAAGGTCGTTGAGGAATTATACGACAACCAGCACGTGCTTGGCACATCAACACCTTGAAGCTAATCATGTATTGTTGTATAATGTTGCATAACATGATATTGGAAGACGAAGGATTCGAGGTGAATTTAAGAGACACATACGTTGATCCAACTCCGAACATGCCAGATAGTTGGGTCGAAAGGTGTGACTTACATTTGAGAAAAAATAAAGAACTCCGAGATAGTAAAGTGCACGACGCGCTTCGACAAGACCTTGTGGATCATTTATGGAACTTGTTTAATTAGGTTTCTATTTTTATGTATTTTTTTTTAAATGTAATGTGTGTGTTTTTTTATGTAATGTTTGTTTTTTTAATTTAATGTGTGTTTTTTTTTTTATTAATGAAGGTTATTTTAGTTAATATTATGTATGTTTAATTTTATGTAAAAGAAAAAAAAATGCTGACGGTGCCAAGGGATACGGCCAGAATGTGGTGCCGTCAGATTTCTGGTGCCATAGAGATTTTTGTTGATGTGGCAGTAACTTTTGGCCCATGGCACCAAGGTTACCAATGCTCTAAAAGGATTATTCTAATCTTTTATATAATACAAGAAATACATCATTTCGGAGTGTTTTGCAAAACCCTTCTCATTGAAAAAAAAATTGGACCAATAGGAGAGCTCGATTTTGACACATAAGCGAAATCAAGCAATATTATTGGCTAATAAAAAGTCAAAATTGAATTGATTTTGGTCAAACTTTAATAAATTTGGTGGAGAATTTGATTGATAAAAAAAACACATAAAAATATAGGTGTCAAATTTATAAAAATAAAAACTTAAGAAAAGAGGAGGTAATTAATAAAACCTTAGTGGTTGAATTTTAAATATATTAGAGTTAAGTGTAAAATTATAAGTCTCCATGTTTTTTAATAACTTTAGATAATAAACAATTAACCTCTTACACTTTATACCCCTATATTTTATAATGTTAACTTTGTTTAAAATTACATGAGTAATAGTATTAGGGTTTTTTTTTTTTTTTTTTTTTTTTTTTTTTTTTTTTTTTTTTTTTCATCAATTAAAGTAAATTTAGTAAATATGTGAATTAATTTTAATATGCGTTAAATATTGTTTAAACTAACGTTAGTTTTAAACTTTCATCCATTAGAATATATATTTTTTTTTTAATAAGGACTCATGTTACTATATAAAAGTTTAATTTATGCGTACACGGATTTGAAATACGGCTAAATTATTAGTAACGGGAATATAAATATCAAATGGTAAGCATGAGTTACTGTGATATGAAAATAAATATACGCGATTCTACTTATAACAACGACTCATGAAATTGTTATTTAAAACTTATATATGGATATTCATAAAAACATTTTAAAAACTTTACGGAGCATATTTTAACTTTATCAACGCTCATTATGTGCCACTAAATTCGCACATTTTGTACAACATGATATCAATAGTTAAAGTTAAATAACAATATTAACCTCAAACTCAACATCTCTATCAGTTAAAAACGTTATACAAAGCTAATTATTAAAAAAAAAACAAACAAAAACACATCGGTTAGATAGCCATTCTTTAATATAGAAGGTGTTTCCTTTAAATTATAAAAAAATGCATGCATCACAATCATTATTTGATAAGAATCACCTCCTAAAAAAAAAAAAAAAAAAAAAAAAAAAACTACATAACGAAAATATAAGTAAAAGAAATGCCACAATTACAAAACACATCATAAATTGATAGCACGGGTTTGCAAAACTAAAAGCGTATATTACTAACATCTCATGCAAGTCAAGTATTATCATGTGATTTTGCTTGAATAATAAAATATAATTTTTAATCCAAAAGTATTCTTCTAAAATAATAGGTAGATTAGAACATATATACATATGATTTTTTTATCTTTAATCCACTAAGTAAAATTATTTGAAACATGTTAAGTGGTTCATTTTTTAATCGATAATACATTATCAAATCAAAATTTTAAAAACCCTGTGCGTGCACATGTATTATAACTAGTATGCATAAAAACAGAGTTATTAAGTTTCGTAGAGTAATGTTTTTCCATTGAAATGCTTTGTTAGCCGAACAAAATGTACCTAAAACTAGGAATACTAAATAAAGATCGTAACATTAGTCATAGAAGCACCAGTGGTCTAGTGGTAGAATAGTACCCTGCCACGGTACAGACCCGGGTTCGATTCCCGGCTGGTGCACTAAACACTCCTATGGGTCATCTTTGGCATTATGTCACAGGTGGCCATCTTGAGTGTTTTTTATAACTTTTTTATCTAACTTAAATGCCGTTATTGTTTTATAACTTTTGAAAATGAATTTGTTAGTTTTTAAACGAAATTATTTTACTTCATTATTTACTCTTGCTGAACTCTTCTAATGCTTTTTTTAACAACAAAATTTTGTTTTAGTTAGTGGTTTCTCCTCAGCCTACTAATGTGTCAACGATATTTTAAGTTTATCAAGCATCTAAGTTTTGATTTCTCACAAACAAAATGTGTCAATGAGTTTGTAGATGCATCCATCTAAGGGATTGGTAGCATATGCTCAACAAGAACAAAGTTGCACATGCGCAGAGCATAGATTAATTTAAAGCATTGTTGCTGTCTTTGCAGTAATTGAAAATCAAACATACTTTAAAAGTTTGCTTTAATAATCTCAAGTACATTGACTTTTTAGATAATTTAAAACATTGTTTGTGGCTTGGAGTAGACGTTTAGATGCTTGGTTTGAACCAGAGCTTGTCTTCGCGGTATCTAAAAATCAAACCTTTAGCTGATACTTTAAAAGTTGTTTTAATTATCTCAAGTACATTGACTTTTAGATAATTACATGAATACATCCTATCTGCGTTCATTGACTTTCAAAATGTTCAAGCTTGCAAGGTTTGACCAATTTTAGAGCAGATTGGTAGCTACATTCTATCGACGTTCATATATTTTATAGAAGGACTGTTAGAGTTACGTCTATAATTCATTAAATTTAATATGCAAGTCATCAGCCTTCAAGGCTCAAGCAATGGCCTTATGGTTATTGTAACATTCTTAGTTATCTTTTCCAGCTCAAGCTAAACCGACGTGTCTCTTTGTTTATCAACCTTAAATGGTTATCATATTTCCTGTTTGTATGTAACTTTCTCCTGACTCTAGGCCTTTTAGAGCCTAGAATCTGTTAGACGATTAGTATTGGGTATTTAGGCCCGTTGGCCCATATTGTATCTTATTTATTCATTCACATGTACCGAACTTAGGGATTCAATACATACGGTTTACTAAATCTTACAGAATCTAACATCAAGTTTACTCCAACCTTGTGCTTCCTTCAAGTGTTTTCCATTCATTAATCACCCAAACACAAGAAATTAGTTCTCGAAAGCCATTAACTAAATACTTTGAAGGGAATAAGACTCCATCTTAAGGATATAGCGTTATGATCGAGACGACAAATCTTAATTGGTGAAGCTTTTGGCATCTCGGTCTTAATATCTGTATTGACCAATAACCCTCCAACTTACATCAGATTACACGCATCTCCCCTCATAGACAGATCTACGGCTAATATCTTAATAATTTGTATAACAAAATTTGAATTTGTAATGATATTTGTTCAATCTAAACACAATTAGTTCTACGCAAGCTCAAGGCATGCTTGTGGTTCGATAGCTTGCATTCATATACAAGGTGAGTAACGGATTAAAATTAACACGTTTAGTAGTGTAGCTATGTTATGATGTTAGTACCACATTTCTTTATAATCCAGAAAAAAAAAAAAAAAAAAAAAAAAAAAAAAAAAAAAAAAAAAAAAAAAAAAAAGCCCCTTAGTTGGGTATGATTGATTTTAAAATGAAGTCCTCCTATTAGTCTTGCACACTTTGTGTATTCTCTTGTTATTATATAAGATGTAATTTGCACACTTTGTGTATTCTCTCCATATGTAACGAGTAAGCACACTATAGAAACTTAAAAAAGAAAATTAAGAATTTATATCATTCTCTAGAGGCTGTTTCAGCAGTTTAGTTATCCTTTTAACTAAAGAAGAAACACCCTTCTAGACAAGATGATATTCATCTCAACCTGATATGCTACATTGTGTCAGAGTATATGAAGTAGTAAGATTTCACTTCTAGGATCTATGTGGGAATAACAACTACAAAGTTAGAAATAGGTGTTGACGCATATACAATCGATGCAAGTGAATGTTTCCTGACCACCATTACAAATTACTAGTTAACGTGTCAAGAGTGCTTAATTAGAAGCATGAGAGAAAACATCAAAACCCGACTGCTTAGAGTTCTGGTAAAATAATTATCAGTTAAGGTATCAATGTCTTCATATGTTAATCTACCGAGCAAGCATTTAGCCTCTTATAAAATAATATACTATGAATTTGTCATGCTACCAGCCCGTTTTGGCAGCCCAAAGTTGATGCTGATGCTTGTTCATTCGTGACGGAATTAGTTCTAGACAAGAGTTGAACACTCATATATTGAAGTTCCGTTGGAACTTATGCAGCCTCAAATATCTGTAAAAAGGACTATCTCACATATGATCTTCACCTTAAGACTCAAACATCTATATGTACTTCAGCTGTGCTTTTTTACAGCAAAATTGTGACTTTTATTTGTAAATTCCATGAGCAAGCTCGTGTTACATTAACTTTCCAGCTTGACTCGTAATAAATCGACACCAGAAGTCCAGAACTTCACATATTTTGATTTGGAGATATGGGTTGTACCAAGGACCATAGGTGAACTGAACTAACATGTAAATATCATATGATTAATGCTACTCAATTCACCAGTTCTTTTAAGACATAAGAAAATGAGATTACTGATTACCTAAGTTAGGAGTGTAGTAAGAAGGGAAGAATACCTTGTGCGAAAGATGCCACTGGAGAATAATGAAAGATGCCATTGGAGAATAATGTAAGGATGCATCTGAACCAATTGACGAAAGTTCAGAGGTATCTAGAGATCCAAACAAAGAAGTGATAGAAAGTGAAGACTACATCGAGCAAACGGAAGAGTGGGCATACTTTGTTAA
Organism: Artemisia argyi; assembly: GCA_030686995.1. Classification (NCBI taxonomy): domain Eukaryota; kingdom Viridiplantae; phylum Streptophyta; class Magnoliopsida; order Asterales; family Asteraceae; genus Artemisia; species Artemisia argyi. The sequence goes on from CM060708.1 coordinate 28,857,562, forward strand.
ACGACTGCAAGAATCTTCATGTCTTGAACAAGGGCATTGTTGGTTACAAAATATAAAGGGAAAAAATGGTGAATGTGATTAGGTGACAATTTTTTTGTTCAAATATTATCTCACAACAGGATGGCTCTCTCATGGTTTAGCGGCCATCAATTGTTGCAGTTTTTTTTTTTTTTTTTTTTTTTTTTTTTTTGGGCTAATTGCAAAGCAAGATCATTCTCTCTTTCAATGATGAAGCTCAATGTTTGTAGTCATCTCTTCTCACTGCAAAGATGTTAAGTTTCAAGTAGCTAGTAGTTGCTATTTAGTTGAGCGGTTTCTCCTTCATTCAATGGTTACAATGTGGAGTTCTTTTATGTTACATTTTCATTCTTCATTGAGAATAGTTTTGTTACTGCAGCAAGTTTGCACAGACTCTGATTTTCTATGTGCTAGACAGGTTATTGTAATCCATCTTTGTTAGCACTCAATTGTATTTTTGGTATTTTAGTATAACCTTTACCGATAAAAACAAATGAAGTGAAGAACTTGATGTCACTAAACGAAAGATTTGAGGGATACTTGGTTTATCAGAGCTTGCAGCTGAATCTTATTTTCAGCACCAACGCTTATACCACTAAACAACCCATCCATCCCTTTGAACGTCATTAAAACATTCAACCAATCAGCTTGCAATGAAATAGTAGCTGAGTTTACCTGCCTCAATCTATCATACATGCAAAATTGCTTCGACAAAGACCCGGTTAGTAAAGACAGCATTACAGACCCGTTACAGCTTCTGATACAGCAAATGAGCCGAATCCCATTTCAAACAGAATCGCTTCCAGATACTTGTACCTGAATAATTTATACGCCTTCTCACTGAGTCTAAAATCCACCACCAAAGCTTTTGGCGTTTTAGTCCCAATATCTGTCATCACCTAAAAGCCTTTCCAACTTACCTCAGGCTCTATCCCCATTCCCAGTTCCCCACTCATAGGCATATCTACGAGTCATGAATGCCAGACAATTGCTCTTCTAACCTCAAAACCTAGTTTCTGTCTTCACCCACGATACGAGCACATTTACAAATTTCGACTAAAACACCAACTTACAATCAGCTCAAGACCATAATTGACAGTTCTACACTGGAGTTCAACATTCATATTTTAAACAGAGGATTTTTAGAATCCCTTACAGTGATACATGTTTGATTGTGAATGAAATTGAACTATCAAACCTAATTAGGAAATCATAAGTGTCACAAACAAATCCATTACCCAAATAAGACCTTCAATTTCATTGACTAAACATCATTACAATAATACATTCATAATAATAAAAGCTAATAAACACCAGATCTAATCCACCTAACCAAACAGCAGCTAATTAATTTAACCACCGAAACCGTAGAGAGTACGGCCTTGCCTCTTCAAAGCATAAACAACATCCATTGCAGTGACTGTCTTCCTTCTCGCGTGCTCAGTGTAGGTGACAGCATCTCTTATCACATTCTCTAGAAAGATCTTGAGAACGCCACGTGTCTCTTCGTAAATCAACCCGCTTATCCTCTTGACTCCACCTCTACGTGCTAAACGACGAATAGCAGGCTTGGTGATTCCCTGGATGTTGTCTCTGAGCACTTTACGATGTCGTTTTGCTCCTCCTTTGCCTAATCCCTTTCCTCCTTTCCCTCTTCCTGACATGTTTGATTTTTTAATAAAATTTGATTTGATTGTATATTGTGATTTGTGATATGTGAAATGTGGGGAGTGGGTCTGTTTTATAGTGGTTGAGTGAGTTTTTGGGTTTCTTTGAGTGCGTTTTGGTGCGTTGGATTAAAGAATTGGGGACTGAATATGGACCGTTGGATTGTGATCTGTGTGAGATGAATGGAGTGTTTCTATTGGTTGATGGGTGAACTAGCGGATTGCTGAAATTAAGTGACATGTGAGCTGCATATATGCAATCTGGTTTAAAATCAAATAAACTTTCATTTTTTAAACATATGTTCATGTCATTTTTATATGCACTATAATTAGCAAAACTCTTGTTATATTACACTTTTTTAAGGCCAGTTTGATTTGTAGGTGGGTTTAGGATTTGCATTTGGATTTGGATTTGAATTAAAATTTGGATTTTGATGTGATGTTGGAGAAAGAAAAGATACTATATAAAATAAATAAATAATACGGAGTAATTTAAATCTAATAAACTGTTTAAAACTATAATTTACAATTTTAAATGAAAAAATTTAAAAAATATGTGACTTACATTAAAAAAGGGCCCACTCATCTTAACTACTTATAATGTAGATTTAGTCAAAAGGGAAAAGTGAAAAACTGAATTTTCAGTCAATCCTCATTTTGCCCTTCTATACTACAAGGGTGAGAAAAAATGAATTGTGTAATTAATGCTCTTATTAAAACACCTCATAACTTAAAATTACAATGATTTATTCATATGGTACAACCAATTAAAAGCATCTATATCAAATTAAAAACCATCAATTAAAACACCCCTTACTAAAAAAAATACAATAAAATTTTCACAATATACAATTTAAACAAGCTACAACATAATATAAAATATAAAATAATTAAACACACTAATTAATGTTATTTTTAAAACACCCTAAAATGAAAAGTATATGTTATTATACACATTATACAAATTAATAAACACACACAAAACTTTATACAAGCTAACAAGTTGATGTTGCATATAGTTTTGAAAAATGGACCGGACCAACGGGTTCAACTGGGAAAAACATATAGTTTTGAAAACTGGACACGACGGGTTCAGTTATTAAAAGCATGACTCGGTTTAAATCGACCCATTTTTCGACCGGAACGGTTCAACCGGGTTTCAAAACATTATGTTGACATGAGCTTAAGTATCAAAGTCAATAAGTCAACAAAGTCAATAAGTCAATAAGTCAACACATTTAATCCCTAAATCTTCAAACTTTTATTAGAGGTGGCAAAACGGGCGGGCACGGGCACGGGCTAAAATGGCTGGGGTTAAAACGGGGCACGGGCTAAACGGACAAATTATAAATCGGGTCAAACGGGCACGGGCTAAAATGAGCAAATTATAATTCAACTATTAAAAACATTCGGAACAGTCCTAAAAACACCTTTAATTCATCTTGTAAAAAAAGATCAAGCATCTAAGTCTTAACTATATTTAATTATTTTTTCTTAAAAAAAAGTATTAAATGAATAAAAATGCAACTAACTAAATATATCTATCAATTAATTAGAGTATTAAATAATTATGCATAAAATAGTTAATAAATGAGATAAATTAAAATTAAAATAGTTGAAATGTTTTATAGTTACCAGTGACAAGTGAATTGGTCGGAAAAAAAAAATGAGAGTAATTGCTTGAAAGTTGAATTGTGTGATTCGAAGGCCCATCTAATAATATCTGTTTTTATCTTTTGCCTGTAAGAGCCCATCAAATAAATGCAAGGGGCAAAAAACGCCACAAACTTTTAAAAAAGTGTCAAAAATCGCCCAAAAATTACAAATTGGGCAAGATTTGCCACCCCTAACTTTTATTATTTTTCATTTATAACCCAAAAACCTTTCTTTTATCACTAAACGATCTGTCGTTGTAAAATCCCGTTGCTATGCACGGGTATTCGTCTAGTATGTCAAATAAGTAAAATCCCAGCATGTTGCTTTGGATTCTTGGATACACATTATTTAGGATTTAACCCCAATAATATTTACCAAACAGCAAATTCCTACTTTTAGTCTTAAACGGATCTCAAAACCTGGTAACCAAACGCACCCTTAATGTATATTTATATTCCCAAACGTTCTTTTGCTAGTCCTCATTCACAGGCCAATAAATTATTGTACAGTAACATTTAGGGTTCGCTTACTTTGTTAATAGACTTGGATTCGAAATCGGATTTGAATTTGATTTTAAATTTGGTATTGGTTTTACAAAAAATAAAATAAAGAAAGAGATATTCAATCATCTTTTTATTTAATGGTATTTCAGTGTCTTTCATAATACGTTTTGGCGATGTTACCTAACAAATAAAAGGTCTATATAATTAAAATATTTTCTAAAAAAATAATGTTAAAGAGAAGAAAAAACAGATAAAAGTTGAAGAGATAAATAATAATAATAATAATAATAATAATAATAATAATAATAATAATAATAATAATAATGGTATGAGAGAAAACCCACCTATATAGTGGTCTATGGATGTGTTGCGTACTTTTGATTCCCAGTTCATAACCAAAAATGAGCCAAACTATTTCATTTGAGAAAAAAATCCGTCACATAATATTCATTCATGCATAACAAACGAGCCATTAGCCTTTTTTTGTTGCAATGCTTGAAGATGTCTAAAAGCTTTCATCAAAAGTTATACACATATTTTAATCATCAATAACAATCATATTGAAAGTGGAAATGATTGAAGTTTGTTGTGTACGTATATAAGTATATATACAGTAAGATAGGGATTTATAATAGCATGATATAAAAAAACAAAGAAATTTTGAATGTGGCTGCTAGAACGTTCTAACTAGATAGTCAAGTGGATCTAAAACACATACCATGGCCATGGCTAGCGAGTGCAACACCTATTGTGCACACGGCTATGTTGTGGCACCGTGGCACATACCATGGTTCAATGCCGCATCCCCAATGACGCTTTACATTATTTAATCTTATGGACGATAGTTGAGATAGAGCAACAACAATAGGCTTTTGACTCGGGTTTAAGCATATACACATACTCGAATTATAAAACTCGTGATATTTATCTATCTTGTGTCCACTTATAATACAAACTATGTAAAATCTGTTAATAATCAGTAATCATGTCGAGTCGACTCATTTTTGTCGATTACTTCACTAAGCTTAAATTCTAAGACTGTGTCAAGTTTTGAGCATCACATTGTTCCACGCAACTCGGTTTTATTACACCTACTAACACGATGTAACAAAAATAACAGTAAGAAAGTATCCACGAGGATACCTCGTAAGGCACACGCGCATCTTAAACAAAGACTTGTCTTCCCGAGTAACCTGACACTATAAGAATATGAACTTTAAGAGACATGAAACCTTCAACGACAATTAAAAAAAAGTCGCAAAAGACCTTCTAGAGACGAATTTTAACTCATTTAACAACGAAATGTGTTGTCGCTAAAAAGTCCCATTTCTAGTAGCGAGAAGAGAGAAAGCATTCATCCAATTATCCATTTACATAAAGGATTTGTACTTGGAGCATATTCAATGAGAGGTTTTACAAAAGGTTTATGGTGAGTTGTCATCCTATGAAGAGTTTATAATACTCACTTAAGCATTGTATGACAAAGTTTATAAAAGTTCATAGAACAAAGTTTAGGGTCAAAGGTGTACCATTTGGAAAATCAAAAGAAACCTCTTTTCTTTCGGGAAACCCAATTCAATATTCACAAGAAAAGTGAAAAACCCTCCCTAGTGAGACTCTACTCCCACACCAAAAGCATGTATAACCAAAGAAGAGAAATAATATTTTATTTATTTTGTGTATATTATTGTATGTGTGGTTTAAGAGTATTTTTATATGATAAAAATTGAGAAAAAAAAATTAATGAAATGGAGAGAATATGCTACAACGGTTTAAAAAAAGTTGAAGGAAAAAATCTAATGCGGTGAGAGAAAACCCTTCACCACACCCTCCACACTTATATATATGGACTAAGAAACGATAAAATAATGTTGGTCCAATTTGCTTTTTAACCCTAAAAACTAGTATTTAAAACATAAACGAACGGGGCCTTATATGAACATTGTAGGGTTACATGGTTAAATAAGCAAGTCTATAAAATGTAAGATTTATAAAATTATGATATATGTAAATGCTATAAACTTGATAAAGTTTATGCCATTGAAGATGCTCTTAGTGTTGGTTGCATCATAACTTACGCAATTGCTAAGGTATAGATTATGTCTAATTACGTAGGAGTAAGGTTGCAGTTGATTTTGTTACTTCTTGAATTGATTTGGTCTTTGAATTTAATCTCATTTTGTGTTTCGATTAAAATGGTGAAAACAAGTTTAGTAAATAGTGAAAATGACTATTATGGACACAAAATGAGATCAACGACTAAAAGATCATGAATGATGATCAGGGAGTAAACAATTTAATTACAAACTCAAAACAAATACTCCTAACTTTTTGCATGAATGCTTTTGAAGCAGACTCGATATGGTTTATTACCACAATCATCTAATAATTTTTGAAATTAAGACACGTATATGTTTCTATGAGTGAGATCTGCCTAGATTACTGAAAACGCATTTGATTAGGAAGTTCAAGGTAGTAGAGAATTTAATAATAGATTGTAGGCAACTCAAAGGTTTTTTTCTTTATAAGAGGCTATATGGCTCCACAGATTAATATTGAAGACATCAATCAATACTCCAAGTAATCGGGTTTTGTTGTTATCTCATACATATAAGTACTCTTGATGCGTCAATCAGTCACTTGTAACTATCGATTGTATATGGCTCAACACTTATTTGCAACTTTTTACCTGTTAATCCCACATAGATCTGCGAAATAACATTTTAGTAGTTGATATGCTATGATAAATTTTAACTAAATGTGCCAAGATGAATATTATGTTGTCTAGTAGCAATTGGGTCTTTAAATAGAAAATCAATTTAAAGCTCCACTCTACTACTTGATAATTAATATAAATCTTAATCTTTTTCCAATTTTTATAAAATACGTCTTCATTACATGTGATATGACAAAACTTGAACCGCTAGAAAATGAGATTAGCGAGACGTGAAGGAGTGAATAGGATAAGTGAATTGATTCATAAAATGTTTATAGTTTTGGAAAATGTGATTACAGATGGTGACGTATACGAAAAATGCTAGAAGGAAGAGTGTTGTTGGTATAGATGTTGTTTATTCGCTTAAGAGACGGTGAAAGACTTTATAGTCTCGTTGGTTAGAGTTTGTTTTTTGGTTAGGTATTGGTGTTTGTTCGATTTTGCAGTTTCGATAGCTATTCGAATGATTTCGAAACCTAATTACCTCCTTGTAAAGTATTTGCTAATTTTTTTTCTAGGTAAACAAAAAAATAGTAAAGAGGCACACTATAAAATTTTGTAAAAAGGTTTAAAAAAATTATATTCTAAGATTTCACATAAAAAAGAAAAAGAGTTTATATCATTTTTCCAATAGTTCATGTTTAGTTATAACTAAAGTAATGAAGATGCACCAAAAAAACAAAAAATAGTGAAGAGGCACACTATAAAATTTTGTAAAAAGGTTAAAAATCTTATATTCAAATATTTCACATGAAAAAGGAAAAAGAGTTTACATCATTTTCCAATAGTTCATGTTTAGTTATAACTAAAGTAATGAAGATGCACAATGAGATAAGTAATGAAGATGCACAATGAGATTTAATTCGAAGAAGATGCACAATGAGATTTAATTTCGAAAAAAATTGAGAACTTATATTAAATTTTCAAAGATTGTCACTAAAACACTTTAATTTTATTTTATTTTAATTTTTTTGTAATTTTATTTTAATTTTTTTAAAATGCCCAAGACAATAGATGAGAGTCTAATATTAATCCCAAAGTGATAAAACAAAATCTGTCACACTATATAAAATAGTAAGTTTTACTTCTTGTGTCTATGTGGGATTAACAGCTAAAAAGTTACAAAGAAGTGTTCAGTCATACAATCAATCGATCCAAGTGAATGTTTACCGATCGCCATTACTATTTACAGTTCACTGTCAAGAGTACTTGCATGCATAGGAGAAAACAACAAAATGATTGTTAAAAGTTTGAGAATATATCATTGATCCATGTCTTCTTACATTAATCCATGGAACATGCATTTTAGGGGCCGTTTAGTTGGTGAAATTTTTTCTATTTTTCCAAGAAATTTTTCATATGAAAAGAGAAAAATTGAAAATCCGTTTAGTTAAACCTTTTTCCAACAATTTTCAAAAAATGTGAAATTCATTATTTAAATTTTAACTAAAGGTTTTAAAAGCAATTCTACTCTTCTCACTTTTTTCATTATATAGGAATTTAAAAATGGAAAAACATGAAAAAAAATTCACCAACTAAACGGCTCCTTAGCTTCTTATAAAGAAAAAGCTTTTCCCTTTTTGATCCTACACTCTAATATCAAATTCTCTCCAACTTGAACTTCCTACTCAAATGCGTTTTCAGTAATCTAGGCAGATCTCTACTCATAGAAAGATCTTCGAGTCTTAATTTCCAGATGATCTTTCGAAAATATTACCAAATGATCTTTGAACTAGCCTCTAAATCTAATTCCAGTCTTCTCCTGTGATTCAAGCACATTTACATTTATAACATTAAACCTTTACATAAAAATGGTAGGCTGTTTACTTGCAGGTAACTGTGGAGATACAACATTACCTTAGCTGTGATAATGCCGGATTACCTCAAGACCAGAATCGAGTCCAGCCAGTTCCAAAAGGCTATCATGTTAAATTTAGCAGCCATAATTATCTTTTTGATACTTAATACTCATAGAATGTTTCATGAAACAATATTATTGAAATTGTCATGCTACCATCCTGTTACAGCAGCCCAAAGTCGATGCTTATGCTTGTTCAATAATCTTAACTGAACAGTTCTAGAAAAATGTTGAACATTCACACATTGAAATTCCTGTGGAACTTATGCAGCCACAATAATCTTTATAAGGACTATCTCACATATGCTCTTCAACCTGAGACTGAAACATCTATATGTATTTCAGCTTTCTTTTTTAGAAAGAAAAGTTGCAACTGTTATTTAACAACAACAACAACATACGGAATCCCACCTGGGCGGGGTATGGGCAAATTGCGACTGTTATTTATAAATTCTAAAAGGAAGCTCATACTACAATAACTTCCCCGCTTGACTCATAATGAATAACACCAGAACTTCATATATTAGTATTTTCAATTGGATAATGATAATCATATGTTGTACCAAGAACCTGTTGGAGTTTATGGATATGTATTAATAAACGTATGTCTAGAATCGAACTCGAGACCTCGGGATTGCACACGTTACGAATGAGTATTAAGAAATAAATAATTCATATATATATATATATATATATATATATATATATATATATATATATATATATATATATATATATATATATATATATATATATATATATATATTATTTAATCACAAGAATTGACTAACGGGCAAAGAATAAGGACTAGATTGTAATTGGATGACAAGAAGGTTCCGGAATACCCTCTTGGAGAGGTATGGCCGGCCAACCCAACCCAAGGAGCATCCCTTGCCCTAACTTGTCCACCAAGATTACAATTAGTATATAAACACATCAAGGGTTAAAGGTTTTGGGGATCTCTTGCACACACTAAACCCTAAAGTGTTTTTCTTCTTTTCTTTGCTTCTTAAACATTCGACCAACACCCTTTAGGGTTGTTAGTCGATTTTTGTTAAATCAAAAATCATTCTTGTGTTGTCACTAGCATCACCTTAATACGGTTTAATTCGTGTGTACAAGAACGAGGTAACAACATACTTTTGTTGTTATCAAGGGATCGATTAACAAAACGGTAAGGGGTTAATCATTGATCCATATAAACCCTAATTAGGGTTCTTCATATTGTTAAAGACAATTGCTTTTGATTCTTGTTCGGGCTAGAATCACCACGGTACGTTCCTATTTAATTTATGTTAATCTCTTATGTGTTATAGATGTTCCTACGCTTCCGCATATGTGTTTACCTATTTGTATGATTGTCATGATACTAATATTATAACAGTGGTATCACGAGCTTGCTATAACATGTAATTGATTACATAAAACACATAAAAACCAATTTTGATTGTTTTAGATACATGTTTTGGATCTAGGGTTTTGTTTTTTTTTTTAATTTTTTCGAAACCCTAACCCTAATTTGGGGGGGGGGGGGTTGATTTATTCCATGAACCCTAATTAGGGTTTGTGGTTTTATTAATTAATTGGATTAGAAACCCTAGGTTGCCTACATGTTTATGTGTTATTTGGGCGTATCCTTGACCTAATTGGTAATTGTCCTAATTGGTAATTGTTATGCTTTGATCCGTGATGAAACATGCATGTTAGTCATGGGTTATTAATTGTTTATTAATTGTTAAGCTTTTTCACATGATTAGATAGATCTAATATTGGGGAAGACCCCATAATTATTAAAATCAATTATGTGCTATGTGGTATGTGATTAACTTTGGCCTACGCAATTGACTTGTCAATGTATGTGGCTCACTTCCATTAAGAGGTGAAGGCCCTAGTTAATTATATGCATATAAAAACCTAGAATTGATTTTGTTAGGACCTTTTCTAAAAAGATTGCATGTGGCTAATTGTTTCACCTTTATAATTGTTATGTTATTAGTTGTTTTGATTTGTCTTCATTACTTGTTTTATTGTTGGACACGTTTGTAAGCAATAAAAGGGTAATTTTTATAAAGAAAAATTAAATCGGACTAATAACGGTGAAACAAAAGATATAAAGTAAGAATCTTTCAAGGTCTTATGTGCCGCTAGTGGTCCGATTCGCACGGTAATCAGCTCCCAGGCGAGACTAGCAAGATTCATACTTTATTGCATAATTTTGAGATTGAATCCATAAACTTTTGCTTGATTGATGTTTTGTACAAATATGTTTTTAAAAATTAACTCTTTTAAGCCTTGATTCATAACCGTGATATGAAGGCTTAGAAAAGAGCCTTAGAGTCTGTCTTGGTTATCACAATCTTGAATATGTCTTAAACGAATTACTTTTAAAATCATAATTGTAGAAAGTCATCTTAGGGTTTATTAAACCTCAAGTAAAACTTTGTCTATTAATTTCACGAATTGGTAAATTAAAAGTTTTTTTTTTTTTTTTTTTTTTTTTTTGAAAACTTATGCTATAAAGATGAGTGCATGCATCTTTATACATATTTTGATTGACATATCATAAAATAGGAATACCCTTAAAATTTAAGTTACATGTCATCTAACTATAAGAAACACTTGAAGTTATTATTTAGTAAACGTGAGACGCATGCTAAATTTTAATGACAAGGTAAATTTCCGAGTGTGCGTGAGACCACACATGGAGAATTTGCAGTTTCTAAGTTAGACGACTTAATTAAGTTGATGCGTGAGATCTAGAGCTTAAGGCATGAAATGGGATGAAACATGCTTACATGACAAATTGATGAATCAATTTGATGTAAATCCCATAATGATCTAGGAATTGGAAAATTGTTTGCCAATTATTGTTAGACAGATTACCATCTTTTATACTTTCACCACTAGCAGATCAACTGATGTGGTGGAATCTATGTAAAGCTGGATCCTAAATTTTCAAGAAAATATGTTGGTTATATGAATATATCCTTGGGTATTATATTTTCTTGGAAATATAAATTATCGAAAATACTAAAATTGAATTTTGTAAATTCTTTAAATGTATTAATGCAACTTAAAACCGTAAATGTAAGTTATTCTTTTAATTGATCTACACCCGTTGGGGTTTTTGGTTAGAGTCAATTTTACTAAAAGAATAAATCTAGTCTTCTTTCCATTAGGAGAAGTGTGAGACTTAATCCTAATCCTTTTCATGAATGAGAAAGGTTAAATAGGATGATTAGAATTGTCTAAATTCTAAATACATAACTCATAGCAAAATTTAATAGTAAGATTATTTGCACTTTATGAGTTATTAAATTAGAAGCTAGACTGATTACTGCACAATGGTAAAAGACGAATTAGATTATTTTATCTAGTTGTTTTGATTTGACCATTTACAGATACTACATACAATTGTTGGAATGGTAGATCTATACAGGAAGAAATTGCATGCCCAATTTTTTCAAGTTAATAGTTTGGAATGTGATGAATCACATTTACATAGTAGAATGCATTCTTTTAGAACCTATATATAATTGTTGGAATGGGATTTCTTAAAAAATGTAGGAAAGTAAATAGTACACTATTCCCTTTCACTGATTAATGGAACAATTACAATGTTGTCAAATTCAGTGGGAGTATTGTGTTCTTATGGCTGAATAAGGGATTATTGTAATGTTCTCTAATTCAGTGGGAGTTATAAGACTTATTGTCTTAATTGTAACTTAGATTATCTTTTAAATGTCTAAAGATAATTACTTTCCAAATATAGACACTAATATTTTCAAGGATAGTAACTCTATATCTACTAGTTATGCTAATGACACAAATCATATTGTTCACATTACGCGTGCGTGTTGTTTATGTGGTACATGATGTTGTTCCATGCACAAGTGGGAGAAATCTACATTGTGTGCAAGGTACAACACATGAGAATTTGATTTAATGGATTCGCTTACCTGCAAAGTAAGAGATGATAATCCTAATTAGATTAATACATCTAATCTAAGAAACACTTGGTGTTGAAATTTAGTAAACGTGAGACGCAGACTAAATTCCAGCAACAAGGTGGATTTCCATGTATGCGTGAGACCAACATGGATAATTTACAGTTTCTAAATTAGACACCTATTAGAACATGTGTCAATAACGATACTACTTCAACTTTAATATTTATGTATTATTGGAATGACATAAATGCATGAAGTAATATAATACTACTTCAATAATTATGTATTCTTAGAATGACATAAATAAATGAAGTAGTGTGTTAACTTGAAAACATTATTGAAACCAAATGATGGTGTTCATGATTGCTTTAATTATACATGTTTATACTTTATTGTATAGTTATAAACATGAAGTCTTTTAAGTATTACAAGACTTATAATTAAGCAAGACGTTAGCTTGTTATGGTCTTTTAATTAAGACATATACAAGAAGTCATTGAGTTGATCAATGATTAATAACGAATAGTGGGATTATAACACGTTTATGTTTTAATGCGACATAAACATGAAGTGACTTGATTAATAAGTACTTGGGTTATAAAGCATGCAATTGGCTTGAAAATACTATTATACCATTAAGTTGATTTAGTTGGTAAATAGACAAGCTAAAAGATATATGATAATATAACATATTGTTAGATTGTCTTACAATATGAGTTCTAATGAAATACTAGATTATAGTATGTTCAGTTAGGAAATCAAACCCTTGTTGTAGTGTTTGGTTCAAGATAACTACATATTCTTATCTTCCAAAAGTTATCAAGGTTAGAAAATTGAGTATGGATTGAATATACTCAATTAGACTCCTAGAAGATTAATAAGACGTTATTGAATTATGAAATGTGATGAATCACATTAAGTCTTAAAATTGAAGTTCTGAATTTGTTAAGCTACTTATGTGAAGGTTATTAACAAAGAGCTATCAATGTGTATTTGTAATGTCCTAAAAGAGAAAATTGGATTGTTGCTCTAATTGCTAAGTATTAATAGTCTATATAATACTAAAGGCAAGTGAGAGTTTTATCTTGAAGAGATAAAATTACAAGATACAAAATCTTCAAATAACACACTAGTGAAAATCATGATGAGGCTTAACATGTAAATGATAAACCTCAAGATGATGGAATTATCATTCATAGATCCACTTGGATATCTCAGATATTTAATTAATATGCTGATGATTATATGATGTAGTATTACTAAAATAATGAATTGGGTGAATTACTCATATTATGAATGTTAAAGATACAGTTCATAAAGATATTCAAATTAAAAAAAAAAAAAATTGTTTATCTTAATTCTTAATAGTTAGAGAATGATGATGAGTTTATTCAAAGATAATGTAACCCTAGTGGTTTAAATCTTTGTGAAATAATCATATGGACAAAATTGTATACATACGTTAATGTATGTCTTATTACAAGATTATTAATCATACTTAAGCAATTAACTATGATTGAATACTCTTTCCTAAGCACATTAAAGATACAAAGATGGTTAATTGTCATGTTTATATGAATATGAAATTTGACAATGAATATCAAAAACTCTTTATTGAATAATTACTTGAGCGAGGACGATAAGTAATCAAAAGGAGTTTATGAATTCAAGAAAATCTTTGAAAGTGTACAAAGTGCAATAATCCATGAATGGATAAATGCATGCATCTAGGAGATTATTCTTATGATAAATTATTAAATCTATGTTTAGGTTTATAATTAAAATAAGGTAATTTCTAAGTATTCCTGAAAGCTAGTGGGAGTATTATGTTTGATTTACTAAATCATATATGTTGTATAACATATAAGAAGTTACATTCCATATAAGTGAAATGTTAAGACTTAGTTTGGAATGAAACTGTAAGTGAAAGATTTAGAAAATAAAACATACAACCTTCGAACAAAAGTTTATTATTAAATAAACATGTGCGGTAAATAAATTCTAATAGAACATAATATATCATTTAGAAAATGGATATATATTATGAAAGGATAGAACATGAATATAAATCTAAGTATGACTGAAGGATTTTCATGTGAATCATATTATTGTTAAATCATGCTTAAATGCTTAATGATTTAACAATATTTGATATCTTGTGTAATGAATAGAGAAATATGTTTAACTTAGAATAAATGATCCTCAGCCTGGAATTGCTCCTAAATTCTAAGTATAAACAATATAGCGAATTGTTGCGTAATTGCTATAGTTGACAATAAATCTTTTAAGATTGAAAGGTGTCAAGCATTACACATTGGATATTATATTTACGGATTTCTAAAAGGCATATTGTGATTTGTATACAATGATGCTGGTTTAATTGAGATGACACTCAATAACTAGTCATGGAAGGATTTCATCCTTAGCCATGTGAACTATTGTGCTCAACTAAGAGCATAGTTGCATTATACATTAGAGAATTAGAATACTTTAAACTTTAAAACGTTTGAAAGTTTGATTATCATAAATTAGTGATTGAGGATGTCACACCATTTATGAATATTATGTGGCTATATCAAGAAAGTTGGATGAACACATACAAGAATTTCAATAATTAAAATTCTTGAAATAAGTATTCTCAAAATTATGATAGATCAAAGTTAGTTGAATAATGTCTTGTCAACAAGTATGATTATTATTACTTGAGGCATAATTGTCAACAAGTCATTACTTGAGACAAAATTCATTAACTAGAATTATCATGCATTGATCTATTTAGTATTTGGATAAATTACATTAAGCAATTATTATTTATAATGAATTAAAGTACTTAGTACGTTTGTTTTCATTAATAATAAATTGTGTCCTATATTTGCATCATGAATAACTTATGTTATTCTAAATTGTCCATTGTCAATTAATGATATGGGAATATCATTAAACTAAGACAAATCTGAGTATTGGTTAGAATATACTTGAAAGTATATTGATGCGTTGACATACCAATTTCACATGATATTCGATGAATTGAATATAGGACTTATCCCAACTACATGATTTTACTTTATGGATCTTGTCAGTAAGTAAATCATGAATTTGTTATCCTCAGACTTGAGATACCAGATAAGAGTCATGGATGTAGTGCATTTTGTGAAGCAATCTACCGCTCACCGTAACACGGAGTTATAAGGGTTGCTTTCAGAATTGTTACAAAGTCCATAAGTTATTCTTGTAGTCAAGAAAGAATTTGTTCCTTCAAATTCGTTTTGAAGCTTAATACTGTTGGGCCCCTCGTAGGGTTGACAAGATGTATGCGTGCGCACGCCCAAAGTCTATCTGGAATACGTTCAGATGTTTTGGTAATCTTGCTCAATCATAAACAACGAGAAACAGAATTGTTAATTAAAGAATGACTAAGATCCATATCTTTATTAACGTGGTATTAGAAATAAAAGGATGATAATAATAATGATGAATCATTATAGGTTTTTCCAGGAAACCTTCCTCGAGTTGATCTAGAGGCATTGGCGTGTTGCTAGACGCTTACCAATGTCATTATGTTATTAATAGATATCCAAGTGGGAGCTGTTGGAGTTTATGGATATATATTAATAAACGTATGTCTAGAATCGAACTCGAGACTTCGGGATTGCACACGTTACGAATGAGTATTAAGAAATAAATAATTCATATATATATATATATATATATATATATATATATATATATATATATATATATATATATATATATGTGTGTGTGTGTGTGTGTGTGTGTGTGTGTGTGTGTGTATATATTTATTATTTAATCACAAGAATTGACTAACGGTCGTTAGTACTTAACGGAATTGACTAACAGGCAAAGAATAAGGACTAGATTGTAATTGGATGGCAAGAAGGTTCCGGAATACCCTCTTGGAGAGGTATGGCCGGCCAACCCAACCCAAGGGGCATCCCTTGCCCTAACTTGTCCACCAAGATTACAATTAGTATATAAACACATCAAGGGTTAAAGGTTTTGGGATCTCTTGCACACACTAAACCCTAAAGTGTTTTTCTTCTTTTCTTTGCTTCTTAAACATTCGACCAACACCCTTTAGGGTTGTTAGTCGATTTTTGTTAAATCAAAAATCATTCTTGTGTTGTCACTAGCATCACCTTAATACGGTTTAATTCGTGTGTACAAGAACGAGGTAACAACATATTTTTGTTGTTATCAAGGGATCGATTAACAAAACGGTAAGGGGTTAATCATTGATCCATATAAACCCTAATTAGGGTTCTTCATATTGTTAAAGACAATTGCTTTTGATTCTTGTTCGGGCTAGAATCACCGAGGTACGTTCCTATTTAATTTATGTTAATCTCTTATGTGTTATAGATGTTCCTACGCTTCCGCATATGTGTTTACCTATTTGTATGATTGTCATGATACTAATATTATAACAGAACCATAGTCCATAGGCGAATTTAATTAACATGTAAATCTCATACCATATTTATGCTACTACATTTCATCAGTTATGTTAAGACCAAAAATACGACAAGAGATTATCAAAGTTAGGAGTGTGTTGATAAAGTGAATACCTTGGTTGAGCATCAGGAGAAGAATTGATTACTGGAGGTGCAAGTAATGAAATACTAAGTTCCAGAGGGCCCTTATATCAAACTCACAATTAACCACAGCATGTTGGGCTTGGGTATCATAGCTTGTAGCCGAATCTGATTTTCAGCATCAACGCTTATACCACCAAACAACCCAATCTCCATTCCTTTTAATGCCATTGATGCATATAAAGATAGTTACTGCAACATTTATATGGATGCTCTTGAAACAGACTCGATTTTGGTCTTGAAGCAATATTGGATTACAAAAATCAAAGTAAATAGTGTATTACCACAATCATCTGCAAGTATATAGCCTACTATTAGTAATCAAGGGTTTTAGATGAAATTTTCAAATGTGCTTGGATCGTGGGCGGAGACAGGAACAAGATTTTGAAGCTAGAAGAGAGATTGTCTCGGATTTAAGACTCGACGATATACCTATGAGTGGGGATAGTTTCACTTGGTCGATTATTTAGAGTTGCTAATCTGAAGTAAGTTGAATAGGTTATTGGTCGATATATATATTATTAAAATGCCAAAAGCTTCAGCTGTGGATTTTGAAGTGTATGCAGTCTCTTATCATAGTGATATATGCTTATGATGGAGTACAAAAGATTAGGGGTTCTGTAATATTATTCTGTTCGACGTATTTCGTTGGCTACTCAGAAAACAATATATTTGAGTCTGATTGAATGATTTCGATGGGGGTGGTGGTCTAAAAGGAGGCTTAGATTATTATAAATGGCTTTGAAAAGGCTGTTAGAAAATCAATCTAAGAATGGAGAATCGGCCCTTATTAACTAAAAAATGTTTTGGCATCTTGGGTCACAGGAAATAGTTGTCACTGAAAGAAGGTATTGTGTAACTTTGAAAAAAAGACCAACTAGTCGAGCTTTTGTGAAGAAGAATATACAGCGCTAAGAAAGACTATTGTTTGGAATTTAAGCTGCAAGTTCCAATGATAATGACGTAGTTAGAAACGAGGTTTGGCTTCTCCCTATGGTTCCACACGGCAGCACCCTATGGAAGTGAGGACGGTTCATATATATGTTCCAATATTCTTTGAGTGTTCTTCAAATGCTAAGGGTTCAAAGTAGTCAGGAAATTTATAAACGAGTACAATCATGAGGGCTGAAACTGAATGCTTTAATGTCAGTTAGGAATAAGGAAGCAATGGAAACATAAGTCATATGATGGTTATTGGTATAAAAAATGGGAAATACAATACAAAATACTTTCACAGGGCCATATATGCTAGTAAAATGTTGACCATATGGAATCGAGCTTTTCAGTTACCATGCTAAGTTATAGGGAGCAAAGAGCAGGTGAAAAAGGCTATACTATTTTGCTCGCAAAGAATGGTGTGGTTTGATTACACCTGCAGGAGCACTTCGAAAGCTGTCCAAGGAGCTGAGTGGACGTTTAATTAGGTGCTTAGTTCGAACCCGAGCCTGTATTCTCAATATGTAAAAATTAAATCATATATCCGATATTTTCAATGTTTTACTTACTGTTATTGTGTTAGTATAAACATATATGCTAGTAAAATGATTACTAGAGCAAATTATGATCTTTGGTGTCTAAATTATGTATGCGATAATGTTATGCATTTCCATTACTTATTTCCCTTGTTAAAAGTATCATATTGTGTTACCACGGAAATATATACTCCGTACGTGATAAAAGGATATATGGGATTGTAAATAAAAACTCAAAAGCTTTTTGATGTTGCCTTGTGACTTGAAAATATAGTCATGGTATTATTCTTGACATAAGGTGTATTATTGTATTAACTTTTTTAGCTGAACATGAATGGGTTAAAGTTGTAGAGTAATGTTTCTCCATTCAAATACTTTGTTAGCTGAACAAAATGTACCTAAGACTAGTAGATATTAAATCTTGATCGTAACAATAGAGATATAAGCACCAGTGGTCTAGTGGTAGAATAGTACCCT
Source organism: Artemisia argyi (assembly GCA_030686995.1). Lineage (NCBI taxonomy): Eukaryota > Viridiplantae > Streptophyta > Magnoliopsida > Asterales > Asteraceae > Artemisia > Artemisia argyi. The sequence continues at coordinate 28,876,492 of CM060708.1, forward strand.
GCCACGGTACAGACCCGGGTTCGATTCCCGGCTGGTGCATGAATCACACCTGACAGCAGCCTATGGCATCACCTTTCACAGGCTGACTTTTGGTGTGTTTCGTTTTTTTTTTACCGGCTGGTGCATTGAACATTTCTGATGCAGCCTCTGGCATTACTTCGCAGGCTGAAAATGAATTTGAGACAATATTATTTTATTTGTAACTAAAGTGTTTTCTCCCCGGCCTACTAATGCGTCAAAGATATTTTAAGTTTCGACTTCTCACAAACAAAATGTGTGATGACTTAGTAGATGCATTCATCTGAGGGATGGTGGAATATGCTCAACAAGAACAATAATTGTGGCTTATAAAGGCACTGATCGTCAAGTGAAGTGAGTCGGGCATGTACAGAGCATAGATTAATTTAAAGCATTGCTTTAATTATCTCAAATACATTGATTTTTTAGATAATTACGAGTACATCCTATCTGCGTTGACTTTCAAAACGTTCAAGCTTGCAAGGTTTGACCAATTTTAGAGCAGATCAGTATTTACATCCTATCTGCGTTCATATTTTTTATGGAATGATTGTTACACTTACGTCTATAATTCATGAAGTTTAAGAAGCAAGTCATCAGCCTTCAAGGCTCAAGCAATGGCCTTATGGTTATTGTAACATTCTTAGTTGTCTTTTCCAGCTCAAGCTAAATCGACTTGTCTCTTTGTTTATCAACCTTAAACGCTTATCATATTTCCTGTTCGTATGTAACTTTCTCCTTATTCACGTGTGTTCCATTCACTAATCACCCAGGCACAACAGATTAGTTCTCGAAAGCCATTAACTAAGTACTTTGAAGGGAATAAGACTCCATCTTAAAAATATAGCGTTATGTTTGAGATGATGAATCTTAAAATCCATTGGTGAAGCTTTCGGCATCCCAGTCTTAATATCTGTATTGACCAATAACCCTCCAACTTACGTCAGTCTTAATATTTGAATTTGTAATGGTATTTGTCAATCTAAACAGAACTTTTTAGATTAAACTTCCCTTCTTGACTGGTTATAGATCAATACTAGAACTTCACATATTAGTATTTCATTTGGATAATTAGGCGTTGTACCAAAAACTACAGGCGAATTTAGTTAACATGAAAATCTCATACTTGATTTATGCTACTACATGTCATCAGTTCTGCTAAGAGCAAAATACAAGAGAGATTATCAATGTTAGGACTTAGGAGTGTGGCAATAAAGTGACGAACTTGAAGTCACTAAAGAGTTGATCATTACTTCATTAGAGCTGCGAGTAACGAAAATAAAAAGTTTCAGATCATGTGCGAGCTCAATATAAAAGTTACATTTAACTACAGCTTGCTGGTTATCATAGCTCGCAGCTGAATCTGATTTAGCATCAACACTTATACCACCAGTAAACAAACCAAGCTCCATACCATTTAATGCGCCATTAATACATTCAAACACTCAGTTTGCAAGAGCAAGACATAGTGGCTGAATATTTCTGCCTCAACCTGTCATGCATGCAAAATTGCAAAGATAGAGACCCAATGAGGAATGACAGCATTGCAGACGAACGGTTACAGCTTCTGATCAGCAAACCTATCTTGAGCCAAATCCAATTTCAAAACAGACTCGCATCCAAATACTATCAGCTGATTGAATCATACACATTTTCAAAGTTGAGTTCAGAAATGAGCTCACTCTCCTTAACATCCGGTCTCCATTCCTAACATAATTCTACCAAGATCATTGTGAGGATTCTGTTAATTTCATGATTTTATAGATGGTGACGTTTGTTCTTGTGGTGATTATTGGTAATGTATTCTTCAAGTTTATAAAATGCCCGACCTCTTCATGCATTTATCTAGGTTCATCTGCTACATAGAAAGTGTTAAATGTACATAAATACTCCGTATTTTGGACACGCGACTACCAGCCTTGTTACTTTCTCCACCCACGATCCAAGCACATTTACAAGTTTCATCTAAATCTAAAATCCTTTACTTACTAATTGTAGACCATAACTGAGTTAAGTATGTTCAAAAGCATTCATGTAAAAAGTTGGAAGTCACAGCATTTTTTAAATTATTTTTCAGAAAATCTAATCAAGTATCATTGTTATCAGTATATGAAACTAAGCTAACAAATATAGATAAGTTTATTAGTGTAAACAATTAACCAATCAATAATCAATAGAAATAAACAATAAGTTTGATTGAAACTTCAATTTCATTGATTAATATCACTACAATAAACCATCACTTCTAATCAACAACACATAATAAACCCTAATAATCAGCAGATCTAACCAAACAGCAGCTAATTAATCTAACCACCGAAACCGTAGAGGGTACGGCCTTGCCTCTTCAAAGCATAAACAACATCCATCGCAGTGACTGTTTTACGGCGAGCGTGCTCAGTGTAGGTGACAGCATCACGGATAACATTCTCTAGAAATATCTTGAGAACGCCACGTGTCTCTTCGTAAATCAACCCGCTTATCCTCTTCACTCCACCTCTACGTGCTAAACGACGAATAGCAGGCTTTGTGATTCCCTGGATGTTGTCTCTGAGCACTTTACGATGTCGTTTTGCTCCTCCCTTGCCTAATCCCTTTCCTCCTTTCCCTCTTCCTGACATTTTTTTTTTAATAAAATTTGATTTGATTGTTGTTTGGATTTGTGATTTGAGAAATGTGGGGAGTGGGTCTGTTTTATAGTGGTTGAGTGACGTTTTGTGTTTCTTTGAGTGTGTTTTGGTGCGGTTGGATTAAAGGATTGGGGAGTGAATGTGGAGCGTTGGATTGTGATCCGTGTGAGGGTGGATGGAGTGTTTCTATTGGTTTATGGGTAAAGTATCGGATTGGTGAAATTAAGTCACACGTGAGTTGCATGTGACACAAACGTAGGGCCTAATGTTGTACCATGCAATCTTGTTTAAAATCAACTAGCAGGGTCCCCGCGCATTGCACCAGCGGGTACCCTATGATTAAAGTTTAGACGCCAACAAAATAACAATGGCGAACTCAAACCGGTGAAAAACATGATCTCAATTCGACCCAATTCACCCATTTTACCGATTTTGACGGGTCATCTTCCGTTTCGTTTTTGAACGGATTTTATTAGCTAGCCGAACCAATGGCGACTTCGGGTTCCGGTTGAACTCGTTGGTCCGGTCCGGTTGAGCCCGTTGGTCCGGTCCGGTTGAACCCGTTAGTCCGATCCGGTTTTCAAAATCATATGTACCATCAATGTAAATTGTATAAAGCTCTTTGTGTTTTATTTGTTTGTACAATGTGTATTATAACATGTATTTTTTTATTATAGGGGTGCTTTAAAAATAATATTAATTAGTGTTTAATGTTTTATTCTTTATTTTAAGTTTTTTATATATGTGTTTAATTGATTTGTACCAAGTGTTTTATATGTTGTATGTTTTAACTTTAAGACTTTTGATTATTAATGTGTTTAAGGTTAAGAAATTAAGTTAATTAAGAGATATTTAATGTTTCAAAATTGTGTTTAATTTACTTGTACATATTGCTTTATTAGTTGTATTACTTCATTTTAAGATATTTAATGTCATTAGTGTGTTTAAATTACCATTTTAAGTTTAATGCCATTAGTGTGTTTAAATTACTTGTACATGTAGCTTTGATGATTGTAATGCTTAATTTTAAGTATTCTAATATTAGAAGGTCTTCCTCCATTATAATATAGTATAATAAACTTTCATTTTCTAAAACAGGTGTTCATTTCATTATATGCACTATAATTAGCAAAACTCTTGTTATAATACACTTTTTGTCAAAACGAAAGTATCCTTTTAGCCATTTATATTGACTTGACAAGTAAATTCATAGGAGGTGATTGACACACTTCAAAAATTTATTGGGACACTCACTGTATAAGGAGTTAAAGCAAGTTATACTTAGAGTACAAGTGACTACTGCATACTGTGAAGTGTCTTAATAAATTTTAGAAGTGTGCCAATCATTTCCCTAAATTCATACTCTACTGATATCTCCTAAACTCATGTGATAAGTCACTAGTTTTTTTTTTTTTTTTTTTTTTTTTTTTTTTTTTTTTTGAAATTAACACAAGCAAATAAACTAGAATTGTACCCCCGCAATGTTGCGGTGACAGCACAAAAACTACATAAAGCAAGATTAATTGACGCCAATATATAGTAATAGTAAAGAAGAAAAAGTCGGTGGTAGTTGTTGACAGTGATAGTTTTTTATTGCAGCTATAAAAAGGATATTTATGTGTCGTTTATTTATGATGTGAAAGTAAATAAGTATACTTGATTATTTTATGTAACTCGTCATGAAGATAGATTTATGCAATTCTTGAATAAAAAAGTAGGAGGTGTAACTCGATACGAAATTTAAAATTAAAATCACCAACCACAGTAATTGTCTCATAAATTACGTGAAACTTATTAATTCACCGTGTTTAATATTTATACTATAGACATGACTACGCAAGATCGTCTATGAGATAATAATCCTTTTAGTTTAAAATTATTATACTGATAATTATATAAATATTTGGTTACAAAGCTTAATTTTAAATATTTAATGATCATCATACATGTGTGTAGTTAAGAACTCAGTGAACATGACTATACACTTGTGCAGTTACAAATTTGCATTTATATTGTTTTAACTTAAGATTTAATATTCAAATCAATGTGTACAGTTACAAATTTCCATTCCTTACTTCGTATCCTAAGGCTCTTGTCCGAGACCTTATTTATCCGAAACCTACAAAATGGTTAACAACTAAAACCTAAGTTTTACGCTTAGTAAATAATAGGTAATAACAAGACATTATACATCATTTAAACATAATTGTATCATATACTTCAAATACTAGTCCAAATGACTAATCCCCACCATTACTTGCATATTCTACCTTAGCTAGTTATGATCAACTAACCTAATTCTACCTTAGGGAGATGTTTACTTTTCTCTTAGTTGAGAGCTTTGTGGGTTCAAAACTCTTATTCTCTCTTAATGGTAAAACCTATTAAAACTACACCCTCCCCTTTAAAAAAACTAATTAAAAGATTCATATAAAATAACTTAATTTAATAAACAACTCCTTAGTCCAAGCAATACTAAACTAACGTCTTTTATACAATTACCATGAACATTCACATAACACATAATATGATAAAATGAATATAACAGCATGTTATAACCAAATTACTCACCTTAGCTCTATAGCTAATTTACCAAGAAACATCATCACCAAAACTTTGGATTCCTACACAAGAATCATCATAATTAGAGTTATTAGACAAAAAAGTTACTAAAGTTTGCGAAAAAGTTCACCTAAGTTACTATTGTTTTTTTGGTAACAAAGAGGTTACTCAAAGTTTTGTCACCGGTTACTTAAGTTACTTTGTATGTTTTAACCTACTACTACAGGGGCTTTTTTTTTTTTTTTTTTTTTTTTTTTTTTTTTTTTAATTAAAAAAATAAATAAATAAGTAAAAAATAACAAAAATAAATAATAAAAAAAATAAAAAAAAAGTATAAAATAAAAATAAAAATGTATAAAATAAAAAAAAGTATAAAATAAAAAAAAATAAAAAGTAAAAGAAAAAAAAACGACAAAGACGTATGAATACGTTTTTGGACGTTTTAACGTTTTTGAGCGTTATTATACGTTTTATTTTATGCTACTTAAAACCATGTCCGGTGTTTTTAACGTTTTTGAGCGTTATTATTCGTTTTTGAGCGTTATTATTTTATGCTACTTAAAACGACAAAGACGCATGAATACGTTTCTACCGGTTTTGAGTGTTATAATACGTTTTTGGACGTTATAATACGTTTTTGGACGTAATTTTATGTTTTGAAACGTAAAAAGACGTATGAAATGTACACAAGCGTATAAATGCGCACACAAATGTAATAAAAAAAATTATGAAAACCGTACATGAACGAAAATGGAGAAAACCGTACGACAACAGATAGATACATAAAAAGACGGACGAAAGTATACAAAAACGTACGAAAATGGAGAAAACGTACAACAATGTAAAGAAATTACGACAAGAGGAAAAAAAACGTACATGAACGTATAAAACGGATAGAAACATACGAAAATATACAAAGACGTACGAAGGTGAAAAGCGTAAAAATCAAAAAAAAAAAAAAAAAAAAAAAAAAAAGTTACTTTTTTTTAAGGTTCAGTAACTTATTTAATAAACCCGTAAACTATAGTAACTTCCTTGTAACGTTTTAAACTATGGTGCTGACGTGGACAAGGGGAACCGGTAATCAGCCGGTTGCCCACCTTCGCAGTAACATTTATGTAACATTCTTAATCTTTGAGTAACCTAAATAACAAACCCGTTTACTTGGGTAACCTCTTTGTAACCAAAAAAACAATAGTAACTTAGGTGAACTTTTTCGCAAACTTTAGTAACTTTTTTGTCTAATAACCCTCATAATTACTCATCATCTCTATAATGTATAACTAATTAAAAGGGTTTACACAACCCATCAACATAACCAAACTCGTCTATTACATGCATACAATCACATGATAAAACCTTGCATATGATCATATGATAAAACCCCCGAAATCACCCATTTAATCAAGAGTTTCAAGCTAGGGACTCACTCTTGCACTAAAACACTTAATTCATCATCAATATTGCACTATAACATCATTAATTTAACTCAAAACCCTTTTCAACCAAAATCCTCAATTTAACTTATGAACCCTAACTTTACTTCATCAACAATGAGGTATTATACCTTGTGGGATTAAAGCTAGGGACTCACTCTTGCACTAAAACACTTAATTCATCATCAATATGGCACCAAGAAACTCTTGTCTTTGCTCCTTGTTTGCTAAGTCTCGTCACACACACATTGCACTCTAAAAGAAGGTAGAAAATGAGGGAAATGCTTGTTATTAATAAAAATTTGGTCACAAAATTAAGGTTTTATACGAGTTGGAAGGTATGTGACTGCAACTCATCAATAGTCATAATATTTTGATTTGATGAGATCTGCATACCTTACAACATACCTAATACTTACCTCAATACAAAGAACTAAAATTCACCGCACTATATAAACTAGTGAAATTTCTATCTTGTGGAACTATGTGGGATTAACAACTAAAAATTACAAAGAAGCATTCACGTATATACATCTTATCCATGTGAAATTGGGAACGTATATCAACCTAGTGTTCAAAAAAACCGATAAACCAAAAGAACTGAAGAATCGTATCAGAACCGAATTGTATATTAGAACTATGGCATTGTTATTGGTTCCTAAAATTCCAAATTTTAGGTTCTCGGTACGGTTCGGGTCGGAACCATCCGGTTCCTATACTTTCCCGAAAGAACCGACTACTTTGAAAACATGAAATTGTATGGGTTTATTTGGGACATTGTGTAATGTGTATAGCCTTTTAAAAAATAGATAAAAAAAAAAAAAAAAAAAAAAAAAAAAAAAAAAAAAAAACGTTACTCGTTATTAAGCTGTAACATAAAAAATCTAAAACTTAAAAATAAATAATAAAATTAAAACCTTAACTTTTAATCCATTCAAAGATTATCATAATCATTATTCATCAACATGAAAGTAAATTTATCTTGAAATCATTATCGTAAATTTGATATTTACCTGTAGTAAAATCAAGTGACTTATATAATGCAATATGTGACGAATTTGTAGTTAACAAATAACGAGTATTGATTAGTGATATAATGGGTTGTCATTTGTTATGTGATATTGGAAGTATGAATGCACGTTTTGTCATGATATTATATAAAAATCAATGTTGCAAAACAAGGCCGGTTAATCGTCGATTAGGTACTATAAGGCAACCAACCTTTCTGATTTGTGTAAATCGGTCGAAAAACTCGATCAACCGTGATCAACGACAGTTAATGATGGTCAACGGCGGTCAAGCTTGCCCGAAACCTTTAAACCTTGCTGAAAATACCCAAAACTCACCGTAAAATTGTTTAATAAGTTATACGTGTTGTTTATATCTATTTCAAGATGTCTTTTTTAAGAAAACTTGCCGAAAATACCTAAAGCTTGTCGAAAATGCCAATCCGATTAATCTTGCCTATACCAATTACAAGCTACAGGGGTCGACCGCCCGACTACCGATTCACGATTTTTGCAACCTTGATAAAATGTTGGTCAGTTGGTGTACTTCATGCTTTTCGATTTAATGGTTTGCATTGTTGGAGACATTTTTGAGTATTTGTATTGTTATATAGCATTTAGCATATATTTATGAATGATCGACGATGAAAAAATAAATTATTTAAACACTTAGGTGCTTGTGGGAATTACCGAAAATTTCCGTACCGAAACCGAAGAACTTGAGACGGTTCTTAGTTCCACTTTTTTCATATTTTCGGTTATCGGTTTTTTCAAGACGGTTCCAGTACCATGGACACCCCTACCAACCATCGTTACCATTTAACTGGAGCTATGATTATTTGATCATTGATGCCTTGTTACATTAATTCATAGGTTTTACGGTCCGTTTGGTTTGATACGTTAGGATGAGTTTTAATTTGAAAAGACATGTAAACATTGTTTGGTTGAGGTTTTGGGATTAGAAATCAACCATGAATTTCACTCACAACAACTATATGAAAGGTAGGCAAGATAAGATTTTAGATTTATATTATGGGAATTTCTAAAATGTGTCCCATAGGCATAGGATAAAATGCATTAATTACTACAAGATTCTTTTTGAAATCCTTAATTATTTATTAACTATTTTACTTTTTATGTCATACCAAATATATTATTTGTTTCACAATCAATTAAAATCACCTTCAAAACAAAAAAAGTAAACATACTCGTCACTTCAAGTTTTCCTCTCCTTCCAATTTTAAGTTCCCTGCAAATAAACTTTCTATACAAGCGGTGGGTAACATGCCCATGGGTTAAGTTATAACTTACTGCCACGTCAGCATCACATCAACTTTAATCTTTTAACCTTAACTCATGACTTTCCATCATGGTAGCATAACTCCCTTATAACTCACCTTAACTCACCCGTTTTTAGGGACCAAATTGCAATTTTTTTAATACACAAAGCTGCATAACGCAGCGTTAAAACGTTGCCATGGTGCGTTAACGTGGGAATGACTTCCACCCTCAGTAACGTTTAACGCGGTTAAATGTGGGTGAGTTATAACATAACGCGGGGCTATGCGTTATGTTACCGTACGCTCTACCTTCCAAAGTTTGACTTGTCACATCTTTCAAAAATATAAACTAATCACTTCCTTTTATCTAATTCAACTAAAAAAATCAAACACCTCAAATGATAAAAATTAACATACCCAACACTCCAACAGTCCAAAATATACATTCGAACAAAATACTCAAATTCCATATCTTAAGTAATGAGTCAACTAGTTCAGAAGTAGCATAATATTCTAAGTTCTGACAGTGCCCAAAAGAAATCAAAAGTAGCCAATTGTATCAAACAAAAAAACAGTGCCCAAAAGAAATTAAAAGTAGCCAATTGGATCAAATAATAAAACTTGATAAATTCTAATATTTAGTACCAAAAACTGGATTTAAGTTCTCATTTTCCGAGGCAATCTTTTTTCTCTTCTTAGCACGTCGTTGAGCAATATCGCGATCGGTAATATTTTCCTAATCCGGACAGTTACTAATGTAATGGCCAGTAGACTTACATAGGCTACAACGTCTTACTTGTTTTGTGAATTCATTTCCACCTTTCGGACGTATCTTTTTTGGTCGTCCTTTCGGTGTGGACTTAGGAGGACGTTGAACAAAATCAGTTGAGAGAGGACGACCAAGCTGTGAGTTGTTTAAAGGTGTTGAATCCATCAAAGTTGCTTCTTGGTCTAATGGAGAAGTGTCTTGAAGTTGCTCTTCTCGTCTCCAACGTGATAGCCAATACGTAGAAGGAATTTCAAAGCAATCTTTGTGTACAAAAACGCTTAAAATATGACAAGAAAGTATTCCAACAAATTCAAAGTATTTGCAGCTACAAATAGCGACATTACCATCTCAAAATACCGTATGATGTCGAGTCGCTTTATGATGGTTGATGATAAAAGTGGTGCAATTTTCTTCACGGATTGAATATTGAAATGCTTTACCGAACTCATAAGTAAACAAAATCTTCTGTAATTTATTGTAGAATAGTAAATAATAGTAAACATAGAGTTTTAATTTTAAGAACAAATACTGAAACTAACTAAGAGTATCATGAAAAGCCATCGAAATGTATTTGTTGTCTCGTTACGTAAAAGTGCACAACCAAGTAATATTGTCCTTCCATGATTGTCAATACCACAAAAATCCCAAAAGGCATGTCGTACTTGTTCACCTTATATGTTGTATCAAATACGACTACATCTCCATATTTTTTATACCAATCGAAACTGTGGGCATGAGACCAATATATATGTTCTAACCTACTTTAGCCATGTATATGTATACTGAAAATTAAGATTTTTACTTTTTAGCTTGTTCACAATACTTCAAGAGATCTCCAGCTTCATTTTTTGAGTGCATTCTATGAAATTTGTTAAGGAAATTATGAACATCTTTTAAAAGAAAAGAAAGTTCTTCATGCCTCACATTTCTTTCAAGTTTCATAACACGCATAATTTGTCTAACAGATAATCCCCCTTCTTTCAATATAAGTATACGGTTTTCATCATCTATTGTAATGCATCGATAAGATGGAAGAAAACGAACCTCTTATGTGGACAATAATACATGATTATGCTCCGCGACAAATTGAATAACTTGTCACATAAAAAGACATTGGATCCACAGAAAAGTACAATTTAGGTGGATCCCTATGTCATTTTCTGTGAGGTCCCTATGTTTTTTATTGTGCTTAACTTGTGCCCTTGAGTCACAATTTAGGTGGATCCCTATGTCATTTTCTGTGAGGTCCCTATGTTTTTTATTGTGCTTAACTTGTGCCCTTGAGTCACAAGTCAGACAAACATAACAGTTTTTTGTTGGACATTTCTTTAGTCTTCAATTAAACTTCTTTTTATATTAAGTTATAAATAAACCTACAAATTGAGGACAAGTGACATCATGAATCTCATCACCATCACCTCACATGCCAATTCTTGTAAAGTTCTTTCAAGTGCATCCTACTTTTTGTTGGTAAATCATGGCATTTGAACTATGCCAACTAATTTAATCACCCAATAAAGATGTGGGAGATCTGTCTCTTTGGTCCCACACATTAAACCATCAACACCGGAGAGGCGAGAGCCGACACACCAAATATCAAAAGTGCACTTGCATGCTGTAAATACATTACAAAGAGAGTTCTACCACATGGACTACAGTTGCAGCCAAATATTGTATGTATAAAGTTATATGTATCTCCTTACAAATTACATCGAAAAGAAAAGCAAAACATTCATACCATGAGTTGTAAGTTACAAAAAAAGGGTAGGAATAAGATAACACAGAAAAATATCAAAGAATTTCTCAACACATAGCTATAAATAATAATATGACAAATGAGCTTCCATTCTTATACTCGGGTAGTAGGAAAAGACCATGCAATCTTTCTTCCTAAATTTGCTTAGATCCGAAATAAGTTGCTAACCAAAGTTTCAATTCATTTCTTTTTTTCTTTTTTCACATCCTCAAATAGTTGTAATACTATTTACCATACATCACGGAGATATCTTCCTGCCATTTGTAGATTCTTCACGTAGAGCTCCGCCTTTGACGAGTCTAGAGATCCCTGAAATCAATAAAAATAATTCCATTACTACAAGCTCCCATAAAATTTTCAATCATTCGTCCAAAAGTGATGGCATTATCGACCAGTTTATGGTAAACAAGTCGATTAGGATTATACTTTGCCTTTTAATGGGTCATATGGGTGAAATTTTAACAACTAGCTAAACTGGAAACCGGTTGGATGGGTCAATCAGGTCAAACGGGTTGTCAAATCAGCTAAAGCGTCTTTAATATGTACAAAACTTCCCCAATCTTTCACTTCAAAAATTGGTTATCATTGTCATAATCTTGTTTATTTAACACATTGATTAGGAAAGGTATTTGGGGGTCGGCCAGGCCAAACGTCTTTTGGACACGGTTGCCTGCCCAGCCAGACTCTACATAAGGTCGAATCAACCCGTCCTCAAATATTTAAAATGGAAGGGTTTTGCCGTTTTGGACTAGAATCAAGAACGCAAATAGGTATCTTTTTGTTGGCCGAAAGACAGAACATGTACAATTAATAAGACTCGAAAAAAATATGAAGTCAGCTTTCATGGGCCAGAAGAAGATGTATTATTTCTCATTAAAGTAACGTAGATAGCAAGTGGACCCTAAAGTATTTAACACCATATAATTATATCCGTCCACATCTCAGCCGATTGTGTGGCCATATAATACACCTACTCCTAAACTTATGTAAATAAAAAAATATAATGCATATCAAAATCAGATATATAGAATACAATTAAATAAACATTAATTAATCTGTTGAAATATTTAACATACCTGTTCTTGCACAATAGTGTGCAGAGTCCGATGTACATCTTTGGCCATGCCTTTGGCATCACCACAAACATACAAATATGCTCCCTCAGAAAGTAAATTCCAGATATCCGAAGCCTGCAGGAACATTTTTATATAAAAAATGATGAAACATTCTAATAAATGGAAAAGCCTGATCTTGTGATAGTTCTTTTATTTACCTTCTGAGTCATCTTGTGTTGCACGTACTCCTTAGTGGCACCTTCACGAGAGAAGGCTGTAACAAGCTCGGAAATAGCACCAGTCTCCACGAAATTATTAAGCTCGTCCTCATATATGAAATCCTGATAACATAGGGACTCTGGAGTTAGGCATTATCCGAAACAAGACATGGTTGATTCTGGTTATTTATTATTATTACGTTTTTTTTTTTTTTTTTTTTTTTTTTTTCTCTTAACGGGTAAAATAAATAGGTTTGCTAATAAGAAAAGTCGCCCAAAAGTGTATTTTCACAGCATAACACTTTCCTAACTCAGTTTCAATAATAGCATCAAATAGATTATTATTGAAATACTACACTTTTGTAATCATATTTGATACATTACATGTTTATAATAAAATTTATATTTTTTTAGGTCAATCCAAACAAACAGACCACATACTATAATTAGCATGTTTAACATGTTAGCCAACCTACCAGACCCCACTCATTATGCCACCTCTAATTATGACCTTTAGAAAGAGTGTTTTGAACATACCACTTTGCGATTCCTGCATCCGAAGAATAAGATGGCTGTTCCGAGCTCGGTCCCAGCTTCCTTCTGAGCCAACCTTTCCTGAAGGAAACCTCTAAATGGAGCCAATCCAGTGCCTGGGCCAATCATGATAACTGGGACCTTAGGATCAGAAGGAAGTCTGAAATTGGATGTTCTAACATAAATTGGGGCCCAACTGCAATCCTGGCTTTCTGTCATAGGCACGGCATTCTGAAATAAACCATCAAGTTAAGATTAAAATCATAGAAAAGTTCAACTCTATTCGGCCACCAGCAAAGAAAATGAGCTAATACCTTCATCCATGTTGAACAGACTCCCTTGTGAACGCGGCCTGATGGTGTTTGCTCATACACTAATGCACAAGTTACATGAATCCTATTTGGTGCAAACCTGAAACAAGAAATCCATATTAATTTAAGATGTCCATTAAAAAATTATTTATATTTGCCAATAAAGTAGTAGCAAACACAAGACCAACTGAATGTACTTACTTTGGGGAAGAAGAGATGGAATAGTATCTCGGCTGCAAGCGTGGGGCGACAGATGCAAAAAAAACACCAAGCGGAGGCTTAGCTGATGGGAAGGCCTCCATGACCTCAAGGAGACTTCTGTGGCTTGCAACTATCCACTGAGCATATTCATCCTGAAGAACATTAATGCAAGAAATGAACATCAGTTTATATATCAAAAAGATTAACATTGATTCAAGGCATACAAAAATGAAACAAATCCCAACCTTTCCAGCAGGAGACGCAAGAAATTTCAGTCTATCAGCTTCAGTGGAATCAGTAGCATGAGCAGCTAAAGCAAGCAAAGCTGACTGTAGTGCATAGGCATAAAAAGCATTTGTCAAGTTCAAATTCAGATGGGAATTCATAAAACAACCGTTGTTAGCATGCCAGTTCGTGCAAAGTATAGGCATCATAATACCTTTTTAGGAGAGCTCAAAACATCGGCATAGGAAGCCAATGCTTTTCTTAAAGTGCATGGAGGGAAAGGAGGTGGCAAAGAGGCTCCACCAAGTGGTGTCCCGTCTTCGTTATCAGTGTGTACTGAGAAATAAGTGTGCGGCGGTAAACCTATTAATTTTTCAGCTTCGTCCACAACTTCACTTAGATTCTCAACGTAGACTCCAACATGGTCCCCAGTTTCATACCTGAAACAAACATATATCATCTAAATTTGGTTCCTTCCATCAAAGAGTCATATACATATAGCAGTAACCAAGTAAACTGCATGAGTAACTTACGATAATCCAGTATTAGAGATATCAAATTCCAAATGAGTGCAAGACCGGTCAGATAGAGGGGAATGGAGCTCCTTTTTGACGGCGACATTGGATCTATAGGCAGACAGGATAATTTCAGGTTAAAGAAAATAAAATAAGGTTACCAATTAGAACAAATAGAGCATGAGCAAGCTTATATACCTGCATGGATGTTGAGCATCATGAACAGCATGGCCATTTGTCAGTTGATCCTGATCATATGTCTCTGGTTTATCATGGAACACAACACGGTATTCTGCAACAGCAGCTGTGTATGGAGTGGCAACAGATGTATCATCCTCATCACGAAGTAATTGATCCAACTCAGGCCACACCAACTCTTTCCTGAAGAAGTAAAGTTCAATAAAATATGTTAAACTCATTCGCACAACCACTTATTGAAAACTAGTTGATTTTCAACATTCAAAAGAAAAAGTGTATTTATCTAATACCATGCAGTAAAGTCGTCTTCAATACATTGATCATCGTCTCCCATGCCAACAGGAACAAGGCGCTTTGCACCTGTAGATAGTGAAAATCCTAACGTTAGATAAAAGGGGAAAGCACTCATAAAACATGATAGAAAAATTGCCAATTTCTATATGCATAGCACCCATTAAGCTAGGAACCAAATAATCATCCATCAATAACAAATGATGCCATCCTCAATGTAGTAAACAATATATCTTCTTGAATATAGACGACATAAACTTGCTAGATACTATTCAGTAGTAACATTCATAAATAACCACACTATTCGTTATGAAGTGTGATGATCAATTTCTAGTACAATGCAATGTAACAGCTTCAAAACACTGATCATCACACTTTGAACTTAAACATGAAAGCAATGGACCAGCTGCCTATTTATTAGACGGGAGTTAGCGCTGAGCTAAGCGAGTACAAGAACCAAACCAAGTAAACAAGCTGGCAAATGCAAATGACCACCCACTCAACAAAGCAATACTCTTATTTAAATGAAACTGGATATGCAAGGAAATGAACCTACCCTGTTCCGTAAGTTTTTCATCGACCACCTTCGCAATCTACATACGCAAAACAAGGCAAAAAAAAAGAGATATCAGCATCAGTTAGCATTCAACAGAACATTCATAAAGCTACAATTACTTAAAATATCAAAGAACACAACATAATATTATCCGTCACCTTGTTGAAATGCTCATACTGTCTGTTACCAAGTCCAAACACTGCGTATTGAAGCTTTTCAAGCCATTCACCTTTCTCTTCTCCCTGTAACAGTAGGGAAAAAAAATCAAATTAGCATGTAAATCCTACTTAATTACCACATTGTACTATTCCACAACTCGGATAATATTTACCTCGGTAAACCATTTATAGAATCTAGCAGCATTATCTGTCGGCTCACCATCTCCATACCTACAAAACAAATCATCATAAAGAATTCAATTAGTAGGTATTCATTAACCACCTACCACATCTTTTACAATTATAATATCATCATACACAAACTTATCAGATCCCAACATTTGAATAAAATAAAGACGTGTATCAAATAAGCAACTTTAATTATACGAGATTCCAAAAACGATAAAAAACTTACGTAGCTAAAAAGAAAAAAGCAAGAGATTCTTTCTTTAATTTCTCCTCATACTCATCGTCTTCAGCAGCGTAATCATCCTACATAAAGTATAAACAAAATCAATTACGCGCTTTAAGAATCAATACTATTTCCAGATAAAGTATCGACGAATCTAGTCAATCCAATCCATTTGCATCTCGGACTGATCCGTATACTAAAAAAGTCAATACTCACCAAATCAATCACTTTAAACACCGCCTTTTCATATCTCGCTTTAGCTTCTTCAACAAGCGCCTTTAATCAACAAACAACCAATCAAAGTCAATAAAAGGCGAAACACCGATCAATATATCCAATCTTCACAATTACGTAATTCACATAAAGTCAACCAATCATGTAAAATTAACGCGAATTAGTGAATAATTCATTTTAGCTAAACCTAAAGCCAACTAATCAATATCGAAAACTAATCGAATCTCGAATCGCGTAAATCGAGCAAATAATTCATAATTCAACTCATCAAAACCTATAGTCAACAAATCAAAATCAATCACTAATCAAATTATTATTATTAAAAAAAAAAAATCATAATTCACCTAAAGTCAAGCACTAATCAAATTATATAAAAATTAACATAAAATTTATATAAATTATATAAAAAATTATAAAAATTGATTTGACCTTAGCAAAACCTTCAGCAGTACCAGTCTGCGTCCCAAAAAACACAGTAACTTTCTTCCGTCCGTCATCAACCTCATCCTCCGTCACTTTCTTCGGTACAACAATCACCGGAGACTCCGCCGCTTTCTTCGCCGACGACGACGACCGTCTCCACACAAGCACGACAACGCATCCGATCAACACCGCAACTGAGGTAGTTAAAATCATCAAAAGCTCACGATTCTCCATAAACACGGCTAACGGAATATTCGTATCGGATGTGTTTGATGTGTCGAATGATACCTTGCCGTTAAGTAACGCCGTCATTAGATCGAAGGGAGATAACTTAACGGAAGCTGTTTGCATAGCTGTGACTGAATTAAACGGAAGGTTCGAGAGTTTTGTTTATTTGGGGTTTTTAGAGAGAGAAAGATTTTATAAAAAAGTTGGGGTTTTTTTTATAAAGTTTCTCTCTCTAAGATGAGGAGATGGGAAATGAAATTGTTGGGGGTAGTTGGGAGAAAGGTATTGACTTGAAGGGGGTTTTATGAAGGCTTAACTACACTTAGTCACTTGCACCTACTTTCTTTAACCATGGTTAGCTGCCTACCTTTATTTTTTATAGAAAAAAATTTATTCAATTTGTTGGACTTTTTTGAGGTGTGTAGCGTAGCAAGGTGTCACCAAACACCAAGGTTTTAGGAGAGCCGGGGTTTCACTAGTTGAAATTAGGACCGAGCATAATGTTAAACACAGTATTGGGTGTGTTTGGTTCAAAATATATAAAAGGTGTTATTTAAAATTTTAAATAAATTTAAATTCTTCTCATGTGAAAGGAAATTAAAATAGCTAGCCTTAATCATGCAAATAAATTTCCTGGACCCACATATTTATTGTGAATCAAACAAGTTAATTGAAGCAATTTTAATTTCAATTTCCATCAATTACCTTAAATTTACCTCAACCAAACGCCCCTAAGAGTTTTTCGATCGATCAATCCACCAAACGATCTAAATTTTCTTACTGTGGCAATCAATCCAGCACTCGATCAATCTCCATTTTTGAGAGATGTGGGTCATTCAAGCGATTTAGATCGCCCAAGTTGTTGTGTGTATTTATGTGTAGTAAATTAAATATAAAAAGTATTTTTGTGTGATATATTTTTTGTAGTGTAGGTCGTCTTACTGTGGCAACAAATCGACTGTAAATCGTCAGAGAGAGAAAGCTGGCGTATCAGATAAAATGAGGTTCAATCCTTCCCCTTATTGTGTTTAGCCTAATATATTGGAGACTGGACTGTTGAGAAAGCTGGCGTATCACCAAACACCATAGTTTTAGGAGAGTCGGGTTTCAGTAGTTGAAATTAGGATTGAGCGTAAAGTGTATGTTTGGCGAAATTGGATAGGATTGAGGTTAGAGTTGGGGTTAGGGTTGGGGCTGTGGCTTATAAATATTATAAGCCGAAATTAAAATTTGTATTTTTATAAACTTGTTTGGCAAATAGGATTGGGATAGGGCTGGGCCTTATTATTACAAAATTACTAAAAATGACATAATTAAATGAGTTTTTTGTATATGTTAAATATTTTTGTGGGTAATAAGTAATTTATTCTTCAAAAGCTCCGGCTTAAAGTTTTTAGCCCTTTTATGGGGCTAAAGTTTTTAGCTGACTTATTTTATAAGTCCTTTCATAAGACCCATTACAAACGAGACTTATTTTATTAGTCTGCTTATTTTAAAAACCCAAACCCCTATAAGCCCTTTGCCAAACACAGCCAATATACTGGGGACTGGACTGTTGAGAAACTGAACAGAACCAGATTGATCGAATCAAAATGCTCAATATTACTGTCTGGTTCTCGGTCTACCATTTTCCTCATATTTGTTCCTTGGTCCAGTCCGGTACATTTCAGTTTACACACAACTGACAATTATACTTTGTTTGACCAAACCAAACTGACATGGACATGGACCGATCCTCGGTCTGTTGTTTTGGGCCAAATCGGTTTTGATCCGGTCCAATTTTTAGACCGTGATCAACCCTAATTAAAAATTTTGATATTTCAAAGACTGGTTAAAGTGTACATCATAGCTTTAAAAAAAAAAAAAAAAAAAAAAAAAAAAAAAAAAAAAAAAAAAAAAATTTGATTTATCCATGTGGCTTTAAATAATGATGTTTTCTATTTTAGCAAGGTGTCACCAAAGTTTTAAGAGAGCCAGAGTTTCCACTTGGTGAAAATTTTGATATTTTGAAAATATTAATTAAACTACATATCATAATTAAAATAGCTTGATTTATCCATGTGATTTGAATAATGATCTTTTTGTTTAGATTTTAGAAAAAGGACATCCATTGATCTTTTATTTTGTCACTCTTTCAAAAAGTTTGGGAAACAAAAGAAAGTATCAAAGGAATGAAATGGAAGAGTTAGGTATGATTGGTTTGAAGGTATGATTATAAGAGAATAAATTTTATTCTAATTGTACTTGTTTGGTTAGTGTTTGGTAATTCAAAGTACGAATCGAACTCTTGAAACTAGGCTTTTCTAAACCCTCCAAAGGTAGTGGGTTTTAAAACCCATTCCAATTATCATGCCCGTAGTGATTCCCAACATAAACCAAACAACCCGTTAGTATTTCGTGGCAAGACTAACTTTTGTAACGAGTTTTATTACTATGTATATTTCAAACACTAGACGACTAGCCGCTCATAGCTGTGACGGTGTATAGTAGCGTCAACTTGTGTGTGCGTTTTTATTTGTGAATGAGTGAAAGTAAAGAAAGTTTGTATGTTAAATTGTAATTACTATGTTAACTTTTATACGTAAGAGTATTTTTGTCTAACAACATTACTCATTTTTCAAGTTTTAAAGTTTTAAGTAATTTTATTTTCTCTATGATAGATATATTTATACTACTAAGGAGTTGCTTGTTCAAACTAAAATTATTTGACTTACTCATCTTTAATATCTCAACTTGTAAAACATGAAGACAATTAAACGTGTAACTGAATAACGCAAAATAGAATCACAGGGCACCCGTCGCCGCTTTGCGTGAGTACCATTCTAGTAGATAGTCAATGTATAAATTGTTCTTGCGAAACATATTAAACTCTAGATGTTTAATTAGGTTGAACGGTTAAAAGTTAATGAACAGAACAAACCAAACTTTATAAAATAATGAATAGAACAAATCAAACTTTATAAGCTGGTTTTATTTATAAATCTAGATCAATAGTGTTTGTTAAGCTACATATATGTGATATGATTATGATATTGAAGTAGAATTATATAAAAAAGTGAATGTCAATTAACCACTGTTTGACCAACTTTGATAATTTATGTGTTTCATACCTTTTTTTTGTTTTGAACTAATGTGTTTCATACCTTAAGACTTAAGGTGTGTGCTTATTTTGACCGCGAATGAATAATTAGAAAGTATATCGAAGTCTTGCATGACCCAAAAATTATTTTAGATCACATATGCATGTAAAAAAAGTTATATGCACAAGACAGAAACCTATCTATATATATTTTTCAGGTTAGGCGTTGTCTTTGTTTTGTTCATTTTTTGCAACATGTGTGGACAATCGAACATATACTAAATTGGCATTTGTGTAAAAGCAAGTGTTGAGATCAACAAAAATGAGAGAGTGTTGACTTTTTTAGCAACAAAGGAATTCACATGGTCTAACACGTGAATTGACTTGGTCATACTGATGACGTATAGCCTATATTTGGGCCGCAAGCCCAAATGATAGACATTACTTATACTTAAGCCCATCACGAATGGGCTACCATGACAAATGGTATGGGCCGCAGTATCAACGCTTGGGCTTATGAAGCCCAAAGGCCCAATCTAACTCACCGGATATCCGATAAGGATCATCTATTCAAGGAATAGATATCCTTACCTCGGATAAGCACCATGCGTGCGTAGAGTAAGGAGCAAGAAACACGGTTTCTTAGCCCCTATATATAGAATCATACGATTCTCATTGAAGGTACGATTCACGGAATCCCTAAACTCTTAAACCAAAACCTAAATTCGATTACTTACTCTCACGCCGGAGTCTAATCGGGGGAGACAATCCCTCGATAAGCCTAACGGTGTTGTTTATTTTCTTAGTACGCAGGTAACAAAGTGCTAAGGAACGAATTGATATAAGAGCAAAGCCCAACAATCAGGTACGCCCAACTTTTGTATCAACAAGTGGCGCCATCCGTGGGACCCTACAACGAACTAGAATGACGAAACATAAGAATTCGAGCCAGCGGACTCCGCAGCCAGAAAAACGTGACCATCTGAGGAAGAATCAACAAGATCCAACCTCTAGACAAGTCGCTGGGACAACCAGCACACCTGGTCACCATGAGGCAGGGACAACCCAACCTCCCCCAGCGGTAGAACTACCCAGGATTACTTTAGAGGTCCCCAGCGTTGAAGAACTCCAACGCACCCTCTTCACCACTCCTCATCAGGCTACACCCGCAGTGAACAACACTGTGCCGCCAGGCGCTCCTGAACGGAACAGGGCGCCTAACACTGAGGAAGAAATTCTTGCAACAACTGAGGACGCACCGGATCTGACTTTGGGAAACTTTGTATCCCAAAATTATGAAACATTAAATGCCCTCATGCAAGAAGAAGCGGCAAGAAGAACAGGTGCGGATCCGCAAACCCGACTTAATCTTGGTCCAGAACGCGAACCATCACCACCGCGCCACCCGCGAGGAAGACGTACAGAACGTACCTCTGTCCATGATAGGTTAGGTGCGGTACCTGACTCACAAAACTCTGGAGACAGCGGTAGGTGCACCAATGTCCATTCCAGACTTGGCAGTCGGGGAATACACGATCGATTAGGGCCTCAGCATTCGCCAAGCCAAGGATCTTCCAAACCTGAAAGTAGGCGAGTACAAGATAGATTGAGGAGGAGGAGATCCCCAAGCAGAGATCCCTCAGGCTCCTCTTCTGAAAGGAGCATGCGCAAACGCCGAAAGAGAGATTATTCTTCCTCCAGCGATTCCTCGGACAACGAGGATAAAGAAACAGGGCACTGGAAATCAAAAGGAAAACGTCGCGAGGAAGAGAACGAGGATATGTCTCTCCCATGGCGACGCCACAAAATTGATGCGTTCACACGTCGCATAAGTGATTACTCAGACGACAGGCGCAGGCGCATGCCCACTAATGTGAAGACATACGATGGAACAGGTGACCCAGATGACCACCTAAAAATTTTCGAGTCAGCCGCAACTATCGAAAATTGGCCACAGCCTGTGTGGTGTCACATGTTTAATTCCACATTGGTAGGGAACGCGCGCACATGGTTTAGCAAACTCTCACGTAGGAGTATAGGCGGCTTTGAGGAATTACGAAAAGCATTCCGCCACAACTTCACCCAGCGAAAGAAGTGCGCTAAAAATCCTGTAGAATTGGTAAGGGTGAAGCAACGCCAAGGAGAATCAACCAGCGCCTTCATGGAGCGCTTCAAGGATGAGTGCATACAAGTCAAAGCATGTCCCGAAATACTAAAAATTTCAGGGTTCATGAATGGAATTAATAATCCAGAACTCATCCGAAAGCTCAATGATAGAGTTCCACAGTCTTTCGATGAACTCACAAAACGCACCAGATCCTTTATACAAGGAGAAGCAGCTGCTGCGGATAGCAAAAAAGGATATTCAAACTATAGGCAACAAGAACAGCCGCGGAGACAATCCAATGATCAAAACAATAACCGCGGCAGGAACTACCGCAGTGGAAGAGACAACGACAAATATACTCCTCTCACTAAAACACCAAGGGAGATATTTGCAACAGAAGGTGCGAACTTCCCAAGACCACCACCAATTAAAACGGCAGAAGAAAAACGCCAAGGTAGTGGATACTGCGAGTACCACGGCCAAAAGGGCCATACAACTAACGAGTGCGTCCAACTGAAACAACTAATCGAAAAATTAGTGAGAGAAGGAAGGATGGACCACCTCGTAAAAAACATCAAGGAAGGAAAAGAGAGACAGAGAAATGGAGGCAAGAAATAACCCCCAAAAGAAAAGGCTGATACCATATACATGATACAATCATGGCAGCGCAAAATAAAGCAAAAAGTCAGCCAAAAATTCTCTCCAGAAAAAGAGATATCCTTCCCTACAATCGCTGCGGACAACGCAGTCGTGGAACCTCTGACCATTGAAATACATGCAGGAGGACACGACATCCACCGCATGTATATTGATGGAGGAGCATCCGCAGACATCATGTATGATCACTGCTTCAAAAGGCTGCGACCTGAAATCCAAAGTCAGTTGATACCAGCTACAATGTCACTAACAGGATTTACAGGAGAAAAGATCTGGCCCATGGGGCAGTTACGCTTATTGGTGGTTGTAGGAGATGAGCAACACTCAACTGCGGCATGGATAAATTTTATGGTAATCAAGTCTCCCTCACCATACAATGGCATAATTGGAAGACCAGGAATATCATCCATGCGCGCAGTACCATCCACAGCACACGGAATGCTTAAATTCCCAGTTGAAGGAGGAGTGGTTACTCTCTATAACACAACGGTACCACCAAGAGAATGTATCGCAGTGACAACTGAAGCAGATACTATTCCAGAACAGCGCACGGAAAAATCGCCAAATTTAAAGGTCGCTATTCATCCAGACTATCCGGAACAACAAGTTTCGATTGGAGGATCTTTATCTGACAAAGGTAAAGCAGCCATATGCGCACTCTTGCAAAAGAACCTAGACATCTTTGCATGGGAACCAAAGCATATGACAGGAGTGCCTCGTTCTATCACAGAACACAAACTACAAATCCGACAAGGATACCCTCCAATACGACAAAAGAAGCGCGGCCAGGCTCCAGATCGTGCAAAAGCTATTTTGGAAGAAGTACACAAGTTAGTAGATGCGGGCATCATGCGCGAAGTGTACTACCACGACTGGCTCTCTAACCCAGTCATGGTAAAGAAGAGCGATGGTAGCTGGAGGATGTGCGTGGACTTCACGGATCTCAATAAAGCATGCCCGCAAGACTGCTATCCATTGCCAGAAATTGATTGGAAGGTTGAATCCTTATGTGGATACCCCTTCAAGTGCTTCCTAGACGCATATAAAGGGTACCACCAAATCCAAATGGCAGTGGAAGATGAAGAAAAAACAGCTTTCCACACCAGTCAAGGGGTATACTGCTACACAAAAATGCCTTTTGGCTTAAAGAACGCAGGCGCGACATACCAACGGCTGGTGGACACAGCTTTCGCAAAACAAGTAGGCCGCAACTTGGAAGTCTACGTGGACGACCTTGTTATAAAAAGCCATACAGAGGATGAGTTAGTGCGCGACATCGAGGAAACATTCCGAACGTTGGGACGGATAAACATGAAACTGAATCCAAAAAAGTGCACCTTTGGCGCAACTGAAGGCATGTTCCTCGGATACTTAATAGAACCCGATGGAATCAAACCATGCCCAGAGAAGACAAAGGCTGTTATTGATCTCCCCTCCCCGCGCACACTCAAAGAAGTCCAATCACTGAATGGAAAGCTGGCAGGGCTGAATCGCTTCTTATCTAAGTCAGCAGACAAGTCCCTTCCTCTCTTTAAAACACTCACGAAGTGTACAAGAAAGGGAGACTTTCGTTGGACCAATGAAGCGGAGGAAGCTTTCCAACAACTCAAACATCATCTGGCATCTCTTCCCAAACTAGTCGCACCGCGACAAGGGGAAGAACTAATCATGTACTTATCAGCAACCCACGGAGTAGTTAGCGCAGTACTATTGACAGATAGAGACTCCGTCCAGACACCCATATACTTCGTAAGCAAAGCCTTAAAGAAAACAGAGGTTAACTACAGCGCCATGGAAAAACTGGTCTTGGCTTTAGTGTTCGCTGCCAAAAGACTGCGCAGATACTTCCAAGCGCATCCAATTGCGGTAATCACTGATCAGCCAATTAAACAAGTTATCTCTAAACCAGATGCATCGGGACGCTTACAAAAATGGAGTGTAATGCTCAGTGAGTACAACATCTCATACAGGCCGCGCACTGCTATCAAAGGGCAAGTTTTAGCTGATTTTATCGTGGAGAAGCCAGAGGGCGACAGCCCAACATCTGCAGCAAAAACGGATCTACAGGAACCATGGACACCGTTCACCGATGGATCCTCATGCGCAGATGGATCAGGCGCAGGACTCATTCTTACAAATCCAGAAGGTATGGAATTCACCTATGCACTACGCTTCGAGTTCACAGCCACAAACAATGAGGCAGAATATGAAGCCCTACTGGCCGGACTACGCATCGCAATTCAAATGGGTGTACGCAACCTAGAGGCAAACGTAGATGCTCGGCTAGTCGCTAACCACGTGTTAGGAGAATACGAGGCCAAGGATGATCATATGATCCAATACCTGGAAAAGACAAAGTCTCTGATCAAAAACTTCGATATGTTCACAATAAAACAAGTACCTAGAGGGGAAAACAGAAAGGCGGACGCACTCAGCAAGATCGCATCTACAAGCTTCGCACACCTTTCAAAACAGGTATTGGTGGAAACCTTAAAGAACAAGTCCATCCTTGATATGGAAATATCAACGGTGATAGAAGAACAAGATCCCACGTGGATGACACCTATCATCGAATTTATCAGCAAGGGAACCCTACCCCAAGATAATAAAGACGCGCGAAGAATACGGCGCACAGCGCAACGATTCGAATTCCGCGACAACGTACTCTATCGGCGATCTTTCTTACAACCATGGCTCAGATGTGTTGGACCCCTTCAAGCAGACTATGTACTCCGCGAACTTCACGCTGGATCATGTAGTATGCACTCAGGACCGCGATCCGTGGTGGCAAGCGCTTTAAGGGCAGGATACTATTGGCCAACAATGCACCGCGACGCACGCGACCTAATAAGAAAGTGCAGCAACTGCCAAGTACATAGACATATTCCGCGCCGACCACAGCACGAGCTAACACCAATCACCTCACCATGGCCATTTTACAAATGGGGTATCGACATCGCAGGACCTTTTCCCGTCGCAGCGGGAGGAGTAAAATTCCTCATCGTAGCCATAGATTATTTTACAAAGTGGATTGAAGCAAAAGCTGTGGTGAACATTACGGGAAACCAAGTAAAACGCTTTGTCTGGGACAATATTGTCTGTCGCTTCGGCCTACCAGGCGAGATCGTATCAGACAACGGAAAACAATTCTGTGATAACCCATTCAAAGATTGGTGCGCACAATTAAACATCACACAACACTTTGCTTCAGTCAAACACCCACAAACCAATGGCCTAGTTGAGCGCGCTAAACGCAGTCTAGGTGAAGGCATAAAAGCGCGCCTTGACAGACATAAAGGAAGATGGGTAGATGAGCTCTCGCACGTCTTGTGGGCGCATCGCACGACAATCAAAACCAGTACTGGCGACACGCCATTCTCCTTAGTCTATGGAACAGAAGCCGTCATACCAGCCGAGATAGGAATGCCAACTATACGCACGGCAGAGGTCAACGTCACAACAAATGACGAGGAACGGCGCATAGACTTAGATATACTGGAAGAAAGACGCGAACGCGCAGCTATACGTGAAGCAAAAGCTAAGGCAAAAATGAAGAAGTATTATGATGCAAAAGTCAAAAACACTTCATTCAGACCAGGAGACTTTGTTTACCGCGCCAATGACGCGAGCCACGTAGAAGACACAGGCAAGCTCGGACCCAAATGGGAAGGACCTTACGAGGTCACAGACGCGCTCGGCAACGGCTCATACAGGTTGCGCGATATGGAAGGTCACGACCTAGCGCGCACTTGGAACATCTGTAATCTCAAAAGATGTTACTTTTAGGCTACGGCCCTTACACAAACACACTCACACCCTACGCGGTTCCCAATAAGTGTTTGTCTTTCTTTTCTTTCTTAGGAATTACGTTTTCCATTTTTTCAATAAACTTGCAAGTATTAATAAAATGTTATGGTTTCTAGCTAACTCCATAGTGCACTTTTACTTTATTGCATATATGTCAATATTGTCTATCTTATATTTTTTGCCTACATGGCGTGCATGCACCACTTAAAGACCCACGAAGGCATAAAGGATGAGTTAACCTACTAATTTACTCGTTGAATAAGAGGGTTGCAAACCCATCAACATTGGATCACGTATCCTTGCTAAGCGCCTTACTCTTGAGACGTCAAAGTAAGTTTCATATGCGCACCCCACGACGGATGCGCATATACCAAGTACACCGTACGAGCTTAGCAATATAACGAGCCAAGACACTTGGTCAAAAATAAAACTTAGCAAACAATGCAAGTATACTTAAGTTACGCACTTAAAAGACTTAGTCAAAAATAAAACTTAGCAAACAATGCAAGCATACTTAAGTTACGCACTTAAAAGACTTAGTCAAAAATAAAACTTAGCAAACAATGCAAGTATATTTAAGTCACGCACTTAAAAGACTTAGTAAAATAATCAAACTTAGCAAACAATGCAAGTATATTTAAGTTACGAGCTTATAACAAAATGTATTTTATTCCATATTCATTAAATTACAAGGACAAAATACATAAGTTCACAAACAACCTATATGCTATGGCGGTGATCATGGCTCTCTTCTGGAGCGGCGGAACTCCCTTCCTTCAACTTACTCAAGATCATGGCATCCTGCATCGATACGGTTGGAACACTTACAGCCACGCCATCTGATCTAGGAAGGTGTGCAGCGCCAATACCGCACATCACGGCCTTGCCCTTGATACCCTTCTTCACAGCAGCCCTTTGCGCATGTTGCTCCAGCACCTCCTTCAAGGGGACTTCCTTCTCCAGAGCAAAAGGCTTGAGGATATCACGGGGCCGCGCAAAAACTGGGACTTGAAGCTGCGATACATCAGGTTTTAGATAATAGTCTAACTCCTCTTCCGCATTCTTCTCAAGATGGCGCTGCAAAGTTAAACCGGCCATTAGCACAGCTATAGGGTCATCTTGGTCGCGCTCCAATTTCCCTATATGCGGCAGCTCAAGAACCTTCAGCCCCGCCATCGCCTCCACCAGCTCATCGTACGCCGTTGGGCTATAACCAGGAATCTCCGCCAAATCCTTCTCCAGCAACTTGGCCTCACGGAGCTCCTCCATCGCCTGCGAACGGCCACGCGCCATCGCGCAGTGGACAACCTTCCCAAAGGCCTCCACCACCTCCGCAGACTCTAAAGTACTTAGAGCTGCCAGACGAAGCCCATGGCTGACCAACCACCTGCATTCACAAAGTGGTAACAAAATAAGATAAAATGGAGTGAAGAAAACAATTCTAAAAGATAAGGTGTAAGAATACCTGCGCTCAGCAATCACAGACATGAGATGAGGATACAGCTCTTCGTCGTACTCAATGCTAAGTGCGCGCAGCTTCTCCTCATACATCACGAGCGTCTTCTCCATGCGCTCCTTGAACTCTTGCAGGCTAGCATAATGCTCAGACCTTTTTTCCTCAAGGAACGACACAGACCATGATGCCTTGGCCTTTATCTGCTTGTTGCACGCCCTCGCATGTAGCAGATCAGCCAAGATGCTCATCTTGTCCTGAGCCATCTTCTCCCCATACGCCCTTGACTCCCCGAGCTCAGCCTGCACGCCCGCCAATAGCACGCGCAGCTTCTCCAACTCTTCTTCCTTCTGGGCCAAAGCACGACTCTCCCCAACGCGCTTTCCCTTCAGCTGCGCCACCAGCTCAGCCTGACGGGCAGTAGTCGCAGCCAACTCATCAAGAAGTTGCTGCGCCTCACCACCATCAGCTGCCAAGGTATCCTCTCCCTTGTTTTCATTCTGCGGAGAGGATACTTCATCGTCCTTCGTGTCGTCATCCCTACGGAACAAAGACAGTCAACAAAAAATTACAACAAGTAATTGCAAAAAAAAAAAAAAAAAAAAAAGAGAGAAGAAATGCACACTTACAGAAACGGAGAAGCATCAGCCTTCAACCGTGCGCCGGAGGTCGAAGTTTCTTCCGCGTTCGACTCTGCGTCTTTGATGACGTGTCGACGCCTCTTGCTGGTGCCACTGGTTTCAGCCTCTCCCTTGCGCTTCAAGTTCTGCGCAACCTCTTCCCTCAACACCTCCTCAGGTTTCAGGATCCGAATACTGTCAGATGACCCTGAGCGCGCCTCCTCGCGCGCCACCTCCACTTCAGGCACCACAGTGGGCGCCACCACTACCTCTGGCGCCATACTCTGGACGGGCGTCACCACAAGTGGTGGCGTGTCCTCGGGAACAGTCGCGGGCAAAACAGTCAAACGCCCCGCGGTCGCTTCCAGCAAAGGCAGCTCTCCTTCCCTCAGAGGACGCACCCCTATGGTCACCTGCTTTGGCTTATCAAGCTTCACCACTGCGAATAAGTCCATCGCTGCACATATAAAAATGAAGCAAGAAAACAACGAAAGATTAGTTGGTAAATGCGCGAAGAAAAAGGATGAAAAACTTACAAACAATTACAAAGGATGAACACCCACCCCGGCCATCCTCACTCAGGAAAGTGGGAACCTCATCCGCTGCGCCAAAATACGCGCGACTCAATCCTACATGCACCAAAAACTCCTCCGGATAGGGGTTAATGGCCAATCGATTGGCATTTAACGTCTGCGCGTCAGCAATACTATAGGAACCGGGTGCGGGATGCCCATCCCTTGGTAAAGACGCCTGAGTATAAAACTCAAAATTGGAAGGAAAGACCACGTCGTCTACCCAAAAGAAAAATTCCCTCCAATTCTTGAGGGCGTCAACTTTCTCCGTATAACATTGAAACGCCCGTGGGCGCTTCGCAAAGGACACCCAACCGTTCGACCATGTTGAGTGGTAAAAGGAGCGGAATAAATCTACAGTTGGTTCTATCGCTAGTAAACGGCAGTTTACCTCAAAATTCGACACCTTCGCCGCACCTATACAGTGCAGCTGAGAGATGTGGAGGCGATAGTGATTGAGCAAATCGCTCAGAAATATAGATATAGGTACGCGGTAGTTAGCGTACTCGAAAAATTTCGTGTATAAACCTATCTTCCCTTCGGGGAAGTCGGCTATACACGCATCGACATCTGGCGCCTCTGGATGCACATCCAAAGGCACAAAATAGTCGGAAGAAAAGCGCATCACATCCTCAACAGACAACGCAGAGCGAAACTCCTCTAATTGAGCGACCATGTTCATCTTAAAACTAAGTGGACGCACACGAAGATTACCTACAGAAGCTCAAAGGTTTTCTAGCAAAAACGCTCTCAAAATGAAGAAGATGAATAGTGGTTGTGTGTGTATTTTACTGTGTGGTGAAAATAAAAGGGGACGACACTCTTATATAGGGTGGTAAAAACCCTAATTCACGCCCACGTGGATCCCACTCACAGTAAACGTGTGGCTAGAAGATCAAAAGGTACAACACTTTTTCCCGAATCCCAAGTGATACGTGGACACCACCCCCAATTACCGAGGTAACTATTTTGAACCTGGTAGGTGCATTGCACCTCCAAAAAGGCGGTAACAATTTGTTCATTATCCCGCCACGCTTACCGCTGCTTACATTAAGTCTAGTACCCGCGGCTACGTGCCGCGCATACTAGACTGGGGGGACATGATGACGTATAGCCTATATTTGGGCCGCAAGCCCAAATGATAGACATTACTTATACTTAAGCCCATCACGAATGGGCTACCATGACAAATGGTATGGGCCGCAGTATCAACGCTTGGGCTTATGAAGCCCAAAGGCCCAATCTAACTCACCGGATATCCGATAAGGATCATCTATTCAAGGAATAGATATCCTTACCTCGGATAAGCACCATGCGTGCGTAGAGTAAGGAGCAAGAAACACGGTTTCTTAGCCCCTATATATAGAATCATACGATTCTCATTGAAGGTACGATTCACGGAATCCCTAAACTCTTAAACCAAAACCTAAATTCGATTACTTACTCTCACGCGGGAGTCTAATCGGGGGAGACAATCCCTCGATAAGCCTAACGGTGTTGTTTATTTTCTTAGTACGCAGGTAACAAAGTGCTAAGGAACGAATTGATATAAGAGCAAAGCCCAACAATCAGGTACGCCCAACTTTTGTATCAACACATACTTAACTCACGGAAGGTGATTTATACATTATTTTTACTAGATATAATTTCTGCGCATGCGCGAGTTTTTTAAAATATTTTGAATCATATATTTTTATTTGTTAAAAAAAAATTATTTAATCTTTGTTTTGTTTGATTTATGATGTTTAATTATAGTTTTTTATTATTAAAAATAAGTATTTAAAAATTTTAATCCTATTATTATTAATTGTATCTTATCTATATTTTTTGTATTTATTATCTACTTGTGTTAATTGTATCTTATCTATATTTTTTGTATTTATCTTCTACTTGTGTTATGGATAAATATAAAATGTTACCTAATAATAAATTAATCTTTTTTTTAAAATACAATTATTACTAAATAAGGTATGAATTAATTTTTTTGAAATGGAAAATTCTCAATAGGGATTTTGTTTTATTATATAAAAGATTTGTCATCCACCACTAAATTATGCATAGCGGTGTTGTACTGTGTGCATTACTGATATGATTTAGTGGTGTATAGTCAAAAACAATTGGTGCACAAATCATCCCCTAACGTATGAAAGTGTTGAGATCAACAGATATGTTGCTATTTGGTTAAATGTGTAACTATGTACATTATATTTTTCTCACATTTCATCTTAGAAAGATTGGCTATAATTGTTGTTGTATAACTTATAAAGTGATAAACTTTTTACAATCGATTGACAGGTTTAATAATCTTTCTATATGTACTCATTCCGTTATATATTTATTGAACACATGTCTGTTTTGCTTTATCTCAAATTAATAATCCGTATACAAAAATAATATGGAATATAGATTAAGTTTATCATACTACCCTCACTTGAGGAGTTGAGGTTATTATTACAAAATTTAAAGAAGTTATTAATTAGTTAAATATAAAATTGTTATTGTGCAAAACGTAAGAGAAAGAAATTGTTGCTATTTGGTTAAATGTGTAACTATGTACAACAGATATGTTGCTATTTGGTTAAATGTGTAACTATGTACATTATATTTTTCTCACATTTCATCTTAGAAAGATTGGCTATAATTGTTGTTGTATAACTTATAAAGTGATAAATTTTTACAATCGATTGACAGGTTTAATAATCTTTCTATATGTACTCATTCCGTTATATATTTTATTGAACACATGTCTGTTTTGCTTTATCTCAAATTAATAGTCCGTATATAAAAATAATATGGAATATAGATCAAGTTTATCATATTACCCTCACTTGAGGAGTTGAGGTTATTATTACAAAATTTAAAGAAGTTATTAATTAGTTAAATATAAAATTGTTATTGTGCAAAACGTAAGAGAAAGAAATTGTTGCTATTTGGTTAAATGTGTAACTATGTACAACAGATATGTTGCTATTTGGTTAAATGTGTAACTATGTACATTATATTTTTCTCACATTTCATCTTAGAAAGATCGGCTATAATTGTTGTTGTATAACTTATAAAGTGATATACTTTTTACAATCGATTGACGGTTTAATAATCTTTCTATATGTACTCATTCCGTTATATATTTATTGAACACATGTCTGTTTTGCTTTATCTCAAATAAATAATCCGTATACAAAAATAATATGGAATATAGATCAAGTTTATCATATTACCCTCACTTGAGGAGTTGAGGTTATTATTACAAAATTTAAAGAAGTTATTAATTAGTTAAGTATAAAATTGTTATTGTGCAAAATGTAAGAAAAAGAAATCTGTAATGACGATGTTTCAATTGCATCATAAGAAAATAGATACCCTATAAAAAGGCAACGTTGCTAATTTATACTTAATCCGTCTCGAAATAAATATTCACTTTGTAAATGCATAAGTTTTAAAAATTCTCACTCACCACATTCTTAAACATTCAAATATCCTCTTCGCCCGCTAAACTCATTTTTACTTGTTAGAGTGCACGACACAAACGATTTTTCGTCTGCCATTCGTACTAATAACGGCCGAACGGTGCGCCAAACTGCACTGTTTCGTCAGTCATTTGTCCGCCGTTGTTTCCCTAGCCGTTCCACCAACAATTCGTTTTTTTATTTTTAGTGAATGAGTATTTTTTTGTGGGGTGTTTTGTGGTACTTACAAAGTGTTACTAGTTTTTTTGTTAGGATGATCTTTTAGGTATTTGTGTGTTATTAAGAGGGTGATGATGTTGGATTATATGAATAATACAAAACAATAAACATATAAACATCAAAGAGTACGCAGCGGAATAGATCAAATACAAATAATAAATTAACCGAATATAAATGGATGCGTACCTCTTTGTGATTTCTAGCAAGAACAAGAAACCAATGGAACAAGAACTATAAACCCTAATTAGGTTTAATGGTGGATCGACTAGGGTTAGTCGAATAGGGCAAATCACCTTGTTAGCAAAAGTATGCCAACACTTCGTTCTTGAACACACGTATTAGTAGCGTTTCAATAAGAAAAGCTAGGTTCTTAATTCACAAGCAATCCAAACACAATGTTTAGAAGATCGCGTAGGAACCCTAGAAGGGTGTAGTTGATCAACTAAACAAGAATGGTTTGAGCTTAGAAATCTAGTAGGAACCCTAAAAGGGTGTAGTTCGATTTCTAACTCAAGAGGAGAAAGAGAAGGATATTTGGTTTGCAAGTGAACCAAGGGATGAATGAATGAATGAGAGGAGGTCTCATTATATAGCATTCAAGAAACTTGGAGCAAAAGCCAACCCCTAACCCTAAGGAGAGGGTGGCCGGCCATGGGTCACAAAGCCCAACCTGAACCGAATTTTCACTCTTTTCAAATCAAGTCCTTCATGTTTCGTCCAACGGTCGTTAGGTACCGTTAGATGTTCATTTTGTGAATTTAATAATTATTCGTCACTTAAAACAATAATTATTAATTAATTGAAACTCATACGTAAAGTGTGCAATTCCGAAGTCTCGAGTTCGAGTCCGGTCATGATATATTAATTTATCATCCGTCAAACTAACAGATGATGTGGCACTGAGGTGACAGACAAATAATATGTTATTTGTAATACTTGTATCAAGCACTCTTATAATGCAAAAAGAATACTTATTTTATAATATTTTAAAATGAAAATATTGATATTTATTTTTGGACGGGAATATAATATCATATACTGTAGCATTAATAATTGTTATTATACATAGTCAAATAATATTATAAAAATGTTGTGCGGTTTCTGTAGCTTCGTGAATTCTTTGGTCATTTTGTGTGTGCGTGTTTGGGTGGATCAACGTGTTCGACTTTCCTATTAAGTTTCCTTTTCAATGTGTTCTTTGAATCGTGGACTAAAATTCACACTTTTATAGTTTCAAATAAGACCCTGAAGTATATAAATTTTTGCATATAAGACCTTGATATTATAAAAAAATAGAAGGCGTCTGAAATTGGCATGTGGTCTAACATGTCCACCATTAAAGGCACGCGGGTTTGGTCTCAACTTGCAACCAACCCCCACACGGATCTTCCATAGCCTTTCGTATCTACTTGAAAATGCGAAAAACGGTGGGATCACTTTGGTTTCATGCATCTTAAGAGTGCCAACCAGACACTCCTGTAATAAAATAGTTTAGTAAAAGAAATATAAACTACTTATAAGTATGGCTACATATAAAATTTTTAAAAAGGCAACAATTTTATAAGTATGGCTACATATATAGAAAATAAAATATCAATAAAATGTGAATGCAATTTTTATCAACCACAATAAAATATGTATTTCTAGATGAGTCTTTAGACATAAAAAGATATTTCGATAAAATAGATACTTTTAACTTATTTAAGATTTTTTGTTCGACTTATATCTTTCGTCTGTCATAGTCATATGTGTAAGATTAGGTCTTTTCCGGTTGTAGCTCCGCTTAATTACACAATGTAGTAGGACTGGGAGAGAAGGGACAACAGGTACTTGTTGCCAATAAACTTCTCCGGCCTTTAAACCAAGTGTAATAAATAACTCTGGTGACACTCTTTCTCTCTGTCATTTCAGCTTTTTCCCTTCAAAACTACTTCATTACCAACTTAATGTAACAAAGAGACGGACACCACAAAAAATATAACCCCACAAAAATACACTTTAAATAAAAACTCACACACACAAACATGCATTAAAGAAGGTCGATCGGCCGATCCTCTTCTCTCTTTTTACATTAGACGACGCGTCAGAGGAGAAGAGATGTAGCAAGGTGGG
Organism: Artemisia argyi; assembly: GCA_030686995.1. Taxonomy (NCBI): domain Eukaryota; kingdom Viridiplantae; phylum Streptophyta; class Magnoliopsida; order Asterales; family Asteraceae; genus Artemisia; species Artemisia argyi. Next base: position 28,911,602 of record CM060708.1, read on the forward strand.
ACGCATCGAACCACTACCACAGAAGCTGGGGACTCGTCGACTTTGCCTTTACTCGTAGTGAATAGTTTTCTTTACAAGTGTAGTCGTGTGAATAGCTTTTGTGTGGAAAGTTCCAGTTACATTTTGGGGTCCAAGCATTGTGGTGCACATCAATATTTTGTTTTTGACGTATATCTTAAAAGACTTGAAACATGTAAATTATCTTTTATGATCTGTCTCTTTACAAAACAAATGTATTATAAGAAATAAAAATTTACTTTTAAATAAAAACTTTTTTTTCTGTTAGAAAAGAAAATAGTTTTGTCTTGGCCTATATCTACGTTGTCTTGATTCAAAATAACTCTAATATTGTGTGCTTCTTGCGTTTTTGACAAAAAAGTAGTTAAAACGTGAATGAAATTGAAGATAGTTGTTGATTCTAGTTGTATGAGCAACCACAACTCAGTTTATAACATTAATAATGTGATAAACGTTACACATGCGCAGGTATGAGCACTAATTATTTGTGCTGTTTTGCATAGCACATTTTCTCATTTATTTATAGCATAAAGTTGAGCATAGAAACGTATAAAATATTCTCATCATTACGTCTCATATCTCACTATGATTATTTAAATACTTAGGATATGTAGTTTGCCTATAAAGTAACCACAAGCCCACAAATACAGGTGATAAAAGAAACAAATTTAAGGCGTGGGAAATGAGGCTATACATTTATCGATCGTGACAAACTAATGCAATAGTTTATTCAGACGTAATTCTAAAAATAGAATCTTTCGTAAGTGCATGTTTTTAGATGCGTTATTTTGACAACAAATGCTATCTACAACCGACGTCAAAAAATGTGAATGATTAATACCAACTTATACTTGTGAATTAGCTCGTCGATGAGTTTTTGCAAGCCCTAGTCAATGGTAAGCGAAATAGACTGATTGGTCGTAATCATGCCAACGAAAACATTGGCGTCGAGTTGTAATACCTACCTTTTTTTTTGTAGTATATGTTTAGTTGATATCAATTATTCATGCAAATATCTTATTGACTTATTGTGTGTGATAGCGTAACAAAGGCTATGTATAGTAATGCCTTCCTCTTGCGAATGAAACATTACTTCCAAAACTAACACAAACAATTACTAGTTAGGCATAAATTTGTCTCAAATTTAGGTTGAGAAAGTGAGATTTGTGTATGTTGTCAACCACGTGAATTTCTGTAGTCGAAATACTAGGCTGAATTTTCAAGACATCAGTCTGCTATATAATGTAAAGTCAAAAGTGTATGGTAGGATTTAATTTGCTAGTGACCCAAAATGCATAGTCAAATTAAGGAGTTTTGGCCTTTCAGGTACTAATCCGGGGTTGTTGTATTAGTTGTTTTCTATTATATGCCAAGAAGCTATTTGTGTAAACAGTAGCGACGATTAGCATGTGCAAGTGGTGCAACCGTACATGACCCCTCTTTGTAAGGGGCCTCCAATTTGATATACATTCATTAATATTTATAATTTTATGCATAAATAATTTGAATTTTTAGCTTAGAATTTGATTTTTGTTAATATAAGATACTTGAAGCAATTTGCGTAATATCAAAGAACTTTTTATTTTCCATAATATTTAAACTTTTCGCGTTTTATAGGGCCCTCATTCGTGATCTCGGACCGGGCCACCCAAATCAATAGAACGGCCCTGCGTGTAAGCAATCAACGAAACTTGGTTTACGGGAGAAGAGATTAGATGTGCTTTGGTAGAACATTTATGGAGTGTTTGTCTAAACTTATTCGGCATGTTTATGAGCTTATCAAAAAGTTGATTACACAACCAAAGAAAGGTACGAGTCTTGAAAATAGCTAAATTAGCTAAGTACGTGTTTGGTTTATGGGTGTTGAAATGGATCTATCACAATCAACTTCATAACAAATGTTTGTTTACGAGTTTAGGTATCAAAGAATCAACTCACACCCATTAAACCATTCTTCACAAAACATGTAGGTTTATTTGTATTTCGTGGGATCCACTGTTTTTTTCTTACAAATTAATGAGCCATCCTTATTTATTTACTTCATTCGTCTCAAAATTATTATCCTTATTTCTTTTTTGGGTGTCTCAAAATGATTGTTCATTATCCTTTTTAAGTAAAAACTAAAGAATATAATACGAGAATATTCTCTTTGAGTGATTGAAAACTAAAGTAGTCCCACTTTTATTAAATCTTGTGATTTATCTCTCATGACAATAATTTTGAGACGGTGGGAGTACCATTTATTTTCTTTTTACATCATTTACATACATTTATAATTTTGATTTTATTTTCAATAATACTTTTTATTTCAATTTTAGTATATTAATTTTTATTTAAATATTATTTTCTCTCTCATACTTTTCTTTCAAACTTTTTTTAAATCCGAATCCAATTCCAATCTCACCTACAAACCAAACACACCCTAACTATTTTTAAGAGTGTTTTGTGTTCCATGCCTGTGTCTAAGGAGTTTGCCAAATAGATCGATTTGAAAATGGTTTACACTCTAGCATTCAAGTGTCGTCGAATCATTTTTGCACTTCAATGCACCTTTCTGCGATTCTTAACTGCAACTCAACAAATTTATTGATCTTAATTACCATATACTTTTTTGGTAAAATGTAAAGTTGTCCATGTTCAATCTTCAAGCATGAGCAAATTGACAAAAAAGACATTGCTTTAAAACATATAACGTGTTAGTGGGATCCAAATTTATAGCATCAACGACTCTTTTATCATGTCTATAGAATTAGAATTAACTTTTGTCAAAAAAGATTTGGCAATCAATGTTCTCATGAATAGGTCAAGACGTCAAGTGACACTAAAATAATAATTTCACATTGGTTTTTGAGAAAAAAAATCGAGGACTTTTAATTATTTTATCCATATACCTTTAAGCGGGTTTATATTCTATATTCATTTAACTCGTAACCAAATATATCAAAACAACTCAGAAATATTCACATGTTACCTTATACAATTGAGTTTATAAATAGGCAATTTCAACTCTCAAACACCCAAAAGCCTTTTAGCTGTTTGATACTTCTATCGATCACCATTGTCAACTCCTGAAAACACGTTCTCAGCATTTCGGCGCTAGATGAACGAATTGACTTGAGACTTCACACATCACGACGATGATGTCAACTCATACGACCAACTTTGGTGTCGATGTATCAAATTTCATCTTCTAAAGATGGAAATATTTCAACTACTCAAAAGGGAATAAATGACTTATCTTCAAAAAAAAAAAACATATGACGTATGTAACTTACTCAAGTTTATATTTTTTTGTTGAGGTGATTTTGCATCTTTGCTACATACAATTTAATCTTTGTGCTACACCATAACATTACAAAAAAGTTTGAGTATTCACAAAAATAGCTTATAATAATCCAATGATAGCTTATATTGTGCAAAAATGTTTTCTAGTCATGTTCAAGTTCAACTTTTCAGGAATGATTTTGATAGGGGTATTTAAAACATTGGGTCGGGTTATAGAGTCTACCTTCTATGCCTATTTTTGTTGGACATCTTGTAATTACGTGTACTAAAATGAGACCATTATATTGTATGCGTAAACGTATCATGAAGGAACTCGTTATTAAATACCCTCTCTTGTTTTAATGAGACATCGCTTTCGAATTGAGTAGACATAATGATGACTATTTTGACAAATAATCGTTAAGTTATAGTTTTGTTCATGAAAACACTATGTTGTACGTGGATGCATATCAACAGGTAATAGTAAATACTACTCAATATCGATCAAGAACAACTACTAGTTTGACGAATAGCAAGTCTTTCAAGCCTAGTAAAAAGTGGTGTCATTTTACATCTTTTAAGTATGTATGCATGCGTATGTTGTCTACAATGTGAACTTTTTAGCTTGAATTTTAAAGGGTTTAGCTCGAAAAATAGCAACAAATTTTTATTTATTTATTTTTGTTATTATTATTATTATTATTATTTTAAATTCCGTTTTAATACTTGAACTATAAAAAATATAATTAAATACAATGAGCTTTCATTATAAAAAATATAATTAAATGCAACGAGCTTTCATAAATTGCTTCAATATGTACAATTTGATGTGCTGTTATGCTAAAAATAGTGGCACGTATATCAGTTTTCTAATATAACAACACATTTTAAAATGTGCATATTTGATATTGGAACACTTAAAAAAGACTGTTGCATTTAATGATATTTTTTACAGTTCACGTATCAAAATTAAACTTAAAAAAAATGTTTGTTGCTTTTTTTTTTTTTTTTTTTTTTTTTTTTTTCAATTTTAAATGAAGGTTGAAGAGTTTATTTAGTTTAATTATAAATATATATAAAAGCCAGGAAGTGACTGTAGCAAAACTGTGTTTTAAACACACCATTAGAGGACACTAATTACACAATGTGTGGTCAAAAGTGTGGGAAGATACTATTTTAAGCACTGTTCATGGGAAAGGGTAGATAATTACATTTTACTAATGAAAAAAGATGTGGTGCATAAGGCGGGAAGTCACTATTATAACAACTGTAGATTGTTAATCACTCTTAAAACCATGCTGTAATCCACTTCTCCTCAACTCCTAGAAAATTCCAGAGCACTTCCTTCTTATCAAAATCACCAGCTGATATCACAATGATAAACCCCATCCTCACAGATCCTTCTACAGTTCTAGGTCTTCCCAGAACTGATATCAAAAAATAAAAACACACACACGAATCACAACTAAAACCCTACAACTACTATCTTCCAGATACCCAAATCCCAGGTCACGCACGCACAACTTTTCCAGCGAGGCGTATCCGGCCAATTTTCTGGCAAGCCGGGTAGTTGCGAATCATCTTGCTAACTTATCCAAACGCACGTTCAACGTTTTCTTAAGGTATTTGTGTCAGCTTATGCTTCGACACTCATAGACGATGTTGTTTAATTAAAGGTAAGATTTTTCCTTAGATATAATCATAAATGTTGAATTGTTATATTTTGGTTTTTTAAATTAGTTGTTTGATTATGGTGTATTTCGTGATCATGTTGGTTTGTATTTCATATAGAGGTTGGCAATTTGGGTTAATTTGTGGTCAGTTAGAGAATGCCTAGGATGTGTTTGTTGAAATGCCAAGCAAAAAGGAAGATTGATGTAACCATCAATTAACTAAAAGGCAACGAGTTGAAAAACAATTACGTTGTGTTTTATTCATAGATTATGGTGATAATGATATGTAGCAGCGCAACATTTATGCGTTAAGTAATATTTTTCTACTAGGCATGCATACAAAAAAGCATAAAGCTGAAAAGTCATTTAATAGAACATGCCGCATCTTGATATGTTGTGCCTTTTAGAATGTCGAGAGGCGCCAAGGTTGCACCTTTTTCATCAATCTACAACTTTATTCTCAGTTTCTTAGCACCGTATGATTGCTTGGGCTGTTACTTTCAACTGACATTTTACCAGAACCTTGAAAACGTACTTTTGAATCTCATTCAGGTCACTTTAGAGAAAGCACTTCATATATGATATAACGGCCTTTATTTTTTTTCATTAACTCAATATACAGGTTTCTATCTATCCACATATAAGCACTTGCCGAGGACACGAAAGGGAAGCGTACTTATGGTTTTTTTTAAGCGAAGTTTGTTCAAAAAAAAAGGTACCATCTCATGTATCTATATTTTTCACAAGTACTTGATCTTCTCACACTTTTTTTTTAAGTATGCAATGTTACTTTTTAAAAAAGCCTAAATGTAATGTTTACATATCTTAAACAACCTAAATGTGGAACGTGTAGGCTTGGGCGTAAATCAGAAGCTGAAGATGCTGCAACAGAGGACTCATTCGGTTTGTGGGCAAATTCAGTTTGGAAAAAGGTATAAAAAAAGCTTTTCTTTCTTGACTGTTACTGCTGTATATCAAGCCTTGGCTCATGGAGGTCATTTTGTATCTAATAATCACATTACGATGCTACGAGAATGAATTTTTCTTTGAAACTGCATTTTGGGTCATATATTTTCTGTCTTCTTACAAGTAGCGCTCAAGTTTGGACACAACACTAGAACATGGTGAAATTATGGTCTTTCTCACAAGTCACGAGTTTACACGTGTGCGTTAATTTTCTAATCTATTTTAGTGAACCCAAACACTATTTTGTAGTCATTTTGTTAGAAGTAACATTGATGTCCTTTTGGTTGAACAACACTCCAGGTAGCTGTAACAGTCTATCTAAAGTACATTATAAAGGAAGCAAGGAAAGTACTATGTAATGGTATGACTCATTCAGTCACAGCCAACTCGAGTAAGAATGTCTTCTATTATTACCATAATATTGAAGACGCTATTCAAAATGCTTTATAGTTCCAAAATAAGGTAGTCAAATATCATATTTGTATAGATGTAACTAATAGCGCCAGAATTAATATAAATACTAAGCAAATCATAACTTTTAGTTGTTAGAATTTACATAATAGTTTAATACGACCAGAACATAAATAATTAAACAAGGCTAATGTATTTTGTTGGTTGCAGGATTTATAATAGAAATGATTAAAAAAGGTGCAGGAATTGAAGGAATTCCTTCTTAGGGTCAGCTCACACACGGCTACTGCTCCAGAAGTTGCTCGAGGGATTTTGAGCCGTTTGGCTCGGTTGTGTAGGAATGAAAGGTTACTTGACTGACTAACACTTTTAGCGCCCGTTTGGGATTCTTTATGTTTGACCTTTTATATTGAAGTGGTGTAAAAAGTTTTGTGTTTCGCACAATGATTTACAGCAAGGGGTCTTTGGCAACTTCTAAAACAAGAAAGCGGAAATTCTCAGAAGGTAAACTACATTCGCAATTATCTTTGTTACATATTATGTTTGTTCTACTGAATGTCATTCCTTTAGTGCAGGCCTACCACAGGGTCTCCAAAGCGATGAAGGGCACGGGTATTAGTATGATTCTATAATGGTTGATGCTACCCAAAGTGAATATTTGATATTGATAGACATTGAACTACAAGGTGAATAACATTTCCTCCGAACTGAATCGTCTTAATATTATTTTTTTTCCATTGCTGTCTTTGTTTTTTTGGAAATCATTCAATTTAGGTATGTGTTCTTGCGATTTGAGAGACCACCTTACGGATAGCCAAGATGTAAGAACGCAATCGTTATATAATTTTGAATGTGGTACGCCCAGGCCGCAGATTGTTAATGATGTTCCGGACCGCAGCGAATATAGAGAAAGATCAGGTGAATAATCCTCCTAGCTTACAACTTTATAACTATAAATGAATAATTTGTTCTATATTGTATTGATTGAAAGTTTGAATCTAAAGTTCAGTGAAGGTAAACACCATTTAATTTAAATATCCTTGATTGACATTCATTTGTGAAACTGAGATGGAAATCATATCTTAGTGATATAAGCCACAACATGCCATGTAGATAAGTAACCAATGTCTTGAGAATGTTGCACTGAAAATTAAAGTCAAAATAAGTTTGGCTAAGAATTTATCATGTCTGGACACCCAGTCAATTTGAGTCTCAGTTTCAGTTTGGCTGATTGACTCATGTTTATTGGTTTTTCAATGTTTGCAGGAGAATGGGTTAAAAGGTTTTGATAGAGAGAATACAACAGAGAAGTTCTTTTTGATTTAATCAGTTTCAGTAGATGCTGTTATCAGTGAAGTTGCAAATCAATGTCACCTGGGTTCCCAAGCCCGCGTGCAGCCCAGTGTGCAGAATGTGTGAAGGCGTACAGCCAAAGGCAGCCCAGGGAACAATGGTTCACCAAATGTCCTTCCTGTTGGAGCAGGTTCCGGTGTTAATATAAACCAAGGTAACGTGTTTGACTTACAGCCAAATTTTGTTTTTCTTTGTTGTTAAAGTTTCCGTTAACTTTTTAAACTCCTTTCAAATGGAGGCACTTCGCGATGTTCCTATCACATGGAGAACCATGCATACAGAATATGACTAGAGTGGAACCACAACATCTTGATCTTCATGGTGTATCTCAAAATCCTTTATTAACTTGCTGTTTGGATTTACATGTTACCAAATGCACGATTTGTTGATATACAAGCATATGAACCAAAATATATACGTTGGTTCATCGTTTCGCAGAATGTTGTAATGTGTAGTTGTGTACAGGTTTATCATATATTCATCTTCACCTACGTTACTGTCATAAAGTATGTACCACATCACCCCCGTAGCAACGCGCGGGTTACCCCGCTCGTTTAGAGTATAGCTTAGCATGTCCTTAAGTGGTCGCATAATCAATTGGATCTTACATGTGGGCTATAACAACTTAAAATAAGTTTTAGTTAATAAATATAAAAATCAACTAAAGAATAAAAATAAGTATTATTAATCGAAGAAACGATGCCAGAATCCAGATCCAACTTTGTTGGCATTAATTAAAATGACAAAACATACCTGTATTTTATCAGATATCGATCAAGGTTTACGTATTTTGATTGACCACCAACATGTTTATAAATAATATAAGTGTAAAATAAAAATGTCAAATGGGCTTGTCATGGCGTTTGTTGGTTGCATGAACTTCGATCATTTGTTTGTTTCGACAGAAACTCTATTTTTAGTATCTTTTATTGTTTCAGCATTTAACCTGTACCTCAGCTGATTTCACAGATGATGCCAGTTGGATGGATAACCAGTGAAACTCAAGTCTAAGCTGACGTGCAATGAACCTATCTTCGAAACTCGAAAGAATTATATCTTGTATATGTTGGTTGGATCACCATTTGAACAATTGGTCGTTCCAGGTCGGCCGGATAAGGTTGCCGAAACTACTTCTTGGTAGTATTTCTCGTTTTCGTATCGGTTGGCTTCAATGATCACGGTTACTTTTATTGATCTTGAGGTTGTATTTTGGCTTATGAGGTGGCTCTAACACGTTAGTATTACTGAATCTGTTTCAGTTTTATTTAAAGAGTTTTTAAGTAAAAATAAAAATAAAAATGTTCTTTCTATATGTGGAGATAAATAAATAGAATAAATTGTGCCTCAAGATGACTCTTATTTTCAACATGACTCAACTTTGTAGCATGTTGACAAAACTATAACTTTTTTGTAAAATGAAATTGCCTCGCTTTAAATACCGAATAACACTTGTGCCATTTTGAAATCAAACACCCCCTTTCATACAAAAACCACCAATGTATTTTAATCTCATGTATATGTAAAATTATAAATTTTTGCAAGAGGTGGATCCATGTATTATCAAGTGGTTCCTAGAAACCACCTTCGACGACGAAAACTTTTAGAAGCGATATAATTTTTTTTAAGAGCCACCTTAGAAATTATTTGAAAACCACTTTAGAATTATTATTTTTTTTTTAAAAAGGCAATAATTTTATTAAAACAAACTAGCAAGAAGCTAAAAATTACATCGATGAATCACTTGACCAACACGACCCTATCAATACAACAACCCTAAAATAAACATTGTGAATAACCAAACATTCAAAAGAATAAACTCCACCATTTCAACCCGAAAATACTAACCACTCAAGGGCAATCACCCTGTAAGAAGTATGGAACAAATGGAAACCACAACACAACCACGACCACAACTTTGACTCTTGTACAAAACTCACCGAAATCTCAAAAAAACCAATTTGAACCACTATCGAACAAGGTGGTGGCATGGCGAGATGCAGAAAGAGTTGATAGAGAAATATCGTCAATTGTTCGAGAACCACAAGTTCAAATAATAGCCCTTGATCCTTGCTAAACGACCTCATCCGTACAACGAACCATAAACACGACTTCACCCGTATACAACAAACCCGAACATCAATCCTATTACTCGAGACATCACCATCACCACGACCTCACAACCACCACGGCCTCACCATCACCACGACCTCACAACCCCCACGACCTCACCACCCTACGACCTCACCATCACCACTACCTCACAACCACCACTACCTCACCATCACCACGACCTCAACCACCATGACCTCAACCCCGACAACCTCAACCACCACGACCTCACAATCACCACTACCTCACAACCACCACGACTTCACCATCATCACTACCTCACAACCCCCACGACCTCACCATTACCACAACCTCACAATTACCACAACCTCATAACCCTCACGACTTCACCACCACCACGACCTCACCATTACCACAACCTCACAATACTACGACCTTACCATTACCACAACCTCACAACCCCCACGACCTCACAACTACCAAGACCCTACCATTACCACAACCTCACCATCATCACGACTCACCTTAGAATTATTTTTGAAAGTTAATTCACTTTTAGTATAAAATATTCTTAGACCAAATCCCAAATAGCCCAAAAAGATTAGTCCATTTAATAATTAATACTCCAATAAACATTAAAAAAAAGACATAAAAAATCCATTAATCGACAATTCTGGTCTGTGGATGGAATTAAGGAAACGAACTTGGATAGTCGACTCACTTCATCCAACAAATCTATCTGTAAGCTATTTATCTTTTAGTTTGTGATTAATTAAAGGGTATAAAGAATGCTCTGTAATGTACCACTGTATTAGTATAATTGTTAGTAGATTATTTAGATTTTAGGGTTTGTTGTTTAGGACTTTAGTCTTTAGGTTAAGATGTTATTCATCATGTGATTGTTGATTAAAAGTTTGAATGTTGATATTTGTTTTAGTGACAATGTTGAACTTCTTTACCAAAAAAAGAGCATCTAGTTCAATGTTTTATTATCGCATCTTGTTAAATTTGACCCGATCAGACTCAGAAATTTGACTAGTTGGTTGGTTGACCCATTGCAATTTTTAACTTGACCAAATTAAGGAACAACTTTTGATTTTTGGCTAAATTCGCCACTGATTTTTGCATGAAATAAATTACACCAATAAACATATTTCTTCAAGTTGATATCGATTTTTTCTCCTTTTGGAGAAAAAAATATTTGAATTTTTCGCAGTTATTAATAAAAAAGTATTACAAATTATTTAGATGTGCTACGAATTATTAAGAAAATATTCTTTCTTCCTCCCACCCTCATTCTTTCCATCGCTTATATTACGAAGTATTAAAAAAAATATTGTTTCTTCCTCTCACCCTCCTTTCTTTCGTCCTCCCTTCATCATCCTTTATTCTCCGCCTGCAACTTTAAATCTTTACTCCTTCCGTACACTTGCAAAATTTTGTATTTATTTGTCGACTTATTATTCGTATCTAATAACCTTCTTAACATGATTTATTTTTGTAAAAAAAATTTGAGTTTTGGTTAACAAAATAAATGCTTCTATGTGATTTCTATAAAAGTGACATATTTGCAAAGTCTGCAAGTAAAGCAAGTTTTTTTTTTTTTTTTTTTTTTTTTTTTTTTTTTTTTTTTTTTTGTTTTTGTTTTTTTGCTTTACGAAATCTACGAATATAATACGAGGTTATCAGAGACAAGAGGAATTTCGGCATTAAAAAAAAATAGTCCTAATTTTAACAATATATCACAAAAATGAGTCAAGTTGAAAATTAGTTTCATCTAGCTTCGTTCTTCAAGCTCCGCCCCCTTACTAGAAATATAACCTGGGAATTTCCCTAATCAGTATCAGATGTCTTTACCTTGGAGTAAATAAGTACTATCTTTAGATTATACACAACTATGAGAGGTTAAAGGAAACACTAATCCAACATAAAAACACTCGTTTTCTTGGCATTAGTAAGCTCAAATAGTCGAATTGGGTCGATAATTTGGTAATAAAAGGGTGTGTAATTAATACACACCAAAATCCCCCCGACTAAAGTATTGTCGTGTCCTCACGCAATGTGATCAATTCACGTTCTCGAGATAAATAATTTCAAAACTCTTTTTACTAACTTTGAAAAGTAGCAAGGCGGTTCGAAAGAAGTAGTAAAATCATTTATTCCCGAAAATGCTCCGTTTTCCAAAAATTTTCTTTTTATTCCTATATTCCACTTATACTTTCTATTTTTGGATTTTTTCTCATTCATACTTGTGACGGTTTGTTGAACTTTCATTATTTTGCAATAATTATTAAGGTCAACGAGTAGAAACACTTCTATTTAAGAAGCGACCATACGGATAAAAATTCGTCATCCTTGATTTTTCACGAGTCCCCAAACTAAGCGTACAAACGAGATCACAGCTTATCTACAAATTAGATGCTAACACTACTCATAACAGTTACTGGTGGAAACTTCTTACTCCCATTTCCTAGGTTTTGTATCTCAATATTTTATTTTGTTAAGAAATGAATTGCTTCATATTTTCTCGTTTCGATAATTTTTAAGTCCGATAGTGATACCTAAGTTAAAACGATAAATAGTTATTCATTTTCTCTTAAGAACCACTGCAATAGAAATTCGGTCCACATCAAGGAATTTGGGGTACATACAATATAAATGATATAAGTTGCGGAATACGATCACGTGCACCTCATGTGACTGATTACTAATCACTTATCACATGCACCTCACGCGCCAACAACTTATTTACATACATAAGCTCTTATTCAATAATACTTCAACTTTCACTTTTTTCATATTTTTGATACTTTTTTCTTTCTTGACTTTTTTTTTTTTTCTCAATACATCAATGGAAGCTTAACGGGTAGCTCCAAAACCACATAGATAATCAACTTTTGACTTTTGATTTTTTCACTTTTTTGGCTCTTATTTTTGGTGTTCCTTGATATGTACCCAACTTCTAAAGCAAAAATTCTCTTAAGAAAACAAAAAACTAAATATTATTCAAACCGAAATACCACTAATTAACCTAGAACATCTATTATATATTGGTGACGTATCTGATGGGAGTAAAAAGCCACAAGTACCTCTTATGAGCTCTAAAGAGAACCACTACTCCATGTTTAGCATCTAACTTCTAAATAAACTCTATCATTTCTCGCTCTTCGCAATTTAAGATTCCAAGTAATGAAACCAGCGAATACTTAGCCGATAATCAGCCACGCATATATAAAGTCAGTTACGGAAACTTGCAAATTCTAGAAGAAGAATTCACGTTTTCTAGCTCCTGATGTAAAAGACTAGCGAAAGCTTTTAAGCTGCGCATGTATAAAGTCAAGTACGGGAACTTGCAGATTCTTAAGAAAGAATTTGCATTTTATAGCTCCTTGTGTACAAAACTAGCACAAGCTTATGTGATCATCATTGGTTAAGGGAACAAGCTAGGGCTCAACACGCCCGGTCAAGTCAAAATATTTATTCCTACTCTCGCCAGCAAGAAAGTCAACAAGGTGTCAAAACACTTATTCAAACTTTATTATATTTTTGCACAACTTTTTCAACTTTTTCACATTTTTTTGGTACTTTTTCATTAAAATTTTTGAAATTTTTCAATTTTTTCAATTTTTATATTTTTGGTGGAAAAAACGGAGTTGCAAGAGTACACGACTTGTGAAAAATGCAAGGTCAAAGTCGAATCGAAAATTCACCCTCCCCCCGACTAGAACGAAACATTGTCCTCAATGTTTTAATGGGTTAAGGCAATCCTAACAAAATTCTAGGCCGTTTATTAATTATGCCAAAGAAAACGTTAGTCGATAAGATTTAACGGATATAGGATTTCCAAATAGCACCGATGAATGAGACTCCAAGTGAAGAGATAACGAGCACGAGAGTCATCTTAAACCGCGGACAATCCTAACAAACATCACAAACAACCACGGAACACAAGAGTAGAAGAGGCACCCCCTCCTCACATTAGGTGTTAGAAAATAGACATATAAGAAGATGAAATTGGATAAGCATGGGTTGCCACCCACGAAGCGCTTGTTTTTGTTCACCGAGTCACATGAGCTTGACTCGATCCCCGAATTCAATTGTCCTTGGGGAAAGTTTGGAGATCCTGGACTACCATAGTCGGTACATCCCCTCCAAAGTAGTGTTTCAACCGGTGACCATTCACCTTAAAATTGGGATCATCTTGTTGAGCTAACTCAATGGTTCCATAAGGGAAAACTTGGGTTATTGTGAATGGTCCAGACCAACGGGTTTTAAGCTTACCCGAGAATATCTTTAACCGAGAATTAAAAAGTAGCACTTGATCACCAACGTTAAAAACGCGGTCTTTGATCTTGGCATCATGAATTCTTTTTGTTTTCTCTTTATAAATCAAAGAATTCTCGTAAGCTTGATCACGGAGTTCTACTAACTCATTCAATTGAATTTTTCTGTGATCACCCGAGGTTTTCAAGTCAAAGTTGGCATGTTTTAAGGCCCAGTAGGCCTTGTGCTCTAGTTCAATGGGCAAATGACAAGCTTTCCCGTAAACCAGCTTATATGGTGTACACCCAATTGGGGTCTTGTAAGCGGTCCGGAAAGCCCAAAGTGCATATTCTAATTTGTCGGCCCAAGAGGCACGGTGTTCACCTACTGTCCTTTCAAGTATACGTTTTAAACCACGATTGGAGACCTCAACTTGACCACTCGTTTGTGGATGATAAGCCGTGGAAAGACGATGTGTGACACCATATTTAAGCATAACTTTCGCAAATTGATCATTGCAAAAATGGGTCCCACGATCGCTTATGATAGCTCGAGGTGCACCAAATCGGGCAAAGAGACTCTTTAAAAACTTAACAACCACTCGGGCGTCATTGGTGGGGAGCGCCTTCGCTTCAACCCATTTTGATAAGTAATCGACGGCCACGAGGATATATTTGTTACCCCTAGACGACGGGAATGGCCCCATGAAATCGATGCCCCAAACGTCGAAGATCTCACAAACTTGAATCGCATTTTGCGGCATTTCATCTTTTTGAGAGATTTTCTCTTGACGTTGGCAAGAATCACATGTTTTCACCAATTCATGGGCATCCTGATATATCGTCGGCAAATAAAAGCCGGAATCGAAAACCTTCTTAGCGGTGAAATTGGCACCATGGTGTCCCCCCGTGGGTCCACTATGACATGCCTTTAGAATTTCAACGGCATCCGTACCGTGAACACACCGCCGGATCACTTGATCCGCACAGACTTTGAACAAGTAGGGGTCGTCCCAAAAATAGTGTTGTACATCTTTAAAGAATTTCTTCTTTTGTTGGGACGACATCCCTTTCCTAATGAAATTCCCCGCATGGTAATTCGCAAAATCGGCGAACCATGGGGTACTTTGGTCAGTTTTGGTCACACTCCCAAGTGTCTCGAGAGGAAAAGCATCATTAATTTCCTTATTCTCGAGAACACTTTGATGGGGGTTCTCAAGTCTAGAAAGGTGATCGGCAGCAAGATTCTCAGCTCCTTTCTTGTCACGTATTTCGACATTAAATTCTTGGAGCAAAAGAACCCACCGCATTAATCGTGGCTTAGCGTCTTGCTTCGCCATTAAGTACTTTAGGGCTGAATGGTCCGTATACACTATGCATTTTTTAAGTAGCAAATAAGACCTAAATTTCTCAAAAGCATAGACGACCGCCAACATCTCCTTTTCGGTGGTTGTGTAATGATGTTGGGCGTCATTCATGGTCTTGCTTGCATAGTGTATAGGCTGAAAATACTTGTTCTTACGTTGCCCCAGAACTGCACCAATGGCATAATCGCTTGCATCACACATTAGCTCAAACGGTAAGTTCCAATCGGGGGCAACTAAGATTGGTGCCTCCGTTAACTTCTTCTTTAAAACATTAAATGCATCGATGCATTCATTCGTGAAGTTAAACGGAGCATCTTTTTCTAAAAGGTGGGTCAGAGGCCGGGCTATTTTGGAGAAATCTTGAATAAATCGTCGGTAAAAGCCGGCATGACCAAGGAAACTTCGAATTCCTTCGACGGTAGTCGGGTGTGGTAATTTAGCAATAACATTGACTTTTGCCCGATCCACCTCAATTCCAGATTTGGATATCTTATGGCCGAGGACTATTCCCTCTTTAACCATGAAGTGGCACTTTTCCCAATTTAGAACTAAATTAGTGTTTTCACACCGAATTAGCATATTTTCCAAATAGGAAAGGCAAGAGTCGAAAGAATTTCCATAGACGGAGAAATCGTCCATGAACACTTCCATGGTTTTTTCAATCATATCGGAGAAAATGGCCATCATACACCGTTGAAACGTGCCTGGAGCGTTACATAAGCCAAAGGGCATTCTACGATAGGCAAACGTTCCATACGGGCAAGTAAAAGTGGTCTTTTCTTGATCCTGGGGATCAATGGGAATTTGAAAGTACCCAGAAAAACCATCAAGAAAACAATAGAACTCATTTCCCGCTAAACGTTCAAGCATCTGGTCAATAAAAGGAAGCGGGAAATGGTCTTTACGTGTCGCATCATTCAACTTTCGATAGTCGATACAAACTCTCCATCCGGTCACAAGTCGAGTCGGTATAAGCTCATTATCGTCATTCTTCACAACAGTGATTCCGCCTTTCTTTGGCACACAATGAACCGGGCTAACCCATGAACTATCCGAGATCGGATAAATCATTCCAGCGTCAAGGAGTTTTATAACTTCCTTTTTGATCACTTCATGGATTTGTGGATTAACCCGACGTTGTTGCTGGACAGAAGCTTTGTGATTATCCTCAAGAAGAATCTTATGAGTACAAAATCGAGGGTCGATTCCCTTAATGTCGGATATTTGCCAAGCAATCGCACTTTTATGCTTCCGAAGCACATCTAAGAGTCGTGACTTATCCTCATCTTTAAGACCTTTTGATATTATAACCGGTAATTTATCATTTTTTTCCAAGTATGCGTATTCGAGATGAGGAGGCAAATCCTTGAGCTCGAGCTCCGGAGGATTCTCAATAGACGGCTTTACTTCTTTTACGTCTGCCATTTTTAAATCAACCGGAGGGGAAGAAACAATCGGTCTTTCATTTAACAATTTTTCAATTAATAAAATGTCCCCCTCCGGATCAAAGTTGTTATTATCAAGTTCCGGTGAAAATGATTCATTTGCAAGACAAGCATTGATTTCTTCCCAAGCGAGATCACTTCCCTCAAACGGAGTAAGGGAAGGGGAAGAATCGGAGACGATCGGTTCAAAAGAAGGAGTGGGATTGCCACTCGAAGCATTATCGGTAAAACCAAGAAATTCTTGAGCATACTCCTCTGTTAGTTCATCAATAACATCGATACGGTTGACGGAAGAAACATCATAATCGGAGGAGTATCTCGCGGTTTGATCAAGGTTAAAAGTGACGGCTTCGTTTCCAACACGTAAAGTAATCTCCTCGTCATAAACATCAATTAAGGCACGACCGGTCCTTAGGAAACCTCTCCCGAGAATGAGAGGAACCCGTGGATCGGCATCGAAATCAATAACCACAAAATCCGCAGGGAAATGAAATTTCCCAACATTGACAAAAATATCCTCAGCTATGCCAATTGGACGAGACGTAGATCGGTCGGCAATCTCGAGGGTCATAAGTGTCGGTGTCAAGTTAGGAAGAGACAACTTTTTCCAAATCGACATCGGCATAAGGTTAATGCTAGCACCAAGATCGGCCAAGGCGAAGCATTGAACCATACCCGGAAAATTGCACGGTATAAGAAACTTGCCAGGGTCTTCAAGCTTTTCGGGTAGCTTTTTAAGAAGAACCGCTGAGTAATTCTCGTTCATTTGGGTTCTCGACATTTCAAAAAGCTTTTCGGGTAGCTTTTTCGAAAACCGTTTCTTTCAAAACCACTCGCGATGGGACGGGAGAAAAGAATGGATCTCTCTTCAACAAGCAATTAAATGTCTTAGCTTCCGTATTTCCCGCTTATTCGGTTGTAGTAATTGAAATAGTCCGATAAACAACTAAATCACGTTTTCGTTATATTGCGAGACTTATTTGGTTTACAACGCCCTTTCTTTCGATCAAGTCGAGGCTGTAACTTTTATTATTTTTTTGGTATTTTTGAAAACACTTTAGGAAAAGTGTTTTTGATTTTTCAATTTTTATAGAAATATATATACAAAATAGAGGAAGACTTAACAAAACACGATTTTCAAAAAGATATTCAAAAATTCACTTCGACCTTCCCCGGAAGCGGCGCCAAAAATTGATGTGATGTCAATTATAAGTAATTTATATTCCGAGGAAAATACTTGTGAAAGTAATTCCCGGGTCGTTCTCCCAACGAAGGCTCGAATGGAAAATTCGAATTATCGGTTTGGGAATCGTGTAGTGTAAGTGAATGGTGAAAGAGTGATAGAGTGAAAATAGCAATCAAGGAATTCAATTATTCACAAACAATGATAACGCATGCAAAGAGTATAAGCTAATTATGCACCGAAATGAAAAACGTAAAAACAGTAATGCAACCGTAAAATTTAAAACGTAACGTATAACAAAAAATGACCCGACGAACTTGGAAGTATTTTCTAAAAACTTTAAACTACTAAAAAGAATTTTAAGAAAAAGAAAATTATTTTTTTTGAGTTTTTATTTATTTTCTAGAATTAATTCTCTATTTTTGTAATTAAAAATGAATTAAAAATAAGGAAAAATAGAAAATTAACTTTGAAAAATGAAAATTAAATTCTAAAAATTCTAAAATATTATAAAATAAATTATAAAAATATTTTTGTATTTTTCAGAACCTTTTTTTAATTTTTTTTCTTGATTTTTGCTATTTAAAACTATTTAAAAATTGAATAAAATTCAAAATAAAATAAGAAAAATAGTAAAAAGCTTTGGAAAATTCTGGAAAAATTCCAGAAAATCTAAAATTATAAAGAAATGTTGCAGAAAAATTTTGGATCAAAAAGAATAAGCAGAAGTGCTTAAACAAGCTTAAACAGCTTATCACAAGTGCTTATTTATAAGCACTTGTGAATAGAACTTGATGAAACTTTTTACACTAACTAAAAATGATGTAATGAACTCTGATATGAAAGATAAGGACCAAGTTATAGCTCAGAATTCCACATATACACAAATTAAAAGCAATAAGCTATGAAAATAAGCACTAGGTGAATGCAGAATAAGCACAAGCATACTCAGAAGCTATCAAACCAATTACAATGCTAGAACTACTCAGATAAAGCACAATTCACAAGTTAAAACACAGAAACAAGCTCAAGATCAAACTAGCAGTCTTCCAAAAACAAACAGTCCTTGATTTTAATCTATGAACTACAAGTCAGAGATCACAAAACAACCAAGAACTTGGATCTCTAAACCCTTAAGCTTATCTAAATCAAACTTTGAAAACTGATGCACACCTGTGGTGCAGGGGACATATGTATCAAAACAGGCTACTTCCAAACCAAATTTCAATAAGCTGTAAAACTTCAAATCCCAATTTCCTTTTTGAATTTTGTTCTCCTACTACCAAACTTCTAACAATAGCTTTCTATTTATATTTCCAATTAATTTCTAAGCCTACAAGAAACCACTCAGTTAAGACCAAAAATTAGTGTATGAACTTTTTAACTTTTTTGTAATTTCTACCTAGTTGACTTTATTGAATTTGAAATGATTCTAGATGCTAATAAATGTAATACTAAGCTGTAATGAACTTGAATTAAGCTACCTTACTCTAAATTGTACTTACAAATCAAATTATTTAATCTAGAAACTGATTTAAGACAAAGAAAAATAAGTAACAAATCTACTTGTGACTTCTGTTAAACTACTGACCTATTTAAAACAACTAAAAGATTACAACCTACCTAATTGAGTTATTAATACAACTCAGCCTATCTGTCTAACTCTTAAGCTTAACCAAACAATTATTACCAAACACCCCTAAATGAAACTGTCTCAACCAAAACTCACAACAGTTCCCAACAGATATAGAAATTAAGCAACTCAGACTAAATCTCATGCATTCTACAAGCATATAACAAATCAGATCCACATAAAGATAGAAACTCAGCTCTAACATCAAACTCAACCACAACTACTAGTATACAAGCTGAGACAGAAGATCAACTAACAATTATACTATTCAGATGCACAAATCTCAGACTACACACTAGTTAATATCAATAGTATAACTAACACAGAACTTCTAATGAGCAATTCTAGAACAGATCTAATCTATCCAATCTACTATCAAACAACACTAATCTATGATCAATCAAGCACAAATTCAAATAAGCAAATATGAATAATGAAACAGTATACTACTATAACTATTAAGCTAATCCTATGCTACAAACGGAAATCAATAAAGATATTACCACAAGCTCTCCCTCAGCTAAACAGAGGGAGTTCACTTAGCAAGCCTATCTTTAAGATAGGCTGATATCTTGTTTTTCTGAATCAGCTATCAACACACCTCAGCATCATTTTGAAAACCCCAATTCTGAATGAAACAGTACCGTAAACCTCCAACTTTCTGAGCTTGGATACACTAAATAGAAGATTTTTTTTTGGGTAAAATGGTTAATACACCCTGGCAAAATTCATTACTCCAAAAAACGTTGAGGTACATAGGATGAGGGTGATATCCCTCACCTCAGTCCCTTAGGACACTTACAGACTCGAATATAAGAATGACAAATCATTCTTATAACTTACAATAAAATGAACCTACCAATAATGACCAAAGTACATAAAACATGACAATCCTACTCAAGAAAAGCACTTGAGCCTTCTAAATCACTATGGCGGTCCACCTTAACTTCCATGAAGAATCCACGTATAATCATCCATGCGATCTTCAACATATGCACAATCCAAACCAAATCCATTTGCGTCTTCTATTAGTATTATACAAGAAGCATAATCTAATAACCTGATAAGAATGTAATCCGTAGCAAATCAAATTGGAATCATAAACATGAAGAAACCCATAAACAAATTTCCCCGCCTCCAAGTGCTCATACCATGTCAAGTCCATTTGCAGCTTCTATTAGTATTATGCATAAACATAATCTAATAACCTAATAAGAGTGCGATCCATAGCAAATAGAATTTGAGAGAACATGATGATACAAAGGGTTTTGAACAAGACCCTTCAAACTTAACTTCCAATACTAAACGAGATAGCAGCAGATTCACAAGAAGTATAGGTTTTTGAACAAGGTTACCGACAAACTTGACTTACATCTCTCTAAACCCACTTCAATCATTCGAACTTCAATAGTAGTACAAGCCGTAGCAAACACGACCAGGATAACAAGTATATCCACAATCCGACCCATAGTCACGATCAGCAATAAACGCACCATCATGATAAATAACCAAAACCAACAAGTTTTGATTTAAGCATTAAGACCATCCCCAACAGATATGATCGACCAAACAATAATCCGTAAGCAAAGATCGATTATACCCAGACCATACCAACGATCGAACCATGAAAAAATAAACGATTTGTAACAAATCGTCAAGATAAGAATGAAACATGTCTCGATCTGAAACAGGCCAAAGAAAATATATAGCAATGATAGCGCACCGACCCACGATCATAAAACCTAACTGGAATAATAAACCCAAAGAATCGATCTGAGTCGCTTAGGGATTTACTACACCAAATCGTACCAATCAGCAATGACAATTGTTACACCGACCCACTTTGAATAAATAAATAAAATTAAAGGTCGGTTAACATGCAAATTAATAGAATTCTTAAACAACAGACCCACGATGGTAGCAATTGTAAGAATAATTTAATAAATTATGCATGTATGTAACAATTTCAATACAAAAACAGGACAACAAAGTGGATATAGCAAATAATTACCACCGACCCACGATACAGTTGACCAATTAAGAATAACCTACCCACAATGTGAAAAGATTAAAGAATTAAAAGGAAAAATTGAATCGTGGGAGGGATTTGCTAGTTATCGCCGTTTTCGCTAGAGAGAGAATCGTAGTTAGGGTTTTTTTAGCCTTATTACTAAATAGAAGATGAATTGTACTAATTTTGAAATCTGAAATACTGATTTACAACTATTTTTTTATTATTTATTTTTTATATATATTTTTTTATATTCTATATTTTAAAGAAAAACTTTACTGAATTGATGATATGAAATAATAAAACTTGATTAAGCTAATTTTTTAAAAACAAAAGAAATTAATAAAGAGACAAATAAGCAGATACTAAGTAGTAGTAAGCTAGTTATAAGCTGAGATTATACTAAATAGACAATAGAAATTTAAACAATAAGCTGAAAATTTTGAAGAAAGAAATACGAATTTTATTAAAATCTCAATGAAATTGTTACATTTACTAGTCTAGGTACATTTAAGCGGCATAACACTAAACTAAAATCTACTCACTGAAAGCTAAAAAACTACACTATTTATAGGAAAAGAGAGAGTGAGGGGATGTGATTGCCATGCTGGCAATCCGAGCCACAATTGTGCTTCTTTCAACTCATATCAGCCCTTTGATCCTTTTGTGCTTCTTCCAATCAATTACAACCCTTAGATGAGAATTTTAGACGTGGCTTGACCAATAATATTGCTCCATCTGTCCCCATTTGAGTGTCTCATTCTTTGACATGTGACTCAGCAGAATCCAAGGAGAGTGCGTGACGCATCTCTTCCAATCTCTAGCTGCCAACTGTCCTTATAGCTTCCAACATTCTCTCTGACACACTTATTGCACGTGGGAAGACCCTCTAGAAGCTCCAATCATTAGCATTTATTACTTAATTGATGTGGTGAGAGATGGTTCGAGCCAATTTTGGTTCTATTGGTGGCTAGGGTTCTTTGGGTTCTGGGTTTGGGAATTGGGGAAGAACAAAAATGGTGCGGGGTTTAGTTTATTATTGTTTGACCGGTGGAACTTGGGCTCGGGTCACAATAGTTTAGGTGATGGGCTTATGGTATTATTGATGGACTTGGATTATGGATATGTGCATTGGACTTTAATAAATCATGGACCAGGCTAGCGTTTTATTTTCAGATTTTTGGTAAAAATATACAAGGACCATATATGTAATCTTCCAAACTCCAAGGGCTGAATAGTAATTTCTTCAAAATATAATCCAGGGACTAAACTTGCCAAGTCTGAGTAAATGAAGGACTGAAACTGACTCTTGGATCCCCGGCTTTGACTTTTTGACCAACTTCAACTCTCGTGCCCGTTTTTCCGGTTTTCATGTGATTTTTCGTCTTTTTATGATAAATCCGTTCCTGCACATTCACAACATAAAAACACTCGTTTTCTTGGCATTTGTTAGCTCAAATAGTCTAATTGGGTCGATAATTTGGTAATAAAAGGGTGTGTAATTAATACACACCAATGTACCTATTTAATGTGAATGTTTAGTGTTTTGAATTATTAGTTGTAAATTACAATTATTTTGTTGAAGAAGTATTATAACATACTTTCCATTGATTATGTTCAATTTTAATTGTGTTTTTCCAAAACATTAAAAAAAATTAGGGGAAATCACCTTCATGAGTTACTTATCAGGTATTATGAACAAATTTGATTTATTAATTACCTTTCCTTAATTTAAATCCCATAGTAGTGACTGATAACAGGATTAGGATTCTTTTAACGTGTTTTTTAATAACCAATCTAATTGTCTTTCGATTCAATTTTTAAAGAAAGGTACACGATTTTTGTTTATGTTATTTAATTTGAACTTATATTTATATTTATTTGGGTTTTTTTTTTGTTTTTTTTTTTATATAATTTTGTCTTTTCTTTACAGGTTGTTGCGGTACCCAGATAGATGATGATTTTGGCAGTTTCTACACAACAACGGGTAACTTTTTGTAAACTATAGTTTTATTGATATGGGTTTTAGTATGTTAATAGTATAGTATATTTTAGTTTGGTTTTATGAGTTTTTTTAGTTTTAGAGTTTCATATTGGGTGGATTTAGTGATTAGAGTTGGGTTAGTCTTAAATCAGTTGTATGTCATTTGTTTGTATATGCATACCAAGTGTT
Organism: Artemisia argyi; assembly: GCA_030686995.1. Classification (NCBI taxonomy): domain Eukaryota; kingdom Viridiplantae; phylum Streptophyta; class Magnoliopsida; order Asterales; family Asteraceae; genus Artemisia; species Artemisia argyi. The sequence continues at coordinate 28,935,431 of CM060708.1, forward strand.
CGATGTAATGTCAGAATGAAAACACGTGTTGTATTATATGTCATTTTCAGGAAAATAAACTATAAAATTATGAGGTTGGTGTAACACCCCCTAATTTGTAACATGACAGCGAAATAGTAATTAGGGTGTTACGGTGAGGATCGAAGTCATAATGATAGAAAACGGCTCGAAAGAGACGTTTTAAATATATAAGTTCATTAATAAAAATTCAAATACAAGAGGTCACTATCAGAATATTATAATAAAAGTCTTGATGTTTTAAACTGAATAAAACATCTTTTATTTTACACCATTATTTAGATAAAGTAGATAAGTTTTGAAGTTTTCCGCCCGTTCCATGCTTGCTTCCCCTGCTAAATACCTGAGATACATGTTAAAAAGTCAACAAAAATGTTGAGTGATATCATAGAGTTTGAATTTAGTAATCATTTTGATACACAAGTAAGATTGTATTGGAAATACAATCAGTTAAAAATTGATATTGCAGTATATATTGCTCTAAGTCTCATGACACGCAAAACGTTAACAAATACCGTAAAAACGGAGGTGTTTATCAAATTAATGATAATTTTGCCCTCGTGTAATAGGTGATTTGCCAATTCCTATTTTTACTCAAATATAATTATCACGACTAATACGACTAACCACATGCATAATGGCATTCCGTCAAGTATTAATGGGACCGGCTGTCAAACCTTAAATAGATCTATTCATTATATTCGCGTTCACATAATAGTGATTAATGGCTCATGATCAAGGGTCTTTTGGCAATAGGTAACTTAGGCATATATCAAGTCAGGAAGCATACAGAAAATTACTTGTGATCTGTTTATAACATGTATCCCCCTCACGGAGTTTGAAAATAGTAAATGTGAGGTTATGACTCACCTTGATTGATACTGAAATGAAGAAAATAAAGTTGGATGAATTTATGATAACGGCTCCGAAATACAACCTGATAAATAGATTTATCTGATAATTTGACCAAATACTATTTGGTAAATATGAACGAATAACGAATAATAATTATTCGTTATGACGAATAGTTGATGTGCAGTGTAATTTTTATGATATGCATGATATGACAAAATATGTTATTTAAATTATCCATCGAAGTTTTACCTTTTTAATCGTAAGTAAAAATATTAATTTTTGTGATATCGTTATATATTATTAACGTTGCGTTAAATAATATATATATATATATATATATATATATATATATATATATATATATATATATATATATATATATATATATATATATATATATATATATATATATATAACTAGAATGAAAGTTTAAATGCAATACGAAATAAATTTACGAAAATAGAAAATAAATAAGAATGTTAAATAGAATATGTTTAGTCCTTGTCCTTTTCCAATTTTACCATTTTTACTCTAACGACGTTTGCAATACACCGTTAGTCCTTTTTATAAATAAATTACAATTATAGTCCTCTAATTGTCCAATAGTCAAACTTAGGCTTAGAATATTAACTTTTATCAATTTTTACCCTTATGGTTCTGATTTTACAGTTTTAGTCCTTCTTTTCAATATTTACAATTTTAGTCCTTCTAAGTGTCGTCGCGTTACATTTTTAGTCCAAAGTTACAAAAATGATTATAAAAATTTATGTGGCTTATTAACTTAATAATAAGCTTATTTTAACTGCTTATTTGTTTAAAAGCTTATTTTTTTAGCTTATGGGCCTTTAACGAATCAATTTCAAGGCCCGTTAAGATTTTTAGAGGCGAGGGCATGGAAATTGTTTTGGGCCTGGACTTGGACTATTTTTATGATTCTAAAAATGTTTCATATGGGCCCAGTGGGCTTATGGATCGTTAATTCTTATTGGGCTGAGTATAAGCCCAAATGAAAAATATTAAGTTTTTAACTAAATTTGGATTTGAAAACTCTTGTGATTGCCGATTCAAAATGGATTAATTTGTGTGTCGAAACGTGAGTATTTTTACAAGTTATATAAATGAAAGTGGTAGTTTTCTAAGTGGTCTATTGAGTCGTGTAAAAATATGATATGCTTATTACGTGATATTTCAAATTATACGTGTGTTTCGTAGCATGTTTGGAACGTTTCTATATATATGAAAAGACATAGAATTATTTCTAAGTGTTTATATGATTTTCATACGTGTGAGCATGGTTCAAAATATGTTCATGTGATGCATGTAACGTTGAAACTAATGTGAATTATGTGTGCTACGTGACTCCTAGGCCTTCCAAGATAGAGGCTAGCCACGTTTGGTGTTCTATATGACAATATGTACATGAAAACAATACGTAAAGTAATATACGATCGATAAAATGTAAACATGGTGCATGAACTATTTTTAACATGTGAATTAGATGGAAATGAGTGTGAAACAACTTACAACACCCTTTAGGTGGTAGAGAGTCGAGAGTGGATGGATGGAACACAAGGAAAATCACGTTTGACGTATAACCCAAATAATATACGTATAACTTAAACCCAATAACCCTTTCTTGCGTCCAAACGAGATTGCAATCGACTTCTAGCTTCTAAGGAATGGTTTTTAGAAAGAAAGAAATATTTGAAGGTGTATAATAATTAAGAAGAACGGGTGCATGCATGTATTGTATATATGGTGTCATTTTATCACACGTAAGTGTGAAACTTTCAAAGAAACCACAAGTACTATGCATTGTCAGTAAACATAGGTTCTAGGATGATTTATATACTTATAATATGGATTGAGAGTGCATAAAATAAGGGAAGTGTCTTGGTGAATCACAAGGATGTCGACCACCTTTTAATTTCATACACGATTTTGTATAATCTTGTACTACTTGATTATACCTGATCATAGATGACATTTAAACATGAAAACATGTTAGAAATGTTATTAGGAACTCGTAGGAACAAACGGGAATCAAAACGGTTAAGATTTGAATTATATATGAATCGATTGACTTGGATTTTCGTCAAACACTTTGCCCCTTAAAAACGTATCAAACGTCGCCCAATGAACTTGGGATTTGACACACTAATAGTTGGCTAGGTGGTAAACGAGATGGTGTAAAAATATATATGTGTCGTGTGTAAGAATCGTGAATACGCCAGGTGTTTTGGAGGCTTGAAACTAGTTGATTAGGTGAAATAATAAGAATTGGAAATTGGGCTTTGGTCTTGGGCTTATGAATAGTGAACGTGGTGTTGGGCTGAAAAAATGATTAAGGGCCCGTTTGGATTATAATTGTGATTAGGAAATTTAATTAAGTTTAGGAAATATAATTAGGATTAAATGAAATATTTAGGTTTCAAGTAACGTGTCGAGGATTGATTCCGTCATTTCGTGAATTATATTATTTTGTGATAACGACAAAATAATATAATAAGAAATTTTTACAAGGTTCTACAGTACCCACTTGTCATTCTGAATTTCGTCCCGAAATTCGATTTTAAAAAATCTAACAAGTGCGTTCTATGAAAAAAAATGTGGATATTTCTCACGGAATCTATCTTCTCTTTCCCATGTGTAAGTTGGTCCTCGCTTTGAGTCCCATCTAACCTTTACAATGGGGATACGATTTTGTTTCAGTTGTTTTATTTCTCTATTCATTATTTCCACAGGCTCTTCTGTGAACACTAGTTTGTCATCCAATCTAATCTCCTTTGGTGGAATAACGAGAGTTTTGTCAGACAAACATTTCTTGAGTTGTGATACGTGAAACGTAGGATGTACCCTACTGAGTTCTTCCGGAAGTTCTAACTTATAAGCAACTGGACCAATTCTCTCCAGAATTTTGAAAGGTCCAATATACCTTGGATTTAACTTTCCACGTCTTCCAAAACGGATCATTCCCTTCCAGGGAGAAACTTTCAACATGACTCTGTCTCCTACTTGAAATTCCATAGGCTTTCTCCTGACATCAGCATAACTCTTCTGTCTGTCACGAGCAGCTTGTAAGCGTTGCTTGATTTGGAATATCTTCTCGGTCGTGTCATGTATTAGCTCTGGTCCGGTGAGTTGCATATCACCAACTTCTGTCCAACAGACTGGTGATCTGCACTTTCTTCCGTAAAGTGCCTCAAAAGGTGCAACCTTTATGCTGGCATGATAGCTGTTATTGTAAGAGAATTCAACTAATGGCAAGTGTTTATCCCAACCTTTTCCGAAATCAATCACACATGCTCGGAGCATATCTTCCAAGGTTTGGATTGTTCTTTCACTTTGTCCATCGGTTTGCGGATGATAAGCGGTGCTCATATCTAACTGAGTACCAAGAGATTTCTATAGAGATTCCCAAAATCTTGAGGTGAATCGGCTATCTCTATCAGAAATAATGGATATCGGAACTCCATGTCTAATCATAATTTCCTTAAAATACAACTGAGCGAGTGTTTCCATCTCGTCAGTTTCCTTGATTGGTAGAAAATGTGCAGACTTGGTTAATCGATCGATGATAACCCAGATTGTGTCTAATCTGGTCGAAGTCGTTGGTAATTTGGTAATAAAATCCATGGTGATTCGTTCCCATTTCCAGACCGGAATTTCTGGTTGCACGAGTAATCCTGATGGTTTCTGAGTCTCTGCCTTTACTCTAGAACATGTTAAACATTTACCAACATACTCTGCGATATCAGCTTTCATATTTGGCCACCAATAATTCTTCTTAAGATCTTGATACATCTTATTGGAACCGGGATGAATAGAATATTTGGATTTATGAGATTCATACATGATAAGGTCTCGAATACCTCCAAAGAGAGTAATCCAATATCTTTCCTTAAAACATAACATTCCATCATTTCTTCTCACAAATTCTTTTTCATTATTTGGTATTCTGTCAACCTGATCTTCAGGGTTTGACTTTCTGTCAATTTTCTCATATTGTCGATTTTCTTCTTGGAGAGCTTCTGTTTGAGCTTTGATGATTTGAGCTGGAAATGGCGAATGAATTGTCATTCCTAGAGATCGAACTCTAAGAGGTTTAATTCTGTCTTTTCTGCTCAACGCATCGGCTACAACATTCGCTTTACCAGGGTGGTAACGAATTTCATAGTCGTAGTCGTTGAGTAATTCTAACCATCTTCGTTGTCTCATGTTCAGCTCCTTCTGATCCAGTATATGTTGAAGACTCTTATGATCGGTGAAAACCGTACACTTTGTACCGTATAGGTAATGTCTCCATATCTTAAGAGCAAAAACTACTGCTCCTAATTCTAGATCATGGGTGGTATAATTTTCTTCATTCTTCTTTAGCTGCCGTGAAGCATAAGCTATGACTTTGTCTCTTTGCATTAGTACCGCACCTAAACCATGATGAGATGCGTCACAATACACGACAAAGTCCTCATTTCCTTCCGGTAATGCTAATATTGGTGCTTCACAAAGCTTCTGTTTCAACAGTTGAAATGTTGACTCTTGTTTCTCTTCCCAGATATACTTCTTGTTCTTCTGGGTGAGTTCCGTCAAAGGTTTTGCAATCTTTGAGAAACCTTCTATAAATCTCCGATAGTAACCGGCGAGACCTAAAAATTGACGAATTTCGGTTGGAGTGGTGGGTGATGTCCAACCTTTAACTGCTTCTATCTTCGCGGGATCTACATGGATACCTTGGTTGTTGATGATATGGCCTAAAAATTGAACGGTAGAAATCCAAAAATCACATTTGGAAAACTTGGCGTACAACTTTTCTTTCTTAAGTAACTCCAAAATAATCCTTAAGTGTTCGGCATGCTCTTCTTTGTTGCGTGAATAGATTAAGATGTCATCAATGAACACAATAACGAATTTATCTAAGTATGGCTTGCATACTCGGTTCATTAAATCCATGAACACTGCTGGTGCATTGGTAAGACCAAATGGCATTACTTGAAATTCATAATGTCCGTACCGTGTTCGAAAAGCTATCTTGGGAATGTCTTCTTCCCTGACTCTTAATTGATGATATCCTGATCTTAGATCGATTTTTGAGTAAACACTAGATCCTTGTAATTGGTCAAATAGATCGTCGATCCTTGGTAATGGATATCGATTCTTCACCGTGAGTTTGTTCAACTCTCTGTAATCGATACACATTCGGAACGTTCCATATTTCTTTTTGACGAATAGGATTGGTGCTCCCCAAGGGGATGAACTTGGTTGGATGAATCCTTTATCTGATAGTTCTTTCAACTGTTCAGATAATTCTTTCATTTCGGAGGGTGCTAATCGATATGGTGCTTTTGCAACTGGTGCTGCTCCAGGCACTAAATCGATGCAAAATTCTACTTGTCGGGTTGGTGGAATTCCAGGCAAGTCTTCAGGAAATACATCAGAAAATTCTTTTACAACTGGCACTTCATCAAGTTGTTTCTTCTTTTCTTTTGTTTCTCCTCCCGTTACTTGAATTTGGAATACATGGCATCCTTTGCTTATGTATTTCATCGTCTTGGCGTACGAGATAATATTGAACGAAGTTTTAGGTTTATCACCTTGGATGATTAAGGTTTCACCGTTGAGTAGAATTTGAATGACTTTCTTGTCGCAAATTATTCTGGCACGGTGTTTAGATCAAGGTTGTCAGGATCGCGATCCTGATCGTAGGATCGTACGATCCTACGATCCTACATATAAAAAAACAAGCAGGATCGTAGTAGGATCTTAATTCTATCAGGATCGGTATAGGATCGTAGGATCGTACGCAGGATCGTAGGATCGTAAACGATCCGATCCTACTACAAGCCAATGTTTTTATCTCGAGAGGAGCAAGATCGTTATAGGATCGTAGGATCGCACACAGGATCGTAGGATCGTGAACGATCCGATCCTACTAGAAGCTCATGTTTCTTATTGTTTTTTCTTTTATCATTCATTTAAATTCATTTATCATATAAAGTATTCTATAAAAGTATAAAACTACAACTCTTATACAATAATATAAATATTTTCATAGGATCTTACGATCCCGATCCGATCCTACGATCCCGATCTTGTGAAGCCGAAAACGATCCTAGGTAGGATCCCGATCCTGACAACCTTGGTTTAGATAACCAATCCATGCCAATGATGACGTCAAAACTTCCCAATTGGATGGGCATGAGATCATTGAGGAAAGATTTACTTGGAAAAGTTAAGGTGCAATTTTCGATTAAGGTATTGGTACTTAGGATATTTCCATCTGCTAATTCTATGTCGTAGATAGTATCTAGTTCTATAGGAGTAATATTTAGAATTGCGGTAAACGAAGTAGACACAAAACTTTTATCTACTCCAGAATCAAATAATATCCTAGCATCTTGTTGATTTAATAGGAACGTACCCGTAACAACATCAGAATTCTGAGTTGTGTTTCCATCACCGAGTACATATGATCTTCCTCGGGCAACATTATTGGCATTCTTCGGACAGTGAGTTCTGTAATGTCCAACTTCACCACAACCATGGCACTTTACTGCTATCGGTTGTGTGTTGGCTCCAGTTGCTCGACAGTCCTTTGTCATATGACCAATTCTTCTGCAGTTGCCACAAGTAGACTTACATGATCCGGTATGATGCATGTTGCACTTGTTACATGGGGGTAGAGTTTCGGCATAACCTTTACTTTCTGCAGGCACTGCTGCATAAGCTCTGGTAGCTTCTTGTCGACGATTCTGCTGCTGATGATGATTACTACGGTTCTATTGTTGATCTCTGTTGCAGTTGTTGCTTTGATTGTTGTTGTTGTAGCTTCTGTTAGCACTGTAGTTATTGTTGTAGCTGCGGTTGTTGCCATTGTTATTTTCACGGTTGTCAGCACTTCTCTTATGCTCATTGATCACGGAGGTAGAACCTCTTTTGATCACCCGGGTCAACAATCTCTGGGCAAGTCCCATAGCTTCTTCTACCGTCTGTGGGTTCGATGCGGTAACATCCTCTTCAATAGATGGTGGCAGTCCTTCCACATATTTCTCCAATGCTTTTTCAACATCGGGTACTATTGTTGGGCATAACACCGACAACTCTAGAAACTTTCTGTCGTATGTCTTCAGATCATTGTACTTTACTACTAGCTGATGAAATTCATCCTCTAGTTTTCTGATCTCTGTCCTGGGACAATACTTCTTAAGCATTTTATTTTTCAACTCATTCCAGGAGAGTTTGAAAGCTTCATCCTGACCCATAGCATTCGCGGTAGTATTCCACCACGATAGTGCTTCTCTTTGAAGAGCTCCTATAGCAAATGTAACTTTGCTATCTTCAGAACAACCACTTCTCTTGAAGACTGTCTCAGTATGCTCAAACCAATGGGCCATTTCAGTAACTCCTTCTATTCCTTTGAAATTAGTTGGCTTGCAAGTCATGAAGTCTTTGTATGTACATTTACGATGAGTAGATGTATTAGCTTCATTGTTTGCTCCGTTGATGTTATTAAAACGATCAGCTTCACGAGCTGCAGATATACCCTCAGCAATCATCCTTTGAACCTCAGTAGGTGTCATGATCACTTCCGGGTTGGAATTTTCGCTACTTGCATGCTCCATTTTTCTATTGAAAATACAAAAATATAGCTTTAGAATTTTAAACAATAATTTTGTTTAAAGGATCTTGTGAAGTAGGGAAATGAATATTTATGAGTTCTAACAACAATTGGGCACCATATGTAGTTTTTATTTCGATACAACAATCCTAATTATTCCGATATGTTAGATGCATTATTAATACACATGAACAACCATAAGCATAAATTAACATTTGTATATAGTAATATCACAACCAACAACATAACATTAATAACTTGATCAGTTGAGTTTTCATAACAAAACGATACAAGATTCTTTATTAATTGCCACATGCGGCAGGCTTAGATGCCTCATTACTAATACAAATACTAACTGCCTCTAATGGTTAGGTAGGTCCACATGTCCTCCCATCTCTAAAATCTGAGTTCAGAGATCCTGCATCACGGTATGGTGTTGAATCTGCATATCTCCTACTAGGTTTTCCAATGTATCTGCTCTTCGGTGTGCTAGCCGGGCTTCCCAAGTACGGTTATGTCCCTCTCTTCGCAATGATATCGCGAAAGAGCGTGTCTCGGAGATATCTGAATGTATCTGAGCTAAACCCTGCTGCAACTCTATCTTATTGGCTATAAGGTTATGTAAGGTATTGTGGATAGTATCCGAATGGTCAAATGATGAATAATCAATCATCTGAAGAAGTGAGTCTATCTATTCTTCGTGATGCTCCAAACGCGTCACTACTACAGAAGGTGAAAGAGTAGGGATGATTTCCATCCTAGCACTCTCGCCAGTATCATAGATATGAGCTGGGGGAGTAAAACCAGGAGGATATGGTAATGATGGTGAAAGTGGATGAGTCGATTCGAAAATACGAAGTCGGCTGGAAGCGAGTATATCCTCTTCAGGAATTTATTCTCTATGGTGAAAAGTATATGGATAAGTTTGGCTAAAAAGATTGAATAGATGATCGGGTGCATATGAATCAAATTCATGATGTGGTAATGGTATATGTGTTGGTAAAACCAAAACATCAGGATTTCCAGGCGTTGTTACAATCTCGTCTTGCTCGAATGGTTTTGTTTATTGGGAAACAGCGTCAGGTACTAAAGTAGAATGAAAAACAGGCGGCGTAACAGATGCGACGGAAATTTCAGACTCGGAGTCTGATATACTCATATTGAAATAATACTGAAATAATTCGTAAATAGTGCAGAATAAGAATTTATTATTGTCAAAGAATGTAAAATTCTAATATACCAAGATTAAAGCATCATAAACTTAATGATTAACTTACTGAGTATGGTAGCAAGCAGGCACGGCGGGCGAAAAATAATATGGTGTAAATTTAATTTATTTGAAAGTGTGGTTATAGTTCAATGTTTGAAAACATTTGGTTCTCTATAACTATGTCTCTTATGCCAATCTGTAACACCCCCTAATTTGTAACATGGCAGCGGAATAGTAATTAGGGTGTTACGGTGATGATCGAAGTCATAATGATAGAAAACGGCTCGAAAGAGATGTTTTAAATATATAAGTTCATTAATAAAAATTCAAATACAAGATGTCACTATCAGAATATTATAATAAAAGTCTTGATGTTTTAAACTGAATCAAACATTTTTTATTTTACACCATTATTTAGATAAAGTAGATAAGTTTTGAAGTTTTTCGCCCGTTCCATGCTTGCTTCCCCTGCTAAATATCTGAGATACATGTTAAAAAGTCAACAAAAATGTTGAGTGATATCATAGAGTTTGAATTTAGTAATCATTTTGATACACAAGTAAGATTGTATTGGAAATACAATCAGTTAAAAATTCATATTATATATTGCTCTAAGTCTCATGACACGCAAAACGTTAACAAATACCGTAAAAACGGAGGTGTTTATCAAATTAATGATAATTTTGCCCTCGTGTAATAGGTGATTTGCCAATTCCTATTTTTACTCAAATATAATTATCACGACTAATACGACTAACCACATGCATAATGGCATTCCGTCAAGTATTAATGGGACAGGCTGTCAAACCTTAAATAGATCTATTCATTATATTCGCGTTCACATAACAGTGATTAATGGCTCATGATCAAGGGTCTTTTGGCAATAGGTAACTTAGGCATATATCAAGTCAGGAAGCATACAGAAAATTACTTGTGATCTGTTTATAACATGTATCCCCCTCACGGAGTTTGAAAATAAGTAAATGTAAGGTTATGACTCACCTTGATTGATACTGAAATGAAGAAAATAAAGTTGGACGAATTTATGATAACGGCTCCGAAATACAACCTGATAAATAGATTTATCTGATAATTTGACCAAATACTATTTGGTAAATATGAACGAATAACGAATAATAATTATTCGTTATGACGAATAGTTGATGTTTAGGGTTTTGAATGTTTAGGGTTTTGAATTATTAGTTGTAAATTACAATTATTTTGTTGAAGAAGTATTATAACATACTTTCCATTGATTATGTTCAATTTTAATTGTGTTTTTCCAAAACATTAAAAAAAATTAGGGGAAATCACCTTCATGAGTTACTTATCAGGTATTATGAACAAATTTGATTTATTAATTACCTTTCCTTAATTTAAATCCCATAGTAGTGACTGATAACAGGATTAGGATTCTTTTAACGTGTTTTTTAATAACCAATCTAATTGTGTTTCGATTCAATTTTTAAAGAAAGGTACACGATTTTTGTTTATGTTATTTAATTTGAACTTATATTTATATTTATTTTGTTTTTTTAATTTTTTTTATTTTTTTATTTATTTTTTTTTATTTTGTCTTTTCTTTACAGGTTGTTGCGGTACCCAGATAGATGATGATTTTGGCAGTTTCTACACAACAACGTGTAACTTTTTGTAAACTATAGTTTTATTGATATGGGTTTTAGTATGTTAATAGTATAGTATATTTTAGTTTGGTTTTATGAGTTTTTTTAGTTTTAGAGTTTCATATTGGGTGGATTTAGTGATTAGAGTTGGGTTAGTCTTAAATCAGTTGTATGTCATTTGTTTGTATATGCATACCAAGTGTTCGATGTAATGTCAGAATGAAAACACGTGTTGTATTATATGTCATTTTCAGGAAAATAAACTATAAAATTATGTTGAAATTATGAGGTTGGTGTAACACCCCCTAATTTGTAACATGACAGCGGAATAGTAATTAGGGTGTTACGGTGAGGATCGAAGTTATAATGATAGAAAACGGCTCGAAAGAGACGTTTTAAATATATAAGTTCATTAATAAAAATTCAAATACAAGAGGTCACTATCATAGTATTATAATAAAAGTCTTGATGTTTTAAACTGAATCAAACATCTTTTATTTTACACCATTATTTAGATAAAGTAGATAAGTTTTGAAGTTTTCCGCCCGTTTCATGCTTGCTTCCCCTGCTAAATACCTGAGATACATGTTAAAAAGTCAACAAAAATGTTGATTCATATCATAGAGTTTGAATTTAGTAATCATTTTGATACACAAGTAAAAATGTATTGGAAATACAATCAGTTAAAAATTGATATTGCAGTATATATTGCTCTAAGTCTCATGACACGCAAAACGTTAACAAATACCGTAAAAACGGAGGTGTTTATCAAATTAATGATAATTTTGCCCTCGTGTAATAGGTGATTTGCCAATTCCTATTTTTACTCAAATATAATTATCACGACTAATACGACTAACCACATGCATAATGGCATTCCTTCAAGTATTAATGGGACCGGCTGTCAAACTTTAAATAGATCTATTCATTATATTCGCGTTCACATAATAGTGATTAATGGCTCATGATCAAGGGTCTTTTGGCAATAGGTAACTTAGACATATATCAAGTCAAGAAGCATACAGAAAATTACTTGTGATCTGTTTATAACATGTATCCCCCTCACGGAGTTTGAAAATAAGTAAATGTGAGGCGATGACTCACCTTGATTGATACTGAAATGAAGAAAATAAAGTCGGACGAATTTATGATAACGGCTCCGAAATACAACCTGATAAATAGATTTATCTGATAATTTGAACAAATACTATTTGGTAATATGAACGAATAACGAATAATAATTATTCATTATGACGAATAGATGATGTGTAGTGTAATTCTTATGATATGCATGATATGACAAAATATGTTATTTAAATTATCCATCGAAGTTTTATCTTTTTAATCGTAAGTAAAAATATTAATTTTTGTGATATCGTTATATATTATTAACGTTACGTTAAATAATATATATATATATATATAACTAAAATGAAAGTTTAAATGCAATACGAAATAAATTTACAAAAATAGAAAATAAATAAGAATGTTAAATAGAATATGTTTAGTCCTTGTCCTTTTCCAATTTTACCATTTTTACTCTAACGACGTTGCGTTACACCGTTAGTCCTTTTTATAAATAAATTACAATTATAGTCCTCTAATTGTCCAATAGTCAAACTTAGGCTTAGAATATTAACTTTTATCAATTTTTACCCTTATGGTTCTGATTTTACAGTTTTAGTCCTTCTTTTCAATATTTACAATTTTAGTCCTTCTAGGTGTCGTCGCGTTACATTTTTAGTCAAAAGTTACAAAAATGATTATAAAATTATATAAAAATTTCCGTGGCTTATTAAGTTAATAATAAGCTTATTTTAACTGCTTATTTGTTTAAAAGCTTATTTTTTTAGCTTATGGGCCTTTAACGAATCAATTTCAAGGCCCGTTAAGATTTTTAGAGGCGAGGGCATGGAAATTGTTTTGGGCCTGGACTTGGACTATTTTTATGATTCTAAAAATGTTTCATATGGGCCCAGTGGGCTTATGGATCGTTAATTCTTATTGGGCTGAGTATAAGCCCAAACGAAAAATATTAAGTTTTTAACTAAATTTGGATTTGAAAACTCTTGTGATTGCCGATTCAAAATGGATTAATTTGTGTGTCGAAACGTGAGTATTTTTACAAGTTATATAAATGAAAGTGGTAGTTTTCTAAGTGGTCTATTGAGTCGTGTAAAAATATGATATTCTTGTTACGTGATATTTCAAATTATACGTGTGTTTCGTAGCATGTTTGGAACGTTTCGATATATATGAAAAGACTTAGAATTATTTCTAAGTGTTTATATGATTTTCATACGTGTGAGCATGGTTCAAAATATGTTCATGTGATGCATGTAACGTTGAAACTAATGTGAATTATGTGTGCTACGTGACTCCTAGGCCTTCCAAGATAGAGGCTAGCCACGTTTGGTGTTTTATATGACAATATGTACATGAAAACAATACGTAAAGTAATATACGATCGATAAAATGTAAACATGGTGCATGAACTATTTTTAACGTGTGAATTAGATGGAAATGAGTGTGAAACAACTTATAACACCCTTTAGGTGGTAGAGAGTCGAGAGTGGATGGATGGAACACAAGGAAAATCACGTTTGACGTATAACGCAAATAATATACATATAACTTAAACCCAATAATCCTTTCTTGCGTCCAAACGAGATTGCAATCGACTTCTGGCTTCTAAGGAATGGTTTTTAGAAAGAAAGAAATATTTGAAGGTGTATAATAATTAAGAAGAACGGGTGCATGCATGTATTGTATATATGGTGTCATTTTATCACACGTAAGTGTGAAACTTTCAAAGAAACCACAAGTACTATGCATTGTCAGTAAACATAGGTTCTAGGATGATTTATATACTTATAATATGGATTGAGAGTGCATAAAATAAGGGAAGTGTCTTGGTGAATCACAAGGATGTCGACCACCTTTTAATTTCATACACGATTTGTATAATCTTGTACTACTTGATTATAGCTGATCATAGATGACATTTAAACATGAAAACATGTTAGAAATGTTATTAGGAACTCGTAGGAACAAACGAGAATCAATACGGTTAAGATTTGAATTATATATGAATCGATTGACTTGGATTTTCGTCAAACACTTTGCCCCTTAAAAACATATCAAACGTCGCCCAATGAACTTGGGATTTGACACACTAATAGTTGGCTAGGTGGTAAACGAGATGGTGTAAAAATATATATGTGTCGTGTGTAAGAATCGTGAATACGCGAGGTGTTTTGGAGGCTTGAAACTAGTCGATTAGGTGAAATAATAAGAATTGGAAATTGGTCTTTGGTCTTGGGCTTATGAATAGTGAACGTGGTGTTGGACTGAAAAAATGATTAAGGGCCCGTTTGGATTATAATTGTGATTAGGAAATTTAATTAAGTTTGGGAAATATAATTAGGATTAAATGAAATATTTAGGTTTCGAGTAACGTGTCGAGGATTGATTCCGTCATTTCGTGAATTATATTATTTTGTGATAACGACAAAATAATATAATAAGAAAATTTCAAAATTTTCCAAGAAAATGGGAATTAATAACGATAACGAAAGATTATTTATTTTATTAACGATATAATTACAAGAAATTTTTACAAGGTTCTATAGTTGGTTACAAGCCATTGTTCTACGCTGTGACATATAAATCGATTGAGCTAAGGAAGGTAGAAATTGAACGATTAAGCCATTAAGAAAACACTCGAAAAGGTATGATATTAACTAGAGGTGACAAGATGGGTGGGTTCTTAATGGGTCTAAAAGTGTAGTTTGTGTAATAAAGACCTCTCTTTTAAATTTTATAAGTATATTACAATAACTAATATCACCTTATTCATGAATGACAAATTGAAATTATTTTATATAGAATCCTCCAATTTTTAACCAAGGTTGTGATGGAACATCAAAACAAAGTTTTTTTTTTTTTTTTTTTTTTTTTTTTTTTTTTTTTTTAGTTAAAATTTGACCCATTGTGGTGTATGATTCATGTTTTGCTTTTCTTTTTTGTCTACATCAGCTTTTCCTTATTAAGATGACGGAAGTCATAAACAAGTTGACTACAATACATTAAAGAGTGGTTTACCACTCACTTGCCAAAGACACATGTAATAGTGAATGTTCATGAAGTTCAACATGAATATGTGATTCAAATCCAAGTGTATTTATGATGTACTACGTATTAGTTAAAGTTCGTACTAACTTTCGAAGGTGCAAATCATTTTTCTTTTTGGTGTGGCATTTTCTTTTCATAAAGTCATGTGCTTGCTAAATTAATGGTTTCACCTCACTTTATGTGTTTGCTTTGTTTTTATTTCAGCTTCCATAATTTATTCTCAAGGGCTTTCAACTTCACAAGTTCAGGTACTATTACACTATCGTATATGCCTGGGTTCATATTTTTTTTTTCAAAACTAATAAATATGTTTCATTTTTTTATGATGATGTCATATGCGGTCGTTATTTTCATTGCACATATATGTTCTTACTTTATTAATGAAACTTTTGCTATACTAAATTTAAGCTCATATGTATGAAAAACGGCAAAAGAAAATTATTGCAATGTAATTTAAATGATCAATCATCTAATAATGAAAAAGATATGCAATCACCTATCCATTTGATAGCCAAGGCCAGTCATTCAACAAGATACAAATTAACCCTCCTGAACGGATTTTTGTCGACGACAGTTATATGTGGATTTGTCGAGGCTACATCAGCTCATGGTCTTAAGATACTTATTAAGGAGCAACAGGACTTAGCCACCTAACTCTACCAAGAATATTGTTCACTAAGATATATCTAATAAATAGAACTTGCTCAGGTTTTTTATAAACATGTTTATATCAAGAGTACATATAATTTACAGAATCACGTTTTACCTATGTTGATATGTTATGAAATGTTGCCTTTAGTTATCTTACAATCTAATTTTTGATTATGTTATTCACAACTTGGTTAGGTACGGGAAAATCACATCTAAGAAGATATGTGTGCTTTAATACGTTGAAGACATGTTATGATAAGTTTATGAATGGATGAGTTAAGACATTTTAAAGGTCTTCATAGTGTTTGACATTCATGAATTCAACTGATCATGGAGTCTCTCTTATGATATTCACGGCTTACCTTTCATGCATGTTAGCTGAAGTAAGTATTCTATTCTATAGTAGTTATAGTGCATTTTGGCAAAAAAAATTAATGGTGAAAATTTTTGACCAGTTTCTCTATAAATTGGTTGATTTTGGCTATGATTATCTCTAACGGGTCAAACGGGTTCTACTATAAGATTGAATGAAAATGATACGGGTCAAATGGGTCAAAATTTATTTAAAGTGTTACTCCAAAATTACAATCTAAAAAAGTCAGTTCATTATCTATTTTAGACGAACTTTTTCCTTTTTCTTTAAGGGCTGTTTTAGGTTGAAGATTTAACCGCAGGCAAGAAAGCATTGGCTGATGTTGGCTCAACGGAAGATGGAATGGAGGATATTAATAAAATGAGATGTGGCGTTCTCAATATATCCGGTATGGGTGGTATGAATTATATTTCCAATTTTCTATTGGATACTTATACGAAATTGGTGTACAGAAAAGAAGAACTTATATATACGCAGAAGTTTGGGCAAAAGCTTTAGTTCTGATGCGTATGACATGACACAACCTCACCCTGAAGGTAAACCAAATGTACATGTACCTTTTATATATTTATGACATATGAGCAATATTATCTCAGCAATGGGTCAAATGGATGAACTATTGTTAGGTAGTGACATCCTATTATGCATTGAAAATGTAATATCACAATCCAAGTTAAGGATTAATTTGATTTTCAAATTCATGTTACATGAGTAGATACTTTTGGGTAACTGTTCTAAACACGCACTACTTTGTGTACAGATACTTTTTTGTGTTATAACTATATTTTTTGTGCTACATGAGTAGATACTTTTTTTGTTATAACTATAGTCAAAAAAACGTACGGTAAAATAGTGAAAGGTTATATTGACCATGGAAGCATTAAATATATATTAACAAATGGATACTTGAATCTCAGCAGTTAGAATCTAAAACCGAATTAGTTGACAATTTTGTTGGTCATGGTATTGTAAATGTGCATGTGAATATTGGGTTATTAGAAAAGGCACATGGCGTTCTTGATTAAATGAATGTGCAAGGTGGATTTGTTGAGCTTGGAGTTTATTTGTCAATATTGAAGGCTTACGGTAATGAACATAGAACAACAGACGCTCTGCACAGTTAGTATCTGAAATGTGTAGTTTAGGGCTCGAGCTCGATGTTAGGAACTTTGATACTTGAATAGATGTGTTTATGTTCGGTCAAGACTTTTTTTTTTTTTTTTTTTTTTTTTTTTTTATCTTTTTAGAGACATTATACTGTTTTTTATAATCAGGTCTAAGCTGAAATGCGTGTCTTATATATTCTCATTGTGTTGCTTATGACTCAAGTATTGCTTTTTTGGGCAAAGCCTCTTATCATTAAATAGTTTAGCTATGTAGTATATTGTCACATACGTAATTATCATAGTGTGACCGGGCGATGGAGGTCGGCAACAACAATGATCTTTTATGAAAGTTGCATGAGCCATTAAGAGGGGATTTGTAACAACAGTGACCACAATGTCCTATGAGGTTAGTTTTGCTCATAATTTTTATTTCCCATTTTCCTTTGCTCGTAGTGTACCTATCTATTATTTTTCATAAAGATTTGCATACAATTTTCGCATTTTCTATCAGTTTCAGTGTTTGTTTTGTAAACATGTCCAAATATATATTTGTTTGTTGTATTATTCCACCCATTCCAAAAGGATGAGCATATCACTTATTCTAAAATTGTTTGTTTGCCACAGTAGTGACTTTTTTATTTTGGCATACTTTCAAATTATACATACACACACATAAAGATTTAATCTGGTGCTAAAGTAGTGACTTTCGTATTTCAGCATACTTTCATATCTATATAAGTAAATTTGAAAATATAATAATTTTCTACATCCAAATGGTAAATAGAGTGCGACACTCATCTAAAATGAAAAACTGACTTTAAGCACAAACTATTGAATTATGATATCTATATAAGTAAATTTGTTGGTGTCAAGTGTTCTGCATCATTGTAGCTTTTTAGTGAATCTTCATGGGATTTGATTAAGTTTAGTAATAACAAGAATGTAATTGATCAGTTTAATCAAATCTTACTTATGTTCGATTAGATGTATTTTTAGTATACTCTAATGTAAGAACATGGATGGTTTAGTGTTTAGGATGATTTTAGTTAATGTTTTCTAGTGAGAAGTTAGAGAGAGAGAGATGAAGTTGAGAGCCTTTGAGAGAAACTAGAGAAATGTTAGATTAGAGTGAAAGGTCCAACCCCTTCCAAATACTTACAACCAAACGCCCCCTGAAACGGGCTGTGGAGCGAGCTGACAGTGGGTAAAGACCCGACCCAACTCCACAAATACTAACTAATACTAAACTACGTTCTAACTAATATGATAAATACTATGAGCTACAATATCCTAAACTACACTCGGGGTGACCGAGTCTTCATATGAATAAACGTATTCCTAACAATCTCCCCCTAAGAGAGGTCACCCCGGAAAATAAATATTGAATCATAGCATTCAAGTCTTGGACGACATCTTTGTAGCTCGTAGCCTTTTGATTCTTCATAGTTGAGATCTTTGTGCTTTAAGCGGTAGACTCTAGATGACTTGTTCAATGTGATGGATGATATTTGGGAATTATGTTGGGAATTCTGCTAAGAGAGAATTCTGCTAAAGAATCTGCTAATGGATTCTGCTGAACAATCAAAGTTTCAACAAGGTTTTTCACTAATAAAACAATGATCCTCTATGGATCTCTATTGCTTCCTCTCAAAATATTTTTCCTGGAGTGTTTTTCTTTCAAGAAGCGTCCATAAAATAAAAGCCTAGTGTTCCTTTTATACACAAGGAACCCTAATACAATAATAAAATATAAAATAAATGCATATCACTACCTAAAATAGCTCATGCATATCCTAACAAACTAATAAATAACACGGAATAACTATATCCGTAGAAACATAATATGCTGAATCTCTACTTTAGCAGATTCACTTCTTCAGCAGAATCTGTCTCTTCAGCAGAATCCATCAGCAGATTCTTCAGCAGAATTCTCTCTTAGTAGAATTCCCAACAAATTACTTCAAGTTCATCATCCAAATGAGTGTCTGAAAGTCATCTTTGAGTAGTAATGTCTCTCTGTGATAGGAACATCTTTGTGTTGGCATGCTCACACTTTTCAGGATCATGATCTTCTGCATCAGAGTTGTGGAAGCATATGTGAGGCCCAATCACTAATCATGATTTCTTAGATTGTGATGTCGAAGTGTGAGCATGTTTTGACGGATCAGTATCTTTTCAGCAATCAACCACAACTGTCAGAAATTCCTGCAAGTAGACAGTTAGCAACAAATCATCTGGTACTTATAGGTTTAGAATTAGATATTGTCAACAGCATAGTGTGAAGACTCCTTCTAATCCTTACCAAGACCGTTCCCAATCGGTAAACCCTGTGAGGATTTACACGAACTACCTAAGTAGATCAACGAATGGGTGAGTTGCTGGAGATCACTCCACGACTGTTGACCGTTTGTAACCATCGCGATCACTAAGCGTAATCCACAAGGAATTACCTAAGTGACCTGCTTTCAGGGTTGCTTGATGTTGACCCTGGCAGGAATTTCCATTCAATCACTGGGAGTTACAAAAGCAACATCCCTCATAAATGTTCTGGCAAATTGCTAAGATCTGCGTAAGACTCATAAGTTTACCACTGGTGTCCTTAATGTTGAACAACCAGGGTAGAAGTAGCACGTGTTCCTATGAGATCTTTTTATGCATCTCGAGGCTCTAGACTTAATAAGTGCATTTGGTTTTCCTATGCGGAGATTAGGGAGAGGTCTCCTGCTTCTATATCAACCATCTATAAGAGATAAGTTGATAGATTACACCGATTCCCCGTGAGATTGAAACAAGTTCTTTTAGGAGAACTTGAGTGGCTAGAAGGTTTAGTGCAGTGCGTCACTGGGTCCATGACGTCTTGTCTTCAATACCAATGTCGCCTTAGCAACCATCAGTAGATTATGAATTGAACCCGGTTTCTGTCCTAAGGTTGAATAATTGGAGGGCTATTTATTTTCACCCTTTCTCATTTCATTTCTTTTTAATTCTTCAACCCCTTCTTTCTCCATTCTCACATTTCTCCTTTTTTCCATAGTCATACCTACGGACTTACTAATACTATCTATTTGGTATTGTCCATGGGTAGATCCCTCCGGTTCTGGCGGATCATAGGACGGTTTTCCTAACCTTAGCCACCTTATAACTTCATGACTATCCTATGTTGCCATTCACCAAATCATTGAAAATTCTCTCAACGTGTTTATGATTGAGAAATTCATTTAGTTAACATGTTGAGAGTTTTGACATTTTCAAATGCTCCCCCTTAACATGTGCTCATATGTTTTGATTTGAAAATTTGCACATATTGGGAAGAGTTGCACTTTTTGAATTGATCCACCTTAAGTGAATATGAGCGGGTATTCGAGACACGCTTACATCACTAGTTAGACTAGCTTGAAGTTATTACCCGGCCCAATCAGATTCACCAAAGGTTTCTCGAAACGGTACATTCTACTCAAACAAGTCCTTTTCGAGACATGCTTACATCACTGGTTAGACCAGCTTGAAGTTATTACCCCTCCAGGACTAGTCCTTTCGATTCAAGACAATTGTGTTTCGTCAATTCATGAGTCAAATTTGAGTCTCGATCTCTTAAAATGCAAGGATCCTTTTTCCACACGTCATTTGCTCCCCCTCAATATGTGCATTGATGTAAAAGAGTTTAGCACATACGGGAGAGCATACATTTGAGTTCAAAACATCACATTTTAATTAGTTTTTCATATTTAAATCACATCTTCTCCCCCGATCAAAAATTTCAAACCAATTGAGATTTGTGATCCCAAGTGATATAAATAAGTTTAAAGATTTTGGAAGAAAGATGTGTTAGATTTAAGAATGACTGATTTTGAGACGACATTTTAGCTCCCCCTCAAACCTTGAGGGAGTATGTTATGTGTTAGAGATGATGAGTTTATAAATAATTTTGAGTTTAGCGAGAAACTCATGAAAAATTCATATACTAACACATAACAATCACACTTAATACACTGTATTTATGCACAAAGATCTTGTTTTGATGATATATAGTTTTTGAAATCATTCTCCCCCTCAATCGATGACGCATTTAAAATTAAATATTTTGCACAAAGTATTAATCTTTTAGCATCGATTGAGTGGCAAATTTTAAACAACATTTCAAGTTTGTTTGATCTTCAAAAACCATGGTACCGCCAAGTTTGGAGCAAATACTTTCCCGAAGAATCATTGAAGGAAAAGTATTTGAGATGTAAAGAAGACTTCTCTTCTTTTACCAGAAATGATGCACTTAAGCGTACATCAGATCAGAAAGGCACGAATATAAAGTGATTCATGCCTTTGTTAGGAACAATCGTCTTTTTGGCGACGAACTTTCCCCAATAATAAGACCGGGTTGCTATATGAAGTAATAGCAACCCATAATGAAGTGTACATAATCAAGAATGTAACTACACACACTACAATTTATACATCAGAGTAGGACAAGTTCACATGATTACATGGTTACAAGTCATCAAAAGATTAATTCAACTATTACAGAACATGATGAAGCACAGTTAGATGGTACGTTCCATAAGCCCGAAGTCCCTTTCACGAATTCTCCCACCAACAAAACATTCCAGACTTCGGAAAATTCGTCTTTCCAGCAAGAGTTTTCTGGTGGCTTGAAGAAATTGCTTGTTTCTTTGGAACACCTCTGTAGTCCAGAATGCAGTGTACTTCCCATCCTTGGCAATTCTGTATTCCTTGATCCTTAGATCCAGAGCAGCTTCCACCTGTTCGAGCGTTCCATCACTGAAGTGGTGAATCTCTTCAAGTCTCATTAGCATTCGAGTGTTGAAACAATCAGTAAAGACCACAGCTCTAGGAGTCTCATTGACTGTGTAATCTTTCCTGAATTCCATGTCTCTTGCTTCCCATCGAGGTCTTGTGAGGTTGAGCTGAGTCTGATAGCTTTCGATACCAAGCTGGAAGTCCTTAACTCCTTGCCTGATAACAAGCCCACGGATCCACTGAGTGACAGCAGAGACTAGAGTTTTTCTTTCAAGTGCAGGAAGGTGATCTAGCTTTCTTTGGAGATGTAACAGGTAGAGATCTTCAAAATCGTTAGGATGCAGA
Source organism: Artemisia argyi (assembly GCA_030686995.1). NCBI lineage: Eukaryota > Viridiplantae > Streptophyta > Magnoliopsida > Asterales > Asteraceae > Artemisia > Artemisia argyi. The sequence continues at coordinate 28,958,115 of CM060708.1, forward strand.
TGCTTGAAGTCACCCTCGGATATGACATGCTCCCAATAGCGTGACCGTCGAAGAACAATCTTTTTCATGTAATTGTATCCACAGGTGGGAAAGATCTCAACTCGAATTACACTCAGAATTCTTTTCTTCGAGTAGGCAGCTTTGGGATCACCAGCAGCCGTGTGTCTTGCAATATAGAACTCACGCTTCTTGAACCACCAGTGGGAGATACCAAAGGATGCAGCTATATCATATTTGCACTCTTCATCACACCACATGTTATCCGGTACCATTTGTTCCAAATCGACATTTGTATAGCAAGCAGCTTTCATCTTGGTAATGGATAGTGCATGTTTGTTGCCAGAGCGAAGATACTCAAGGTCTTTGTTGAAGAAGAAGTCTGCTTGAAGAGTGAGTCGACCTGGAGATCTTCCAAGAGGAAGTGGTTTCCCGAGATTGTAGTCAAGGATGTCATCTTCTACTTGATCAGTAAGCATCTTGTGACATTCTTCCATTTGATACTGTAGATGCACTATGTCAGGATGGAAAGCTTTGACAATCTCATAAGCGGGTCCCTCCAAGTCCTTTTTGGTGAGTTTGGATATCCCTTGTTTCCTGCAATACCATTGAATGAATGCACCCATATCTCCTGTCTGAGCTAGTAGGGAGTTTGTGGGAGGAGGAACATAGTTATCTGCGACAACATATTCCCAGTTGTTATCAGGGACAGACTGATCGTCGGAGGTGATCATCCACCCAGGTTCAAGGGAAAGAGACTCTTGTTCGGCTTCGTCGGGTTTCCACCATGTGCCAATAACATCCTCAGTAATGGTTACTGGAGTAGTAGGAGACCCATCTCTTCGTGTAAACGATTTCCACCATTGATCCCGTTTCGGTTTGTGAGGAGCCGTGTTATCATCATCATCATCTTCATCCTCAGCAGATGAAGGGTTTTCGTCGGGTAATCCAGTATCATAGCCCAGATCATGTTCTACAGAGACTGATGGCATATGTCGGGTTTTAGTTGTCGTCCATGCTTCATAAGTGACATGTTGGGAAGACTGGATTCAGTTGTAGGGTTAGGCTGATCCTTCTGAGAAGATGATTGTGGTGCGTGAGGTGGTTGCATAGATTGGTGTGTACCAGCTCCACGAGACGACTCATGCATTCCAGCAGATCCTGAAGGAGGTGGTTGAGGAGGAGCCCCTGATGGTGGTTTCGGGATGTTCTTTTTACGTTTCTTTCTTCTACGTTCTTCAGCCAAATCTTTCTCAAGCTCATCGGCGTTGTCAACCTTCATAGATCGTTCCAAAGACTCATACAGCTGTTGATGTGCCTCATGTGCTTTATGATGATCAGTTTCAAACATTCTTTGATGTAGCAGATCTTTCATTTCAAAGGTGGATAAGTCTCTAAAGCGAGCTTTGAGCGGTGCTTCCATGGCATGTTTCACCGCAACAGACACTTGTTCGTCAATGGCATTACTCACCAGTGAGTTGATGTTGAGGTTTTTAAGCTTAGTAATTCTAGTCCCATGATAGTTTGATGACTTGGCTGAGATCGAGTTTCAGTAGATCTTTAAGTACGTCCATGTGCTTGTCGAGCGTGATCCTAATGTCCAGGTTATCCTGTATTGCTCTTTTAGCTGTAGAGAGGGCCTTATCGACACGAGAAGTAAGATTTTCACGAATGCTTGGCGAGATGGGAGTATGTGTGGAGGTAGTGACAGTAGCTGTGGTGGTGGTATCTCTTGGTGGTGTGGTGGCAGGGATAGATGTGGACATGGTAGGGAAGCTAGATGTGTCTTGCAGGATGGGAATGTTTACCATAGAAATAGCTTCAGTCTCATTGTTAGGTTTCTCGGTTTCTTTCCCGTCATGCTTGTCATCAATATCAAGATCCCCAAAGGTAAACTCATGATCAAGTTGCTTGAATGAGGAAAGGGTTCCCGTTGAGGAATCAGGTTCAATGGTCAGCCCTTGTTCGTCATACTTAAGCTTAAGGTTCACTTGAACACCTGGATAGATGGAAGCCACAAAATCGTCTTGCAAGAAAGTATGGTGTTCAATGGTATGAGCTAAGTCATGTGGAGGTGAGTCCCTAGTAGACTTATCAAGGATTGTATCTGACACGTCTGTGACGGGAGACTTTTCTTTATCTTTGGATGCTTGTAACTCTGACTCTTAATCACTTGACTCAATGAAGAGTTCTTGACTTTGTGACTGCTCCTGTGTATCTTCAGTGAGTGCCACATTGGGCTTTGATGATTCTGGGGATCTTTTCTTGAATTCGTACCGAAGATCTTTTGATTTTGAGGCAGGTGATGAGATGTGAAGGAGTGTATGTGCAGCTTGTTCCTCGGTTACGACACTCTTACCTTTCCCAATAGTCTCCGGTAGTTGCTTAAGTTTACCAGACTCTGGCTCTTTAATGCTGACTCCTGTCAAAGGGGGACCAGGATGTGTCATACTGGGTTTGAGGCTCTCTTCCACAGCCTTCTGAATGCCAGCTGCTTCTGTTGGTGACAGTATTTCATGTGGATTGTCATCTGTATCTGTTGCTTGTGCTTTCTTGGTTTTCTTGGACCCGGATTTACTGGCAGTTTTGCTTCTTTTATGTTTCTTAGTACCACTTGATGTCACCTCAGTAGTTGAGACATCTTTGCGTTTCTTTGATGTAGGTCTGCTTGTTGTAGTCTTGATGGTTGATTGTTTGCGAAAAGCAGCAACCTTGTTCATATAACTCTTGTAGTACGGTGCGTCAAGGATATTACTGGAGATAAGGGCTTCGGGAATATCCATTCCAAATATTTCCTAATCCGTACCCTTAGCAACAAACTTGAGATTTCCCACACAGTGTTCATCAGATGCCAAGTGCACAGAGGATCCGGTTCTAGGGTGTAGATTATGAGTTTGTTGAAGGTGGAGTATAATGAGTTTGGTGAATCTGATACTGGGGATTAGAGACTTAGACTTCCACTTCTTACTTTCTTTGTGAGTTTCCAGATTCATCTTGTCATCTAAGAAGGTATTAATTGAGTAAGCGAATTCTTCCCAGATTCGTTCAGCAAAATCAATATTATTCCCTTTAGCAATACCCCACAGTATCTGTAGTGCCGGGGCACGCAGTCTCTCATGTCCTGATGTCTTCCCAGTGAGACATAAGTTGACAAGTGTGATGAGCACTCTCCAGGGTTGGTACATTTCATTTGTGTACATAGATGATAGTGTGGTGACCGCCTTAGGATACCCTAGATCATTCACAAACTTTAGTAGGGCCTCAGGATTAGGTGGGGATGAGAATGGTTTGTCAGGAAGAATTGGGTTGATCTGGAGAGCATTCCTGAGCGTTTCTTTAGAAATTTCAAACCATTGTTCATCGAGTTGACAACGATAAGTTTTGTTGTCCTTGTAATGGGTCATGGTGTTCCAGAATTGCTGGATGTATATGGATGGGATTGATGATGAAACTGTGAAAGCCTTGAAGAAGGATGTGTTTATCAAAATATCCACTGCAATCTTGTATGTGGGATTATTATGGGGTTTGTCCGCATCTATGTAAAGATTACTTTTCCCAGTGGTGATCCATTCATTGTAAGGTAGGATTGCATCATCAGTGCGTGTGGGTGGTGGTGGTACTGGACCCAGTTCAGTTGGTACATTAGCGTCAGCCATTTATCTGCACAGTCACCATAACACACCACGAAAGATACACATGTATGGTTAGAGGTTAGTTAGATCACTACAACAATGCCATGAATAACACCTTGAACATATGAGATTAAATTGACATGACATGCAAGTGTACTCTTAAGAGTGATGAAAGTAGACGTAAAAATGAGACTAGAAACACTCGAACCACATACTACATTCATACCGAGAAACAACACATGACAATCCATTGAAAGCTAACATACAATGGGAAGGCACAAAACAATGGACCAACATACAGGTAACCTACGCGAGATAAACAAAATCCCACATAAAACCGAAGCAACCTCCTAACAATAATTAGAGACAACACGCTAATATGGTAAGCCAAGTCACTAACTTAGATAACAATGACAATTCCTTAACATGAGTTATGTTAACTCGCTAACTAACATCCATGACAACCCACTGGCCAACGTAGGACAACCCGCTATCCTGAAATAAGACAACTCGCTATCAACAAAATTAGACAACCCACTAATCTGATAACTCGCTAGCCGGAAACAAGCGTCAACTCGCTACCAGGCATTCTGACAACTCGCTACCAAGAAACAGTGGCAACTCGCTATCAAAGGCTTCAGTCAACTCGCCAACATGAATGTTATCAACACGCTAATCAATAAATAGTGACAACTTGCTACTTAGAAACAGTTGTAACTCGCTATCAAGAGTTTCTATCAACTCGCTATCACGAATGTTATCAACTAGCTATCAAGAATGTTATTCTGACAACTCGCTACCAAGAAACAGTTGCAACTCGCTATCAAGATTTTCAATCAACTCGCTATTACGAATATTATCAACTCGCTATCAAGACTGTTATTAACTCGCTATCATGAATACGCCACAATCTCCTACCCCAAATAGTTAAGCAATCAATCAGAGACCAAATACAACTCAAAACAACCAAAGTAATATAATTCCACCCAATATCATCAGAGATAAACCAAAGGAAGCACACGCAGGAAGAAATCAAACTCGAATCACCAAGAAAGGCGCTAAAATCGAAGTTTCTCATAAAAGAATGGATAATGGAAAGCTCAAAGTGAGATATCAACATACCATACAGAATCACTTCCAATAAATATAACGCACCAACAAACACAACTTACTTATCCACAATCGATATACTCGAGCAACCTAGACAAGAATTAAGCAATAACTAAGCCAAATATAACAAATGGTAAGTATGAACAAGTGAGGACCATCATGAACCAAAATTAGATTAAAACCTGGATTGTTAGTATGAATCGACACAAAGAAATATGAGGCAGCGAGATGGGATTTTTGATATCACACCATTAACAAACAACTCGCTAATAAAATTGTATATATATCCTATTTCACTTTCGAAGAATGACCAAATAGACCCTCTATTACAGTTTTGCAAAAATGACTATCTGGTCCCTCTTTTTAAGTACCAATGAGATATAACGCAATTAGCATTTAAAACTGACCTATTCATCATTCAAGTATCCCACACAATATAGGCACATAGAAACACCACAAAAGCATATATCAGAGTTTTATACATTTAGCATTTAAGACTGACATATTCAGCATTTCAGTATCCCACACAATAGAATCCCATATAACTACCACAGGAGCATATATCAAAGTTCACTCTCCCCCTCAATCAAGGACCTAAGTTCGAGAGCCTAGAATAAAGGTAATTGATTGACAGAGAGATGAATGAATAAGAGAGAAAAATGTGTTGCTATAAGAGATAATAGCAAGCCATAATGACAAGTTTTAAACTTCTGTTCGAACTTCATTTAAAGACCCGTGCCATTATTGAATGACATTTCTATGACCGTAAATGTTATCGATGCTAGAAGACTTGCCAATGCAAAAAAATTGTGATAGCTAAGATTTAAGATTTAGCTAATTCTATATGTAACTGTATATGTATATATATACAAAGGATACTGGATGAACGATCTCAGGCATTCATACACATCACCATCACTGAAGTCCAAATCACCCCCTGACTAAAAACATTCTATATATTTACTACATATAATGGAAAAATGGCAAAATTGAAAATGTTGAATGTTGAAAGTTGAAACAATGGTCAAATGAGAGAGAAATTATAATCTATACTACATTATAAAGCATTTGGGACTTCCTATAAAAGGAAGTCTTAAAATTTTAAGACAAAAAACATTACTATAAAAGGAAAATTAGAAAATTAATGCAAAATTTAAAAATTTAAGTCTCATTTAAACCATATAGTAACCCCTTCAATAATGATATATTTTAATACAATTGTTTATAAGAAAAGCTCACTAAACTTATAACCACCAATTTAATGCTAAAATTTAAAAATTAAAAGCGCTAGCTATTTACACTATTAATAATTTAGACTTTTTACTTTTGAAAAACATATATCTACTATGTTATAAAGTATTTGGGACATGATAAGGAAGGTTTAAAATGAAAAACATCTGCTAGCCACAAAAATAGTGACCGGGTACCTGCCGTCGCATTGCGGGGTACCCTTCTAGTATAATTCATACTTTTATTAAAACACCCCATTACTTAAAAGTACAATGATTTATTCACATTGTATAACCAATTAAAAACATATTTACCAAATTAAATACAACTAATTAAAACAACACTTACCAACCGGGTTGACCCGAGACACTTCAAACCCGGCGGTACTCTAAAAAAGAAAAACAACCACTTAAATTAAAAAATTGAATTGAATTTTTAAATATTTCCAACCGTTTTACTCTTTTATCACCTCAAAAGCAACAAAACAAAACAACCCATCACCACTCACCACCGCCTCGCCACCGTCACCTCCGAATGCCGTAAAGATCCACATCATCCACAATGACTTCATCTGACTCGTCAACTAACTTCGATCTCAGAGTATATATCTACACACATTCCTCATTTTTTATAAATTTAATTTAATTTTATCTCAATTTTATATAAATTCAACACTAACTAACTCATTTTTGTTTCTTTTTTTACATTTTTCATCTCGATCTATATAATTATACAGCCAAGCTACGGAACCAGGTATAATTTTGTTTATATTTTTATTTTTATTTTAATTTAATATACTACTCCGTAAAGTTAGGGTTTCGGTTGAGTTTGTTACATTATTAAATTAGTTATTTGTGATTGTGTAGTGAATATGCATTTGCTGACGTCAGCAATTTGGATCACTGTACGAAATATCTGAATCAGACTTTAGTTACATTTGGATTTCCAGCTTCTTTGGATCTATTTGCGACTGATCCGGTTCGTGACTCGTTTTAGCCGATTTATATGTAATTAAGTACTGTTTGTGTCTGTAATTGATTAAGTTGTTTTTTATTTATTTATTTATTTATTTATTTATTTATTTATTTTTTTTACGGTGTTTAGGTTTCGATTGCGAGGACATGCAATTGTTTGTACTCGTTGTTGCAGCAACGCCAACGAGATATCGAGTTTCGTGAACAGACTAATGATCAGAGGCAACGGTGAGCGTTTTTCGTTACTTGAAGGAATTTGGTTTATAATGTATTAATGTGCGTGTGGTTGATTAAGTTTTATATAGGGAATTCGGTATGTTAAGTTGTAGTTTTAAGGTTGATATAGATTTATACAAATTTTAGAGTTTATACCATTGTTATGTGCTATTTAAGTAATTGGAGTTATTATTGGTTAGCGTATTGATCGTACATTACTCTGTAATTATTAGCAAAGAAGTTATAGGAAGATCTAAAAGTATGCCTAATCAGGGGCGGACCTAGGACTTTAAGTTACCAGGTGCACAATTTTTTTGACGAGTATAAAGGAAATAAAAGTGAACTAAAAGGTACGATTTCATTAAAACTGGTAAACAAATTAAGAAGACATGTATTTCATTTGACATATTAGTGGACTAACTAAACAAGACATGCATGTATTTGTGGAACACATAATTTCGGGACCAGGTTCATTGGGAGAAACTGGGTTTTTTAACGAAAATTTACACTAGGCGACAAACATCCATCGGGTTCCCGTGAACCCCCTAGGTCCGCCGTTTTGCCTAATTATATGCCTGAACCTACGTGCGAGTGTTTTGTTGGTTGCGGCAGAGGGACTCATTGTTTCACAAACCAATAAATCACTGTCACATACATATAAGGTGTGTTAGTTTAAGCCTTCTTTTGGGCTTATGAGCTTATGTGATTCTAGCTTATGACAATGAGCTTATATAAGGCCATAGATTTCAAAATAAGCCGAAAAATGGGCTTTTGAAACATAAGCTGAATTTGCATAAGCTTATAAGCCCAAAAATAAGCGTAAACACCTTAGACATCAAACTTAGTACAGTAATACTTTTAAGCATCCCAATCATTTCTCTTATTGATAATGCCATTGAATTCTAAGGTCATATAGTTGAGTCCAAAAGTTATAGTGTTATGCTTAGTCTGGTATGGTGGATGTTTAGCTGGCTGAATAGGCGAATAGGGCGTTTAGGCCATATATTAAGTTTTAATACGCCATGCGTTTCATGATGTTTTGCATTTTATCCGAGTGCCAATATGTATTGAGATTTTGTTGTGGTTAGCTTGGTTCTTGTGCGTATGTATCACATTGTCTATATTTAGCACAAGTGTGGAAAATGAAATGCTGTCAGCTTGCACTATCATTTTGACTGTGTTGACTGCTGGTTGATACACATTCTGAGTGTATACGTAACTAACAAAGTCACAAGGGTGCAAAATGCCGAAAAGTGTGTAGATATAATTAATGCACGAAACAAGCATGTGGGTATACCTAATATTATGGATTTGGTAGCAGACACATGCTAAAATGGAAACTTGATATCTAGTTTACTTCGTTTGTAATGTCGTGTTGGATGATGTTTCTACTTTAAATTGTTTAGCTCGTGGTGACGAGCTATGGGTTTTATTGCAGACTTTCTTCGGACATATCAAGACTTGAAGCTAAAGTAGAGAGACTGGAGTCACAGGTGTCTGCTAAAGATAGAGAAATAGCAACTATTACCCGAACGGTAATGTCTGATTGTATATAACTATATGTATGCATGTATATTACTTTTGGGTTGTATCCGTTACTCATTTCTCTATCGTTGCTTGTTATCAGGAAGCTAAAGCAAAAGCAGGTCTTAAGGCCCAAATTGACAAGTTGCAGCAGGAAAGAGATGAATTTCAAAAGATGGTTATTGGAAATCAGGTAATTTTTTGTGCATCCCCGAAAACCCCCTCTTGTTTCGTTTCTGGTAATTTTGCCTATACTGGAAAAATCACAATCGTTAAGATGGTATCTTGGTACAGCAAGTCAGAACTCAACAGATACACGAGATGAAGAAAAAAGAAAAAGAATACATTAAATTGCAGGTATAAATTTTCGTTTATTCATTTGAATGTTTTGATGTTCATTTTATATTTCGTTCATTGTTTCGTAAGGTTTGCTTGTAAATGTTGAACAACATAAGTGGTAACAAATCTAGAAACAATTTTGTTTCTTTGCAGGAGCGACTAAATCAAGTTATGATGGAGAAAAAGAAGGAATCTAGATCAGGCATGGAAATTATGAATTTACTTCAGGTTATTGGTCGACGTTTAAATATATTTGCATATTTATGAATTCAGTTTATGAGATCTCTAACTATAAGTTTTCGTGCACCACAGAAAGAAGGGAGGCAGCGTGGGACATGGAACGGGAAAAAGGCCGACAACGATTTCTATAAAAAGATTGTATGTTATGTGAATCTCTTTTTCTTTTTTCTTAATATATTTTTTCTTTTAATTACATACATTCATATGTCCATTTGCTATTTCAGGTGGATGCATATGAGGCAAAAAATCAAGAATTGGTTACGGAGAATGCTGATCTCAGGGCATTGTTACGATCAATGCAGGTAAGTTATAATGATTGTCGTAGTGCTTCTGGTAAAATATGTGTATTTTTTGAATCATCTTGGAACTTGTATAGTGTTCTCGCAAGGCCACCTCGATTTATGTAAAGTGTCCTGCATAATCATGAATGTAGTAAACGCTTTTAAAAATACTCGCTCTTCTTATGCGGGAAATGTAACAAAATGCAACAATAAAGGGTTTGATTTTGAACATCATTATTGCTTTGCTGAGCAATTATTGATGCTTTACTAGTATGACAATGAAAGATGTGTTATAATCAAGGTTATAAATAGCGTGAAGCGTGGCGTAGCGGCATAGCTAAGCCTCAAGCTTTAGCGTGAGGCGTTGCGTCATAGCGTTTTTAAGGTGTGATTCAAAGCGGCAAAAAATATTTATAGAGTTGTCAATATTAGTTTAGCTAATAAGCTTAAAACTCAGTTATGGATTTACTAAGCCCGAATAAATACTTGTAAATAAGCTCAAGTCCAATAAATCTTTTAAAAAAATTTAAAAAGAATAAAAAATCTTAAAAGCTTCAAAAAAAGGCGCCACGCCTTGCGCTATATAGCGCTTTATCACGCTTTATTGCATGGTACGCCTAGAGATGATGCCTTGGCCTGTTTCATAACGTAGAGGCCACACCTCACGCTATGGCGCCGCTATAGCGCGCTATTTAGAACCCTTGTTATAATGCTGAATTAGTATGTTACTTTGGTATCAAAAAACATATCCAACAGATGTCTTCTATGACTTCCACTTCTATAAAATTATGAGCAACTAGTTTTGTATCTTACATCATTTCCTACATGTATATCGCTTGTAGGTGGATATGAGAGACTTCCTAAATGCTCCTAATGGTTTGTCCAAACATCCTTCCCCTGCTAGTGAAAGGGATGTTGACCCCTCACAATCCCCATTGGGTGGGAGAACGGTATGATCCAATGTCTAAAGATTTCATGGATTGGTTGTTCTTTACCATACCAACTATTGTAAGAGAATCATAAACTGAAAGTTTATTGATATCAGGATGTCTTTGACCTACCGTTTCATATGGGTAGAGATCAAATAGAAGCATTTCTTCGAAGCAAGGTGGCTTCAATAAAGGTAGTCTCAAGTTACTTTTGTTGCATGTTCTCATTTTTCATCGTAATTATGTCAAACCTCCCAATTGAGTGAACAGTTAAGAAAATTTGAATATATTAGTGTTGACATCTAAATATAGTATGGTAAATAAGCAACATTTTTTTTTCACCCTTGGCAAAAAAGTAGGTGAGGCACTTAATATCTGAACATTTGCTACTGTGTAGGAGCGCATGGGTCAGCTACAAGATGCACAAAAAGAGGCTGAAGTCACTTCTGAAGCAACTGAAAGGGAGCTTGAGTTAGAAGCCCAACTTGTAGAAGCAAGAAGTATAATCCAAGAGCAGGTAATTTATCTATACAGCTATTCAAGAATAGTTTTATATCAACTTTGTTTAGTTTCATTAGGTAGTCATCAATAAGGCTCTGTTTTACATGATTAAAAAATTTCCTGCAGTAGATAGTATGTCATCTGTGTTCCACTTGACTTTTATGAGTCAATAATACTTTCGTAGTTTTTGAATCACGGTGATACACTAAAAATGTTTGAAACAAGCCTTTTTAATTCCAGTATATTAAACATAAGACTTTTTCCTTAGTTTATTTAATTATTTTATAAATGGGCTCATGCAATCATACTTGGTCTGCTTCACAAAAGTTGCAACATCCTCCTTTGCTGGATTTGCCATTCAAGCATTTGCATTTTTTTATTTTAGAAAAAGTCTATTCACCTATCCCCCCATGGGCATCATCAAAAGGTAATTGCAAGTCAAATTGGTTGACAACTTACATTAAATTAATATGCGAGGATAGAAGGCATTGTGCAGTCAATAACTTCGAATAATATTTCTTGGTCAACTGTTACAAGTATTTTGGAACTGAGAAAAGTAGTTGTTTTGAAGTTGAAAAGTAGGCTATTGACTCCCAAAAACTGAACGTGGGATGTATTTTAAACAGAGGGTTGTGTGTACTACTACTTGCCTGAAAATTGCATCATTTAAAAAAAAAAAAAAATTATACATCCGCGCTGCTTTGTATCATAGAACAGACAAGTCTTTTAGGCAGTTTCAGAAGCATCTACAGGTCATCATAGTATGCCACAAGAATTACTAAGATTCATAAAACTAATGAAGGGTGCTAAATTTTTCTTTAACCACATAAACATTTGGATAATAAGAACACTTTGTGTGACTTTGTACTCAGTTTAACCTATTCTAGATGTTAGTTGATATTTGATTAGACCCGTTAGAGATAAAACGTAACCCAAACCAAGTCATTCATAAGTAAATAGGTTGCCATTCCCACCTTTAGTTTGTATTGAATCTGCGTCGCAAACATAGTTGTCTTTATAAGTTTTTCCGTATGGCATTATAAGATCTTCGCCTCCTTGAGTTGCGATACTCTAAGATAAGAGGCCAACCACCATAAATAACACTTGATGTAATGTAAAGAATATGCATGTCATAGAATGTTAATGAAAGTACCATCATCAAAGCATTAATACAATGAAGCAATAGGCATGGTGGATTTTATTAGGTTGATGTTAACTGATAAAGAAGAGTAAGAGATTCCCGGCTGATGTCGACCAACATTGGTTTCAAATAACCGAAATCGCATATTCCTTTAGGGACACAATCTTTGAAGCGTTTGAGTAGGAACACAATATATCATTTTATAAGCTATTGCAAGTATCATTCTTGAAGCCTAATGTAATCTATGAAAGTTTTGGGCCTTTTGGCTCTGTTTTCTCTTTAATGTCCCGTCTTTGCCAGGGAGGTTCCTTGCCATCAAAGTTATCTTTTGTTGAGATTTCGAGATGTCAATGAAACAGTTTTTGGTGTTGTGATTTGCAGGCATCTATCATGTCTAAGCATCTTGCGAAGACTGAGAAACCAAGGTATTCCGATAAATTTGATTAGAGGTGGCATAATGGCGGGTCAGATGGGTTGGTTAACGAGTTAAAATAGGTCAGGTCTACCCAGAAGGAATTTTGAACTGAAAATGTTCAGGTAGTTACGTGTCACTGTGTCAGAATGATTGCAAAAAATATATCTAAACAATGATATAATCCATAAAACATTTAGGATATTGTGTGCATTCAGATTGCACTCTTGGCGACTTTCAACACATTTAGCTCGTTCAACCCATTTGACCCATTTGTTTTTAAGGTATATCATTTGTTTTACCTGAATGACCCTTTAATGATAATATAACCCGGATCGACTCATTTATGAAAATGGATCAAAATTGCCACCTCTAAATTCGACCAATTACTTGACTGAGAAGATACTTTAACAGTTCAAGACTTTGTGCAGGAGGCTGAGCGGCCATTTAAATTCTGAAAGGGATTCCATGATATCATCAGCTGCTGAGGTAAGCAGTGTTTCAGTTTTAAGAAGTCATATCTATGGAACTTTATTTTACATCTTAGTCTCTGCTTGCCAATAGTTGTCAATTCATTTAACACATAACGGTGACAACTAGTTTGAAATTGGGAACTTTGTCATTGATCGTAGTCTCTGCTTACCCATATATTTTTTTTGTCTAACAATGGTTTCTGACCTTTTGGTCGACTTATCCGTGGGGCTTGAGCCCACCGCCACACAGACTCAAACCGGGTAACGCCTCCCCGAAGTTGAGGCATCCCCATAGTTTGTCAATCCAAAAATCCCGTCAAGAATCATAATGCTCTTTTTTTCCTGTAAGCGGCGAAAAGTATAGTGATTTCATAATGGTGAATTGGATTAAACCTTGTATGTGCTTCAGCTTTAAGACTTTAATGCATAATTCGAATGACTTGATATCGTTCGTGTTGCATCCAGAACGAGTTGAAAGTCATCCATTTATTTAAAAGTTTAGATTATAAATTGTCACGAATCACGATATGTTTTTGTAATCATATTTAGCACTTCAAATGTTTAAATAGAAAAAGAAATAAAAATTTGTTGCAGGTGAACCTAACCTGTGATAAAAATACCCATTTGACCCGACCCCATTCTGACCCCATACTCAACATTGCCTGCTCTGACTATCTTGTCACCTTTAAGCTAAATTAAATGAGGGCAGTAGATATAATTTTCCTTTTTTAATTTGTAACCAAGTTCATTTACACATTTTTTTTAATTGTTATTATTATTATTTATTATTTTTTATTATTTTATTTTATTTTTTGGTAATGATAGTTTTTGACATTCAGGGTGTATGAATTTACTTGATGCCACCACTGAGGAGTAGAGGACTGTGAGCCTTGGTATTGCTGCTCTGAAAACTTTGAGGTTGGCTTCATTTATTATGCTAATTATGTGTAGTAGTTTCTCCCTGTTAATTCATGTCATCGGCCTCTTTGACAAACATCATATTTATGCAGCTAGTAACGTCTTCAATATGTGCTACAGTTATAAAACAATTAGTTCTGTATTAACAATAGGAAATTATTCAAAGCTCTTCAATTCTTTAAGCATGAATGTTAATGTATTAGTTTCGCGCTTTTTGTCATATGTGATATGACTTCTCTTTTACATAAGCATATGTGATATGACTGCTCTTTACATAAGTATACCGGAAAACATAGGCTATAAAGGCAGCCACACACGCACACGCATAAATGCATACAAATCTCAAATTTAAAGAAACATTGGATATAAATATTAATTTCTCTCTGTTAATTCATGTCATCGGCCTCTTTGACAAACATCATATTTATGCAGCTAGTAACGTCTTCAATATGTGCTACAGTTATAAAACAATTAGTTCTGTATTAACAATAGGAAATTATTCAAAGCTCTTCAATTCTTTATGCATGAATGTTAATGTATTAGTTTCGCGCTTTTTGTCATATGTGATATGACTTCTCTTTTACATAAGCATATGTGATATGACTGCTCTTTACATAAGTATACTGGAAAACATAGGCTATAAAGGCAGCCACACACGCACACGCATAAATGCATACAAATCTCAAATTTAAAGAACATCGGATATAAATATTAATTTCTCCCTGTTAATTCATGTCATCGGCCTCTTTGACAAACATCATATTTATGCAGCTAGTAACGTCTTCAATATATGTGCTACAGTTATAAAACAATTAGTTCTGTATTAACAAAAGGAAATTATTCAAAGCTCTTCAATTCTTTATGCATGAGTGTTAATGTATTAGTTTCTCGCTTTTTGTCATATGTGATATGACTTCTCTTTTACATAAGCATATGTGATATGACTGCTCTTTACATAAGTATACTGGAAAACATAGGCTATAAAGGCAGCCAAGCACGCACATGGACACGCATAAATGCATACACATCACAAATTTAAAGAACATCAGATATAATATTGTGGGACTAAGATATCAAGAAAACCCGAAACCTTATGCCGTATGCTTCTGGTCAAATCTAGTTCCAGGAACAGCACACTGAATCAATCATTGTGGGACTAAGATATCATGATCTATTTTGGCTTTGAAGTAACATCCCTTTTAATACAAAACCTAAGGAACCAATCTGAAAGATACAATATTTGCCATTTACTTGTCACTGAAGCAAAGTGGCAGCGAGAAGTTGGCAAGTACATGCATGTAACGCGGCATTTGTTAATTACAAATCAAGTTACTTGTACATGGCATTATGCATGTTAACACAAAGTTGGTCAACATCAATCTAATCTAGCAATCCTCTATTTGCTTGCTAAAGTCAACCCTATCCATATATGGGGTTTATAACTTATGTCAACTGACTCGAGTAAAAGAAAACCAATAGTACATTCTAAGAAAAGGGATACCCCTCCATGCCTTAAGGGTATGGTCATCGGCTAAGTCAGTAGAAAATAAAAATGCAACAATAATATTTTGATGTTAAATCTGTAATCCATTTAATTTGGTTTAAACGAAAAACTGCTTATTTGTTTACCAGACTTACCATAGTAATAGAAGTAGTAGATTTTGTTATATTGTATCCACAAATACAAACATTTTGTTATGTATTTTTTAACTACAACAAACTTACCATAACAATGACACTAATAGATTTTGTTATAACTTTCTAATGACAACTCCTTTTGATTAGATAACTTGATTGTCACTCTAATCATCTATAAGTAGACCAACATGAATCTTCCCATCTTCATTAAAGTTTCTCATTAAACATTTTAAACAATTCCTTAACATTCTTGTCAAAAATGGACAATCATGATTTCGAGAACAACCAAACCTCATCTCCTGTTCTTAAAGGAGAAGCATTTTCTATCAGCAAGGTTCTTGCAAGAGAATCATCAGTTGGTCAATCATCACGTATTTACTATCAAAACACCACTAACGAAGGCGTACCCGTCAAATGGGAGATGCAACCAGGAACACCCGTGAACCCGCCACTAGCAGAAATCATTCCACCACCAACACCACCACCAGCTATGCAAAGCTTAGCCCTTCCTCTTCCTAAACATGTCGATGATGACCCAAAAGATTTGTTGTCTTGGAGGTTTTGGTCTTGGAAGCGGTTAAAAAAGAATTTTAGGCCACAAACACATAATGAAAGACGACGTTGCACAAGGTTTAATAAGCATGTAACTAATTACTCTGACGGCGATTCTGATGCTGAGTTTGTAGGATGGGTTCATCATAAGTCAAGATCTTCATCAATTTCATCTTCGTCGTCCTTAGGTAGCCATAGCGATAGGTTCACAAGAGGGCATTTTCTTTGCAGTCCGTGGAGGATATGAGAGGAAAATAGGCAAATCACTGCTACCTTATTGATTCTTTTTACATTTCAATATGTTCTATTTTTTATAGTTTAAGATTGTATCAATTTGTTCATTACTTAGAATTGGGGGTAAAACACCAAAAAAAAACCCGAATCAAGTCTCAGTGAGTTCGTTATATGGTTAAAAGTGCTGAATTTGAACCTTATACTTTTATTTGTTTCGTAAATCATCATGAATATGATGCATCTTAATCTCGACATGTCATGGTTCTTCTTGAAACTATAATACCATTTTGAGCTAATTAAAACAAATGTTATCAATCAACTTTCATATAGAATTATACTGAAAAAAAAAAAAAAAAAAAAAAAAAAAAAAAAAAAAAAAAAAAACAAGCTAAATGTTTCAATTGTAATTTAGCTTAAGATTGTTGGTCTAGAACACAAAGGAGGAGCCAAAACTGAGCAGCATTGTGAATTTGATTAATTATTTCGGGTTACAATTCTAAATCTCTTAGATCTTGCTGACCCAAACTGAACCAGACACGCTGGTTTCAGTTTGGAGTTACAGAACGTCGTTTGGTCTCGTTACGTTAGATATTTCAAACGGATAGTATAGTACGACTGTTTATTTTAGTGTCAAAAATACATCTTTGTCGAACTTGAATCAACGAAATGGTAGTATGTAAAAACATCCCTCAGTTGCTTTTGGGTATATACATAAAAAAAAAAAAAAAAAACTTCAGTAGAGTATTGTAGAAGTGAAACAATTTGGTCGATCATGGGCTTACATAATGGTTCTGCATTCGGTTTTATACACTGTAATGTCATTTTTATATTTGGGGCATTTACATACATCCAGGGACGGAGCCAGGAATTATGAATAGGGGGGTCGAATTTTTTTTCTCAAGCTAACAAAGTAATTTAACTAAAAGTTAGGGGGGTCATTTGCCTATAGTTGCGTCATATTTTTAAATTTTATAAGGTAAATATCAAAGCGATTGGGCGTGTTGGAGGGGGCCAAACACCCCCTGGCTCCCCCACTGTCTCCGTCCCTGCATACATCCCCATATCCCAACCAATATTTACATATTTGTCTGCATCTAGCCATCTAGGTATATATGTACACCCATTTGATCACAGAAAAACTCTTGTGAGAAGCTACAGGTATGCTCTAAAATATTCACATATCTTCGCAAGAGGGGCGAAGCAAATAGTCTATGTCTATATTTTCTTTTGGTCTAAATTTAGAAGCATAGAAGTCTATCATTCTTGGCTCTCCAAATGAACATTTATTCTTTTTGAACTTGAGAAGACCGTTTTGTTTTAGCAGATGCGGGAGAATTTTAATTTTTTTTTCATCAAGAGCCACTCGAACTGTTTTGAACTTTCGATAAAGAAAACGTCTGATGAATCCATGAACCAACCACTTCAGCTCCACATTCATCATTAGTCAAAAAAGCACCCCCGTGATAATAAGAAAACTAGATAACTCTTTTAGCTCTCTTCCAGTTATTTCTACGTCTTCATTTAAACATTAACCCCTCCACGCCATGGGTCAGGCTAGTGGTAATAGTGACTAAATTCAACACTGACATGTCAACGTTACGTCAACTATTTCTTCACAACTAACATCATCACCAACATAGTGTAATAAGATAGCAACATCACCACCGACTTCTACTTTTTTTTAAACAGTCAAATTAAAATTTCACTAATAATTAAAAGACATTACCTTAATAATTCAGATAAAATAAAAATATTACAATAAAAATTCATATAGTAGGTCACGCCTCTTTTAAAAACTCTAGCAGTCTAGCTCGATACTACTATCATTTCCTCTTCATCCGAGGATGTAAACATGAATTGCTCGAAATCCATTTATTGTGGGAACGAAATGAGAAATGTATATTTGTATTAATGAGATTGAATATAATTTGAAAGTGTACGTCTTTTTTTTTTTACATAGCACCCGGTTATTTTTTTGACCGTTGGCCCACACACGAATCCTCTCATAACCCAGTCTTATGGACATTCGAGTTTTCTCAATTTCACCTCACAGCACGCAATACAAGTCACCCTAATATCCAAGACACATCTTCAATGGGTGAAAGACGCGTGCTCCATCCCTTATTAACACTAGTCTTGTGATCAGTGGCGGACCCAGGATTTTAGAAGGCGGGGGGCAAAAAAAATTTTTTTGATAAAATTCGTGATGCACTTTAATAAAAAGGTTATAATATTATTTTTTTTACACTAAAAACTAAGGTTTTTACATTTTTGGCTTCAAGGTGGGGGGCAATTTGATTTTTTTGGGGGGTGCACTTTAATAAAAAGGTCTAAAAAAAATTTTTTTTACACTAAAATCTGATACTTTTCGGCGAATCGTGGAGGGCACCGTCACCCCAAACCTTATACTTGGGTCCGCCCCTGCTTGTGATGTTTGACAAACGTCATGATCTTTGAATTTGTTTGAATTCGACTTAATTAACTTAATATGGAAAAAACTAAATTCATTAAGTTAAATGAAAACTGTTTGTTTGTAACTTAATCTATACTACTTATAATAGAAAAATGGTTAAAAGTGAAATGTTGAGTTTTTAACAATGGTCAAATGAGAGAGAAAATGAAATATAATTAATACTCTTATTAAAATACCCCAATACTTAAAAGTACAATTATTTATTCACATTGTACAACCAAATTAAAGCATATCTACCAAATTAAATACAACCAATTCAAACACAAATCGGGTTGACCCGGGACGCTTCAAACCCAGCGGGTTGACCCAATTTGATTTGACCCGTTTTCGACCCAACCTAGCAAGTTGACCCGGTTTAAATCGACTCATTTTTCAACCGGAACGGTTCAACCGGCTGAACCAACCGGGTCGAACCGGGTTTCAAAACATTATCCATTACTTAAAAGTACAATGATTTATTCACATTGTACAACCAATTAAAAATATATCTACCAAATTAAATACAATCAATTAAAACACAAACCGGGTTGACCCGGGACGCTTCAAACCCGTTTTTCGACCGGAACGGTTCAACCAATTGAACCACCCGGTTCGAACCGGGTTTCAAAATATTATGTTTAATTCTCAAATCTTCAAACTTTTATTATTTTTCGTTTATAACCTTTAAACTTTTTTTATCAATAAACTATCTGTCGCTATAAAATCCCGTTGCTATGCATGGGTACTCGTCTAGTAAAGAAAAATGACTAAAAATATTAAGTAATAAAATTGAGGATATATACATTAAGTTATCTTTTAATTAAACACGACTTAATAAAAAATTTTAACAAACAAACTTTAAAATTAGTTATTTATCTATGCTTTTACTGTACTTTGTTCTTTGTCTTGACTCTTGACATTAACTACGTTTCATTCTTCTTTTATCTGATGTGACAACATTAACTTACGTTAAATATGTTGTGATGGTCAGAATTATAGGCGGAGCTACATGAAGACGGGGCAGAGTCCCGGCCCTTTAGGCCTAAGTCCGTTAGTGTAATTATTTGTGATTTCATGTGTAAAAAAAAAAATATTTTTCATCTCGGCCCTCTCGTCCAATATTTCTTCGAAAAAAATTTTCGACCTTCTCACAAAATTTTTTCTAGCTCCTCCATTGATGACACAGAATTCATAGCGTTCGCATCTTGGATGTGACAATTTGGACATGTGTTTCAGTTTTCATTCTAGTTTATCTAAATATCTCATTATTGGTCAAGTAGTTTTATTTTATATTTGTAGTTAAGATGCAAATGATTTTTTTATGAAAAAAATAAAATAAAAATAAAAATCTAATGTGATAAGAGTACATAAACGGTGGGCAAAACATTTGAATAAGTTTCTCTTGTCTTTTATTAGCGTCATCATACTTATATATTCATATAAGATTTTTCCTTTATCCAAATCAAATATAACATGATTTATTCGAATCTAGTTATACAATCATCTAAAAAACAAAGATTATGGTTACAAAAACAGAAGAAAAAGGTTAGAATGCACATGCATGTAGGATTAATAAAATGGCGATAACTTTCCACTTGGAGGCATAATAATATGGTTCTACCACGTATTTGCCTCTACCACTACCAACAAAAGATCTCCTTTCATTTTCCGTTTTTTAGTAGATCTTTTTACAACATATTTCACCATGTTTTTTAAGTTTTAATCCATGAGTCCATGAAGGCATGAACCCTTTTATATTTATTGACAATGAGTCACACACCTCATTTCTTAGCATTCATAAAACTTAGAGCAAATTGCAAAAATAATCTTTGTGGTTCGGCCAAATGGTAGATTTTGTCTCTAATCTTTTAAAAATACAGACACTGTCTCTGTAGAAAACTTTGAGTTCCAATTTTCGTTTCTATTTAACTACAATGGCTAAAATGTCCTTGTCAAAAACTACAACTCAAGAATGAAAATACAACCTAAAATTCCTCACAATAAACGTTGACTGCATTTTCAAAAAATTAGAAACGAAACCTACAATTTAACCAAACTACACAAACGATTTTTACAATTTACCCTAAAACTTATCATACATGTTGGATATGTTAGTTGTTTTACAGATTTAAACGTGACTCATTTCTTTAAGTTTATTAAGAGATATGTGTCCACTTTCCTTATAATTAAAGTATGGGATTACATCATATGCTTGGTGTGCAATAAACAATGGTGATTTTTGTAAGATTAAAATGAGCATATAATTGGATTGTTGGTATGAATGGTGATAGCCGCACATGGGTGCCTCATTGTACACGCGTCACAAGAGGCTTCATACTTACTCTACACTTGAACACCACGTGTCATTTGCTTAGTAGAGATTCACGTCACGTGACCTTTCGTTATCACCCAACGGTGCCCTAAATTTATAGTTCGCGGTGACCACACTATCTACTATATCAACATGTATACGTCCTACATTATCAAACCAATAGAAATAGGAAAACCAAAATCAAAGTATATAACGAGTCGTGTATAATGTATACGTTATTAATCCAAATACTTGCATGTATATCGTAAATGGGTGTCCATCTAACCGTCTCTAGCATTTTCTTTGGATATTTTCATACAAATACCCAGTGATATATAGTAAAAATATTAGAGCATCTGATATTAAAAACTTTTATAAAAGTTTATGATAATGGCTAATCATTTAAAATTATAAAATCATAAACATTTTTCTTACTATAAATATTTCTTCATTATGGATAAACTACTTAAAGCTTTATAAAACCTCGTTAAACACAAAAGTATTAAATTTAGAAAAGGTTTAATATATTTGACCTTTTCGTTCTACATAAATGTTGAAGTAAAACCTTGCAGAAGGGTTCTTGCTCCAACAAATATCCTTCGGAAGTGTCCTCGGGATAGGTTCTGGTTCCTACACATAAGAAACACGCACGTTAGACTCGCCTTGGGAGTTATCCCAAAACCAATCTTCGGCTTGAGAGTAAGTATATGCTGATATGAAGGGTAAAGTGATAAGTGAGAATGAATGGAAGTAAATAATGTAGGTGAGAATCAATTGCTTATCATGGTGAGGGTATTTATACTACCCTCACCACAATACCTGTTCTTCCTCGGGATCACGCGGGCCGAGCTACCCCTAGTTTAGTAGATAGCTGTCAGATTGCACGTGAAACCAAATCCCGGCAAATCTAAGATGGCGGCGTGACGGCGGTCGATACAGGTATC
This sequence comes from Artemisia argyi, assembly GCA_030686995.1. NCBI lineage: Eukaryota > Viridiplantae > Streptophyta > Magnoliopsida > Asterales > Asteraceae > Artemisia > Artemisia argyi. Next base: position 28,980,163 of record CM060708.1, read on the forward strand.
CTTTGGATAAAATACAGTCCTTGGATAAAAAGGGGTATCTTTCTTGGTCTTCGGCTAGAGTAACTTACCAGTGCTTCGGTTGTTATCTTAGACTTGGTTCTGTCCGGAGGTGAATGTATCGTCCGGACGACACGTGTCGTCTGGATACATACGCCAACAATAAACATGAAATACATTTCTACTATGGTTAATAAAAAAATGATAGCACCTCATATTTTCTTAAACACATTTATAAACTACTATAGTGGATCCTCTTAATTACGTACGTGGAGGATTGTGCTGGCGTTGGTGATTTAATGCATGTATAGTATCACTAGCATTTTGTATCTTCAAAGTGAAAGATATCAAGTGATCTCGTTTATTTTTAACTTTTGATGATGTTTGTGTATATGACCGGACGGACCTGCACGTTCCGGATGAACATTACCGGATGGGTCAATATCCGGATGGTTAGCCCTGGCGTCATCAACGATCCTTATCCTATGGACACGTGTCCCCTATGACTGACTCTTCATATAGGGGTGCGCCATTCCCTACATGTCAGGAACAGTTACATACTAGTACTACGCATAGTATCGCACAGTATCGTACAGTAGAAAGGTACAAGTCTAAGGTAGTATAAATACTTCTCACTTACTCTTGTGATTTTCAGCATTTACTGCATATACACACACATACCTTTATCAATACCTCATACTTACTCTCACGCCCGAGCTTGGTCCTAGGACAAACCCCCAGGGCGAGGCTAACGCGTTTCCTTTGTGCATCTCCAGGTCCGAAGAACTCTCAGGTGTCTCGGCAAGGAGGTAACGGTAAATTACTCAAACAAATTGGCGCCATCCGTGGGACCCGGGTTCAATCTACCAGGGTTACAGAATGTCGGGACCACCCCCAGAAACTTCTGAAGGAAACGTAGACACGCCCTCGAGGATGAGGGAACAAATTGAGAGACATCTGTCCGCCCTCAAGGCATTAGTAGAAGAACACAACCGGAGGGAAAAAGTTTAACCCATTCGGCTAAACTTCACCGAGGACAGGCATGAAGACGACGTAAGGGACGGAAGGACAACGGGGGGAATTGTAACGGGAGCGAGAGTCTCAGACGAGGATTTGGGAAAACCCTTCAAGGAAATATCCAACTCGCCCCTGTCTCGTAGGCTCCTCGAATTTTCGGCTCTGGAGCATAAGATGCCACCTCACATTAAGCTCTATGATGGTTCATCGGATCCAGAAGATCACCTCACCAGGTTTTCCGGAGCTGCGATGCAGGGATGCTGGCCCATGCCGGTGTGGTGCCGCATGTTCCAACAAACGTTAGATGGGCATGCACGGGGTTGGTATGATAAGCTCCCCTCCGGTAGTATCGACGAATGGGCAGACCTTCGTCACCAATTCGCAACCCGTTTTGCCCTTCGCAAGAAATGTTTCAAAGACCCCACATAAATAACCAAGGTCGTCAGGAATGCCAATGAGTCCCTTCCTGAATTTAAGGAAAGGTGGACTACGGAAACGGGTTTCATCCAAGGTGTGCCAGAAATAATGCGAATATCTTCCTTCATGGATGCATGTAAGACCCCAGAGTTGGCTAAACGATTCGCTGACAGGGTACCTAAGACAGTCGAAGAAATGATGAGCCGAGTGGATGATTTCGTCAGATCGGAAAAGGCTTTCGCCAGCATTGAGCTACCTAGAGGAGAAAGATTAGAGTCCTCAAGGAGACCTCCTATCAACAACTTTCGGCGGGAGGAAAGACAGTTTCGAGGGCCATACGGAGGAGATAGAAGGCCCTACGAAGGAAGGGCTAATTCCTCCGGACGTGATTGGTATGCCCCTTACAAGCCCAGAGAACGACCTCCATTGCTCCCCCTCGAAACGATCATCTCGTGTGTCAAAACAACTACCCTCCCAAACTCACACTGAACTCTCTCACCAAACTACCCTGAGAAATCCTAGCAACCGATTGTCAGCTGCAACTTCCACCCCCTAGACCTCTCAGCCATCCACCTAGGAGGGAGGATCAAGATAAATATTGTGACTATCACATGGGAAATGGACACCACACTAATGATTGCTACCAGCTCCGGAAAAAACTAGAGACGGCTCTCGAATCAGGGAAGCTAAATCATCTTGTGAAAGACGTTCGGCAGAAAGGTGGTAGACGACGGGAAGAGGAACCGCATAAGGGTAGAATTATTAATATGGTTCACGCATGCACGAATGATAAGAAAAGGAAGAGCAGAGAACAATCGGAGGAATGGATGAATGTGCCTATAACATTCCCACCCATGTGTCCAGACGATGTGTCGGAGGAACCTATCATCATAGAGGCGGCAATAGAAGGATATCTTGTTCGGAGAGTCTTTGTGGATGAAGGGGCGTCAGTAGAAATCATGTTCGAACATTGCTTCAACTAATTACACTCCTCAATCAAGTCAAGGTTAAGACCCACTCGCACGGATCTACTGGGATTCGCCGGTAGTGTGACTAAACCATTGGGGAAGTTAGAACTGGAGGTAGAGTTCGGGAACGGGAGGTTGTCTCGGAGGGCGACCATGAAATTCACAGTCATTCGTGCTCCTTCACCTTACAACGTTATCCTCGGCCGAAGTGGTCTTAAGGCACTCAGAGCAATCCCCTCGACTATTCATTCGATGATGAAGTTCCCTACGCCAGGAGGAATAGCCACTCTGTCCACCCGATTCGCCACGGTGTTGGAATGCCGGAGGATAGAAGAAAGCCAAACTGAAAGTAAGGAGGAAGGTGTGGTCGAAGGACACGAACCAAAAACCGAAGAAGTGGAGGAAATGATGGCCAATTCGACGTATCCGGACCAACTCGTTACGATTGGAGGTAGTCTAACTAAAGGGTGTAGAGCCCAGCTGAAGGTGTTGCTCACAAGAAACCTAGATGTGTTCGCATGGGAACCGAATGACATGACAGGAGTACCTCGAAGGATAATAGAACACCACTTGAACATAAATGCATCGATAGAGCCAGTGTGTCAGAAACGGAGAATATTTGCGCCGGACAGAAGCCAAGCTATGCTAAAGGAGGTAGAAGAGTGGACTCGGGCCGGGATTGTTAGGCCGGTGAGATATCCGACATGGATATCCAACCCGGTCTTGGTGAAAAAGAGTGACGGCACCTGGAGAATGTGTGTCGACTTCAAAAACGTCAACTCGGCATGTCCGAAAGATTACTACCCTCTTCCGGACATTGATTGGAAGATAGAGTCCGTGATGGGGTACAAATACAAATGCTTCTTGGACGCATACAAAGGCTATCACTAAGTGCAAATGTCCATAGAAGATGAAGAGAAGACGGCCTTTTATACAGATCAAGGAACTTACTGCTACACCAAGATGCCTTTCGGTCTTAAAAATGCTGGTGCTACATACTAAAGATTGGTGGATGCAGCATTCCAAACGCAGTTGGGGCGAAATTTGGAAGCTTATGTTGATGATATGGTCATTAAGAGTAAAGAAGAAAGGACGATGATAGCGGACATCGCTGAAACATTTGACAATTTAAGAAGGATCAACATGAAGCTTAACCCGCGAAAATGTTCGTTCGAAATGGAAGAAGGGAAATTCCTGGGTTACCTAGTCACTTCCGAAGGGATTCGAGCCAACCCGAAGAAGACAAAAGCCATACTAGATATGCAATCTCCCAGAACGCTGAAAGAAATGCAAAGTCTCAGTGGTAAGCTAGCGGCACTGAACCGATTTCTTTCAAGGTCGGCCGAACGGTCATTACCCTTCTTCGAGACCCTGAAAAACATTACCAAAGAAAATAAGGATGAATATAGATGGATGGAGGCAGTGGAAAAGCTCATTGAAGATCTTCCGTCTTTGACTACACCGGTCGCTAAAGAGATTTTGTATGTATATGTCGCGGCAGCCGATGAAGCTGTAAGCACCGTCCTAGTGACGGAGAGAAAGGGAAAGCAAAGTCCAGTCTATTACGTCAGTAGAACCCTGAACGAGGCGGAGAGGAATTATGCTCCCTTGGAAAAGTTGGTTCTATCTTTGTTGCATGCATCAAGGAGATTGCGCAGGTACTTTGAAGCCCACCCTATTAAAGTCATCACCGATCAACCAATCAAGCAAATTCTTGGCAAGGCGTAGGCGTCCGGAAAGCTCGCAAAATATTCCGTGGAACTGGGTGCATACAACATAGAATATATTCCCTGGAACGCAATTAAGGGGCAAGTTCTTGCCGATTTCTTGTCCGAGGCACCCATCGGAAATAGCTCCCCTTCCTACTTTCAGCTACTGGCAAGGAGGCCAAGCAAAGACGAAACCGAGCGATGGACATTGTTCACGGACGGTGCCTCTAACCAAAAGGGGGTTGTCGCCGGGTTAGTACTAATCAGTCCTACCAAGACAGAATATACATATGCTCTTCGTCTGAATTTCAAAGACACCACCAACAATGAAGTCGAGTATGAGGCGCTACTGGCCGGCTTAAGGATAGCGTCGGATATGGGTGTGCGTAACATAAGGGTATACGTCGATTCGAAGCTGGTGGCCAATCAAATAAATGGTGACTATGTGGCCGTCAATGCCAGCATGGTTAAGTATTTATCCAAGACGAATGAACTGACGGCGGGTTTCGACAGATTCTCCATCAGTAATATCCTCCGAGCACGAAATCAGAAGGCCGATGTACTGAGTAAGTTGGCAACCGTTGCGTTCAACCACCTAACCAAGGAAGTCCTAGTCGAAGTATTGACGGAGAGATCCATTGAGAAGAAATAGGTAAATTCAGTGGTAGAGGAAGAAGGGGATCACTGGATGACACCCATCATCAAGTGTCTAAACGAAGGAATCTGGCCGGAAGACAAGAATGAAGCACGTGCCCTGCGAATGAAGATAAACCAGTATGTGATGGAAGAGGGAGTCTTGTTCAAAAGATCTTATTTGGTGCCCATGTTAAGGTGTGTGGGACCTTTGCAGGCCAACTACGTGATCAAATAAATACACATGGGAGCGTGCGGAGTGCATTATGAACCAAGAATGGTCGTCGCGAAGGCCAGGAGGCAGGGACACTACTGGCCAACCATGCACCGGGACGCCCGGGATGAAATTCGAAAGTGTGATTCTTGCCAGATTCACTCCAGGGTTCCGAGGCTCCCAAAGACATCTATGCCATCTATAATGGCACCTTGGCCCTTTTACCAATAGGGAATGGACATTCTAGGTCCCCTGCCCCAGTCAGCGGGGAAAACAAAATATGTGATAGTAGCTATAGATTACTTCACCAAATGGATCGAAGCTAAGCCGCTGGTCCGCATAACGGGTAAGGAGGTCAAGAAATTCACATGGGAAAATATAGTATGCAGATTTGGCCTTCCACGGATAATAGTCACCGATAATGGAACACAGTTCGTAAATGACCCATTCAAAAGATGGTGTGAACAGTTGCACATACAATAGATCAACACGGCGGTTGCCCACGCACAAGCGAATGGTTTGGTGGAAGCCGCTAACAAAAGTCTGATGAATGGCATCAAAACCAGGCTGGGTAGAGAAAAATCCGGATGGGTGGATGAGCTACCCAATGTTTTATGGGCCCACCGGACGACTCTTAAGATGAGCAATGGAGAGACACCATTTAGCCTTACGTATGGCAGCGAGGCAGTTATACCAGCAGAGATCGGGATGCCCACTCACCGGACGATGATGGTAAGAGAAGGGATGAACGACGAAGAGATCCGTTTGAATTTAGACCTGCTGTAGGAAAGGAGAGAAGAAGCGGCAATCAGAGAGGCCAAATACAAAACAAAAATAGAAAAATATTACAATCGACGGGTTCGTCCGGAAACCTTCCTACCCGGAGAATTTTTGTACCGCAGAAATGAGGCTAGCCGTGTTGAGAATCAGGGTAAACTAGGCCCAAAGTGGGAAGGACCATACCGCGTAACATAAGCATATCAGAATGGATCCTATAAGTTATATACAATGGATGACCAAGAGGTCCCCCGGAAGTGGCATGCTGTCAACCTTCGGAAGTGTTATTTATAGTTAGTATTCTGTTTAGAATTCTGGATGTAAGACCCACAATCAAGCCATGTTGCTAATGAAGTTATTAAGAACACCCCCCAGACGGAGAGGGGGTAATTTTCCATTATGATTAATGCAGGAAACCCTATGTAATTCGAACGTAGATTAGCTACCTCCGCTCGACTAATACTTCATCATAACATCATTAACCCAACGGTGCAAAGACACCCAGGGGTAACATTATTAACCCAACGGTGCAAAGACACCCAGGGGTGACATCATTAACCCAACGGTGCAAAGACACCCAGGGGTAACATCAACCCAACAGTGCAAAGACACCCAGGGGTAACATCATTGATCGGTCCCAAACGGTCAACCTAAATTGACCAGGTGAATGGTCAACTAAGTCAAACGTCTCAGACCAAATCTCCGCGGAAGTATAGTGTTTCCCCGGGTCGTTATGTCCCGACGAGGTGTGATGGTTATCAAACGGGTCTGTGATCGGGTGAATTTGGACAGAAAAGGGTTTGAGATTGATTAAACTAAGGAATCTACAAGGAAATAGCTTAAACAAGCTATATGAATAAGACTGGAAAAGTAGAAAAACTAGAAACGTTTAAAACTTAAAACGCGTACGTTTACGTTTAAAATAACGTACACGTACAAAATAAAACGTGAAATCTGAATTCCGAAAACCCACAGGGGGTGAAAAATGACTTTTTTAAAAACTAAAGGATAAAAGAAATTTTTTAGAAAAAGAAAATAAATTTTTACACTATTTAATTATTTATTATTAATTAATTACTTATTAATACTAATTATTAATATTTAAAATACTTAAATACAATATAATATTAATTTAATACTAGAAAAATGAAAATAAAATTTCTAAAATTATAAAATAACTAAAAACTAATTTTGAAATTAAAAATAAGTATTTTTGTCTTTTTGTGATTTTTATATTAATTAATTACTACTTAAATATTAATTACCTAATTAAACTATTTTAAATTATAAAAAATAGAAAATGAACAGTAGAAAATCTAGAAAAATTCCTAAAAATGTTTTATAACATATAAAGGCTAGGAAAAATATAAAAACTAGGTCTTACTTAATAAAGACTAATTATGCTATTTAAAACTTAAATATTAATTAATTACTAATAAAACTAATATTAAATCTAATAAATGCCAAATGATAAAATAAAAATCTAAGAAAATTACTAAAATTACTTTAATATAAAAGGAATTTAAGAAAAATATAAAAAAGCTAAGTTCTTAACAAAAATTTAAAAATGAAAATTAAAATTTAAATTACATTAAATAGAAACTATCACTTAAAATTAAATTGTTTTTTCTTGATTTTTCTTTTAGAAAACTATTTTAAAACTAAAAACTAACAACTTTTGTAAAAACAAATTTTATATAGCTTAAAAATAAGCACTGTGGAAGCTTATTTGCTCCACAGTTGACTTTTGTTGACCAAAGAGGAAAATAAGCTCAAATGAGCTTAAGTGGGACCCACTATGGTGAAATCTGATCTAAATAAGTTGTGTGCACATGTTTGAGCTAGAAAAAGCAAAAGGGGACAACAGAATAAGCAAATAAGCACTTAATAAGCAATTGGATTCTTGTTTCAACTCAGAAAATGAGACATAATTGAGGGTTGATTCCAGGTGGGTCCCAGGGGTTCTCAGGTCAAACAAAAGGTCAAAACCTGAAGAGGGGTAAGAGGGGGGTTGAAAAGAACCAAAATTAAGGTGTGGGACCCACTGTGGAGGTCAGAAACCCACCACCAAAGTGGTGGTGTTGGGTGGTGACCTGCTGATGCAGGGCAGGGATCTCCCCTGCAAGTGTGTTTCTTGACTTGGTGAGGGCAAGGGAAAATTCTCAAAAATGCAACAAAGTTGATTCTTGAAGTTAAGCTAGGGCAGTTCAATGTGTGAAAAGCTCAAAGCTCAAATCCAAATACAAAATTCAAGAATATTCACTCAAAAAGTAAGTTTCTGCATGATTTATAAAATTTTGACTTTTGTGAATATGAACTTGTTTGACTTTGGTGAACTTAAATCCTAGTCTAGTGACTGATTATGATGTTTGAACATAAAATGATACTACAACTAGCTAAATTAATCAACTTTACACTAATGAGAATGATTATACAAGCTATTTTGATAACAGTTATGGAAATGAGTAAGATCCAAGGTAATTTGACTTTTATACTAAAAAACTATGGTTTTTAAGTGTTGACTGATCTATGAGGACTTAAAGTAACTTGTCCTAACCAATTACTCCTACTGAGACAGGCTCAATAACAAGAATTGAGCCTCAACCAAACACCCCTTTAACTGTGACAGTTTTGTGATTTTCACAACAAAAGGCTAAGTCAGACCATGAAATGGACTCATAAGACTATAACATGATAAGGTAATGTCAAAATAGCACAAAAACATCAATAGCAACAACTAATACTCATGAATAAAAAAACATGCACTAATGACAGTGAAATTCTAAAATGTGAGTATAATGAAAATCTGATGAACAAATCTCAAATCTTAAGTGGTAACTTAACTAAGCATCACTCAATGAACACAAAAGCAGCTAACAAGCAGTGCAATAAGCACTTGTACAGTGGAAAGGCAAAAATGGAGAAATGCTTACCAAATGCTATCCAAACATGAGACTGAGAACCAGGGGCTAAAATTACTTCCTAAAGCCTCCCCTGAGGTTTCTAGTACCCTGCGAATCCATAATCTTCCTTGTCCACTGCTTCAATCTTTCTTATGCACTATTTTTTTTCTCTATTTATTTTTGATTTTTTTTTTGTATTTTTGAAACTTTTAACAACACTTGTTAAAATTGCCTAGGAAACTTATAAAAACCCATAAACAACCCATATAAGTTTATATGAGTCATAAACAACAACTATCCACAGTACAAGAGTAAAATGAGAATTTTAACTTAAAATAGTAAAAACTGAATACACAGAACTTGGATCATTGATTAAACTAACTTTGAATTACATTAATGTAACTGAGAATACACTTGGAAATCTAAAAATCAATACTTGGAAAGCTAGTTTACACTAATTTAAATTACACTAATACTAGTCTAAAACTAACTACTCTAACTGCCCTTTCTTCTCCATTTTTTCTTCATTTAAATAGAACCTGGAGGTCAAATGGTCAAATCCCACTTCATTCTGAATCGTTGGATGCTTCAAATCAATCCCAGCCATCCAATGGCATTTTGGCGGGTAAACAGTTTGGGCAGGATTGAGTGGATTAGGTGAAGCTGTAATGAGGAGGGGGTTTGTTTGGGTGTAGGTGAGGGATTATTAATGAGGGTGGCTTGATTTGGTGAAAAGTTGAGAGGAGGGGGGAGACAGGAGGAGGGAAACGGGGGAAGAAGATGGGGAGTTTGACTGGGGTGTTGACCGGTTAATATATTAAAAAGGGGTGGGAGTTTTGGGCTTATGGGGGTTTTGGGCCAATGGTTAGTGGATCAGGGAGTGTGGGTAGGCTTTGGGTGGCTTGGGTTTCAATAATAAACAAGGTCCGTTTGGTTTATTAGCAAAACACCACAAGGACCAATTTTGTAATTTGGCTAAAGATGTGGACTGAAAATGTAATTCCCCCAAATATGTAATAAGGACCAAAGTTGACAACTTCAAAATAACCCAAGGACCATAAATTATATTTCCCACTTTTAAAATTCCCGGGGACCAAACGTGTCAATTTTCAAACTACGGGGACCAAACATGTAAATTTCCTAAATTTTCATCCCAAGGACTAAAAATGACTTTTGTGACTTCCCAAGGATCAAAAATGATTTTTTTTCTTTCAAAAATATCCCACCAGGGACCAATCTTGCCAAAGTTTGAAACTCTAGGGACTAAATTGCAAATTTCCAAAACTTTTGAGATTTTTCACCAAAGGACTAAATATGACAACTTATGATTTCAAAAGGACCTTTGGTGATCATTTTCCATATTTTGAATTACCAGGGACTAGTTTTGACATTTTATGAAAGTTGGGGGACTGAAACTGCCAATTTTGCAAACTTTGTACGTTTTTCATTTGTTTTTACTCATTTTGCATCTAAAACATATAAAACACAATTTTGAAATATTTTTAGTATTTTGATGCATTTCTAAGTGTTTTTGTATGTTTTGCAGTTCAGATTTAACCAAAAATGATGAGTGTTTGAGCACTCATCAATCCCCCACACTAAAATATTGCTAGTCCCTAGCAATAAACTGTTTTGAAAATTAATGGATTTTAAACTCTTTACCAAAATCCATGACTTCTGGAGTAGCCAGATGTATCGATTCAAGTAAGAACTATGGTCCATCTGATAACCATGTGATTTTGAGCAAACCACCAGCTGTCAACGGATTTGATTAGTCTTTACCAAAAGCCGTTTGCTTCTGGACTAGCCAACTCTTGATGGACAAAGTCAACATCTTGGTGATCTGATTACCAATTATGGATTTTCCACTGCCTTTACCACAAGCTATAATCTTGCGGGCTAGCCAACTCATTCGCTTTATGGGATATGGCGAGTTGAGGTACCATACAATTTTGGGCAAATTGCAAGCCATAAACGGATTTGATATATCTTTACCAAGAGCCGTTTGCTCTTGGATTAGGCAATCCTTTTGTCGTTTAGACATGGCGGACTGATAACCACAAAATTTTTTGAATTTTAGTGAAAAAAATTTTAAATTTTTTTGAAATTTTGGCCAAAAACGGGGGTATTAGATAGTAAAATGTGATAAAATTCGCTAGAATAACGAAATACCCCCCACACTTAGGGTGAATATTGTCCTCAATATTCAAAGTCCCGGCTAGTATGCCGACTCTTTGAATGTAAAAGGGCAACATTACAAGCTAAATGTGGAAAACACCATTTTTTTCACTGTTTGGTAACCATAGCATGGGTAACTCCCCCACACTTAGGGTGAAAACCCTTTAAGCACATGCTACTGTTTTTGTTTACCGAGTCGCTAGCTTGACTCGACCCCGAATTCATTTGTCCTTGGGGAAGCATGATGTGAAAGAAACAATATCCATCGGACTTTCATTCAAGATGTTTGGACAAACATTTGAAGCACGTGAAAGTTCCACACCGATGAGATATAATCCCAGCTCAAGATAATGGTAAATGAAAATGCCGGGATCAAAGATGGTATCTTCATTCCCGAAGGAGTGAAGAACAAGAGAAGTCACCCGGTAGGTGAAGAAAAGGAAGAAAACCATGATGAAAATCATGATAAGAACTTCTTCCTCGAGAGCAGGCTCATTAGCCTGAGTTTGGATTTCAATGGTTAAGCTCAAAAACATCCCGGGAGGGTGGGTGGGAATTTGCAAATCCTCATGATTGAGTGCATCTCCCCCGGGCTATCAAACTCCGGAGGAGTTATGATATGATGAGTGAGTTCACCGGAGAACTCCTCATGAAGAGAATTATTCACAAGATGTGAATCTGTGAATTCATGTTCCGGAATAGACTCATCACAATCCTCATTCTGAATATCAAAGAGTGGATTATCAGAAATCAAAGTGAATTCAGATTCGAATTCAAATTGAGGATTGGTGAGAGTAGTATTGAATGTTTCGGGAACAAAGAGATTAACATTCTCTGTTGGACTGTTAGGATCAGAAGTGAGTGACGGATCATGATATAGGAGACTTTCAATTTCTCCCAGATCGGCTTCGAAGTCAAGGAGACCATCATCACCTTCCAATGAAAGTGGATTGATGTGAGTAAGTTCATCGGCGAACTCCTCAAGAAGAGGATCAGCATCAGACTGTGGGAGTGATGCCTCAATATACTCAATGTCTCCATGAGATGTACAATCATCATTAAAATCTGAGAAAGTCTCAAAATGATCGTTTGAACACTCAAGAGGGGAAGGAAGATCACACATATGCTCAAGAATTCCCTGTGACTCTCTTGGGATTGGGACAAGGTCCTCAACACTAGACTTTATGAATTCGTCCGATTCCTTATCAGGAACAGTGTCAAGATGCTCATCCCCCATGATCAAAGAGTGAGTGGGAACCTCGGGTGTGATAGCAGTTGTTTGAGATGGAATCTCAACTGCTGGGATATCAACTGATGAACTTGATGAAGTTTTATAAAATTGAAGAATATCAAGGGTGTCTTCAGCATCACTGTCATCAGGAATAAAACGGAACTGAGAGCTAGATTTGGCTGCTTTTTCTTTTGCAATTGATTCCCTAACAGATTTTTCATAGGCATCTTGGGAATTTATTCTAGCAGCCTGCTCTTCAGCTAACAATTCTTCCATTGATTTCTCATGTGAATTTTGAATGAAAGAACATTGTGGGGATGGGGATATGTCAAAACCGAAAGGTTGACATTGATAATCATCATGAGGACCCCCACAATATACACAAGAAAAACTGGGAGCATTTTGAAATGCTGTGCTATTCAACTCCTCCTTAAGTTCTTTTAAAATTTCAAGAGCCTTTAGACAAAGGTCTTGCTGAGTTTCTTGAGGAGTTGTGTGAATCATTTGGTACGGTGGAGGTTGGTCATGATACGGATAGTCATAATCATTACAAGGAAATGGATTCCTTGTTTGACAATCCGAACTGAAGTGTGGAGCTCCACAATACTCACAACAGTAAAACTGATGTGGTTGTGAGTCGTATGTGCTAGAGTCATAATTGTTATCAGGAAACTGCTCAAAGACAAGCGTGTTTCCCGATTGACAATCAGAACTGTAGTGTGAACCACCACAGTACTCACAACAGTAAAACTGTTGAGTCTCATGGTGTGGTAGCTGATGGAATGTGGTGTCATGGTAGGAATAGGGATCTTGGTTATAGACAGACCCGTTTCCTGACTCTACCATGCCACAACCGGGGCAATTGCCACCATTATAAGGACTACCATACCATTCACAGATCAGAAGGTGTGGATGAGACATAGAAAGAATCAAAAGTGTATAGAGGGGTAGGGATAAAGAATCAAAGATGTGAGAGGGTAAAGGAGAATGTTTTTGGATTTTTGGATAAACATTTTGTACCAATAAGAAAGAAAATGTTTTTGTGTTTTTTGTGTTCGTTGAAAACTGATTTAAAATGTTTTCGTGAACGGTTTTGTTTTTATATGAAAATAAGAAAATAATATGAATAAGGGTGGTAAATATACAATGGATGTATATCCCGATTCACTAATACGCAAAACCGTTTAGAATAGCGCGCACACCTCCCCGGCAGCGGCGCCAAAAATTTGATCGGTCCCAAACGGTCAACCTAAATTGACCAGGTGAATGGTCAACTGAGTCAAACATCTCAGACCAAATCTCCACGGAAGTATAGTGTTTCCCCGGGTCGTTATGTCCCGACGAGGTGTGATGGTTATCAAGCGGGTCTGTGATCGGGTGAATTTGGACAGAAAAGGGTTTGAGATTGATTAAACTAAAGAATCTACAAGGAAATAGCTTAAACAAGCTATATGGATAATACTGGAAAAGTAGAAAAACTAGAAACGTTTAAAACTTAAAACGCGTACGTTTACGTTTAAAATAACGTACACGTACAAAATAAAACGTGAAATCTGAATTCTGAAAACCTACAGAGGGTGAAAATGATTTTTTTACAAACTAAAGGATAAAAGAAATTTTTTAGCAAAAGAAAATAAATTTTTACACTATTTAATTATTTATTTAAAATACTTAAATACAATATAATATTAATTTAATACTAGAAAAATGAAAATAAAATTTCTAAAATTATAAAATAACTAAAAACTAATTTTGAAATTAAAAATAAGTATTTTTGTCTTTTTGTGATTTTTATATTAATTAATTACTAATTAAATATTAATTACCTAATTAAACTATTTTAAATTATAAAAAATAGAAAATGAACAGTAGAAATTCTAGAAAAATTTCTATAAATGTTTTATAACATATAAAAGCTAGGAAAAATATAAAAACTAGGTCTTACTTAATAAAAACTAATTATGCTATTTAAAACTTAAATATTAATTAATTACTAATAAAACTAATATTAAATCTAATAAATGCCAAATGATAAAATAAAAATCTAAGAAAATTACTAAAATTAATTTAATATAAAAGGAATTTAAGAAATATATAAAAAAGCTAAGTGCTTATGTTAGAAATAGAAGTGACGATCATTTATTAAGTCATTAAGTCTTGTAACTATAGTGTAATAGTCTTGTAGTTTAGTTAAGGGTAAACGGGCTTGGTTTAATCTAATATTGTATTAGGTTATGTCTAGTTCATTACAAAAGCCCAAGCCCGGCCCATCTTCTTATCTCACCTATAAATACCTCCAAATGCTCTCATTTGGAGGTGTTGCTTCTAGGTTGTCTATGTGTGTATTTCCTTCTTTCTCTATCTAATCTAATACATCTCACTTTCTCTCTCTAGAAGTTACCATCCTCTCTCTCTCTCTACTCTCTTTCTCTCTCTAGATCTAGCCAAGATTCATATGTGATATAGGTTGTTCTACGGTCCTACAAGTGGTATCAATCGCCTAGGGATAATATAGGTTGTTTTAGGATTGATTTGGTAGAAAAACTAGGTTTTACAAGAATTTTTTCCAAATATTCGCTACTGTTCATCGTTTTCTGCCGAGTTAGGGGTAAAACGAAAACTGCCGAGTTAGGTTAAGTTCTAGTATTTGCCGAGTTAAGTGCTTAAATCTGTCGAGTTAGGGGTATAACAAAAACTGCCGAGTTTGCATAAGTTCTAGTTTTTGCCGAGTTAAGTGCTTAAATCTGCCGAGTTAGGGGTATTCTTCTTCTCATTTTGCCGAGTTTGGATTGAGGATTTTGGCGAGTTAGCCTTGTTTCTTCCTAATCGTTTATCGAGTTAGGACCAGTGTTGCTATCTTCTTAAAGCGTTACTCTGCCAAAATTTCCTAAACTTGCCGAGTTAGAACCCTAACTAAACTTGCCGAGTTAGAACCCTAACTAAACCTGCCGAGTTTGCACCCTATCATAACCTGTCGAGTTAGAACCCTATCTAAACCTGTCGAGTTAGAACCAAAAAAAAAAAAAAAAAAAAAAAAAAAAAAGAGTTTTTTGGCGGGAAACGTTGAGTAAAATTTATTTTTTACCGGTGATTAAACGTTCAATTTTTACGCGAGATTTAAATTTTGGTATAACATTGAAATTTTTGGCCCGAAATTCAAATTTTTAGGCCAAAATTCAAAAATTTTCGGTGAAATTTTGCGAAAAAATTTTCAAAACTCAAATTTTTCTTGTAACCTTAGAATTGTATTTCTTTGTGATTTTCAAATTTTGAAAAAGAAAATTTTCGTATTAATTTTTTTGAGGAAAATTTGAAATCATAAAAAATTCAACCGATAACGTTTTTCATCTTCACCAAAACATCTAATCTTCAACAACAACCTTTGTTATCTTTCAAAAGATCCTCAGAACAACGTTTCACTTTGAATTGAATCAATGGCATCTCACCATGACAGTATCGCGAGTACTTTGTCCAATGGTTTTGCATCAGTCTTCAATGCATTAAACAGCCAACGACACAACAACAATCAGCAAGGATATGCTTCGAGTATACACATGGGGAACCAGATGCAATATGCAGGGCAGTCTGTTGGAAATCAAATGGATCAGAATGTGAATCAGAATGTGCTTAATCAAACTGGGATTGATTGTTTCATGACTTCGATTCAGAAACCTTCATCAGCCAGTCACAGCAGAAACAACGTCAATGCAATGACGCAGGTTGAAAAGATCCAGTACTTGTTGATTCTAGCCAATAAAGAAGAATCGGGAATACCGTTGACTGCTGAGGAACATGAGTTTAGAGCTACAATAAGAATTAATGACAATTCAGCAGATCTCAAGGAAACCTACAACTTTATGGCAAATCAGCAGGCAACAACATCAAGCAGTGATTCTGATCTTCCTCGTACTTATGATTCAGATCCATTCCATGAGGTACCAAATTATGGTAACAATGCTACTTCATTTGCTCATGAGAAGCCACATCTTGTGTCATCTGAACCTAATTATGATACATATGTGGGGGAACAAGTTAATAGCAATGTTAACTATGAAACTCCAGATATGGATCCTAATGGAGTTCAAGTTGCACAAAATGGTGCTAATGATGAGGAAACCCGTGCTTTCTTTGAATCATTATTGAATAATTGCAGCATTGAAATCGAGAAAGTGAAAAAGGTCAATCGCGATGTTAAGGCCGCGAATGTTAAATTGACCGCTGAGCTTGAGAGTTACAAGGAAAACGCTAAAGCTTTTGAGTTTCATAACAAAAGATTGTCTGAATTAGAAACTGGTTATCAAAATTCCGTTTCAAGGGAAAAACAATTGCAACTCAAGTTTGATACACTTGATGTTAATTCTTTCAAGAAGATTAAAGCTTTAAACGCGGAAATTTCTGATTTACAAAACCAACTTTCTAAACAAAAAACAGCTTATACCAATCTTGAAAAAGAAATGGATGAGTTGAAAAAGGATTTTGCAAAGAAAGAAGACAAACTTTTGGCCGAAATCGTAGAGTCAGAACACATGATTGCTCATTTAGAAGAATTAGTGGTTAAGTCGGGTCAGTCAAGTCAAACAATGAAAATGATTTCAAATCAAACTAATCCGGTTTACCATACGAAACATAAAGTGGCTCTTGGTAACAACACCCCAAGTAATCTCAAGAAAGCTCAGCAAGAACAGAATGTTTTGTATAATGGTAATGTGCTTTACACTAAACATGATCCTCCCGTCGTTCGGGATTCTGTGCAAACAATAGAACATGTCGAAGAGAGCATTTCTAAAATGAAACAAAAGGATTTGAAACCCATTGATTACAACAAATTGAACAAACTTTCGGGAATTACTTTTGTTCCACAAAAAGAACCATCTGTGTTTTCCATAAAACGACCATTCTCAAAAATGTTTTCTAAGAAAGTTATTGTTTCAAAATCTCTTTCAAAAATGGAACAAATGTCTTCTAACAACACTTTTAACACAAGTGAGGCTAGAGACATTCTAGATGACGTCAAAAAGAGAATTCAAGAACTTCAAAATATTGTTGAAACTAAAACTTCAATCAATATTAACAATTGGCATTCCAGTTTTCATATTGAGCAGAAAAAAGTTTTTGAAAACGAAATTACTATCCCACTTAATAACATCAGTGCGAGGGTAATCCATTTTGAACGTGCTTTCTTAAAAGAAACGGCCGAATTTGTCAAGGACCACAAATCCCTGGTAAACGAAGCTAATGATACTCGTGAAAACATGAATGTTTTGGAAAACCTAAATGATTCTCTCCTCGAAGCTGTTATGACTACTGATATCATGTCTATCATCATACAAACATATTCTGTTCAAGACGATGAAAGACTGAGAGCTGAGACCTCTGAAATTGTTTCCAAATATGAAAATGCTCTTGTAAAACTTGAAAAAGAAAACATGTCATTTTTCAAACAACTTGATCGAAAATCAGAGGAATGCAAGTATGACAAATTGTCGTATGAGCGTGCCTTCAAGAACATGAAAGAGCAAAATGATCTTCTGAGGGCTCAGATTGAAAGTCTAAAAGGGAAGGGTGAGGAAACTAAGTTTGCAAAACCATCGACTTCGGAGAAACCAAATGTTTCAAACACGGTTCAAAAACCAAAAACGTCAATTTCACGATTTGCTCCAAAAGTCGATGAGAAAAAAGATTTGTCAAAACCAGTCACTCCACCACCCTTGCCCAAGGAAAAGGTAATGGAAAAGATTGTTGAAAAACAAAAATTGTTTGTTGAAAGAAACAAAAATGTGATCTCACCTGGCTCTTCTAGGAATAGTACACCAAATGTGACCACAAAATCTTTAAAGGAATCTGTTGGTTCTAATGACATGGTCCAAAATCAACATCTAGAAGAAGCTAGGAAAAAGGCACAACGTCGAAAAGATGGAATTTTAGGCTCTAAACCTAGTGTGATGAATTCTACAAGATTCCAATGTACTACTAGTAGTAGTAAACCATTACCTAGGAACAATCAACAAAATACTAGGGATTGGATTGCATCTAAGAGTAGTGACACAAAAGAGAATGCTAGGAATGTAGAATGCAACACAAAGAATTCCAGGGTCTCATCGAACAACAAACAATTTCCAAAAGACTGTAGTGACAAAGTTAAAGTTGCTGTGTTAAACAAGAATGTTGAATTTGTCTGTCCTACATGTCAAGAATGTGTTTTTTCAGCTAATCACGATGCATGTGTTGCACAATTTCTCAAGAAAGGAAAATCAAGTGTCAAGGCACAATCCACTAAGACGCCAAATAGAAACACACTCGTTGATAACAAGAAAATGGATAAGAAACCTAATAGGTGGATATCTAAAGGATGTAGTTTGTCAAAAACTGAGACTTCCGCTGCATCTGATAACGAAACTACGTCTAAATCTTACCTTAGGTGGATTCCCACGGGAAAAGTTTTTAATACAGTTGGTCTTAGATGGATTCCCACAGGGAAGATTTTTGATAGTTGCACAAAGCCTAATGATAGTGTTCATCATCATGATAAGGAAGTTGAAACCACAACAACCGTTGATAGCAAACACCCTCTATGTGCTGATTCATGTACTTCTAACACTGTTATTTGTGCAAACTCTTCTTCTGTGGATGCAGGTACTTGTGAAAGTGATGAGAGTTCATACACCCAATGTGGTAAAGACGAACTTTACGCCAACATCGCATGTGGACATCCTTTTCTAACTCCACTCTTAATTCCACTTTTACTTGTTCATGCTTAATTTTTTTTCTTCATTTCTTCGTTGTATATATTTTTTGAAAAACAAAATTCAAAATTTGAAAAACCATCAAAAACAAAATACAAAAATATAAAATTTCAAAAAAATCCAAAAATAATATAAAATCAAAAATTACAAAAATATTCTTCTTACGACATGTCTCTTGTATAATCGATATTCTGTACGTATCTAGAAATGTCATTCAACAATGATACGGACATGTACAGATGCTTGAGCGAGAGTTTTTTTTAATGTTTTCCTAAAAACATGTCGTTTCTCATAAAAATTCTTCAAACATGGCTTTCGTATACTTCAGTACGAAACCCGGACCAAAAATGATGACTTCTTAGTATTTCAGCTAAGGACTCATTCTTCAAAGAAAGGAAAGTGCTTAAACCAAAACAAAGGTTTTCAATAATTTTTGAGCTCTTACCCTAAAAACATCGAAATGACTTGTGTACACCTTACAGTGCACAACTCAAGTTTTCAAAGAAAGGAAAGTGCTTCGCAAAAATGATTTTCATCAACGAAGTGCACTTATCCTAAAAATGCACACTCTTTCAAACAAAGAGAAGTCTTTGTTTTTTGCAAAACCTTGATGCAAAATTCAAAAAATCTGAAACTTCTTTCTCTTTCAGAATTTTGCTTCAAGAAGACTCCTTCCCTCTAAACTTTAAAAAGTTTAACATTTCTCAATAACATATGCGAGTTTTGAGGGGGAGTATTTCAAAAACTAAAATGTTCCGAATTCATGCAAAAACAAATCTGTCTTTCTCTCCAAAAAGTTTTTTCTTAATCTGTTGATATCAAAAATATCACGATATGCTATTTTTGAGGGGGAGAAGACATGATTAAAATGTGATCAAAGTTGTTTAAAGATTGTGACTTAATCTCAGAAGAGCTAGACTCAGAATGTACCAATGAATTGACGAAGCTTAAATGTCTGTAATCGAAAAGACTTGTCCTGGACGGGTAATAATTTCAAGCTAGTCTAACTAGTAATGTAAGCGTGTCTCGAATAGGACTTGTCTGAGTAGAATGTACCGTATCGAGAGACTTTCTTTGAACTTGACCAGGACGGGTAATAATTTCAAGCTAGTCTAACTAGTGATGTAAGCGTGTCTCGAATCGGTCATGTTCGCTGAAAGTGGATCAATTCAAAAGTGCAAACTCCTCACGCATGTGCTAATTTCTTATAATTCCATGAGCACATGTGAAGGGGGAGTCCTTCTAATGAAATGCAAAACTCTTGAAGTGTTAACAAAGTATGCTTTTTTATCATAACACTTTGAGAGATTTTTCACAAATGGTTTGATGGCAACAATAGGATAGTCATGAAGTTATAAGGTGACTAAGGTTAAGGAAAACCGTCCTATGATCCGCCAGAGCCGGAGGGATCTACCCAAGGACAATTCCAATAGATTAGAATTAGAAGTCCTTAGGTATGATTGAAAAAAGGAGAAAATGAGAAAGGAGAAAGAAGGGGTTGAAGAATTAAAAAGAAAAGTTATGAAAAAAGGTGAAAAGAAATAGCCCTCCATATGTTCAACCTTAGGGCAGACACCGGGTTCAATTCATATGCTACTGGTTGTTACTAAGGTGACACCGGTATTGAAGATAAAGACGTCATGGACCCAGTGACGCACTGCACTAAACCTTCTATCCACTCAAGTTCTCTTAAAAGAGCTTGTTTCATTCTCACAGGGAACCAGCATAATCTATCGACCTGTCTCTTAGAGATGGTTGATATTGAAGCAGGAGACCTCTCCCTAATCTCCTCATAGGAAACCAAATGTGCACTTATCGAGTCTAGAGCCCCGAGATTCATCAAAAGATCTCATAGGAACACATGATATTTCTACACTGGTTGTTCATCATTAAGGACGCCAGATGTAAATTTAAGAGTCCTACGCAGATCTTAGCAATCTGCCGAGAACGTTTATGAGAGAATATACATATATATATTCTCAATGATTGAACGGAAATTCCTGCCAGGGTCAACTTCAAGCAGCCCTGACAGCAGGTCACTTCGGTAATTCTTTATGGGTTACGCTTAGTGTTCACGGTGGTTTCAAACGGTCTACAGTCGTGGAGTGATCCCCAGCGACTCACCCAGTCATTGAGCTACTTAGTAGGTCTCGTAAGCTCTTTCGGGAGTATCTGATATGGGAACGGCCTTGGTAAGGGTTAGAAGGAGTCTTCACACTATGCTGTTGACGATCTCTAATTCCTTATCTGTAAGTACCGGTTGATTTATTGCTAACTGTTTTCCTGCAGCTATATATCATCTCCATGGCGACAAGATTCCACATGCTCATACATGCATCACAAAGTCTAAGGAAAGTCCTCTCAAAGATCAAAGCAAACAAAAGTTCTAAGAAAGATTCTACGCATTATGAAAGAATCTACAGAAGTAAATTTACAATGATCGGTGTGAAAGAACGGGAATAACAAATGCATGTATCACAATGACTAAAGATGTATGAGCATGTTGGAATGGCGGACAACCACCAAAGTCTAAGAAGTGACGAAAGGCAGATGACACTACATCACAATCTGCAACAAAAGAACAAAGAATGATGAAAAGTCAATTATCAAAGATCACAAAGCATGAAGGAACAAAGACCAAAAAAAAACTATTCTACAAAGACTCAAAGTTCAAGGCAACAAGCTTCAAAGTTCAAAGATCAAGGTCACAAAAGAGAGATCTCAATGATCACCCCTTAGGGGGAGATGATTGTTAGCAATAGAAGTGTTGATCATCAATGGAATCAAAGAGAGATCTCAATGATCGCCCCTTAGGGGGAGATTGTTAGAAATAGAAGTGACGATCATTTATTAAGTCATTAAGTCTTGTAACTATAGTGTAATAGTCTTGTAGTTTAGTTAAGGGTAAACGGGCTTGGTTTAATCTAATATTGTATTAGGTTATGTCTAGTTCATTACAAAAGCCCAAGCCCGGCCCATCTTCTTATCTCACCTATAAATACCTCCAAATGCTCTCATTTGGAGGTGTTGCTTCTAGGATGTCTATGTGTGTATTTCCTTCTTTCTCTATCTAATCTAATACATCTTACTTTCTCTCTCTAGAAGTTACCATCCTCTCTCTCTCTCTACTCTCTTTCTCTCTCTAGATCTAGCCAAGATTCATATGTGATATAGGTTGTTCTACGGTCCTACAGCTTAAAAAAATTTAAAAATGAAAATTAAAATTTAAATTACATTAAATAGAAACTATCACTTAAAATTAAATTGTTTTTTCTTGATTTTTCTTTTAGAAAACTATTTTAAAACTAAAAACTAACAACTTTTGTAAAAACAACTTTTTTATAGCTTAAAAATAAGCACTGTGGAAGCTAATTTGCTCCACAGTTGACTTTTGTTGACCAAAGAGGAAAATAAGTTCAAATGAGCTTAAGTGGGACCCACTATGGTGAAATCTGATCTAAATAAGTTGTGTGGACATGTTTGAGTTAGAAAAAGCAAAAGGGGACCACAGAATAAGCAAATAAGCACTTAATAAGCAATTGGATTCTTGTTTCAACTCAGAAAATGGGACATAATTGAGGATTGATTCCAGGTGGGTCCCAGGGGTTCTCAGGTCAAACAAAATTTCAAAACCTAAAGAGGGGTAGGAGGGGGTTGAAAAGAACCAAAATTAAGGTGTGGGACCCACTGTGGAGGTCAGAAACCCACCACCAAAGTGGTGGTGTTGGGTGGTGACCTGCTGATGCAGGGCAGGGATCTCCCCTGCAAGTGTGTTTCTTGACTTGGTGAGGGCAAGGGAAAATTCACAAAAATGCAACAAAAGTTGATTCTTGAAGTTAAGTTGGGGCACTTCAATGTGTGAAAAGCTCAAAGCTCAAATCCAAACACAAAATTCAAGAATATTCACTCAAAAAGTGAGTTTCTGCATGATTTATAAAATTTTGACTTTTGTGAATATGAACTTGTTTGACTTTGGTGAACTTAAATCCTAATCTAGTGACTGATTATGATGTTTGAACATAAAATGATACTACAACTAGCTAAATTAATCAACTTTACACTAATGAAAATGATTATACAAGCTATTTTGTAACAGTTATGGAAATGAGTAAGATCCAAGGTAATTTGACTTTTATACTAAAAAACTATGGTTTTTAAGTGTTGACTGATCTATGAGGACTTAAAGTAACTTGTCCTAACCAATTACTCCTACTGAGACAGGCTCAATAACAAGAATTGAGCCTCAACCAAACACCCCTTTAACTGTGACAGTTTTGTGATTTTCACAACAAAAGGCTAAGTCAGACCATGAAATGGACGCATAAGACTATAACATGATAAGGTAAGGTCAAAATAGCACAAAAACATCAATAGCAACAACTAATACTCATGAATAAAAAACATGCACTAATGACAGTGAAATTCTAAAATGTGAGTATAATGAAAATCTGATGAACAAATCTCAAATCTTAAGTGGTAACTTAACTAAGCATCACTCAATGAACACAAAAGCAGCTAACAAGCAGTGCAATAAGCACTTGTACAGTGGAAAGGCAAAAATGGAGAAATGCTTACCAAATGTTATCCAAACATGAGACTGAAAACCAGGGGCTAAAATTACATCCTAAAGCCTCCCCTGAGGTTTCTAGTATCCTGCTAATCCGTAATCTTCCTTGTCCACTGCTTCAATCTTTCTTTTGAAACTCCAGGGACTAAATTGCAAATTTCCAAAACTTTTGAGATTTTTCACCAAAGGACTAAATATGACAACTTATGATTTGAAAAGGACCTTTGGTGATAATTTTCCATATTTTGAATTACCAGGGACTAGTTTTGACATTTTATGAAAGTTTTACAAACTTTGTACGTTTTTCATTTGTTTTTACTCATTTTGCATCTAAAACATATAAAACACAATTTTGAAATATTTTTAGTATTTTGATGCATTTCTGAGTGTTTTTGTATGTTTTGCAGTTCAGATTTGACCAAAAATAATGAGTGTTTGAGCACTCATCAATCATTAACCCAACGGTGTAAAGACACCCAGGGGTAACATTATTAACCTAACGGTGCAAAGGCACCCAGGGGTTACGTTATGGACCTAACGGCGAAAAATCCTAGGGATCCGTCTAGTTTACTCAGCGACGTCAGGACACCTGGGGATCACATGGTTAACTTAACGACACAAGGGCACTTGAAGGTAACATCGCTAAGCATTCACAAAAAATAAATAAATAAATAAAATAAAATAAAATAAAAAAAAGAGTAGAAAAGTAAAATGCAACAATCATGATATATCCGAACGGAGGGACCGTCAGTAAATAAACATAATACGTCCAAAAGGAAGGACCATCCGAATGTACAAAGTATAAGTTAAATTGTTCAAATATTACAAATCATCAGAAAAACAAGAGAATAACTAGGAGATTTAATGCTCCAGCTCCCGCTCTTGTTCTTGACCAGCCATCCCAGAGCTTTCAACATCGGGGGTAACTCCCTCCCCAGCTGGGAAAATGTTCATAATGTCAGCCAGTGGAAGACGGTAAGAAGCAACAATCTTTTCAACAAAGGGAAATTGCCGGAGAAACATGGCATCATAAGAAGCACGAAAGTTGAGAGCAGCTGGCATATCAAACCCGAAGGCAGAGTTCACAATCTCCTCTATCTGCTCAGGTTTGCGGCCAACCTTTACCCCCTCCAACCAGCCAGCATCAATAGCCGCATTAAAGACCTCGCCCCATGCCATCTGATACTCATCACTCTCTTGAAGCCTTTTAACAACTGTGGGGACAAGCTGCCGGACATAGTTGAACCTTAAGATCTCTGCCTGGCTGGACTCAACGGTCATCTTTTCAACAGTTTTTGCCAGTCCGGCGGCTTTAGCTTCCGATGCTTCCAGGGCAGCATTTTTCTCCGACAAGGCTTCTTCCAAAACCTTGATTCTCTCAGCCTGATCTCCATTCTTAGCTACCGAAGCATCCCCCTCTTGCTCAATGGCCGTTAACTGATTGGACAACCCTTCCTCTCGGCTGGCACAATTCTGATGTTGCCGCTGAAGCTCTTGGTTGGATTTCGTCAAAGTTTCAACCGCTCGACGCTGCGCTGCCAACCCAGACTCAAGTTCCCTTTAGCTGATCTGCCGAACTACCACACCCTTCGTGAGCCTGGTATAACTGAGCATAGTGATAACTCAAATTCTAAACACGTTGAAGTACGTCCGCTTGAGCCAGGGAACCACGTGCTAATTCAAACCAGGCACGTTGAGTAGCTTGATAGTCTGTTAGGGTTGATTGCTCCGCTCGCACAGAGGGGGGGGGGGGGCAAGATGCACCATGAGGTCCCTACAAACTTCAGCATCATTCAAGCTAGCCCCTACGGTCAGTTTCTATCCTGGAACGTAGGGCTCAGACGAATCACCTCGCTCTAAAAAAGAAGAAAAAAAAACGAACTGCTTTAGTAAGAGAAAAAGGGAGGGGCAGAGGAAAATGTATGCATATATCGAGGAAAACTTACCTCCAGACCCCCTACGGGTAAATGCTTGACGGGTAGAACTGGCAGAAGTGGACCCATGTAGGCCTACAAACAAGAGGAAGCAAAATATGACAGAGTCCTCAAAGGACAACGGTGAAATACAGATAATTAATTAGATATACCTCCATGAACAGGGTCTGAAACGTTCGGACGGTCCAAACCTTCATTCAGTTCGGTTGTAAACGCATCAAGACTAAGGCCATCTCCCTCATGACCACCATCCACATTTTCAGGAGAAACATTGTCTTAAGGATCAACCCCCCCGGCATGTCCCACATTCTCCTCCACAGGAACCTCTGTATGTCCGACATTCTCAACATTGTCAACATTCTTAAGATGGTCGGCATCCTCCACATTCTCCACCTCTTCCACATCCTCCACATTCTCAGTATTCCCATCGTCATTAACATGCTCAGAGTCAGGATGGCTGATGTTTATGGGGGAAGGAGAACGGGTGCGGTGATCATCAGAAGAGCCCTCATCTTCTAATACCACAATGCTAGAAGCAGAACCTCTCTTTTGTGGCGGATGGGAAGGATCAGCAGACGGACGTTTTTTGCTCACGGTCCGGGGCTGGGTAGCTTGTTTCTTCCTCTCCTTTGCGGCCCGGGAATCTATCACCCTTTGGTCAGGCTTCTCAACGACCCTTTGCAACCCCGTCTTGTTGGGAAGTGGTTCCTTGGTGCCCAGAGGTTCCGTCACATGCATCTCGACCTCACCCCCTTCGGCCAGCGAAGGTCCTTTACCGACGCGAGAAACTGAAGTATTGGGAAACCTAAGAAAGCGAGACATCGGCACAACTGCATAAGAGAAGAAGAAAACAACGTAAGTGAGTCATATAACATAAAACACACATACAATATGGACACTAGATGAACAACAAGAGAGTTACCATTCCCCTCCCCATCCTTAAAAACCGGTCGGTGATTAGGGTACTTCCAAATCTTGGTCAAACCAGCCTCAAAGAGTAGTGCCGGATGAATTGCCTGAATGTCAACCACGGCAGCCGTTAGGGCATCCACATGTTCCGGCTGATAACCACCAAACGGTGGCAGCTCAGAAACGCTGGAGTCCGGATGTCTCCAAGGCATGGATTGGGGAATCGCTCTACGGTCAATAAGGAAAAATCTATCTTTCCAGTGCTTCATGCTTGAGCACGTCTCATTGAAAATCCTGGCTTGACCATTCTTGCCGGTGCGACGGGAAAATGAGAACCAATACCCTTGTTTTTGCAACATATAGAAAAGGCGAAACAGAGTCAAATATGGAGCAAAAGTTAAACTTCTGCAATACACCTCGAAAAATATGACCTTCGACAAACCAATCGGAACCAGTTGGGACAGATGTACTCGAAAATGGTTAAGAACTTGAAGAAGAAATGTCGAAAACGGAACCCTAATCCCTGAAAACTCTAGATATGCTTCGTAAATCCCAATGGCATTCCTCGGTAACCGATCCATGGTAATGACAGGTGGCGGCAAACGGGGATGTAATTCCGCCGGAATCCCATATATCCGGGCGGCCTCCCTCACATCTCGCTCCGACATGACGGACTGATATTTATGCATGTCGAATTTGGGAACAATATCCGCCACTCCAGATGCCGATGCAACGTTATCTGTCGCGCCGGATGCCGACGCGACATTCTCTTGCGAACCGGAAGCCATAAGTTGTGTGTGGAGGGAAAGGCAACTCTCTTACAAAGGGGAAACATGGGAAGAGACGGAGGAACGCACCTGATGAGAAGTCGAAGAGACCGAATCGCTAATGTGGGAAGAAAAGTAAAAACAGTAAAAACTAAAAAATAAGAGAAACAAACATTATATAGGGGGATATGCGGAACAGTAAAACGTCATTTCGTGTCAGACCTACCCGTGGACAAATCAGAGCCATCCACGCGCGTACCTTTGTACACGTGGCTACATCTCACGCTTCTTGGTAAAAAATGATTCACCTCAGATAATGGGCTTGGGCCAACGACAACGCAATTCGACCTTAGCAAAATAATAACAACAAATGATGTAAACTAAAGGGGGGCAAGAGCGAGAACGCCTGGCTTTTCCGGAAGGACAAAATATCATGTCACAACTTCTCGAAGCTGTAACACGATACTGGGGGGGGGGGGGGACATGTTTGTGTATATGACCGGACGGACCTGCACGTTCCGGACGAACCTTGCCGGATGGGTCAATATCCGGATGGTTAGCCCTGGCGTCATCAACGATCCTTATCCTATGGACACGTGTCCCCTATGACTGACACCTCATATAGGGGTGCGCCGTTCCTTACATGTCAGGAACAGTTACCTACTAGTACTACGCATAGTATCGCACAGTATCGTACAGTAGAAAGGTACAGGTCTAAGGTAGTATAAAAACTTCTCATTTACTCTTGTAATTTTCAGCATTTACTGCATATACACACACATACCTTTATCAATACCTCATACTTACTCTCACGCCCGAGCTTGGTCCTGAGACAAACCCCCAGGGCGAGGCTAACGCATTTCCTTTGTGCATCTCCAGGTCCGAAGAACTCTCAGGATTCTCGGCAAGGAGGTAACGGTAAATTACTCAAACTCAGATTATAACGAAGATTTTTGGTTCTATATCGATAGATGAAATACGGGTGTATAGCATAAATGGTACTTTTATTTTTGGAAATGAAACTTGAGAAGCGGTTTTAAACTTGCTTGATGACATACCATTAGATGTGGTGGGAAGAGAGGAAGATATCGCTCGATAGTGAGTTTATTTATATATTATTATTATTATTATTATTATTATTATTATTATTATTATTATTATTATTATTATTATTTTTTAATCACATTTCACCATTACGCTCTAATTATAAGGAGGGGCGGAGCAAGGATTTAAATTTAAAGGGGCTGAAATTAACATAAAAATTATAGTAACAAACACATCACTCGAAAAATGAATCTACAGTTCTTTTAATCCATGATTCAACTTAACACCATAATAATTAAGAACTAAACTAAACTTAAAAAGAATAATTAGACAAATAAATTTATTTTCATGTTGTATACTTGTATCTGATTGACTTAAGTTATTCGAAATTTCAATAGGATTAAGGGGGGCTTGTTAGTTGTTACAAATATTATTAAGAAACTAGCTTATGAGTTATGTAACTAATGAATAAAGTGTGTTGATTAGGTGTGACCCACCACCAACCAGTCACCCTACTAGCTACGCCCTTGATTATAGGACTCTGATCGTATGGAGTTGTTTAAAAATCAAAATGCATCTCACATAAGTCTTGATATCATTTCGTACACGAGTTAGATCCAACCTACGAGTCGTGGCTCGATCTATATATCTGAACTGGCTAACAAGTCGTGTGCATAGTATTAAGATGGACAATTTCGACCGATTTATACATTGTAATTTAGAAAAAAGTTTAGCCGTTATTTAATTAATTAAGTAGTAGTGAGACATCAATACAAAATTGCATAAGCTGTCTTTAAAATGAACGGCGTTAACTCATTTATACATTGTAATTAAAAATAAAAATAATAATGAAAACTTCTAAACAATCCATTGATACTATACATTCATGTAACATACAAAGAAAAAAGAGTAACATTTTGCCCGGCAAATGAGAGTTAATCTTGAGGTTGACCGAACCAAGTAAAAATTTGTGTTTCCACAACTTTGCAAGAATTTTCCGATATTTTTTTTACAAAAAAGGAATCAGAATGGGCATGACCAAGCAAAAATATAAGGACACGTAGGTAGGGGATGTGGGGCAAACAAACTGGCAAAGTATCCATTACCATGTGGGGGTCTTTCGCCCTCTTGTTTCCCCTCATTTAAACATTTTCCATTCTCTTAACTTAATTTTAATAAAAGATTAATCTTATACTTCAATAGTCCAATGTTAAGTTGAGTAGGTATATACTTGATTTTGTTAATAAACGCCTTTACATTTTAACAAACGTATTCGATTATAATTAGTTAGAAGCACGCCGTCTCATAAATTTATGAAAATTTTTAGGGCGTTGAACGAAATTAAATAATGAGTCATTTCGATAAAGAATGTCATGTATAAAGTGTCACCGTTTTTAAGATATAATGCGATTAGTTATCTTAATGTTCTAAAATATTATTCATTTAAGATATTTTATCATCTACATGCTATTTTTTCGTGAAAAATATGTATACACATTTATATAATTATTAACGGAACAAATTTTGAGGCCTTTAAAAATTTTGAGACCTTGAGCGGTCGCTCACCTTGCACACCCTCAAAGCCGGCCCTGGTTAGAAGATAACTTGTTTAAACATCATACTCATCGAATTAACTTGTTTGAGAACTTGAGACTTTTATTAAAACATCCTTAAAGAACAGGGCAAGAAACTAGCAACACAATCAACGAATTAACATGAGAGATGACATGAAACCGCATCACTACTTTAGACCAGACGTAATGGCATGGTCATGCACCTCCCTTTGGTTATGCACTCGATCGCCTATTATGTCCACTCAGTCATGATCGTGGTCATGTCTAAAAAATGCATAACACGGTCGTATATTATTACTTTATAAATTCAAGTTTTGCTATAGTTGATTTATTGCTTGTCTATCTATACTACTTATAATGGAGGAAGGACTTTCTCTTCAAAAAATTCAGATGTATACAAAATGATGCATGATTTACAACACTTTAATGCAAGTAATTTTCATAATTACAACAAGCAAAGCATTGTGTACAACAAAAATTAGCATGAATCGAAATTCAGACCACTTTCTTTAGAATTTTACATTAATAGCATTAAAAATACATCTACACCCAATATTACAATTATTTAAACACAATGTACAATCCTCATTCTACATTAATAGCATTAAAAAACACCCCTACACTCAATATTATAATTATTTAAACATAATGTATAATCCTCATTCTACATTAATAGCATTAAAAACACCCCTACACCCAATATTACAATCATTTAAACACAATGTACAACCCTCATTCTACATTAATAGCATTAAAAACATCTTTACACCCAATATTACAATCATTTAAATACAATGTACAACCCTCATTCTACATTAATAGCATTAAAAACACCATACACCCAATATTACAATCATTTATACACAATGTACAACCCTCCATCTTAACCTAGACATGAACATTTGACTAAGACTCGACTCGATACACAAAGCTGTGACCAAGCAAATTTAGGTGTTAGAATGACATCCCGTGACATTTTTATTAATTCCATTGAAAATTGTTATTTCAGAGTACTCGCCGCTGCAACGCGCGGGTACCATGCTAGTTTATTCATGAACGACTCACTTTACTTGTCTAATTTTCTAACGTTTTTTTTAACATGCAATATCAACCCTTTACCCCAAAAAAATATGTTTTATTTTTACATAAGAATGAACGACTCACTTTATTGTTTTTCAATAATTTCATTAAGTTTGTATAATTTCACCATTCACCATGCCGGAATTTCACCATTCCTTTTTATATATTTTTCTCTTTTCTGTGAGTAACTAGGGACTGGATGCATGATAACTGACTTATTTTGAATCCTCTTTCTTGCAGCCTAAATCATATGCAGACAATTTCAAATGGAAAGGACCACCAAAAACTGAAGACAAATAGGTCTCAACTTTGTAAAAAAACATACCAAATAAAGCCCATTTCCATTTCAGAGGCACACTTTAAATAAAACACTAAGATGTACAATCTCTGATTGTTCCATGTTTGTAACAAAAAAAAGGACTTATCTACTACTATATAATATATATTCTTATACTTATATCTACTATTTATAATAATATATGATATACTCATATACATTCTACATAGATACATTCCTTCTAGGATTCTTCATCTTTTCACACTTTGCAAACTCTGAATCCTCTACACATTTAAAGCACCTTCTGAGGCTTCTCTTGTGTGAAACCTCCATGCAAACTTGTAATCCTTTGATTCACACGATAGCCGCATTACTTCACCAAATGCATTGACCGAATTCTTCTTTCCATTCACACCCCATTCAATCCTTGCCCAACACGAAAAACCACTTGACGAAACCATCGAATCCTGATCCGAATCATTAAAACTAAGCACCACCTCACCACAAATGCTCTTGCATGCAACCCCAATTCCATCACCAGCTGTCACCATAGCCTCGAGCCATGAACACTCAGGTTGACCCACCATCTCTTTATAAGCCGAATTCACTAGCCTAACTTTGTTTTTCGAATCCGAAACAAAAGCAGGCAAAACTTGTGCCTCTAGCTCTTTCTCAACTTCCTCAGCCTTCTTTGTTGCAACCGATGAGTTATGGACCGAAACAGCATTATCTTTAACCGCACGAATAGTGAGGAATGACGAAACGAGGCGAATTGGCCTGGGTGAGATAACATTTGATGTTGGTCTTGTTAACTGAGCAAGAAAATCTTTTTCTTCAGGTATTTCAGCCACCTTGTTGAGATCAATGACATTGGTTTGTTGCATGTGATGTGGTGACATAGAAGAACAAGGTAATAATGGTAAGGTGACTAAAGTGGTTGTAGTTCTTTGTTGTGGGGTCAAAGATTGAAAAGGTGGTGATAGTCCTTGAAGTAGTGTTCTTGGTCTTTTGAAAGTAGTACTTGTTGATGGAGGTGGACCCAATGATGTCCTACCTCTTTTTCTTGTCCTTGTTGGTCTTGATTGCAAATGAGGCCACACGTTTCTTAAGTAAGGTGACTGCCTTATAGTTGGTGACATGGAACCAGCAGAAGAACCAGAACCTGAGCCAGGTGATCCATCACCCTCACCACCACTAGCACCACCATTCAAACTAGTATGAGGCCTTGGTGCAATAGGCCTATATCTAGCCATGATCTCAGCTGTTTTAGCAGTTGAGGGATAAGGGTTCAACGTTTGCAACATGGTGTTAAGTTTGTGTAGCGTAGTGTTGTGTTGTGTGAAGTACTGAATGTGTGTGAGTTTAAAGGGTGGGGTGGGTTGGTGGTATTTTAAGGGTGAAGGCAGGCCAATAGGATTAAGGCAACATAAATAAAAGGGAAAAGGAGGTTGTGACACTTGGAATTGTCATGTGGGTACGTGTTTGTATTGTTTTTGTATACATGATTACATGAATCTTCTGTTTGGATCGGTGAGTATTCTTGAGAGCTACCGTGAACCGCCTTTATGGTCCGATAATATGCCTCCACTTGTTATAAGCTATCTAATAAATCATTTAATTTCCCCAACCATTTCTTATTTTGCAAGGATAGAAGGCATTGTGCAGTCAATAACTTCAAATAATATTTCTTGGTCAACTGTTATAAGTATTTTGGAACTGAGAAAAGTAGTTGTTTTGAAGTTGAAAAGTAGGCTATTGACTCCCAAAAACTGAACGTGGGATGTATTTTAATTTTTAAACAGAGGTTGTGTGTACTATTACTTGCCTGAAAATTGCATCATTTAAAAAATACGAGGGTATAAACCCGCGCGTTGCCGCGGGGTGTTTGTATACGTTACTTGGTGTTAATCTATCTTATGTGTCTCTATTAGAGTACAAAATAATCTAACTAAACCAAGTGACTTTACATTGTCATATAATGTACAGTTAAGACACGTTTGGCTCAAAAGTTTAATACGTAAACGCATTTGCAACATATATGACCCTTTGTTAATTTTTTTTCTAGCTATTTATCATGACAAAATTTGCAGACTTTGCAATGTCTGTTTGCAGTTTGTATAAATTATAAACTACTTGAATAATGTGATGAAATCAAGAAATAGTTGTACACAACATATCTTTTTATAATGGAATTTCCTCCACCCACAAAACCATGAATAAAAAAAACTCAGGCATTAACTATATATCATCCTAGTCTTCGTCTGTCACTCCAAAACCTTTGACCTCTTCTTCTAGCACCTTGATTATGCAGGCATTTCTGTCATGATTGCTGCCTCATTCTTGGCTTCAATCTACTACGCTTTAACCTGCCTTCCAATGTCCTTTATCTTGTACCTATCTGTCATCACCAGTTTACCACCCTTGAATTTCTTGGCATATTGACACTGCTGTCCCCTGGCATTACCTGCAATTAAATAAAAGTTGAAAGAGAAACAGGTCTAAAATAGTCCAAAGTGTAATTATTTACGCGCACATCAACCTAAATTGCTTTATTTATAAGATATAAACATCACACTCATATTCATGCTAACTTAATAACCAAAAAATCCGATAAGCTTAACGCTCTGTAAATATGTTTGGATTTTTTTTGGCGACGATAGGCAACCGGGCTTTAAAAATGATACAATATGCACAAATGTACAATTTAGTTCAATCTATATATTTGGATCTAAATGCAGAGAAACTGTTGGTTAAGCAATACCAAATCACTTGTTTAACTTGTTCATGGGACCCGAAAACATTAAAGTGGTATAAAGGAGAGAATATATCCCTTACGTTAGCTTCTTTTGATACTTTCTTACCATGTATCTAAGATAAGTAAAATTGCGTCCCTGGTAACGTTTTAAAACAAATATACATCTAATATAACCTTTACCCAAACACCCCTTAACAATCTAGTAATATAAATAAATAAAATAAGCAATTGATACACAGGGGTCACTTTTGTTAGAGGATGTAACTTTATAAATAGCAACATGAATCTACATCACTAATAACCTATGACTAAAACTATAATTGGGTACCCTTACTTAACTAAAATTGTAGTCAGGCATATATACCTAAATGAAAACTACATAGAGCTCTTTATAACCATTGCATCCTAATTCAACTTGAATATTAAAATCCTTGCATTGAGCAAAAAAGTCCGTTGGTGACAAACATTTTCTTTCATGATCAGCGAACCCAATAAATGAGTATTTTTATCGAAGTGTTTAGACAATGCAGGGGGTTTGTAAACAATAAAAAATAAAACAGGTATGACTATGACTGAATTACCTGTCTGCACGTGGGGGGTTTAACAGTTTGTATCATGTTAGGTGTTGGTTAAACATATTTAAGGACCCAAACCACCCGTTTCAGCAGCCAAATTCACTTCAACCCTCGTTTCAGCAGCAAAATCAACCCCCAAACCCACCTATTTTAGCCTCGAAACCCACACCCATTTGAGCCCCTAATTCACCCATTTCAGTTTTCAAACCCACCTATTTCGGCCCTTAAACCCACACGTTTCAGCACCCAAAGCCACCCATTTCAGCCCCCAAACTCACTCATTTCAGTCTCATTTCAGCATCCAAACGCAACCCCATTTCAGCACCCAAACGCACATGTTTCAGCGTCCATTTCAGCACAAAAATGACCCCATTTCAGCCCCCTAAGATGATACAAAACTGTAACATAAAAAAACCCTCGTTCATATATTTGCAGAGTCGGATGATACGCTTGTACATACCTGAAAAAAGGATGGTCACCTGTTACTAACAACCTGATTTGCAGACTCTGAGTATGCAGTTTTTTTTTTTTTTTTTTTTTTTTTTTTTTTTTTTTTTTTTTTTTTTTTTTTTATTTAATAAAACTAATATATTGGAATTGTGAAAATAAGAGGATTGTTACCTATTACTACGAAGCTGATTTATTCGAGCCACTACTACCTTCGACATATCCTTCTCATCATCCTTCTTGGTACTCTGACAAAAACTCGTAAGGCAAAATAGAATCAACCTACATAACCCCGACCAGATTCAATCAGTATAAAAAAAATGCCCTGATAATGCGGGAACCCACGCAGGTACTAATAGATTTTCTGCCTTTGGGCATAGAGGTTCTGCATTCGTTGTTTCCAACCGAACTGCTAGTACGACCTATAACAACAGCAGGTCAGAAAAAATTAGTATAACCCAAACCATCATCTATATCCTGTATGCAGTAATGCAGTCATATAAAAACTGATAAGTCGACCTGCATCGAGTGGCTTATTTTTTTACATGCTCCTTCAAGTTAATGAGCCCAACGATGCCCACCATCGACATCATGCTGCATATGAGAAATGATCCGAATCATGTGCGCTCCATGCCTGTTACAACATAACATTTGTTAATGTGTATGAAGTATGATTATCGCTCTGTGCGTGAGATTGAAAACAGGAGTGGAAAGAAGAGCACAAAATTTTAGGTTCTTTCCGAATCTTCAAACATGTAAGGAGTGTAAAGAAGAATACATTTCGGTTTCTCAGTTCTTAGATACTGATGCAATGCTCCTACTCTGGCCAAACAGGATGATCCCCTGCACTCTTTCTGGCCAAACAGAGTGCAGTCTTCAAGCAAATTTGTCCACTTCCCTACACATGAAACTCATCATATGGTAAAAAAAAAACATACCCAATAAGTATTTTCATAATGTAACATTAATTAAAAAGGACATCAAAACAAATACCTAAAATATGACAGATAATAAGCATTGTGTTAATTTTGACAGCAACAATGGTTTAACTTCTTTTTTTTTGTACTCATGTTCCATTTACAATTTCTTTGGCTCATCAAAATCAGAATTTCAACTATATACATCATAAAACAACAAAATGTTCTAAAGCAACCACGTACCTCCTGTTATGTGGCCAAATTATGCCTTGCAATGTTCACATGACCAGTTGCAGCCACTCAAATCAATGCAAGAAAGCGACACACCTGCATCCAATGTTTTATAAAGTCAAAACTAAAAGTTAAATACAAAAACTAATTGTGGAAATACAAACTGATGTAAAGATGTTTCATACTGTCTATGGTACCTGTATAAGAACATGAAGCGAAAAGTAGACAGTCATCCATCATTAATATAGAACCATTACTATTCCTACACAAACCACATGTATCATCATTAGATGCGCCACCTTCTAAAGGAAATTGGAAAAATGATGTGGTGATCTGTTTGGTGACACGTACCAGATATCTCAATTTATTTTCTCACCAGTCCGCAATTTGTTTAATCACTTCAATTCTTATGATCGCTTGTAGGATTTCTTGTATGTCCTTTAACCATCACTGGTTCATCAAAGACTCAGATAAGTAGATGATCAGAAAAGGAGAATATGACCACCATGGCTGGAAACTTAGTAAGCTCGTCCCGCCAAAACGGGTGTCATCTCAACTTATCATGACAGCCTCTCAGAATCATCACCATCATCAGCTTATAAAAGCTGTTATAGACTTATCAATCGTATTTGAAGACAAATAATTTTGGCTCAGACAGGGTGGCAATTTGGAAAAGCGTAAACGGCCGCGATGGCTGCAAATCTAGTGATTTGCCCCGCCAGCTTGCGCACGTTCATAACTCTGGTCAAATATGCA
The DNA here is from genome assembly GCA_030686995.1 of Artemisia argyi. Lineage (NCBI taxonomy): Eukaryota > Viridiplantae > Streptophyta > Magnoliopsida > Asterales > Asteraceae > Artemisia > Artemisia argyi. The sequence continues at coordinate 29,016,783 of CM060708.1, forward strand.
GAGATTCATCACATCATTATACATGCCATAAATAGGAGAACAAAAGAATGAGATAGAACATTTTCCATGGCTGCAACTTAAGTAAGCTGCCGTGCCAAGATGCAAACGACCTCATCATTAGTCCTCCCCACCCGTAGACTCATCATTGCCTAGTGTATCCGTGTATCAAATCGACAAAAAAGTCTCCATTTGCTGGAAATGTGGAGCTTGCTAAGGCAACTATTTGCTGCGCTCTAGCATGCTTCCACGTTTCGGACCAAGACAACATACCCAAGTGAACCACGCAACCAACAACCAAACCATCTATATCATCACTTCTCGTCATCACACACTTGACACGGCTGCAACCACAATAATTATTAGGTGAGAAAGTTTAGAACTTTTAAAAATCAGTCTTCTTAACTATTCTTAAACCACAAACATACTCCCATGCCTCAATACTAAGCGAATAATGCTCCATCCCAAAAAACACATAAACGTCAAATTTATAAAGGAAACAGAAAATTAACAAACACTCTAAAATTAGCTCTGCACACTATTCATTACCCAAGACGGTCCCCGAAACTTACCAGCTTAAGAGGAAACTAAAAACATGTCTTATAAAAAGAACACCAGAATTTCAGTCCAAGCCCCAAGGCCAAATTAAGTGAAAACCCCAATCTATAATTTCAACTGTTATAGATACCAAGAATCTAATTCAAACATCAGAAAAGGTTGACATAAGACATTGACATAAAGGTAACACAAAGAGGTAAAATTATTAAAAGCCCTAAAACAAAAAATTCTAGACCTGTAAACCATAAGACTGCAAAAGAGTAAACTCATATCAAACAAATTAAAACATATAACCAACATCAATCAAATACTGCATCTTTTACATAAAAAAAAAGAATTAACAAATCCATATATATAAAGCTGTTCAAAAAAAGCCCTAAAATTAAGAAAGAACCTAAATTAAAACATAACCCTAATTTTAACTAAACTCACTATCAAAAACTAAAACTAAACACAAAATAACCATAGATGAGTAAAAAAAAAAAAAAGAATCACATACCTTCCCAAAAAAAATCTTCGCAGTGGGAGTCCATCATTTTTGGCAATTCATGGATCCCACTCAAAATACTTGAAACCTGCAATTAAACATAAACATGTGAATAAAAAAGCAAACTTTAAAAAAAATAGCTCGAATACAAAATATATATATATATATATATATATATATATATATATATATATATATATATATATATATATATATATATATATGAACCCTAGACCTAAGTGTGTGAGTTTTACTATGTGTGTGTGCGCTTATGAAGAATCCAGAAACCAAAACCAATATGTGGCTGTGAAAATGGATAAGAACACCGGCAAGAATACAACCACAAAACAAACGCCCCTCACAGATCCATTTAAAAATTATATCCATGGTTCTGTAGCAATACTCACACCGTGCACTGTAGTTATAAATTTGTCGGATCGGGGCATTTATGTCCATCGGATTGTTTCCCGGTGTCGGAGCAATACAATGAGAGAGGAGGGAGGGGCAATTGTGAGTGAGATCCGGAAAGATTTGGGCTATTTCATCGGGTTTAGGCAAACCGAAAAAAAGTGGATGCCTAAGAGGCTATGATGAACAGTACACGCTTTTTATACTATTGTATAACTAGTAATAATTTTATGCATTCGCACTGCTTCGTATCATAGCACAGGCCCACAAGAATTACTAAGATTCATAAAACTAATGAATGGCGCTAAATTTTTCTTTAACCACAAACATTTGGATTATAAGAACACTTTTTGTGACTTTGTACTCAGTTTAACCTATTCCAGTTGTTAGTTGATAGCTTGATATTTGATTAGACCCGTTAGAGATAAAACGCAACCCAAACCAAGTCATTCATAAGTAAATAGGTTGCCATTCCCGCCTTTAGTTTGTATTGATTCTGCGTCGCAAACATAGTTGTCTTTATAAGTTTTTCCGTTAAGATCTTCGTCTCCTTGAGTTGCGACACTCTAAGATAAGAGGTCAACCACCATGAATAGCACTTGATGTAATGTAAAGAATATGCATGTCATAGAATGTTAATGAAAGTACCATCATCAAAGCATAAATACAATGAAGCAATAGGCATGGTGGATTTTATTAGGTTAATGTTAACTGATACAGAAGAGTAAGAGATTCCCTGCTGATGTCGGACCAACATTGGTTTCAAATAACTGAAATCGCATATTCCTTTTTTTCATTCACTTATTTTTAGGGACATAGTCTTTGAAGCGTTTGAGTAGGAACACAATATATCATTTTATAAGCTATTGCAAGTATCTTGAAGCCTAATGTAATAATCTATGAAAGTTTTGGGCCTTTTGGCTCTGTCTTCTCTTTAATGTCTTTGCCAGGGGGGTTCCTTGCCATCAAATTTATCTTTTGTTGAGATTTCGAGATGTCAATGAAACAGTTTTTGGTGTTGTGATTTGCAGGCATCTATCATGTCTACGCATCTTGCGAAGACTGAGAAACCAAGGTATTCCGATAAATTTGATTAGAGTTGGCATAATGGCGGGTCAGATGGGTTGGTTAACGAGTTAAAATAGGTCAGGTCTACCCAGAAGAAATTTTGAACCGAAAATGTTCAGGTAGTTACGTGTCAGAATGATTGCAAAAAATATATCTAAACAATGATATAATCTATAAAACATTTAGGATATTGTGTGCATTCAGATTGCACTCTTGGCGACTTTCAACACATTTAGCTCGTTCAACCCATTTGACCCGTTTGTTTTTAAGGTATTTCATTTGTTTTACCTGGATGACCCTTTAATGATAATATAACCCGGATTGACCCATTTATGAAAATGGGTCAAAATTGCCACCTCTAAATTCGACCAATTACTTGACACTGAAGATATTTTAACAGTTCAAGACTTTGTGCAGGAGGCTGAGTGGCCATTTAAATTCTGAAAGGGATTCCATGATATCATCAGCTGCTGAGGTAAGCACTGTTTCAGTTTTAAGAAGTCATCTATGGAACTTTATTTTACATCTAGTCTCTTCTTGCCCACAGTTGTCAATTCATGTAACACATGACGGTGACAACTAGTTTGAAATTGGGAACTTTGTTGTGGATCCTAGTCTCTGCTTCTCCATAGTTTTTTTTTTTTTTTTTTTTTTTTTTTTTTTTTTTGTAACAATGGTTTTAGACCTTTTGGTCGACTAATCCATGGGGCTTGAGCCCACTGCTACATAGACTCAAACCAAACCGGGTAATGCCTCCCTGAATGGGAGGCATCCCCATAGTTGTCAATTCACAAATCCCGTCAAGAATCGTAATGCTCTTTTTTTCCTGTAAGCAGAGAAAAGTATTGTGACTTTATAATGGTGAGTTGGATTAAACAGTGTATGTGCTTCAGCTTTAAGAAATTAATGCATAATTATGAATGACTTATTATCATTCATGTGCATCCAGAACGAGTTGAAAGTCATCCAGTTATTTAGAAGTTCAGATTATAAATGTCACAATATGTTTTTGTAATCATATTTAGCACTTCAAATGTTTAAATAGAAAAAGAAATAAAAATTGGTTACAGGTGAACCTAACCTGTGATAAAAATACCCATTTGACCCGACCCCATTCTGACCCCGTACTCAACATTGCCTGCTCTGACTATCTTGTCACCTTTAAGCTAAATTAAATGAGGGCCGTAGATATAATTTTCCTTTTCCAATTTGTAACCGAGTTTTTTTTTTTATTATTATTTTTTTATTTTTTTATTTTTTTATTTTTTTTGGGGCTAATCTGATAGTTTTTGACATTCAGGGTGTATGAATTTACTTGATGCCGCCACTGAGGAGTAGAGGACTGTGAGCCTTGGTATTGCTGCTCTGAAAACTTTGAGGTTGGCTTCATTTATTATGCTAATTCTGTGTCGTAGTTTCTCCCTGTTAATTCATGTCATCGGCCTCTTTGACAAACATCATATTTATGCAGCTAGTAACGTCTTCAATATGTGCTACAGTTATAAAACAATTAGTTCTGTATTAACAATAGGAAATTATTCAAAGCTCTTCAATTCTTTATGCATGAGTGTTAATGTATTAGTTTCGCTCTTTTTGTCATATGTGATGTGACTTCTCTTTACATAAGTATACCGGAAAACATAGGCTATAAAGGCAGCCACACATGCACACGCATAAATGCATACAAATCACAAATTTAAAGAAAATCAGATATTATATTAATATCAAGAAAACCCGAAACCTTATGCCATATGCTTCTGATCAAATCTAGTTCCAGGAACAGCACACTGAATCAATCATTGTGGGACTAAGATATCATGAGCTATTTTAGATTTGAAGTAACATCCCTTTTAATACAAAACCTAAGGAACCAATCAGAAAGATACAATATTTGTCATCTGCTTGTCACTGAAGCAAAGTGGCAGCGAAGTTGAAGTTGGCAAGTACATGCATGTACCGCGGCATTTGTTACTTACAAATCAAGTTACTTGTACATGGCATTATGCATGTTAACACAAAGTTGGTCAACATCAATCTAATCTAACAATCCTCTAATATGCTTGCTAAAGTCAACAACCCTATCCATGGGGTTTATAAACCCATTAAATGTCAACTATGACTCGAGTAAAAGAAAACCAATAGTACATTTTAAGAAAAGGGATATGTTAGAGTAAAATCTTGTGAGGATGTACTTCTTGTATAAGACCTTCGGATAAGTATAGAGACCTGCACACAAGAAGCACACGTTAGGCTCGCCCCGGGAATGTTCCCAGGACCCACCTCCGGTGTGAGAGTAAGTATGAATGATACGAAGGGTAGAGGAGTGGTTAAGAGTAAATGCAATATGTGTGTGTTAGTTGTGTGACATAAATGAGGTGGGGGTATTTATACTACCTCATCTTGCTACCTGCTCTACCTCGGGAAGGAGCAAACAGTGTTACGCTGTACATGGTAGGTAGGTGTCAGATCACGTGGGTGACACAATCCCTGAAAATCTGGGATGGCGGCGTGACCGTAATTAATGCTATTGTCCGGCGTGTAGAAGAGGGATCCTCGGGTAATACAATGGTTCTGTTTTTAACCCTCCGGTATATAGATGATCATCCGAAGGATCGTTACGGGAGGCGAGGAAAAAGTCCGAAGGTGGTATACCGTTCGGACACATACGTAGGGCTGTAAACGAACTGAACGTTCAGTGAACAGTTCATGAACCGTTCGGTAAAAAGTTCGTTTATGTTCGTTCGTTTATTAAATAAACGAACATGAACAATATTTTACGTTCGTTTAGTTAAATGAACGAACATGAACAAAAGTCTCGTCCGTTCATTTATGCTCGTGAACGTCCGATTATGAGTTCGTTAACATTCATTTATGTTTATTTATCTATTTATGTTCATATATCATATCTTTTAATTTTATACTTTTAAAAATTGGTTTTTTTTAAATAAAACAACATTTATAAAACAATGTACTGTGAAAAATTTAATAAGTTTATGTTCGTTTGTCAATTTTTATTTATATTCGATCGTTTATGTTCGTTTAGTGTCTTAATGAACGAACATAAACGAACATGAACACCTCATTTTCTTAATAAACGAACATGAACAAGAAAATTTGTCCGTTTAAGCGTCCGTGTCCGTTTATTTGTTCGGTTAAAATTAAATGAACGAACATGAACAATGCTCCGTTCGTGTTCGTCCGGTTCGTTTACAGCCCTACACATACGCCAACAGGATACCACCTCCATACCTTAAGGGTATGGTCATCGGCTAATTCAGTAGTAAAAGTGCAACAATAATATTCTGATGTTAAATCTGTAATCGATTTAATTTGTTTTATACGAAAAACTGCTTATATGTTTACCAGACTTACCTTAGTAATAGAAGTAGTAGATTTTGTTATATTGTATCTAAAAATACAAACATTTTGTTATGCATTCTTTACAACTACAGCAAACTTGCCATAGTAATGAAAGGAGTAATAGATTTTGTTATAACTTTCTAATGACAACTCCTTTTGATTAGATAACTTGATTGTCACTCTAATCATCTATAAGTAGACCAACATGAATCTTCCCATCTTCATTAAAGTTTCTCATTAAACACTTCAAACAAGTCCTTAACATTCTTGTCAAAAATGGACAATCATGATTTCGAAAACAACCAAACCTCATCTCCTGTTCTTAAAGGAGAAGCATTTTCTATCAGCAAGGTTCTTGCAAGAGAATCATCGGTTGGTCGATCATCACGTATTTACTATCAAAACACCACTAACGAAGGCGTACCCTTCAAATGGGAGATGCAACCAGGAACACCCGTGAATCCGCCACTAGCAGAAATCATTCCACCACCAACACCACCACCAGCTATGCAAAGCTTAGCCCTTCCCCTTCCTAAACATGTCGATGATGACCCAAAAGATTTTTTGTTTTGGAGGTTTTGGTCCTGGAAGAGGTTAAAAAAGAATTTTAGGCCACAAACACATGATGAAAGACGATGCTGCACAAGGTTTAATAAGCATGTGACTAATTACTCTGACGGCGATTCTGATGCTGAGTTTGTAGGATGGGTTAATCATGATCATTCAAGATCTTCATCAATTTCATCTTCGTCATCCTTAGGTAGCCATAGCGATAGGTTCACAAGAGGGCCTTTTCTTTGCAGCCCGTGGAGGACATGAGAGGAAAATAGGCAAATCACTGCTACCTTATTGATTCTTTTTATATTTCAATATGTTCTATTTTTTATAGTTTAAGATTGTATCAATTTGTTCATTACTTAGAATTGGGGGTAAAACACAAAAAAAAACCCGAATCAAGTCTCAGTGAGTTCGTTAAATGGTTAAAAGTGCTGAATTTGAATCTTATACTTTAATTTGTTTCGTAAATCATCATGAATATGATGCATCTTAATCTCAACATGTCATGGTTCTTGAAACTATAAAGCTTTAATACCATTTTGAGCTAATTAAAACAAATGTTATCAATCAACTTTCATATAGAATTATACTGAAAAAATAAATAAAAAACAAGCTAACTATTCCAATAGTTGGTCTAGAACACAAAGGAGGAGCCAAAACTGAGCATCGTTTGGAGTTACAGAGCATCGTTTGGTCTCGTTACGTTAGATATTTCAAATGGGATAATATAGTACGACTGTTTATTTTGGTGTCAAAAGATGGCCTGCCTTTATTACATGAGGGTCGTGATATATAAAGGTGAACCTTCCGTGGAATACATAGCCGAGCTAAGTGTCAAAATGACATCTAGTCGAACTTGAATCAACGAATTGGTAGCATGTAAAAAACATCCCTCGGTTCAATAGAGTGTTGTAGAAGTGAGAAACAATTTGGTTGACCATGGGTTTACATAATGGTTCTATATTTGTGCATCTAGCCATCTAGGTATATATGTACTCCCATTTGATCACCGAAAAACTCTTGCGAGAACAAGCATGCTCTAAAATCTTCACATAAGTCTTCGCAAGAAGGGCAAAGCAGCGTCTTATGTCTATATTTTCTTTTGGTCTAAATTTAGAAGCATAGAAGTCTATCATTCTCGGCTCTCCAAATGAACATTTATTTTGTGGAAAATGATTGGCATGAATAAATTGTATGCCTAATAACATGCCTAAGAACAAGATGATCACAAGTGGTAAAATCTAAAACGAAGATTTAGAGAAAGAAAATGCATGAGTGATGTGTCATATTGTTAGTGCATTATGCATAAATTTAGGTATGTTTATTACTCCTCTATCATTTCTCTTTATTTATTTATTTATTTATTTATTTATTTATTTTTTTTTTGTAACAATGGTTTTAGACCTTTTGGTCGACTAATCCATGTGCATCCAGAACGAGTTGAAAGTCATCCACTTGTGATCATCTTGTTCTTAGGCCGTTTGTTTTATTTTTTAACTTGAGAAGACCGTTTCTCAAGACCGTTTGTTTATTTATTTATTTATTTATTTATTTTTTTTAACTTGAGAAGACCGTTTGTTTTAGCATATGCGGGAGAATTTTAAATGTTTCCATCAAGAGCCACTAGAAATATTACTATATATAGTAAATCAGCGACAGATGACGCCATGTGACGTCACATGGATTCTCGACATTTTTTTTGGCCCAACAACAACCCTATTTTGGCCCAGGTAAAAGCCTAAAATAATATTTACAAAACATATCATCTACTATATAATGGTTTAAAAACAGGCCAAAACACTATTTATGAAACATACCCACTACTATATAATGACTTGCGAAAACTACTTTAAACTTTTATCAAACATATATTTAGCGAGCCCCGCCGTAAAACGCCATCAAGAACCACGCCGTTTCAATTTTTTTCCGGACTTTTTAACCCTGCACCGAACACCTGACCCACTTTCTACTTAACATAAAAAATATCGTGCAATAATCAACGACATGAAACAACGCTCCGCCGCAACGCGACGAACCGTTGCCCACCTCGTTTTGATAAAGAAAACGCCCATGAACCAACCACTTCAGCTCAACACATTAATCATTAGTCAAAAAAGCACCCCCGTGATAATAACCCAACTAGATAACTCTTTTAGCTCTCTTCCACTTTCTATTTGTCTTCATTTGAATATTGATCCATCCACGCCATGACATAAAGCTTGTGGAAATAGTGACCAACTTCAACACTATTACATCAGCTTTACGTTAGCTTCTTTCTTCACAATCAACATCACCACCAATATAATGTAATGACAAACAATATCACCACCAACTTCTATTTATTTTCAATTTCTTTTATTTTAAATACTAAAATTAAATTTCATTAATAATTAAAAACCATTACATTAATAATACAAATTGTAGTAATTGATAACCTACAACCTGGTTACTAGCACGGAATGAACCCGATCGTTGAAGAAAACCTACACACCAACCGATGATATGTATCGACAGAAAAAGAGAAATTTGCACAAGTAAGTAACCCTAATCGAACCTTTGATTAGTATTGAAAGAATGCGTACATAAACCCTCCCCCCTCACCTCCTTTTATAGAGATGAGGGGGAAGAAAACCGACTTTGTAAGTCGGCTGTAAAACAAGAAACGAGTTGGGCTGGAACATAAGCCAATCAACCGACTCCTACTTGACTAAGATAAGTTTAAGCTTAACACTCTAACCCCTAGACTTAGTTATAAGCTAATATGAAGACTAATTACATAACAATTTCCACCTTAGGCTTCATATTAGCCTACACCGACCTTTAACAACTCCAAGCAGTGTTGTAACTTCCGTCCAGGTACCACCTTCGTCAAGGCATCCGCATCATTGTGTTCAGTACCCACCTTCAGAACTTAAACCGTCTTTGCTTCCAAGACCTCTCTGATAAAGTGATAACGCACATTGATGTGCTTAGTCCTTTCATGAAACACATGATTCCGTGATAAGTGAATCGCGCCCTGATTATCACAATTAACTGCCACAGTGTTAAGCTCCACGCCCAACTCTTCCAAGAGTCCCCTTAGCCAAATAGCTTCCTTCACAGCCTCTGTAAGGGCCATATACTCCGCCTCTGTAGTTGAAAGAGCCACCACGTGTTGTAGCGTTGCCTTCCAGCTTACAACACATCCCTGTACTAAAAACGCGTAACCCGTGATTGACCTACCTTTATCCGGATCCTTAGCGTAGTCTGAATCAACAAAACCTGTTACGTCCACATGGTTGCTACGATCTGTCCCATACACCAAACCCACATTTGCAGTATCCCGCAAATATTTCAAAATCCACTTCACTACTTCCCAATGCTTTTTACCTGGATTCGCCAAATATCTGCTAACTACACTTACCGCATACGCTATGTCTGGCCTCGAGCACACCATCAAGTACATTAAGCTCCCAACCGCATTTGCATATGGCACCCTACTCATCCTTTCAACATCACAATCCCTAACCGGACAATCCTTCAACGACAGCTTGAAGTGCCCACCCAATGGCATCTTAACCGATTTCCCATTGTCTATTCTATAATTATTTAAAATCTTAGAAACGTACCCGGATTGTGACACCCTCAGAATCTTGCGACTCCGATCCCTGATGATCTCCATACCAAGAATCTTCTTTGCTTCCCCGAGCTCTTTCATGTCAAACTCCTTTTTAAGCAAAGACTTGATAGACCCAATCTCAGCCTTGCTTTTACAAGCAATCAACATATCGTCTACATATAACAATAGATAGATATACTCACCTGGTGCATAACTCCTGTAATATACGCAACTGTCGTAACTGCTACGCTTGAACCCGTTACTCAACATGTACTCATCAAACCTCTTATACCATTGCCTAGGTGACTGCTTCAAACCATAAAGGGATTTCTTTAACAAACATACCTTGTTACCTTGTTCATAACCCGGTGGCTGCCTCATGTAGATCACTTCTTCAAGATTCCCATGTAAAAATGCCGTCTTTACATCAAGCTGCTCTAGCTCATAATCTCTACACGCAGTCAATGCAAGTATAACCCGAATAGATGTGTGTCGAACTACCGGCAAAAATACTTCATTATAGTCAATACCTGCCCTTTGAGTGAATCTACGAGCCACCAACCTCGCCTTGTGCCTAGGCTTTTGAACACCTTCAATCCCTTCCTTTATTTTGAACAGCCATTTGCAGCTCACCAGCTTTTGCCCAGCTGGATGATCCACTAACTCATAGGTCTCATTCTTCTTCAGAGAATCCACCTCTTCATCCATAGCAGCTTTCCACTTAGATTTATCTTTACAAGTAACTGCCTCATGGTATGTCAATGGTTCATGAGTATCTTCTTCCTCTGCTGCAGCAAACGCGTAAGTAGCCATATTACTCTCATCTCGAAACCTCAACGGTTTCGTTCTTGTCCTTGGTTCTCTATCCCAAACCAACTGATAATCTGTGAGATCCGGTGTTTGATCATGATCCTGATCCCCTGCATCTTCATCATCGCCATCTTCTTGACCATCAATCAGATCTTCCTCAAGCGAATGATTATTTAACCTCTGCAGTTCCACCTCAACCTGTAATTCCTCAAAAGACTTATCAGTACCTGCACCAGAATCCTTCAATGTGTCTTTATACATGACACTTTCATTGAAGACCACGTTCCTGCTAGTGACTATTTTAGGTGATTCATTATCAAGCCTATATAGCATGTACCCCTTCACACCTTCAGGATACCCCAAGAGAACTGGCTCGAGCTTACCTTGTTTAACGTGTGAATATGCGACACAGCCGAAAATCCTCAACATCCCATAATCACTTGGATGTCCCGACCACATCTCCATAGGTGTCTTTTTCTCAATCGCTGTCGATGGTGACCTATTTATAAGATATGCGGCCGTACATGTCGCTTTCGCCCAGAAGGTCTTGGGCAATCCAGACTGAATTAATAAACAGCGTACCTTATCCATGAGAGTTCTATTCATCCGTTCTGCTAATCCATTCTGCTGCGGCATCCTGGCAATTGTCAAATGTCTAGCAATCCCACTCTCAGTACATAGCTACTCAAACTCCCGGTTACAGAACTCAAGACCATTATCTGTCCTCAGCTTCTTAACCGTCCTCCCAGTCTGATTCTCTACTAACTGCTTCCACTCTTTGAACTTTCCAAATGCTTCGTGTTTGAACCTGAGAATATAAACCCATACCCTCCTGGAATAATCATCAACAATAGATAAGAAGTACCTTTTACCTCCCAATGATTCCACCTGAGATGGACCCCATAAGTCTGAATGAACATAGTCTATCACTCCCTGAGTAGTGTGCCTTCCTACATCGAAAATGACTCGATGTGACTTTCCCAGAACACAATTCTCACAAAAATCGAGCTTACCTAGACTCTTCTTGCCAAACAGTTCCTGCTTTTCTAGCACTTGAAGTCCCGCCTCACTGATATGTCCCAGTCTTTTGAGCCAAACCTGCGCAAGACTGTCTTTTTCTTCAACACTAGCATTAAGCTCACCCACCACTGCATGGCCATCCAAAGAGTATACACAATTATCCCTTCGAGTTCCAGATAAAATAACCCTAGAACCATTAATCACCTTGATTTTGCCCGACTGCATTTTTACGGTATATCCCTCTTTTTCAAGAGTTCCCAGCGATATCAAGTTTCTTTTCAATTTAGGAATATACCTGACATTGTGTAACACAAAACTTGACCCATCTTTCAGTTGTACCCTTACTTTGCCAATACCTCTGATCTTGCACTCCCTGTTGTCACCCAACAGTACCCTGCCCCCATCGCATTCCAGAAAATCAAAAAATATATCTAACCTCGGTGTCATGTGATAAGAACCTCCTGAATCCATGATCCAATGTAGCAGAGCCTCTGTACTCATCACCATCATCACCTCAGAACCGTCATAAATCGAACCACTTGAGCTTGGCTAATCTTCTTTCTTGACGAAACCATTTGACTTCTTGCGATTATTCTTTGGACAGTTTCTTTTCAAGTGCTCCTCAGATTGGCAAATAAAGCACTTGAGTTTTCCACCTCGAGACTTCGATCTTGACTTTCCCCTAGACTGATGCGAATTCCTGCGATCAGTTCTTCCCCTCACATATAACCCTTCACCATCATCCCCCTTCGCCTTAGATCTTTCTTTGATTTCCTTTGAATTCAGTGTGGCCATCACATCCTCCAAAGTCAAAGCTTCCCGTCCATAAAGCAAGGTACCCACAAAGTGTTCGTATGATGCTAGTAAAGAAGTGAGTAATAATAAAGCAATATCTTCATCCTCGAATTTTACCTCAATATTTGCTAAATCAAGAACGATTTTGTTGAACTCATCTATATGCTCGGAAATCGTACATCCAGCTGGCATGTAGAATGTATACAACTTCTTCTTCAGGTACAACTTGTTGGCCAAGGACTTTGTCATGTACAATGTCTCGAGCTTGGACCAAACCCCCGCTGCAGTCGTCTCCCCGGTAACCTCTCTCAGAACCTTGTTACCTAAACACAAAATCATGGCACTGTGAGCTTTCTTGTTTAGCTCAGCTTTCGCTGTAGCATCCATATTTGCGGGTAAAACCTCCAGAGCTGCTTCACATCCATGTTGGATTAATAAAGCACGCATCTTGACTCTCCATAACCCGAAATCACCAGTTCCATCGAATTTCTCGATCTCAAACTTGGCTCCCGTCATTCTTTAATCCCTTTATTGATTTGCTAAACCTTGTGAAAAGCCCTCACAATCACAAACTAACAAAGTCCCTTGTGCAATACCTCTTAATTAATAACCCTTTTATTCTTCTAAATAATTAAAAAAAAAAACCAACAAAAGAGAAAAAATAAAAAATAAATAAACAAAGCCCTTTTGTTTAAATATTCCTTTTTTCTTCTTTACTTGTTGACTTTATCTTCCTCCTCAATTCTCTTGTGTATTGCCGACAAAAAAAAAAACCAGATCCGAAAACCACTTCTTTGCCGATCAACACAACAATAAAACCTGTCGATCGGCTGCACCTTCTTGATGTTCTAAACCAAAACCCAAAACAGAAAACCTTCTGCTTTTTCGAGAAAACCAAGCAGCAAAGACCCTTCAAGATCGATCCTAGATAACCAGAAAAACTCGCGAACCTGAGCTCTTGATACCACTTGTAGTAATTGATAACCTACAACCTGGTTACTAGCACGGAATGAACCCGATCGTTGAAGAAAACCTACACACCAACCGATGATATGTATCGACAGAAAAAGAGAAATTTGCACAAGTAAGTAACCCTAATAGAACCTTTGATTAGTATTGAAAGAATGCGTACATAAACCCTCCCCCCTCACATCCTTTTATAGAGATGAGGGTGAAGAAAACTGACTTTGTAAGTCGGCTGTAAAACTAGAAACGGGTTGGGCTGGAACATATGTCAATCAACCGACTCCTACTTGACTAAGATAAGTTTAAGCTTAACACTCTAACCCCTAGACTTAGTTATAAGCTAATATGAAGACTAATTACATAACACAAATAAAATAAAAACATTAGTCGTAGTCTCTTTTAAAAACTCTAGCTCGATACTACTAATTTCTTCTTCTTCTTCTTCTTCATATAAAGATGTAAACATAAAATGTTCGGAATCCATTTATTGCGAGAAATGAGAAATATGTATTTGTATTAATGAGATTGAATATGTTTTGAAAGTGTGTATAAAAATGCAATAATATTGAGGTATTTATACGGTATAAAATTTAATTAGAAAATGTGTTTTTCTTTTCTTTAAAAAAAATAATTTATCAACGGCTATTTTTTGACCATTAGCCCACACACAACTCTTCCCACACTTCGGTCTTGGAGACGACCGAATTCTTTCAATTTTCATCTCACGACTCGTTGTCCGAGAGTCACCCTAACAGCCAAGACTCTTCAATGAAGGGAAGATGCATGCTTCATCCATTATTACCACTGGTCTTATGATGTTTGACAAATGTCATGGTGATACATGAACAACGTCCCAAGATTTTGAGCTCAAATTTAAAAGCCCATTTGTGGATGGAGTTGGATGATTCTTACGTCCTTTTGTTTGCGTTGAATTTGTTTGCATGTCAATTAATTAAATGACATATCTATACTTGATGAGGCGAAAAATGAACCACTTTTAGGGGGTCATTTAAGCCCGGAATTGAATTTATTAGATCAAATATTGCCCTAAATCGTTCCTTTTGTGATTTTAGGTACTTTGGGAGTGAAATCTGGAAAAGGAAGCAATTCGGACGATTTTGGAGCATAAAAGTGAAGAAAACGCCAAAGACTTAATTTTCCAAGCTGGGAACAGTATGTGACGGCGTCAAGCGTACCATCCTGACGGCGTCAAGAGTAAATTTCATGACGGCCCAGTACTGAAATGAAGGCGTCACAAGGAAGAGCGTCAAGAGTTAAATATGTGACGGCCTGGAAAAACTTAATATATGACGGCGTCAGATGTAAATCAAGGCAGTCCGAGGATTCTTTTGGCGGTGAGATGACGGCATCACCCCTTTGTTCTTGACGCCGTCAGACTCAATTTTCTATATATAGTTTTCTAATTTTCATTCATTGAGAGGAACAAGTTTGGAGAAACCCTAAGGCCGAACCATATACAAATTTTACAGGTTTTTCAAGGGTTTTCAGCCCTTGAACCCTTACATGTGTAATTGAGATAAGTGTTCTTCTAATTCAATCAATATGTCTATGTGTTGGTTGTCTATATCTTGTGCTTGTCTTAATTCCACCATGCTAGGCTAGATTTATCTTGTGTTTGCTTAGATCTAATGAAACCTAGATGTTGATTAAGTGTTGATTACTTGTTTATGGTTGTATTGGATGAATGATTTCAATGTTAGGCTTAAGAAAACTGGCAGATCTCCAAATGGTAACATGCTTGAACGTCTTAGGAAACATGAACCGATGTGTACTAGGTTTTATTGGTTGTATTTAATGCATGAGTAAATTCTAATGATCCCATGTTAGGAGCTTCTTAGCCGGCTCGACATAGGAGTGAAGTAGGCACTCATAGGATTGGGGAATTAAGTACGCCACCCTATGAATGGTATTAAGGAATACAATCCGTCATCCACGCAACTATAACAAGTAATTAATGTGTAAAAGATATCTAGGGAGTAGTGAAATCTAAGTAAACATAATTTCTCCACTTATTGCTCACAACCTTAGTTTAATATAGTTTTATTTTCATTTCTAGTATTTTATTTTGATTGCATCTTTAGTATTGGGTTAGTTGACTGGCAACTAATTCCGCCCATATCCTTCAAAACCCGAGATTTTTACTTGATTTCTAAAAAATATAAAAAATATAAATAATCATCTCTCATCTCTAGAACTAGTATTTAGGTTTTCTAATCCTAGCGACACTATTCCTAGCTGAATGATCAATCCCCCGGTACTTGTCACTATACTATACTACAACGATCAGGTACACTGCCTAGTGGGGGTTGTAAGCTTCTCGAGATCCCTCGAGAGGTAAAGCCTGGTGCAATCCCCACGTACCAAGTTTTTGGCTCCGCTGCCCGGGGAATTGTTATTGTCTAGGTTAGAATCTCTTTTAGTTAGGTCTACTTGCTAGATTCCTTTCTAGTAAGATTTTATTTTTATTTTTAGGTTTCTTTAGTCTATCTTATTTCTTTGTGTGTTTGTTCGTAACTCTTCACCACCCGACATCATGGACGATGGGAACATCTTTGAACCCGTAATCCCACCACAACAAAACCCACCACTAAAACCTCTTAAGCCCCGAACCTTAGGGGAGAGTATTCCTGACCTAGCCACCTGTAGAATACTAACTATGTTGGAAACATGATCAAGTGTTGATGAGTGAGGCGTAGAAATGAAGGGGAGGGAGGAAAAGAGAGAAAGAGTGGAACCTTGAAAGAAAAAGAGAAAATGTTAGATTGAAAATGAGAGAAGGTCCAACCCTCTCCACATGTGGAGAGGGGTATTTATAGTTACAATATTACGCCCACTCCCGGGCTGTGGATCAGGCATACAGTGGGTAAAGACCCGTTCCTTCTTCCACGGTATTACTTAATCTAATACTAATTAACTAATAAACACACTAACTACGAGCTAACTTAATGCTAATACAATCATTAGGTGACCGAGACTTTTACAGGAATATTTGTATTCCTAACAATCTCCCCCTAAGCGAGGTCACCTTTGAAATTAAGCTCTTTGGTCTTTAAGCATTCTTTAGTCTTTGTAGCTCGTAGGATCTGATTCTTCACTTTTCTTCACACTTTGTACTTCAAGCAAGCGGACTTGTGACATGAATTCCTTTGAGACATGTGATCTTTGAGCTTCCTTTGAGATCATCAGCCAAAGTAAATCTCCAAGCTCATCCATAGTTGTATTGCCTCCATGTGATGTAGTGACTAAGGACCATCATGCTCACACCCTTCTATATCTGGAGACGTTGCATTAAAGTTGTAGATCAGGAGACTTTTTCATCAGAGTTGCGGAAACGTTGTTAGTAGTCTCTCAACATTTGATGTAGCAAGTCTCTCATCTTCATTGATAGTGTGGAGGATGTGTGAGCATGAGGTATGGATTGACCCGATTCAGCTGGAAACTGGAGCCATCAACGCCATCTTTATATGTGTCCCTGAAATAAAACAGTTAGCAATAAAGATAGAGAACGAATATGGCTTTGTCATTCGTTCTGCGAGGTCAGACTACCCTCCGGTTTTGTGAAAACCGACCTGTGATCAGGTAGAGTCTCTTTTAAAGAAGACTCTCCTTGACAGGAATTTCCAGCTTGTAGTAATGAATTTTCCAAAGAATCCACTTCGGAATCTTCATACTTAGCATGTTCTCATACCGGAACGTCTCAAAGCAGACAGCACGATAGAGTGAATCGGTGAATAGATATTCACGGATTGATGAGAAATTGATTTATAGAAATCACTCGCGTGCCATATGATAAACATTTTAGAGACACGACGAGAGTTTTATACTTTGAATCACATTTCCATCAAAAATACTTTTGTTTGAAAGATATTACACAATCAATGTGCTCGAAAGATAAGTTGGTGAGCACATTGAGAGGTTTTGGCAAAAGTATCCGTCAATCCATATCCTGGAACAAGTTTGATTCAAATTTGAATCGCACCATTGTTGCTTTCCAGTTGTCACTTGATCATTGATCCAAGATGGATCTCACATGTCACCTACCAAGAGCTTGAGTGATGTTCGCTCTAGAAGGATTTCCATCGTCATTGTGAATATTTTCATATCACTCGGATGTTCTGGCAATACCACAAGGATAATGCGTAGGACTCTAAATATTTTACCTTATTTTCCACATTGTGTGAAACAATAAGCATATTTGGAATGTGTCCTATCGAGATTTATGGATGATCTCATGGCTCTAGACTCAATAGTGCGTTTTGATCCGCTCCTGGAGACTGGGGAGACGTCTCCTGTTTTAGGTATCAACATAGCTCGCAATGAGCGGTCGATACATTGCACAGGGTTCCCCGTGAGAATGAAACAAGCTCTTTTAAGATAACTTGAGTGGTTGGGAAGTTTAGTGCAGTGCGTCACTGGGTCCATGACGTCTTGTCTTCAATACTAGTGTTACTTAAGTAACCACTGGTAGATTATGAATTGAACCCGGTTTCTGCCCTAAGGTTGAATATTTGGAGGGCTATTTCTTTTCACCCTTTCTCATTTTATTTCTTTTTCATTCTTCAACCCCTTCAGTGCTTACCGAGACTTCACCACTAGAACCTTGTTGGGTTTGTTCCAGTCCTAGCTCTATCTCAGTCCGCACTCTTCCCTTTCTCACTTATACTCCTTTTTTTCAATCATTCCTAAGGACTTCTATTCTATCTATGGATTGTCCCTGGGAAGATCCTTCCGGTTCTGGTGGATCATGGGAACTTATACCTAACCTTAACCAACCTTATAACTCCGTGCATTAAAGTAAATGGTCGGTCTTAGGTATTACTTCCACAAACGCCTTTCGCTCCCCCTCAATATGTGCATCGATATTCGAAAGTGTTTAGCACATATGCGGGAGCCTTTTATTGAGTCTTAAAGATCACATTTGATTATCAGATTTCATATTTAAATCACATTCACTCCCCCGATCAAAAATTTCAAATCTTTCGAGATTTTTGATCTCAATTGATTTAAATAAGTTAGAAAGCTTTTGGGAGAGAAATGCGGTCAATTTTAATATTTTCTGATAAAAATGAACTTTTTCTTGCTCCCCCTCAAACTGTGAGGGAGGTTGTTATGTGTCAGATTTGAAGAGTTTGTAAAAGATTCGAAGTTTTTGTGAAAACTCTTTGAAAAATTTACTCATTCTGACACATAACACATCACAAATCATTTTTCTGCCAGGTTTTATGTACGAAGTGTGGGGAGTTTTGATGATACATAAAATTTTGAGAAATCACTCTCCCCCTCAATCAATGACGGATGTTAAAGCATAAATATTTTCATAAACGATTAACGTCATTGATTGAGTGAAAATTTTATCAAACTTTTGAGTTCAATTCGATTTTCATTCAAAATTTCGTGGTACCACCAAGTTTTGCACAAATACTTTCCGGAAAAATCAAAGAAGAGAAAGTATTTGGCGATAAAAAGAAGACTTCTCTTCTTTATCAAGAAATAATGCACTGAAACGTACATTAGATCGAGGGTGCATGAATATAAAGTAATTCACGCTCGGATGAACGGCACCCTTTGTTAGGAACAACCGTCTTTTTGGCGACGTGTTTTCCTTAATTTTGAAAACCGGGTTGCTATCTGAAGTAATAGCAAACCATATTTTAAGAATGTTTTAAGATACGACATGTTTTTGGAAAAGAACTTTATTTTGAAACCGAAAAACTCTTGCTCAAGCATATGTATGATTCCGTGTCATTATTGAATGACATTTCTAGAAACGTACATAATATCGATTATACAAGAGACATGTCGAGAGAAGAATATTTTTGAGTTTTTGTAATTAATTTATTTATTTATTTATTTATTTATTTTTTTTAATGATACTATACAAGGATACGTGAAGCAACCCCTTTACTCCTCTTGATCTTCCTGAAGACATCTGAGATCCTCAGGTGTGAGACTCTTCATACCAAGGCGTGGGAGGATGAAGTGAAACCGTTCCCTAGAAAGTGCTTTGGTGAAGATATCGGCTAGTTGGAACTCAGTCCTCACAAAGTAAAGTTCCACAATTCCTTTCTCAACTTGCTCCCTGATGAAGTGATGCCGAATGTCAATGTGTTTAGTTCTTGAATGCTGGACATTGTTGCAACAGAGGGCAATTGCACTTTTGTTGTCACAGTACATAGGAATCTTATTGCAGATGAAGCCATAGTCAGAAAGTTGAGATCGCATCCAGAGGATTTGAGCACAGCATGATGACATAGCAATGTATTCAGCTTCAGTGGATGAGATAGATGTACTCATTTGTTTCTTTGAAGACCAACTGACTAGCTTATTTCCTAAAAACTGTGCACCCCCAGATGTACTGCGACGAGTGTCTTGACATCCAGCATGATCAGCATCCGAATATGCTGTGAGAGCCATAGAGGTTTCTTTAGGGTACCAAAGGCCCAAGTGGATTGTTCCTTTAAGGTATCGAAAGACTCTCTTGACAGCTTCCAAATGTTTCTTGGTGGGTTTGGATTGATACCGGGCACAAATGCAAACTGCAAATAGAAGGTCGGGTCTGCTTGCAGTAAGGTACATTAAAGAGCCAATCATGCTTCGATACATGGTTTGGTCGACCGGAATTCCCACATCATCTTCGTCAAGCTTTGATCGTTCAATCATAGGAGTATCAACTGAATCACTGGAGTCGAATCCAAATTTCTTCAAAATTTCATTGGCGTATTTGGATTGATTGATGAATATGCCATTGGGGTTTTGAGAAATTTGCAGGCCTAGAAAGAATGACATTTGACCCATCATAGACATTTGGAATTCGGAGCTCATCTCTTGAGAGAAACGATCACATTCTGAGGGATCAGATGAGGCAAAGATGATGTCATCGACGTAGATTTGTACATGTAGGAGGTTTTTGCCTGTTTTTCTGGTAAAGAGGGTAGGATCAACAACGCCTTTGGAGAATTTGTTGGCCAGAAGAAATTTAGACAGGGTGTCGTACCACGCCCTGGGTGCTTGTTTAAGCCCATAAAGAGCCTTCTTTAATCGGTACACGTGATTAGGGCGTTCTGGATCCACAAAACCTTCGGGTTGAGATACGTACACCACCTCTTTCAGATCCCCATTTAAAAATGCGGTCTTGACATCCATTTGATAAACCACCATGTTTTGACTTGCAGCATTAGCGAGGAAGATCCTTATGGCTTCTATTCTAGCAACTGGGGCGAAGGATTCTTCAAAGTCAATACCTTCTTCTTGTCGATATTCTTTAGCCACAAGCCTAGCTTTGTTTTTCAAAACATCTCCATGCTCATCAAGTTTAACCTTGAATATCCATTTGAGAGCAATGATCATAGCACACTCGGGAGGTGGTACTAGTTCCCAGACATCCAGTCGGTCAAATTCATGAATTTCGTCCACCATTGCAGTGAACCATGAGTGTTTAGACATTGCATCCTTGACGCTTTTTGGTTCAGCTTTAGAAAGAACAGAATTGAAGAAGCACCACAATGCGTCGGTTGCAAGTTGCTTGCGGGTTGATACTGGACGTGAAGGGTTCCCAATAATGTTGTCAATAGGATGATCATTGGTCCATTTTCGAAGGTATTCATGGGGTTGAGAATGTGGAACTGAGGTAGCCGTGTTAGATTCGTCAGAGGATGTTACATCATTTGATAGTTCAGGGGCAAAGATGTTAACAAATGGCTCATTATCAGGTGGAGCAAAAGGATTTACTTCAGATGTATTATCTACATTTGCCGCTCTATGTGCAAGTGAAGGTTGGACATTAGACATGCTAACCGATTGACTGATGGCGGGAGCTTCAGAATCCCATGACAATGAAGTGGATGGACCGTTATTGTCATCTTGATCATTCACCACCCCATCTGGTGGTTGAACCATTGCAGCTTCAGGAGAATTCATCTGTTGAGGTTCAAAGTATTCATCAAACATTGGGTCAAACAGTTTCTTCCAATCTTCACTTGTGGGAGGTACAAAAGGAGCAGCAGGGATGGGATTCTGTACAAGCCTGGAACTAATTGGTCCAGGGGACAAAAGGTTAGGTACGGGTCCAGAACTTGATTGTCCAGGAACCGGTTGCTCAGTCAGCTCATCGAAAGTAACGTGGATTGTTTCCATTATATCTCTGGTACGTTTGTTGTAGATTCGGTACCCCTTTCGCTCTGGAGCATAGCCAACGAAGAAACCAATGTCGGCCTTGGCCTTGAGTTTCCCAAGGTCTTCACTGTCATTAGTTGGATAGCAAAGTGCACCAAAAACTCGAAGAAACGAAAGATCGGGTTTTCTGCCATGAACCAGTTCATAGGGAGTCTTGCTGTGGAGAGGATGTATCAAGGATCGGTTCTGTGTGTAACATGCGGTGGCAATTGCCTCAGCCCAAAGAAATAGAGGAGCTTTGGAGAAGATAAGCATGGTCCTAGCGGCTTCAACTAAGGTGCGATTGCGTCTTTCAACGACTCCATTTTGTTGAGGAGTTCGTGGAATGCTCTTTTGATGACTAATCCCGACACCTTCATAAAACAGAGTAAGTTGTCTGTTCACAAATTCTGTTCCATTATCAGTACGAATGACTCTAACTGTTTTGTTGAGGCGGACTTGCAACATCTTGATGAGCTTGATGATGGTTTCTGGAGTTTCATCTTTAGATCGTAGAAATTTCACCCATGTGAATCGAGAGTAGTCATCAACAATCACCAGCACATATTTCTTTCCATTGATACTTTGAATCCTCATTGGTCTACAAAGATCCATGTGAAGAGTATGAAGAACTTCCATGATAGAATTGACAGTTTTGGGTTTATGGGTATGCTTTTTGCTCTTGCCCATTTGACAGGCGGAACACAGATGGTCCTTTTCATACTTAAGTCTGGGCAAGCCTCGAACAAGATCCTTACGTGTAAGTTCATTGATGGTACCGAAGTTCAAATGGTTTAAACGACGATGCCACAACCATGACTTGTTCTTGGATGCTTTAGAGAGTAGACAAATTGGAGAGGACCGTAGCATATCTTCGATGGAGATGGTGTAAAGATTAGTGCCCCGACTCCCCTTGAGAAGATCAACACCATCTAATTCTCTAACAAAACAGGTGTGCTTTCTGAAGGCGACTTCGAGATCTGAGTCACAGAATTGACCAACAGAAAATAGATTGTGCCCAAGTCCTTCCACGTAGTAGACTCTGGATATAACACTGTCTCCAAAGACATAATCACCATAACCCATTATAGAACCAAAATGATCATTCCCAAACCTAACCGTACCAATAAACTTTTCCACGAAATTCTTGAGCCTTGAGCGATCACCAGTCATATGTTTTGAGCAGCCTGAGTCTAAATACCAAAGGACGATTTGTACGACCTGCATTTGAAATCAGACAATCGTGGATAACTGAAAAAGCTGGAGCCCCACACACAGTTGGGGTCCGTTTGGTTAGAACACACAAATATTGGATTATCATAAGTAACAGGTATCTCACTGGAGTGTTCACATTTTGATGCACTAGACCTAGGAGTGGTATTTATTGCTTCTATTGGAAATAGTCTACCAGTAGGTCTCCACTTCCTAATAGGCATGACCCTAGAGTTAGTAATCCTAGTCACTGGGCACTTTTCCCTCAGAGTGAGTTTCCTTCCAGTAGGTCTCCATTGATAACCAACATTAGTGAAAACTTTTCCTGATTTGTTCCATACTTGTTTTGCCTGTTTAATACGAGAAACATTCATAACTGGTGATTGCATAGTGGGTTTAAGAACAGACACAACACACACATCATGATTACCATCAAATAAGCATTTGTTACACGTCTTACAAATAGCATCAGAATTCGAATTAATTACATCATTTTTAACACAAATGTCTGAATTAACACGATTCCTTTCACTAAGCAACACTTTATTGTTCCTAGATGATTCTTCTACTTCCTTCATAAGTGAGCTCTTAGCCGGCAAAGTCCTATCATTCTTTGTGTTGCACTTAGGCTGTGACTTGCTAGCATAAGATACACCTTTTACTCCTGTAGAAGCAATGATGGGAACATTAGTCTGATTAGTTGCTACTTGTTTACTGGTGATCAAGATGGGGGACTGTGACATGGTTTGGGGAAAGTCAACTGTGACATGCTTGTTGCCACTGAGAGGGTGCAATGCAGTTGTCCTATCCGACTTGGTATCATTCTTGGGACATGATCCTATGGCATATTCTAATAATTCTTGGGCCCTATTAGTGAGGAAGCACGCACCAATAATAACATCATCAAGTGGTTTAGAGATCCTCTTATCTTCAACGGTTTCTCTAAGTATGGCCAGACAATCCTTAAGATTTCTAAGATAGTTATTATGAACTAACTTATTGTTCCTAAGGGGAAGAGAAACGTTCACAGCATCGCACACATATTTATTACAAGCATGTACATTGGAAATTGCATGATCACACGAAGCAACGGGCATTTTACCCTTCACCTTGGTCTTTAGATTCTCAATTTCATTTAACAAAGAGGTGACTTTCTCATTGTTTTGGTCACGTGTTGTTTTGATAGACTCAAACAATTCTTTATAACGTTGTTTAGCGTTGAACATTTCAGCACGAAGCCACTCATTTTCATGTTGTAAGTCATTGATAGTGTCCTGTTTTTGAAAATTTTGAGAATCCATAGACTTTTGGTAATTGGTATTGGTCACATCGCTTCTGTTCGATTTTAATTGTGCAATTTGGACCTTCAACTTCCGAATTGTGTTTGAGTGAGCTTGAATTACTTCATCATTTTTGGCTAATTCAAAACATGTATCAAATTCAGGAACATCCGAAGATATCTTGGCATTTGATATTTTTATACTTTCTTCTAGATGTTGATATTTTAATTGTAGGTTCAGATTATCAACTTCTAGTTTTGAGAAATTCCTGACCATGTTATCATGATCATCGTTTTGAATTTTTTCAGTAAGTTTGTAATTCTCCCCCTCAAGCTCAATCACACAATTTTGGAAGACATTCAAGTAACCGACATTTCATGAAATTGTCGAGCAGAGAGCGCAGAGTCGGTAACAGTATAAAACACATCTTTAGCAATGCAGTTAGCAATCAAGTTTTCATTCATGATGAGAATGTTTTTTCTGTCAATTTCACTGTGTTTGAGATCAATAGCAAGTTGGTTACCCTCACCTTTCACTTCATCAAAAACTTTTTTCATTTGAGTCACATCATCATTAATGGTGTTTTTAAGTCCCTCAAAATGTTCTTTTAGAAGTTTAAAGAATGGCATAACTTCGGTTAAGTAACACTGTTTTGTTTGCTCAAAACCCCTTTCCCCTTCTGTAATCCCTGTAGGTGTAATTCTTATTTTACAGGTTTTCTCAAAGTCATTGAACAATTGACCTAGCACATACAGCCCAATTAGAGTATTGCATTATGTGGGAAGAGTGAAAGGTACAAGGTGCCTAGGTGTGTTTAGGGGATATGCAGTTGGGTGAGCAATTCTAAACATAGTGCGTGTGTTACCTACAACTTTTTCAGCTTGCATTCTCTCAATGTCAATATTCCAAAACACTTTTTCAGGAAAAATTCTCTTATGAGGAACAAAAATTGCAGTATGATTGTCATTTGCATAATCATAGTGAAACACGAGGTTATTAGCAATGCATTTAGGATCCTTCAAACGTTCAGCAAGTTTTGCCCTAGTTCTATCTTCTGCCTCATTGATGTGGTCATAGGATCGTGTATCAGGAGGGGCATGGTTAGGTTCAAGCATAGTTTTTGCATCATATAATGCAGGTTGTGCACCTAGACCTATTCTAAGGAATCTTGCTTTGGGTTTGGAGGAATCATGTTCACTAAATTCATCACTTAACTTCCTGTGGTTTTCCATCATTTGAGCAGATTGAATGGTTTGGCCCTGTGTGTACAACTTATCTTCCAATTTATTTTTTAACGTTTTTAATTTTGAGAAGTCATTTAGAAGTTTAGTTTCTTTATCTTTGAATTCTTGTTTGATTGTAGTCAAACCTTTTTGAACCTCAAGTTTTTGTTTGACGGTTTGGTTCAATTGGTTCTTTAAAGAAACTAGTTCCCTTTTTAATGATTCTTGATTGGAATTGTTTTCAGATATGTAAGTACGCAGTTGCCATTCCATTTTCTGCTCACGTTCATTCAGCTCAAACTTAGCACGCTGCTCATAAATGTTTACTTGGTCCTTAAGGGTGTTAATTCTAGTGATCAACGAATCATCAGGGTAGTATATAGAGTGCTCATATACCTCATGTTGACTAGAATCAATAGACGGCATGTCACTTGGTACAACTGGGGGTCCATTGTCATTCACATACATTTCATATGGGATATTATTGGTATTACCCATATCAGTGATGTTTGTGTTGACGATATTCTTGAGTTGTACAGAGTCACATGCCCCCTGTACAGGTGTAGAATTATTCAGATCATGTTTAGGCGATTGTGGTACCTCAGAGATAGCAGACGTGATGGATAAATCAGGATGCTGTGAAGAGGATGTTGTTGCAGACAGATTAGCCATGAAGATTGTTTGAGCAGTTGGTTCATCATCCACGTCTGAGTCAAATGCATCACACTCTTCAACTTGAAAGATATTTGGGTCATTAAGAGCCATGTCCTGAACAGGTTGATCATCCACATCAGCATCAAAGGTGTTCCCATCATTACCAGCCAGAAAGAGCAATGCTTCTTCATCCAACACAGTCCCATTTTCTTGTGCCTGCATCAGCAGCATCTTGTCTTTGAAGTACTCAGAGTTTTGGGGACGTTTTGGGAGAGTGCAATTCCTAGAAATATGGCCCAACCCTCCGCAGTTGTAGCATTTCGGTTGCTTAGCTTGTGCTTGAAGAGCATTCCCAACTCTGTACTGCCCATTCTCTCTACCAGCATTTCTTTGGTTGAAGTTCTGTCTTCCCTGCACATTCTGCACCACTACCCGACCATCTTCAATGACTGCCTGATTACGTGGATTAGATGAGATTCTGAGCTGGTTGTTAGTAGATGGGAGTGCAGCCCTGAACTGTTGGACCAGTAAAGACACTTGGTTGGAGAGATTATCAATCATCATGTCAGTGTGAGAATACCCATAATCAAGTTGAGCATTCACTGCAGATGGTGAGGGAGTTGATGATTGACTAATGGTTGAGGTAGACCTGGAGGATGATTGTGATGGTTGACCTTGATCTTTAGAGGTTTGATTAGGTTGTTGAACATTGGAGACAAAAGCAAGAGATTCATTTGTTGCAGACGGATTGAGTTTTTCTCGCATTAGCCGATCGTAGGCTGCATGTTTCTCATGTTGCTGGAGATACGCATACAGCTGTTCATGATTGGTATGCCTGAGACCCTTGTTGAGCTTAACAGCCGTGACAAACCTATCCCATTCCGGTGCCATGTTGTTCACGAATTTGGAATTGAGCTGTATGTTGGGCATTGTCATCTTGATGGCTCTCATGTCATTGACCAGCTTGTGAAATCTGACATAATAGTCAGTGATGCTTTCACCTGGATTCATTTTGAAATGCTCAAATTCATCGTATAGCTGTGACTCACGATCTTCTTTAGTTAACTCAGACCCTGCAAGAAGCATTTTGACATTATCCCAGACCGCCTTTGCTTCAGTGTTGAAGTTGATCAGTTTGTAGACATCTTTGGGAAGGCCTTGAATGATGATATTAGATGCTCTGATGTCTGCATCATATCGTTTCTTTTCTTCTTCAGATAACTCATTGTAAGTGCGAGGTCTATCAGGACCAAACACGGCCGGTAGTTGATCAGTTGCTTCTGAAATCGTGTCTCTAGTAGTACCCGCTTGAAAGGGTCCCTCATCGATGGATTTCAGGATGTTAACCCCATTATCTTTACCTAGACAGTATAGCCGTATCCTTTGAGCCCATGATTCATAGTCAGTTCTGTCCAACAACGGAGGTCGGGTGTCAGACCCCGCAGCTTGAATGTCATCGGAAGAAGTCGACATCACAAATAAGAGATTACCAAACTAAAAGTGGGAGATAAGTTAAACGCAACTTAACCACAATAAAATCCAACCACAACTTAACCACAACTTGACCAAACCGCAGAACACAAACCTCAAACAATACCAAACCGCAACAAAATCCAACCGCAGAATGAGCAAACCGCAACCAGAGCCAACCGCAGCCCAAAGAAACTAACCGCAGAGAACTAACCGCAAGTTATACCAAACCGCAACCCACGCAAACCGCAGGCCAAAGATACTAACCGCAAGAACTAACCGCAACCCAAGCAAACCGCAGGCCAAAGATACTAACCGCAAGAACTAATCGCAGATAGTACCCAACCGCAGAAAATAACCAACCGCAGAAACAGTTAACCGCAAATGATTAACCGCAGAAAACTAAACGCAGGCAGATAACTAATCGCAGTGATAATGGTCCAAAAGTGTCACTATCGTTGCGTTTTGTTTGTATTCCCGAAATAGTAAACGCAGAAAGTTAATCGCAACTCGCAGGACTTAACCGCAACCAAGAAAGTGAAACAGTGGACTTAACCGCAACCAAGAAAACCGCCCATAATCCACTCCAAACTTCAAATAGCTTGATGATATTGTAACCCACTCTACACTACAATGTTACACAAACACTAATGAACATAAAAGAGCATCACAAACATGTATAACAACACTAGAGGGATGAAACCAAGATGTTTTCCAAGAAAGTGACACCAAACTCACAAAACCACTCAAAACATCATCAAATTCGATTCTACAAGGCCCTAAGATGAAACCTTGGCTCTTGATACCAATTGTAGAATACTAACTATGTTGGAAACATGATCAAGTGTTGATGAGTGAGGCGTAGAAATGAAGGGGAGGGAGGAAAAGAGAGAAAGAGTGGAACCTTGAAAGAAAAAGAGAAAATGTTAGATTGAAAATGAGAGAAGGTCCAACCCTCTCCACATGTGGAGAGGGGTATTTATAGTTACAATATTACGCCCACTCCCGGGCTGTGGATCAGGCATACAGTGGGTAAAGACCCGTTCCTTCTTCCACGGTATTACTTAATCTAATACTAATTAACTAATAAACACACTAACTACGAGCTAACTTAATGCTAATACAATCATTAGGTGACCGAGACTTTTACAGGAATATTTGTATTCCTAACACCACCAAGGCTACCGAAACACCATTGAGCTCACCGGAGCCAGTGTGACCCCCTTGCGGTTCGACACCATCCGGTTGGTGCAAAGCGGATGTGCATTCGATGGACTTCGTTTCGAAGATCCAAACCAACATCTTAAGGACTTCCTTAAAATCGTAGACTCCATAGACCTAGATGTTGCAACTAGAGAGACAACCCGATTACGCCTATTCCAATTCTCTCTACGGGATCAAGCTAGTCAATGGCTTGAGCGTTTACCCGTGGGATCCATCACCACATGGGATGATCTCACCACTCGTTTTCTTGCTCAATTCTTCCCACCGGGGAGAACTACTAAGCTTAGAAATGACATCTTGATGTTCCAACAACGTCAAAATGAATCTCTTTATGAAGCATGGACTCGTTTCAAGGACTTACTCCAAAAAGTCCCTCATCATGGCATAGATCTTTGGCTCCAAGTCCAAATCTTTTATGACCATATCGATCTCTCCACGAGGCGAGCCATTGACCAATCGGCCGGTGGTAAGCTACGTGATCTAAGTGCGGAACAATCATGGGAACTCATAGAAGATCTTGCTCTCTATGACAACGAAAGTTGGAATGATCGCCGTGATTTGAACAAAACGGTCAAGGCAATATCTTTGCCTTCGAATAACTCTAGCACTCCCGACCGTAGGATCATGGAACTTGAAGGTCGAGTCAAGTCTCTCATGAAATCTTATGAAGCTCAAAAACGTGCTTATAACGAATTCACATCTTCACACGTGGGTCGAGGCCCTCAAACTTCTGACGAGGCCTATGAGGCGTGGAAGGATAAACCTAATTTCAGAGGGTACCAAACGCGGATCGTATCCTTCAATGACTCCTCACCACTCACTTGGTCCGAGCATTTTCCATCACAAAGCATTCCTAGGCAAAGCTGTGAAGATGCTTTGGGAAAATTCATTATATCTCAAGAATTACAGCTCTCTACGCTCGAGGCTAAATTTAGACAGTAGTAGGCCGATATGAATAACAAGATTTGTAATCTGTTAACTGCTATCAAAGAGCATGCTGTTAATAAACCTATTCACGTTGATGAGGTCAAATCTGTTACCATCATGAATCCGCCAACCTCCCCTGTGAAAATAAAAAGTCCTAGTAAGCTATTCAAACATCTATCACCAAAAGAAAAAGAACCTGTCAACCCCTTAGGACCAATCCATTTCGTAAACACCATCACCAAAATATATGCTTCTACACCTAACCTGAACCAACAACAAGCTAAAAAAAATTGGTCATACAGCTGAAGATGAGACCTCAAGGGTGGACCACGATTTGGCCAGAAGCCCTACCAACTCATCCGAGCAGTGCGCCGCGCAAGAATCTAGCAAATCGGATGAAGGGAAAGAGAGATCGGAAGAGCATACAAGAAATCCAGCCATTTTGAGGAAATCTATTCTAGAGGAGCCCGAGAGAAAAATGGAGGATGTTACCAGTGGGAGTAGCGATAGGACTAATGAAAGCAACCCTAAAGTTTTTAAGATCTCCTGCACCATTAAGGAAAAGCTCTTAACCGATAGTCAAATAGATCCTAGTTCCTCAGACAACATAATACCCCTTTCCCTATACCAAGAAGCCTTCCCAGAACGCATAGTGTGCGAGAGAGTCGATAATGCAAGGGTAATAATAGATCTATCAATTATGATTGGAGAACTTGTTTACAATATTGCCCTCACCGTGGTCGATGATGTAGACCCTCTCACCAATCAAACATTAACCAACCTTGTTCTTGGGAAACCATTTATCAATGAATCGGGAGTAATCCTTGATGAGAAGGATGGAAGTGCATTGTTCACCAATGGTGTTAAGAAGGTAATTTTTCGTAGGGGTAATGAGGAGGTATACGAGTATCGTCCCTCCCTTGAGGGGAATCTATATGGATCAAGGGACGGAGAATCGGGGAAGATAAGGAGGCGTGATCTGAATAATCTCCAAATTCCCTGCATGATCGGTCAAAAGTACTTCGATAACGTCTATATTAACATATTCATGCCTAAGAATTTTATGTCCCTATTCCATTATAACAATATCTGCAGATGGGCAATGATTTACTAGGAAGAGAAAGTGGTTGGTAAAGATCATGAAATCCTAGTGTTCGTAGGAAATATGGCATTCACTATGGAATTCACGATTGTGGACAACATCGAAGACTATGTCGACCCTAGGTTATCACAAGTCGTTTTTGGGGCACCCTTTTGTGAAATCACTAATCTGATAGTTGATGACCAGAACGGAATCATGACCTTCGCTGATGGAATTATGAGGGTTTCATACCAAACGCCGTACAAGAGAAAAGACCTTAAGGAAATCGATTGTGACGGGCTTGATAGGATAAGTTCCCAACTTATTTTGTGTGATGAAGATGTTCGGAGAGGGTGTAAGAACACTTCTGATTTATCATGTGGATTCTTTAAGGATGTTAGTAAGCTTGATTCTAAGCATCGAGAAGATGTCTTCGAGTTCGAAGACCCGAATGATGAGGCGAAAAATGAACCACTTTTAGGGGGTCATTTAAGCCCGGAATTGAATTTATTTAATCAAATATTGCCCAAAATCGTTCATTTTGTAATTTTAGGTACTTTGGGAGAGAAATCTGGAAAAGGAAGCAATTCGGACATTTTTGGAGCATAAAAGTGAAGAAAACGCCAAAGTCTTAATTTTCCTTGTTGGGGACAGTAGGTGACGGCGTCAAGAAGAAAATCTTGACGGCGTTAAGAGTAATTTCCATGACGATCCAGTACAGATTTGAAGGCGTCACGAAGTAGGGCGTCAAGAGGAAAATGCATGACGGCCTGGAAACATACAACACTTGACGGCGTCAGATCTGGATCAAGGCAGTCCGAGATTTAGTTTGGCGGCGAGATGACGACGTCACAAAATTTGCCTTGACGCCGTCAAACCCTATTTCCTATATATAGTTTTCTAATTTTCACATTAAAAGGAGAGAAGTTTTGGAGAAACCCTAAGTACGAACTTGGTGCGAATTTTACAGGTTTTTCAAGGGTTCTAAGCCCTTGATCCCTTTCATGTGTAATTCAGATAAGTATTCTTTTAATTCAATCAATATGTCCATGTGTTGGTTGTCTATATCTTGTTCTTGTCTTAATTCCATCATGGTACGCTAGATCTATCTTGTGTTTGCTTGGATCTAATGAAACCTAGATGTTAATTATGTGTTGATTACTTGTTTATAGTTGTATTGGATGAATGATTTCGATGTTAGGCTTAAGAAAACTGGCAGACTTCCAAATGGTAACATGCTTGAACGTCTTAGGAAACACGAACTGACGTGCACTAGGTTTTATTGGTTGTATTTAATGCATGAGTAAATTCTAATGATCCCATGTTAGGAGCTTCTTAGCCGGCTCGACATAGGAGTGAAGTAGGCACTCATAGGATTGGGGAATTAAGTGCGCCACCCCATGAATGCTATTAAGGAATACAATCCGTCATCCACGCAACTATAACAAGTAATTAACATGTAAAAGATATCTAGAGAGTAATGAAATCTAAGTAAACACATTTTCTCCACTTATTGCTCACAACCTTAGTATAATTTAGTTTATTTTCATTTCTAGTATTTTATTTTGATTGCATCTTTAGTATTGGGTTAGTTGACTAGCAACTAATTCCGCCCAAATCCTTCAAACCCGAGATTTTTACTTGCTTTATAAAAAAATATAAAAATACAAAAAGAATCATCCTTCATCTTTAGAACTAGTATTTAGGTTTTCTAATCCTAGAGACACTATTCCTAGTTGAACGATCAATCCCCCGGTACTTGTCACTATACTATACTACAACGATCAGGTACACTGCCTGGTGGGGGTTGTAAGCTTCTCAAGTTCCCTTGAGAGGTAAAGCCTGGTGCGATTCCCACGTATCACCGAAGTACTTACACTATGAAAGCGATACTAGTTTAGAATACGACCTAGAGAGTGAAACCAATGATGAGGTCACGTAGTAACCCATGACCTTGAGTCTAGCTACAAGACTCGTAAATAAAGAAAAGCGCTTCTTGGGAGGCAACCCATGCTTTGTGTGATTTTATTTTGTTTGTTTGTTATTTGTTTCCGTATGCATGCTTTATTTTTATTGTTGGTAGATCATGTTTCTAAACTAAAAAGTGGGAATACTTTACTTTGTTGTTTAGCCTAGTCTTAACTCCACCTAAAGGTATTTTTGCAAAAGATAAGTGTAAGGGGAAACCCCAAATATATTTTTAAGAAACAAACCAATCATGATTCTCCACAATATTAAATGAACATGTATATTCGTATTTGTTAGAGTCAAATGCTTGTATTGAGTCATAATGAAGTTTTGCAGGATTTTCCAGGAAGTAGGACCAAGTTTTTCCAGAAATTTTCCGGAAACTTAACATAAGAATTTCTACGGGTCACTTCTGATGGCGTCACTAGTTTACTTCTGACGGCGTCACGTGTAAAAATCTGGAAATTTTACCGGTTTTGATTTTCTAACGGAGTCTTATAGTTTTTGTTGAATTATTAAGTTTTATAATCTCCAGGAAATCTGCAAACTTCATTCCACAAGCATTATATCTTATTTTGTTTTCTAGGATTTAGTAACTTATGTAGATTGCCGCCGATTTTATGCGAGGTTGCTTTGTTTGTTTTTCTCAGGATTTACAGGTTATGTATGACAAGAAGATGATTTATATTCTGGAAGGGAAGCTTGATTGTTCATTTTCTTGGAGGAAGATCTAACCTGGCCACCTTATTATCCATACCGAGCGAATCAGGGGAGTATTTGATTTTATTTGTTTTACTTATTTCACTTTAACATTCTTTACTTGAACATTGGGGACAATGTTCATCTTAAGTGTAAGGGGAGGGTAAAATGATGATACCTTACAGATACACTTTCGCTTGAGTTTCTTTGTTTGATGGTAGATGTGTAATAAAACTATGAGAAATACTTGTTAGTGCAATTTTAGCTCCAAATTTAAATTCTTTTACAACATTTAGGAGTGAAACTTTAGCCATAGCAAGCGTCTCATGGATAGGAGATCGTATGACTAGCACATAACCGTATCATTCAGAAAAATTTTCCACCCAAATATGTGAGGTTCGCCTTTAGATTTGATAGCAAAAACATTTATTATTAGTGCTTATGAGTGTACTGGTAGAATTTAGATTCTAGAACTTGCGTTAGTGATGCATCCCGAGACCGCTAGTGAGACTACATTCGTGTAGTAGGATTTACTACATGATAAGAGGCATTAGGATCACCCTTGTGTTAAACCCGTATCATAATTACTTAAGCATTTAAGTAATATTACTTGGCTAGTTAAGTCAATTAATTTTTCCCACACCATTAGCGTTGTACTCATTTTTAGTACACGAAACCCTTAATACACCCCTCCGAGCCTATCTTTTCGTTTCTAACTTTAAACATTTTACTTAAAGAAAGAATTTGTTACACCCCACTTAAATGTACACCCAAATCGCCTTAGCCTTCCGTGTATGCGCTCATTTTTGGTGCATTATTGTTATTTGTTAAACCCTAAGTTAACTATCTAATTGATTACATGGTTGCTAAGTCGAGTCATATCTTTGTACATATTGTTTTGGGACGATTGGGACTCATGGGTAAAGTACTTATTTATGGAGTAATGGGGAAGAACATCATTTATTACCCCCCATATGTGCGTTAATCTTTAAAGTACTCAAACTGTTTTGATTTTCTTAATTCGAGTCGTTAGATTAGTTTATTGTAAAGTATGTAAAGACTCAAGTGTAAGGGGAATTTTCATCCCCTGTGATATATTATTTTGGATGGTAGGGTAAGAGTGTATGCAAAAAAAAAAAAAAAAAAAAAAAAAAAGAGAGAAAAAACATACGGACTACCATCCCTTTTTATTCTATGTTTTTTTTGTTTTTTTTTTTTTTTTTTTTTTTTTTTTTTTTTTTTTTTTTAGCTTAAATCGAGTCTAGTCTTGGCTTAGTAACGCCATATTGTACATGTAATTAACCAAGATTGTTAACTCGCCACCAGTAAAGACTGCCTATATCAAACAAAACCGTGTATTTCATATCCCTACACCTAACATTACAACCCTTTAAAAGACCTCTTTGATAGTTTATCCTAGGTGCTTACGCCATGTGGTGGAGGTTTGATCATTTCCCAAGCTTATGGTAATCTATTTTGCTATGACAGGTAGTGAGAGATATCTTCCGTTTCCATATTGTAATTTATACTTTATTACACCCGAGAGATGTGAGTATCTAAACACTATTTGTGAGGTGCTAGTATATGACCTCCGTGCTTGTCTATTGGTTTTTAGTGGAACGATTATTTGTTGTAATTACTTTTATATTAGTGTTAAATGACCCCTAGCTTGTGTTTTGAGTAGAATAAAAGCGCATTTGCTTGAGGACAAGCAAATCTCAAGTGTAAGGGTATATGATGAGGTGAAAAATGAACCACTTTTAGGGGGTCATTTAAGCCCGGAATTGAATTTATTTGATCAAATATTGCCCTAAATCGTTCCTTTTGTGATTTTAGGTACTTTGTTAGTGAAATCTGAAAAAGGAAGCAATTCGGACGTTTTTGGAGCATAAAAGTGAAGAAAACGCCAAAGACTTAATTTTCCAAGCTGGGAACAGTATGTGACGGCGTCAAGAGTACCATCCTGACGGCGTCAAGAGTAAATTTCAGGACGGCCCAGTACTGAAATGAAGGCGTCACAAGGAAGAGCGTCAAGAGTTAAATACGTGACGGCCTGGAAAAACTTAATACATGACGGCGTCAGATGTAGATCAAGGCAGTCCGAGGATTCTTTTGGCGGCGAGATGACGGCGTCACCCCTTTGTTCTTGACGCCGTCAGACTCAATTTTCTATATATAGTTTTCTAATTTTCATTCATTGAGAGGACCAAGTTTGGAGAAACCCTAAGGCCAAACCATATACGAATTTTACAGGTTTTTCAAGGGTTTTCAGCCCTTGAACCCTTACATGTGTAATTGAGATAAATGTTCTTCTAATTCAATCAATATGTCTATGTGTTGGTTGTCTATATCTTGTGCTTGTCTTAATTCCACCATGCTAGGCTAGATTTATCTTGTGTTTGCTTAGATCTAATGAAACCTAGATGTTGATTATGTGTTGATTACTTGTTTATGGTTGTATTGGATGAATGATTTCAATGTTAGGCTTAAGAAAACTGGCAGATCTCCAAATGGTAACATGCTTGAACGTCTTAGGAAACATGAACTGATGTGTACTAGGTTTTATTGGTTGTATTTAATGCATGAGTAAATTCTAATGATCCCATGTTAGGAGCTTCTTAGCCGGCTCGACATATGAGTGAAGTAGGCACTCATAGGATTGGGGAATTAAGTACGCCACCCCATGAATGGTATTAAGGAGTCATCCACGCAACTATAACAAGTAATTAATGTGTAAAAGATATCTAGGGAGTAGTGAAATCTAAGTAAACACAATTTCTCCACTTATTGCTCACAACCTTAGTTTAATATAGTTTTATTTTCATTTCTAGTATTTTATTTTGATTGCTTCTTTAGTATTGGGTTAGTTGACTAGCAACTAATTCCGCCCATATCCTTCAAAACCTGAGATTTTTACTTGCTTTCTAAAAAATATAAAAAATATAAATAATCATCTCTCATCTCTAGAACTAGTATTTAGGTTTTCTAATCCTAGCGACACTATTCCTAGCTGAACGATCAATCCCCTGGTACTTGTCACTATACTATACTACAACGATCAGGTACACTGACTGGTGGGGGTTGTAAGCTTCTTGAGATCCCTCGAGAGGTAAAGCCTTGTGCAATCCCCATGCATCAATACTACTATATAATGCATTTGGGACTATTCTATAATTAGAAAGGCTTAAAATTCAAACTTTTACTTACTTATTATGGAAGGATTTCAAAATTAATCGGTTAGGAAGCAGGTTTGTTAGGAAGTTGGTTAGGAAGCAGGTTGCTTGTTCAAACTAAAATTATTTGGCTTAACCATCTCTACTTATAAAACATAAAAACAACTAAATGTCTAACCGAATAACGCAAAATATAGTCACAGGTACCCGCCGCACAGGTACCCGCTGCCGCATTGATTGCACGGGTACCGTTCTAGTTTCGTAAACATTTGTAGATTTTATGCAAATTAAAAGAATGATCTCATGTATACTTGTGAAAACAGTTCTACTTTTATGTAGTATATGCATATTTTGATAAAACCATGATCTGCTAAGTACTGAACCAATTACTTTTACTAAATATCACACTAATAAGGTGTGTGACTAAGATTAATTATTTGAGAAATGCTATATCTTCCTAAACATCCTTTAAACATCCTTTTACTGTATAGATGTCAATCATCTAACGGTGTAAAAAAAAAAGTCATGTTTATAAGTTTATGGATGATTGACATTGATCTATGAAGTAAGAGGACAAATAGAAAGATTTGTATGAGGACATACCATTTCTAATTATTTATCTACTAGAACGGTATCCGCGCAATGCGGCGGTAGTATCCGCATGTGACTATATTTTGCGTTATTCGGTTATTCGTTTACACGTTTAATTAGTTGTCTTTACGCTTTATAAGTAGAGATGGTTAAGCCAAATAATTTTTGTTTGAACAACCAACCTGCTTCCTAACAAACTCCTAACCAACTTGCTTCTTAACCAATATGCTTCCTAACCAATTAATTTTTAAAATTTTTCCATAATAAGCAAGTAAA
This sequence comes from Artemisia argyi, assembly GCA_030686995.1. NCBI lineage: Eukaryota > Viridiplantae > Streptophyta > Magnoliopsida > Asterales > Asteraceae > Artemisia > Artemisia argyi. The sequence goes on from CM060708.1 coordinate 29,054,358, forward strand.
AGTCTGAATTTGAAGTCTTTTTAATTATATAATAGTACCAAATGCATTACTCCCTTCGTCTCATATTAAGTGTCCACAATGAAATCTTTAGATATCTCAAATTAAGTGTTTATTTGTATCTTTCAACCAATAAGATGAGAGTTTAGTGGGTAAAAGTAATATTTGATTGGTGGAGAGTTTAGTTAGTGAAATCTTCTAAAATTTTGTGCATTATGAAAGTGGAATATGGGACGGAGGTAATATACGCTAGTATAGATAATTTTACCGTATTTTGGTTCTTTGTCTTGACGTTAACTACGTTTCATTCTTCTTTTATCCGATGTGACACATTAACTACGTTAAATTGGTTGTGATGGCCGGGAATTCATTGTGTTCGCATCTTGGATGTGACAATTTATGACAATAACTTTCAACATGTGTTTCAGTTTTTCATTCTAGTTTATATAAATATCTCATTATTGGTCAAGTAGTTTTATTTTATATTTGTAGTTAAGATGCAAATATTTTTTTTAATGAAAAATAAAACAATCTAATGTGATAAGAGCATATATATAAACGGTGGGCAAAACATTTGAATAAGTTTTCTTGTCTTTTATTAGCGTCATCATACTTATATATTCACATAAGATTTTTCCTTTATCCAAATCAAATATAACATGATTTATTCGAATCTAGTTATACAATCATCTAAAAAACAAAGATTGTAGTTACAAAAATAGAAGAAAAAGGTTAGAATGCACATGCATACAGGATTAATAAAATGGCGATAACTTTCCACTTGGAGGCATAATAATATGCTTCTACCACGTATCTGCCTCTACCACTACCAACAAAAAGATCTCCTTTCATTTTAGCAGATCTTTCTACAACATATTTCACCTTAGATCCAAATATACATGTTTATTAAGTTTTAATCCATGAGTCCATGAAGGCATGAACCCTTTTATATTTATTGACAATGAGTCACACACCTCATTTCTTAGCATTCATAAAACTTAAGACTAAATTGCTAAGATAGACTTCGTGGTTCGGTCAAATTGCAGATTTTGCTTCTAATCTTTCGAAAATGCAAATATTGTCTTTCTGGAAAACTTTGAGTTGCAGTTTTTGTTTTTGTTCAAAGTAGACTAAAATATCCTTGTCAAAAACTGCAACCCATAAACAAAACTACAACCTAAAATTCCCCACAATGAATAGTGACTGCATTTTCAAAAGGTTATAGACGAAACCTGCAATTTAACCAAACTATAGTAATACACAAACGAAAAACTTATCATACATATTGGATATGTTGTTTTATAGATTTAAACGTGACTCATTTATTTAAGTTTAGTAAGGGATATGTGTCCACTTTCCTTTTAATTAAAGATTAAAGTATGGGATTACATCATATGCTTGGTGTGCAATAAACAATGGTGAATTTTGTAAGATTAAAATGAGCATATAATTGGATTGTTGGTATGAATGGTGATAGCCGCACATGGGTGCCTCATTGTACACGCGTCATAAGAGGCTTCATACTTACTCTAGACTTGAACGACACGTGTCATTTGCTTAGTAGAGATTCACGTCACGTGACCTTTCGTTATCACCCAACGGTGCCCTAAATTTATAGTTCGCGGTGACCACACTATCTACTATATCAACATGTATACGGCCTACATTATCAAACCAATAGAAATAGGAAAACCAAAATCAAAGTATATAACGAGTCGTGTATAATGTATACGTCATTAATCCAAATACTTGCATGCATGTATATCGTAAATGGGTGTCCATGTAACTGTTTCTAGCATTTTCTTTGGATATTTTCATAAAAGATAAGTAGGAGGTTTTGATAGAAGGATTTAACATTTCTTATAGTAAAAATATTAGAGCAACTGATATAATAAACTTTTATAAAAGTTTATAATAATGGCTAATCATTTAAAATTATAAATTCATAAACATTTTTCTTGATATAAATATTTCTTCGCTATGAATAAATTACTTAAAGTTTTATAAAACCTCCTTAAACACAAAAGTATTAAATTTAGAAGAGGTTCAATATATTTGACTTTTTCGTTCTACATAAACATGAAACACATTTCTACTATGGTTAATAAAAAAATGATAGCACTTCATCTTTTTTTAAACATTTTTATAAACCACCACGGTACGTGGATCCTCTTAAGTACGTGCAGGATTGTGCTGCTGTTGGTGATTTAATGCATGTATAGTATCACTAGCATTTTGTACGTTCAAAGTGAAAGATATCAAATGATCTCGTTTATTTCTAACTTTTGATGATATCAGATTATAAACGATGATTTTTGGTTCTATATCGATAGATGAAATATGGGTGTATAGCATAAATGGTGGAATAAGACTTCGAAAACTTTCATTTTTGGAAATGAAACTTGAGAAGCGGTTTCAAACTTGCTTGATGATACCATTAGATGTGGTGGGAAGAGAGGAAGATATGGCTCGATAATTTATTTTATTTTATTTTATTATTATTATTACTAGTTATAATCCCGCGCATGCGCGAGGTTGTTTTTTTTTTTTTTTTTTTTTTTTTTTTTTTTTTTTAAATTTTGAATCATATATTTTTATTTATTAAAAACAAATAATTTAATCTTTGTTTTGTTTGATTTATGATGTTTAATTATAGTTTTTTTATTATTAAAGATAATTATTTAAAAATTTTAATCTTATTATTAATTGCATCTTATTTATATTTTTTGTATTTATCTTCTACTTGTGTTATGGATAAATATAAAATATTACCTAATAAGAAAATAATTTTTTTAAATAAAATTATTACTAAATAAGGTATAAATGCATTTTTTTGAAATGAAAAATTACCAATAGGGGTTTTGTTGTATTATATAAAAGATTTTTTTATTCACGTTTCACCATTACGGTGTAATTATAAGGAGGGGCGTAGCAAGGATTTAAATTTAAAGGGAGCTGAAATTAACGTAAAAATTATAGTAACAAACACATCACTCGAAAAATGAATCTACAGTTCTTTTAATCCATGAGTCAACTTAACACCAGAATAATTAAGAATTAAGATAAACTAAAAAATAATAATTAGACAAATAAATTTATTTTGATGTTGTATACTTGTATCTGATTGACTTAAGTTATTAGAAATTTCAATAGGATTAAGGGGGCTTGTTACAAATATTATTAAGAAACTAGATTATGAGTTATGTAACTAATGAATAAAGTGTGTTGATTAGGTGTGACCCAACACCCATCAGTCACCCTACTAGCTACGCCCCTGATTATAAGACTCTGATCGTATGGAGTTGTTTAAAAATCAAAATGCATCTCACATAAGTTTTGATATCATTTCGTACACGAGTTAGATCCAACCTAAAAGTCGTGGCTCGATCTATATATCTGAATTGGTTAGCAAGTCGTGTTCATAGTGTTAAGATGGACAATTTCGACAGATTTATACATTGTAATTTAGAAAAAAAGTTTAGCCGTTAATTAAGTAGTAGCGAGACATCAGTACGAAGTTGCGTAAGCTATCTTAAAATGAACAGCGTCAACTGATTTATACATTGTAATTAAAAATAAATAATGAAAACTTCTAAACAATCCAATGATACTATACATCCATGTCACATACAAAGAAAAAAGAGTAACATTTTGCCCGTAAATGAGAGTTAATGATATTAATTGCAATATTTGTTATTCACTATAAATACTGAATTGAATTTATATAGTGGTGGAAGCCAAACGAGCAACAAGCTACACCGCTAGCCTTTTTTAAATGAACGAACCAAGTAAAAATTTGTGTTTCCACAACTTTGCAAGAATTTCCCGATAATTTTTTTACAAAAAAGGAATCAAAATGGGCATGACCAAGCAAAAATATAAGGACACGTAGGTAGGGGATGTGGGGCAAAGTAGCCATTACCATGTGGGGGTCACCGTGTCCCTGTTTTCGCCCTCTTGTTTCCCCTAATTTAAACATTTTCCCTTCTGTAAATGAAGAGATTAATCTTATACTTCAATAGTCCAATGTAAAGTTGAGTAAGGTATATACTTGATTTTGTTCATAAACGCCTTTACATTTTAACAAATGTATTCGATCATTATTAGTTAGAAGATAACTTGGTTAAACAACATACTTATCGAATTAACATTTTTGAGAAGCGAGACTTTTTATTAAAATTATCGAATTAACATTTTTAGAAGCGAGACTTTTATTAAAACATCCTTAAAATTTAAAATACAAGGCAAGAAACAAAAACTCACTAATCGAATTAACATGAGAAGATGACATGAAACGGCATCATTACTTTAGAAATTCAAGTTTTTGATTTTATACTTGTCTATTTATTGATAAAAAGAGCATGAACGACTCACTTTACTTGTCTAATTTTCTAACATTTTTTAAAACTGCAATATGTTTTATTTTTTCCCCTAAAAGAATACACCAATTAGCTAGTGATATATTGCTCAAATATTATTACCACCTTAGTCAAAAAATCACTCGTCGTGGCTTTTTTGTGCAACTTGTTTGAATTTATCTTTACCTTTTTTATTTATTTGTTAGGTACTTTTATCCAATAGAGTACAGGTTTCTTTGTATTGTTTTTGTATACATGATTACATGAATCTTCTGTTTGGATCGGTGAGTATTATTGAGAGCTACCGTGAACCGCCTTATGGTCCGATAATATGCCTCCACTTGTTATAAGCTATCTAATAAATCATTTAATTTCCCCAACCATTTCTTATTTTGCAGAAGTATTCAGTTATCTATTCAATTTTACATGGTCAAATACATACATCGATCGTCCACATTCAATGTTACGTTCCATTTTATGAAAATAATATGAAATACCCGTAACATTTTTGTTTGTAAATATGAGGTATGATATTTTAACTTGAAGGAATAGAAACTTGTAGCACTTGACTACTTGACATAGTGATCTAAAACTTTTAATTTTTGATACGAGAAAAACTTAATTTAGAGAATGTCCTAAAAGGAAAGTAACTGGACTAGAGTGTTGATTTGCGCAGTTGAATGTATCACTAAGATTTTTTATTACCGTCAACTCAACACCATATCATTACTTCTTCCTATCACTTAAATCACATGTAACAATGATCATATTACTTATCATTTACCTATCTTGCATTAAACATATATATATTTCACGTAAACACAATAGATAAAGCCAAATACACAAGTTTAACATATATATATTGGTGGTTTGCACCACCAATCTCTCTTTTTTATGATCATTTTCTTGTAACAAAAACACCAATATGAAAGTCAAAAAATTATACATTACGCGTGATTGCGTGAATAAACATTATTGTTACGTTGAGCTGAGTCTAATGTAGTTAGACCAGTAGTTTCTCGACAATCTTAGTTACTAGTAGATTTAAAATCCCACAAACCCCATCATGCACATCCATTGTTAGACTGAAGTGTAACAATTCCAAGATCACTAACATCAAGTAAACATCGCATCAATTTTTCATTTTATCACCAACTCCACCATTAAACATGTGTAGCAATGACCACTAATTTCACAACCCAAACATAACACATTTAGAAGCAAATATATTAATACTCACTTAGAAGAAACGAATTTAGTGGTTTGCACCACCAACATCTCACCAAAATGAGAAGAAGACGCGTAAAAAAGAGAAGACATTAAATGTGTAATGTGTAAAAAGAGAGACGACGCCTTGTCGAACAAGCTTATTGCATCTAGTCTCAATGTTGAAAATCATACAATACAAACTAATTGTATGCAAAATTAATTAGAGTTTTTCTATCTTGTGCTTTAAGGATACATGATAAAAAAAGTTAAAAAAAAACAGGAAAAACACTAAGTGCTTAATAAAAATATATTTTAATGAGTCTCTGAGGTTTGGTTTTTTTTTCTTCTAGTCTTCTTATCTTGTGCTCTTAAGACACACAAAAAAAAAAAAAAAAAAAAAAAAAAAAAAAAAAAAAACCCTATTCCTTAATTTTTATTCATTTATTTGATGTATCACTCTATATAATTCGTATTTTAGTACCGCACGTATTTTAAATCATACACTGTACACGTACAAATAATTTCCAACCCCAGGCTGACCCTCATATATCCTTGTTCTCGAAGCACATAAAATTACATAAGCTACGCTCTTTCCCAAAGAAAAAACTCAGAGAAACCAGAAACAAAAAAAAATATCAAACTCTTTTGTTCACTCATACACAAAAACACACACAAACACATTTATCAAGAAACAATCAAACTATGAACAACATGGATTCTTCTCATCAATCTCAACATCATCAGAATCCTAACAACAACTGGCTCACCTTCTCTCTTTCCAACACTAACAACAACACCAACACTCTTTTCCAACCATCACTTGCTACCGTCTTTCACCATGGTATACACACACAAACCACTTCATTCTTCACATCTTTTAAAGAGTTTTATGAGATTGAGTTTTTTAAAATTTCAAATCAGCGTTTTTATGAAAAGCAGGTCTGACCAGACCTGCTTTCTGAAAACAAAACGCTGATAATTCATTGTCAAGTACACTTTTTATTATTTTCGAGAAAGCAGGTCAAAATCAGACCTCCTTTCTCGTAGTAAAACTATGATAAATAATTGTCAAACACTTATTTTTTGATAGTACTAAAAACATGCTTTAACTTTTATTTGTTTTAGATGATGGTCATGATACAACAACTACCAGCAGCCACCATGATCAGTTATCCATCCTAACCGACAGCAGTCCTAAACTAGAAGACTTCCTTGGCGGCTGTGGTTCCGCCGCCTCAACAGGATCTGGTCCAGACACGTGTCATTTCATAGATGAAACACAGACATGTATTCAACAACAACAACAACAACCTCCACATGACGTCACTACTGCTTCAATCTATGATTCTGAGCTGAAGACAATTGCTGCTAGCTTCTTACGTGGTTACACTGCCGAGAACAACAACCAGCAGCAGGTGTCGTCGGTGGCTCATACGCCGCCGCAACAAGATAACCCTCCGGCCAAAAAGGCGGTGGATACTTTTGGTCAAAGGACTTCTATTTACCGTGGTGTAACTAGGTAAACTATATTATTACATAATAATGAATTTACATGTATTATAATTTATGCTAAACTTTATAGTATTTTTTTTATACTAACAATATCATCATGCTACAAGTTGTATATAAGTTTGTACGATTGAAGATAACAAAAAATTGTAGTATTACGATTAGTCATAATTTTTTAGTATAAGAGTTACACTTAAAACTATTATTGGTAAATCCAAATGAAAATATATCCTTATATTAGTGAGTAAAATTGGTAATTTTTTTAAGCATAGATTTTGCTAATTTTTTATAAATTTTTTGCTGAAAAAGTTATATCACCCTTTCAAAGATTTTGTTAAAAGATTATTTTTCTCTACGCATAGATTATTAGTATTAACATTTTTTTTTTTTTTTTTTTTTTTTTTTTTTTTTTTTTTGTAAAATATTGTAGGCATAGATGGACAGGGAGATATGAAGCTCATTTATGGGATAACAGTTGTAGAAGAGAAGGTCAAAGTAGGAAAGGAAGACAAGGTAAAAAAAAGTTACTACAAGTGACTAACATGCACCTACTACACTCGCTAACATGCGCCAGTATAGATACCAAGTATCTGAGTCATGTTGATCAATTTATTTCGTATACTAAAAAAAAAGGTTCCCATCCCGAGGGAAAAAAAAACCCATCAACGGCTCAGATTTTCTGGTTTTCTTAAAACTACTGGCGCTTGATAGATACTGCATGGTGGTTTATGCTAACGTGCGCATTTTCATGAACCCTAATTTTATTCATTTTTGTTTGTTTGATTTCGTTGCATGTACTCATTGATTGATGAATTTGATCTTCAGTTTACTTGGGTAAGTTTTTTTTCTCTTATTATTTTTACTGTTAATTATATGCTATATCTTTGTTATAAAATTATTTTCTGCATGCAATGTATCATATAGATTGATCTTATTAATTATTTTATTGATAGTGTCAGTTTTCTTGTCTAGTATAGTTTAAACAAAAATGAAAAAACAAACTTTTATATTATAGAGTTGCGTCATCAAGTCTTGTTTCCGCATCTAAGTATTTAAAAGTTGATTGTGTTGTTTGTTACTATGTTTATTGATTAGATTCCTTCTATAATCTTAAATAATCAGGTGGATATGATAAGGAAGATAAAGCAGCTAGAGCTTATGATCTTGCAGCCCTCAAGTACTGGGGTCCGACCACAACGACAAACTTTCCGGTTTGTACTTATCCTTGTATTTGGAGATAGGGCTTCGTTTTCGATATATGATAGAGAACATCTTGACGTCTGTAGTAATATATACTTTGTGTTATGGATGATCAAAGGTTTGCAACTATGAGAAGGAGCTTGAAGAAATGAAGAACATGACTAGACAAGAATTTGTTGCTTCACTTAGAAGGTAATTAATTTTTTATGAGCATTTCATAGACCATTAACATTTATTATCGTTAATTAATGTTGATTTATTATCGTATATCACATGCATTATTATTTATTAAATTTGCAGGAAAAGCAGTGGGTTTTCTAGAGGAGCCTCTATATATAGAGGTGTCACAAGGTAATTTTTTTTGTTACTTTTGGTCTAAAACATTATGATTTGACATGACGATATATAAAGGAAAAGCAAAGAATTGAATTACCTTGACTCTCAATCTTTTGTTATGACTATGTTTTTGATAAGAGTACACTCTTATTTATGCTTTTAGTAGTTATACGAAATTCATATTGTGTTTTATCTGCTTGTACTGTGAGTGTGCAAATCAATTATTTAAGTGTGCCGTTCACTTCTCTTTTGATAAACAGGCACCATCAACACGGGCGTTGGCAAGCAAGAATAGGAAGAGTAGCGGGTAACAAAGATCTATATCTCGGAACATTTAGTGAGTACCCTTCTCTAAAAAATCATTTGCTTATCGGTAGAAAAAACACATAATTATCAATAATCTTTGCACGAAATTATATCGACCTCTTCTTATGAGTTATGATGTGCAAATGATGCTAGTTATAACCACAAATCACTTTTAATTGCACCCCTTATAGAGTTTGAATCAAATTTAACCTGTGCTTGTTTATTTTCCTTATTAGTAATTGTATCGTTTTTGGTAACATTGACTAAGACCGGTAAATTCGTTATAAATCTTAGGCACACAAGAAGAAGCAGCTGAGGCATATGACATTGCCGCCATAAAATTCCGAGGCTTAAATGCCGTGACAAACTTCGACATGAGCCGTTATGACGTAAACAGTATCGCAAACAAAAACCTCCCTATTGGTGGCATGTGTAGCAAATCCAAGACCTCCGTAGATCATTCTCGGCCCAACAATATCCAAAAGTCTGACGGACAAGATCTCTCCCCAACGTCTCAACAACCGACAAATTCAAATATCCTTAGCTTCGCGTTGCCAATGAAACAAGACCCCGCGACCGATTATTGGAACTCGGTCTTAGCCTACAACCAAAACCAAAACCAAAACCAAAACCAATTCCAAAGTACAACACCTTACACCATGGAATACCCTTCAAGTACTACAAACAACGAGTACTACAATAGTAATGGAGGGTTCAGTCAACAAGAGAACAATAATGGTAATAGTACTAGTGTGGCTTTAAGTACAACATCAACAATTCCTATGGGTACCCCTATAGGTTTGAATGGATCCAGTTATGGAAACTGGATAGAACAGTCTTTTCATTCAAATCAACCTGCCAAGCAAAATCTATCAGTTTTCCAGACACCTATTTTTGGAATGGAATGATTTGAATGAAGGGGGTAAAATAAGAGTTGAATGAAAGGTGATGAGGTGACTTTAGTTGTGACAGAAAATAGTACTAACTCAAAGTTATTTGTATCATTAATTTAGGCTTATGTTTCTTGCTTGTTTCTTTGGTTTTTACCTTTTTTATCTCTACTGACTATCCGTATTATTAAATAGAAAATGTTCTCAGAATTTATGGGGTTTTACACTTAAACAACCAGACTACATTATTACAAATAAGGGTGAGCATTACCGACCGACCCCCGATTACCGGCCCGATTCCGACCACCCGACGGCCCGATTCCGATCCCGACTAGCAAACGGGTCAGGAGTCGGTTTGCTATTCCGGCGAACTCGGGAGTCGGGTCGGGTCGGGACGGGATGATTCCGATCAATAACAAGCTAATCCGGCCCGATACCGACTAACCGATACCGACCGATTCAGATACCGACTAACCGAACACAATCGGGATCGGGAGTCGGTTTGAGATTCCGGCCACAATCGGGATCGGGCTTGTCGGGACGGGATCGGTTCCGGCCCGATGCTCAGGCCTAATTACAAAAGCGAAGCAAGTGATTAAAGTTTAGTATATTTCTCAAGCATGCATATAGTATATTATATTCAGATAACATTATAAAGGATTTTTATCCTTCGTTAATTAATTACAAGGTCACCTTTTGTTATGAAATCCTCAACATTCTAAGTTGACATTCTTAATATAACCCAGTGAGATATATATGAAACGAAATATATACACCGTATATTAGAGTATTAGCTAGAGCATATACGATGACCAGGTAAAATATCGAAGTTTATGTATACATAACATATGGCGAGAGTAAAATATTTAACCAGAAATGAAATCTAAAGTTTATGCACGTGCATACTCTCTAGTTCAAATATGTTCGCCCCTAATTATACTAAAGATGTTAATGGAATCATTGGTGGACATAATGAAGTTTGTGACATTGGAGGAAAAAGTTTATTTGAAGTAATGGTTTATAAAAGCATGATAGTGTCAATTCTACAAACTTTCAAAGACTCGCTCCGTTCTAAATAAGTATGATAGTGTCAATTCTACAAACTTTCAAAGATCTACTCACTCCGTTCTAAATAAGTACTCGTATTTGTTATGAAAATGTACAAAGGTTTTGTAATTTCTAAAATCTTTAGCAATTAAATATTATTCTTATTCTTTAATTCTTTTTGATTCGTTGAAATAGAAAATGAATATTGTTTTCACGGCATTTCAAATTAAAAGCTTGGTCATTTATTTTGGGAAAGAAGTGAAGTTTGATATTACAGATGTTAAAAGCAATTATAGAAGAGGATATGCAACGATGTATGAAACTAAAAAAATTCTAAATCCTTCTACTAAATTATTCTACAAAACTGTCTACTCACAGAATCCTGCAAAGCGGTAGAACTGAGGGTGTGTTTGGTAGAGAGAAAAGAAAGAGGAGAAATGGAATTGGATTGAATTCTCTTGTTTGGTAGAGAGAAATGAAAAAGTGGAGAATTCAAGGGAAATTGATGGAAAGTTGGAGAGAAATGGTAGTGTAATTTGGTTAACCTCTATTTTCATTCTTTTGGTGGAGAATTTGGAGAATTGAGGTTTTTTTTTTTTTTTTTAAATATTTTTCTTTTAAAAATAATCTTTTTATAAAAAATAATTTAAAAAAAAATATTTTTTTTTAGAATTGTTATTTAGAAAAAATAATTTTTTTTTTAATAATTTTTGTAAAAAATAAATTTTCAAAAAAATAAATAATTTTTTTTAAACAATTTTTTAAAAAAATAGGTTTTTTTTTAAAATAAATTAAAAAAATATATTTTTTTTGTTATTTAGAAAAAATAAAAAAATTTAAATAATTTTTATAAAATATAAATTAAAAAAAAACTAAATTTTTTAAAAAAATAAGTTTTTTTTAAATATAATTTAAAAAAAATATTTTTTTAATGTATTTTTTTAGAATTGTTATTTAGAAAAAAATAATTTTTTTTTAAATCAACAATTTTTTTTTATTATTTTATTTCTCGGGTCAAGTCTCTGCTGTTAGCAAACATTAGAATTTAACAAAATTCTCTACTGATTTCTATTCTCTGAATTTATATTCTCTGCTTTATTTCTATTCTCTGAAATTCTCTCTACCAAACGTGCCTTGATGGTTTAAATGCAGAGAGAGAATAAGAGGAAAAAAACTATTTAATATTATTGTGTGTAGAAGGATTTGTAGGATTATTTAGTTGGATGTTCTAGCAAAACTTATGAAACTATGAATAGATATGACATATGTATCGGACATTAGTTTGCTTTATAGCTTTCGGCGTGTGCTAGATTCTCTGACCCTGTAACAGAAAAAAGCCTTTGACTAGCTTTGACTGTGTTTAACATCGAATTAAGTCCAGTCCTAGTGCACGGGGCAATACCTTATTTGGAATCTAACCAAAATAAGAGAATGGTATCTACTAATTGTGTCCCCTTCTATCATTTCCTTTTGCAGCCTTTCCTCCTAGCTTTTCTATTCAAAAGTTGGGTTTTGAAATTTAAATAAGTGCTTTCATGTGTATTATTATGAATGATTTGTGTAACTTGGATCAATACTTCAAAAATGGAGACACCCCTAGTTATGTTAAAAAGAGCAAAAACCTAAAAAAAATACAAGCAACAAACAACAACAAACAAACGCTGGCTCCAGTGAAAAAACTAACAAACGTGTTACGAAAGCATAGATTACAACCAGGGACGGACTTAAGATTTTCGAGAGGGTGTTACACAGTTGTCATTTGGGTTAACTAAAGTTATACCATAAAAAGTGTAAGTAGAAAAAAAAAAAAAAAAAAAAAAAAAAAAAAATCCAAGTAGAAGTGATCAAGTGAGAGGGTAAAAGGAATGAACCATCAAAAATCTAATTAGAGAGAATCTACGGGTTGTTGTTATCTTTTTGTTTGGGTTTTAGTAGCTTTGAGACAGTCATTTTAAACTAGTTTATCAGCCTTTCTATTTATGGTAGGAGGTTCACGCGGTTGAGGAGACACACGCACACTTCTATTAATATATTTAGTGTTCGTCGTAAGCTAAAGAGAACTAGTGCTGTGTTATTTTCGTTCCCTTCGCGTTATAGTAGTTTAGAGATACCGTCATTTGTTTTGGTATGTCGGCCTTTCTATATATAGTAGAGGTCCAAAATTTTGACTTTCAAGGTGTTGCCATTAGTGAGTACTGACGATTCCTTATAAACTAGCTTTATTATCAGGTACGAAATCAGGACCAAATTAATATGACAAGTTAGAAAATTACAAAATAATACGATTACATATATACAAGTATCTGATGGATTAAGGATTCAATCATACCAAAAAGATTTAAACTTCTTGTTCCTATGCGGAATCCATGAGTGTGAAAATACCTTATTATCTTCGTCGAGAGTGTCTTTACGAGGAGGTACGAGATCAAAATGAACCCTTATATTAACCATAAAAAGAACTTCGCACACCTCTATATATAGAACCTAACAAACTAACCAAAAAATATCAGGACGTATAAATTGTTCCCCAATATATCCATTTATAGAAAGAAAATATAATGATAGTTCACTATCTCATCTTTAGCTAATTATAGTCCATATTTTAAGGAGGGTGGCAATCAATATGTGACTCATACAAATGATATCATGCATATTTACCTTCACTTACGAGCGAATGGTATCAGCTTTACACGATTTATAGTATCAACGAAAACGATAAGCATATGAACAAGAATACAAGATGAGCTCCCGACAACTATGTTAACTCATAACCACCACTTTGCTCGATCAATTCAAGTCATGTTCGCACATTTCATCATCACACTAACTTAGCCTCTATCTTTCTTCGATCATCACACGTACGTACTTAGTAAGGTTTGGTTTAAATGTCGAATTGAATATTGTAAGAATACTACACGCTACAGCTAGTTTTTAAAATATGCACGGCTAGCCATATGTATTCTTTTTGGAATCTATAGTCCACATATCCCTATCATCCTTGATTGTCCGACAACCTTTTGTTACTTTTAACCTTTTTTTACCATGTCGGCCACATTCTACTCCATGTGTTACAACATACATCAAAATAGCTAGCTTATGGGTGCTTTTAAATGTTCAACACAAACTAAAATACAACTTATCAAATGATACGATGATTGGTACTTTTAACTTTAATAATTACTGTACCTACTACATGTACATTAACCATGTCGTTGAACAAAAAAGCAAATAATATAACTTCATACTATATGTGAGTGTGTGTGTTTGAGTATGAGAGGTTGAACATGGGTGATGAGTTTGGTTTGACAAAAGACTCCTCGAATTTAGTGAAAACATTTGTTTATCAAATTTTGCATGTGGTTGTGCATCTTCACTTTCCCTTTATATCAACTTAACTTAGATTTCAAACCAAATCATTTGGAAATTCTTTTTGTCATCTACAATCTACACGGCACATTGTTTCCTTTTGACTTTCATATATTGTCAACACATAGATAACATTGTTTTCAGGTTTTCATACATTATGGAGAACGTTAAACTAAAACATGCATGCATGGATACATTACTGAAAACGTTACTTTGAAAACAAGCATGTTCTCTATAAAGTGTATATGAATTAATTGGCCACCTCGTCCATTGTGAAAGCTTTATCCGATTTGTGTACCTACAACGATGACTTCAAACTTCATATACTAGAGTGCTCGGTGAGGAGCGAGTATTCGCCCGCCATTGTCCCAAACTCCCAATAACGCACGAATAACACGTTGTTCTGCACCGTGTGTCCTATTATTCATCTGCCGTTGGGTTTTTAGCCAAAGCAATCACTAACGACATTGGCGCCTTTTTTTTTTTACCTAAAAAGTGTCATTGAGTTTTTTGTTGAGAAATGTATATAAACTGATGAGATGACGCTGAAGTGACAAACGAATAACATGTTGCTGATCGCTCTCTCACCGATCACTCTTAGTCAACTAAGAAGTCAATAACTATATATTCTAAAAAAGACTGTTACAAAGGACGTGATAAAGGAAAATGATCTGTATTTCGCAATGTTCGGTGGTAAACAAATAGTTAAAATCCTATTGGATTCTTTTAGCAGGTAAAGTAGAATTTGTAAAAAAGGCTGAAATCTGTTTTATTTATGTTGTCGTGTAGCATAAAAGGGTAAATGAGAGAGTACACGTGCAGGTTGACCAAATATTTTTATGGAGCGTGCAGTTGAATCTTGCCACGTTAACCTTTCTTAAATATAAACGAATTTTGATAATATAAAATGATTGAAAAGAAGATTAAAAAGTTTAGCTAAACTGGAGACTGAACAAAAATAATGAGCTATACTTACGAGTTTTTTATTTATTTTTTATTATTTTTTTATTTATTTTTCCCGCTTCCTCTTGTTCACAAAAACACTGCACAAAACATCTCTGTATATATAAAGCATTTAGATTTTCTACTTTTAGATGTTTAAAATTTTTAAGTTTACACATTTGTTATTATTATTTAAAAAAATTAATATTTAAGTTAATAAAATTATAATTATACATTATAACTATTAGCTATTTGTAATTTTACATATTAAACTTAAGTCAAAACAATATACTCCATAAATGCAAATTTGTACTAACTACACAAGTCTAGTAATGATCATTGAATTTTTAACTACACATATCTATATAAAAAGTAAAAGTAACTCCGAATACCGTCTTTCACAGGTTATGGGTCTCAATACCGTCTTTCACGGTGTATGGGGAGGTTGAGACGTAGACAGCCTTACCCCTACCTAAGGTAGAGAGACTGTTTCCGGTTCTACCAAAGGTAGAAAAGGACCTTCGGCCTTGCAAGGGGTGAAGATCGAACCCTTGACCTCTGTCTCAAAAAGCAAGAGTGTTAACCACTTGATCCAACCTTGCTCTTTTAACTACACATATCTATATGGTCATTCAAATTAGTAACTAAATATTTATACAATTATCAATACAATAATCTTAAACTAAAAGGATTAGAAAATTTGCAACTTATTATCTCATTGACGTACAGGCGATCTTATGTAGTCATTTCCGTAGTATAAAACTATAAACATTAAACATGGTGCATTAATAAGTTTCACGTATTATGGTTGGTGATTTTAATACATATTTCGTATCGAGTTACATCTCATTTTCTTATTAAAGAATTGCATAATTTATTTTAATAACGAGTTCCATAATATAATCAAGTATATTTATTCTTTTTATCGAAACATAGTGTCCCCAAAAACAGGACTTCATGTTAGTGGTTTTATATCGTGAAGATAAAATATATACATGTAGTTAACATTCGAGCTACTCAAAATTTGGAGACAAATCCTCAAATCTGAAATAGTCATTGGTAGATAAACGTGTGTAACTTCTATTTTCTCAAATAGGATGCAGCAAAACAGAAAGTTGCTTTTCTTTTTAGAGCATTGGGTATGATCATGTCATGGCTTCAAGTCGTGACACAAAAGTGCTGCCACGTCAGCAAAAAGCTTCATGATATCAGAAACTCCAAGGCATCACATTTTGCCCGTATCTGTTGGCATCAAAAATTATGGTGCCGTCGGCCATTTTTTTTCTTTCTTTTTACATAAAATAAAACATACACAATATTAACTAAATTTAAACTTTATTAATTAAAAAACACACATTACATTAATATATATATATATATATATATATATATATATATATATATATATATATATATATATATATATATATATATATATATATATATATACTAGCGGGGTTGCCCGCGCGTTGCGGCGGGTGTGTTTTGTGTTTTGTATTTTGTCGGTTGTACGGTATAATTAATAATTTTGTTATTTGAAGCAATGTTGCAAAAATCGTAAATCTGTCCCGAGGCGGTCGAGGGCCGTGTAGCGATTTTTGGCCGATTAATCGCCGATTCCAAGGTCCAAGGCTGATTAATCGGCCGATTACCTTGTAATTCGCTCCAAGGTCCAAGGCCGTTCAGCTTGTAATCGCCGATTAATCGGCCTTGTAGGCCGATTTTTGCAACACTGATTTGAAGTATGCATATGTTTACTTGGAAGCATAATTTGTATATATTTACGTTTTTTTTTTTTTTTTTTTTTTTTGCGTTGCGGTTGAAATTTTTTTTGGTTGTTTGTTTTCTCGGTATGCTTTTTGTTTTTGTTTTTTTTTTTTAAAAAAAATAAACAAATTTGTATAAGAAATTTTTTGTAAGTGTATTATTTTTTGTATTTTTTTATTTTTATTTTTTGTATTTTTTTTTAAAAACAAATTTTCTTAAGGAAATTTATGTTAAAAAAAAAAAAAAAAAAAAAAAAAAAAAAAAAAAAACTGTACCGAATACTGTAGCGACGCAAGAAAAATGTATTATTTTTTGTATTTTTTTATTTTTATTTTTGTATTTATTTTTTTTAAAAAAAACAAATTTTCTTAAGGAAATTTATGTAAAAAAAAAAAAAAATGGACCGAGTACTGTAGCAACGAAAAAAAAACTGTAGCGTGGTACTGTAGCACTGTAGCTGCTACAGTGGTTTGACACGTGTCGCGTTGTCAAAGCATGCCTAGGTTTTAGAAGATATATATATATATATATATATATATATATATATATATATATATATATATATATATAGACAAGCGTTCAAATGAGAAGTCTAATTTTTGTGAGAACGCGAGAAGAGATTTGGACCGTAGGATCAAGTTGGGTGGAATGACATTTTTGTAAATATTGACTGAAAATTGTAGGGGTCTAAGTAAATTATTGTCATTTGCTTGCTCACCCTAAAAAAATTACCCGATTTTCTCTCTATTCTTCAAACACACACATAAACACATACAAACACACACAGCAACCACAACTGAATATTAACCACCATCACCACCGATCACCACCATAACCACCATCACCACCGATCACCACCATAACCACCATCACTATCATCACCGCCGATCACCACCATCACTACCATCACCATCATCACCACCATCACTACCATAACCACCATCATCATCATCACCACCGATCACCACCATAACCACCGTCATCATCATCACCACCGATCACCACCATAATGAATCTGTCTGTTAATCATTTGGAGCAGTCTTCTGTGGATTTGAATGCTAATATTGGTACTTGTTTTCAACTAATCAATGTTTTTACTGTTTGCAGTTATAAAATTGTGTTTGTATTGTGTATCTATTGCGTCACATGTCAACATGTTATATGATGCTCTATGTAATTAACTGATTAGATATGTTACCTTTTTGTTTTGATTTTAGTTGAAATTAGTGTCCGGTTAGTTATAACCCTAATTTACGGCGTTTACTGTGGTATCCAGTTAGTTTTTTTCTTTTAGTCATTGTTGACATTACTGTGACGGTATATCCAGTTAGTTTAAACTGAATGCACTTCAAAATTAGTATTGGAAAATGTTGATTTGGTAGGGGCTTCTCACTTGAATCCGCCAAAATTGATATCTTCACATGTGAACAAATTAGGTATCGAATACCTTCACATGTGAAGAAATTAGGTATTGAATACCTTCACATGTGAAAAAAATTAGGTATCGAATACCTTCACATGTGAAGAAATTTCTTATAAGCATGTATTATTGTTCGATGCTAGGTTTATTTAGGATTTTATGGAATATGATGCAGGGACGTGATGCATCATTGCGCGTTAATCGTATTGATTTTTAGGTTTGTTTGTTATTGCGCGTTAAACGTACAATTGTGAATAGTTGCTAGTTGAAAGTAGTAGTTACATTGAAATGCTGCATATGTATTTTTTGATGTTTAAAAGTGTATAGATGATAGTTAGAATGATGTATTATTGTTAAACTTTAGGTTTAATTAGGATACTGATGGACTATGATGCAGGGATGTGATGCATCTGGGCTTTTGGATAAGACAGAGGTAATGGGAACCGAGAAAACCACTGATGCGTGGGAATCGCACCTTGCTTTACCTCTCGGGGGATCTCGAGAAGCTTACAACCCCCACCAGGCAGTGTACCTGATCGTTGTAGTATAGTATAGTGACAAGTACCGGGGGATTGATCGTTCAGCTTAGGAATAGTGTCGCTAGGATTAGAAAACCTAATTAATAGTTCTAAAGGTGAGGGATGATTATTTTTGTATTTTTATATTTTTATGAAAGCAATTAAAATCTCGGGTTTTGAAGGAGTGGGCGGAATTAGTTGCTAATCAACTAACCCAAAGCTATTATATAATTAAAATAAAATAATGAAAATGAAATTAAACTAATTTAAACTAAGGTTGTGAGCAGTAATTGGAGAAATTGTGTTTACTTAGACTTCATTACTCCCTAGATATCTTTTACATGTTAATTACTTGTTACACTTGTATGAATGACGGGTTGTATTCCTTAATACCATTCGTGGGGTGGCATACATAACTCCCCAACTCTATGAGCTCTTATCTCCTCCTACACCATGACCCAGCACAACTATAGGGATTGTAAACAGTGGCTCATGCATTAAATACAACCAATAAAGACCTAGTACGCCTCGGTTCATGTTTCTTAAGACGTTCAAGCATGTTACCATTTGGAGATCTGCCAGTTTTCTTAAGCCTAACATATAAATCATTCATTCAAAACAAGAATAGACAAGTAATCAACACATAATCAACATCTAGGTTTCATTAGATCTAAACAAACACAAGAGAGATCTAGCCTAGCATAATGGAATTGAGAAAAGAACAAGAGATAAACAACCAACACATAGACATATTGATTGAATTGAAAATACACTTATCTCAATTACAATGCAAGGTCTCAAGGGTTTAGAACCCTTGAAAAACCTGTGAAAGAGGCACCAAAATCGTCTTTAGGGTTTCACCAAAACTTCTCCCTCTTTAATGAAAAAACTAGAAAACTATATATAGGAAAAACAGTCTGACGGCGTCAAGAGTTAATTCTGACGCTGTCACCTCGCCGCCATAAACTTCCTCGGACGGCCTTGATCCACTTATGACGGCCTATGTGACGCCGTCACCACCTACGGTATATTAATTTTGCCACTTTGACGCCGTCACCAGTCCGTCTGACGCCGTCACCACCTTCGATATTTAATTCTTCATGTCTGACGCCGTCAAGCTTTTGGTCTTGACGCCGTCACCTTGTATTTTCAGCATGCAAATTAGGTACTTAGCCGTTTTCTTCACTTTTATGCTCCAAAAACGTCCAAAATAGCTTCTTTTCCAGAATTCACTCTCCAAACACCTAAAATCACAAAAGGAACGATTTAGGGCAATATTTGATCAAATAAAGTCGGATTCGGGCTTAAATGACCCCCTAAAAACGGATCATTTTTCGCCTCATCATATACCCTTACACTTGAGATTTGCTTGTCCTCAAGCAAATGAGCTTTTATTCTACTCAAAAGACAAGTTAGGGGTCATTTAACACTAATATAAAAGTAATTACAACAAATAATCGTTCCACTAAAGACCAATAGACAAGCACGGAGGTCATACACAAGCACCTCACAAATAGTGTTTAGATACTCACATCTCTCGGGTGTAATAAAGTAATATAACATTATGGAAATGGAAGATATCTCTCACTACCTGTCATAGCAAAATAGATTACCATAGGCTTGGGAAAGGATCAAACCTCCACCACATGGCGTAAGCACCTAGGATAAACTATCAAAGAGGTCTTTTTAAAGGGTTATAACATTAGGTGTAGGGATATGAATTACACGGTTTTGTTGGATAAAGGAAGTTTTACTGGTGGCGAGTTAATAATCTTAGTTAATTATATGTACAAGATGGCGTTGCTAAGCCAAGACTAGACTCGACTTAAGCTAATAAATGAAAAATAACAAAAACATAAAATGAACATAGAATAAAAACGGGATGGTAGTCCGTATGTTTCTTCTCTTTTTTTTTTCTTTTCTATTTTTTTTCTTTTTCTTGATTTTTTTGATTTTTTTTTTTTTTTTTTTTTTTTTTTTTGCATACACTCTTACCCTACCATCCAAAATAATACATCATAGGAGATGAGAATTCCCCTTACACTTGAATCTTTACATACTTTACAATTAACTAATCTAATGACTCGAATTAAGAAAATTAAAACACTTGGAGCACTTTTAAGATTAACGCACGTATGGGGGTAATAAGTGATGTTCTTCCCCATTACTCCATAAAATAAGTACTTACCCACGAGTCCCAATCGTCCCAAAACAATATGTACAAGGATATGACTCGACTTAGCAACCATGTAATCAATTAGAAAGTTAACTTAGGGTTTAACAAATAACAATAATGCACTAAAAATGAGCGCATACACGGAAGGCTAAGGCGATTTGGGTGTACATTTAAGTGGGGTGTAACAAATTCTTCCTTTAAGTAAGATGCTTAAAGTTAGAAACGAAAAGATAGGCTCGGAGAGGTGTACTAGGGGTATCGTCTACTAAAAATGAGTACAACGCTAAGGGTGTGGGAAAAATTTGTTGACTTAACTAGCCAAGTAATATGACTTAAATGGTCAAGTAATTATAATACGGGTTTAACACAAGGGTGATCCTAATGCCTCTTATCATGTAGTAAATCCTACTACACGAATGTAGTCTCACTAGCGGTCTCGGGATGCATCACTAACGCAAGTTCTAGAATCTAAATGCTACCGGTACACTCATAAGCACCAATAATAAATGCTTTTCCTATTAAATCTAAAGGCGAACCTCACATTTTTGGGTGGAAAATTTTTCTGAATATACGGTTATGTGCTAGTCATACAACCTCCTATCCATGAGACGCTTGTTATGGCTAAAGTTTCACTCCTAAATGTTGTAAAAAATTTTAAATTTGGCGCTAAAATTACACTAACAAGTATTTCTCGTAGTTTTATTACTCATCTACTATCAAACAAAACAAACTCAAGCGAAAGTGCATATGTAAGGTATCATCTTTTTACCCTCCCCTTACACTTAAGATGAACATTGTCCCCAATGTTCAAGTAAAGAATGTAAAAGTTAAAAAGTAAAGAGAATGAAATCAAATACTCCCCTGATTCGCTCGGTATGGATTTTAGTTGGCCAGGTTAAATCTTCTTCCAAGAAAACGAACAATCAAAGCTTCCCTTCCAGAATATAAATCATCTTCTTGTCACAAATAACCTGTAAATCCTGACAAAAGTAGACAAGGCAACCTCGCGTAAAATCGGCGGCATCCTATATAAGTTACTAAATCCTAGAAAACAAAGTAAGATATAATGCTTGTGGAATGAAGTTTGAAGATTTCCTGGAGATTATAAAACTTAATAATTCACAAAAACTATAAGACTCCGTTAGAAAAACAAAACCGGTAAAATTTCCAGATTTTAACTCCTGACGCCGTCAAGAGCAATACCCTGACGCCGTCAGAATGGACCTGCAGAAATTCTTATGTTAAGTTTCCGGAAAATTTCTGGAAAAACTTTGTCCTACTTCCTGGAAAATCCTGCAAAACTTCATTATGACTCAATACAAGCATTTGACTCTAACAATTACGAATATACATGTTCATTAAATATTGTGGAGAATCATGATCGGTTTGTTTCTTAAAAACATATTTGGGGTTTCCCCTTACACTTATCTTTTTGCAAAAATACCTCTAGGTTGAAGTTAAGACTAGGCTAAACAACATAATAAAGTATTTCCACTTTTTAGTAGAGAAACATGATCAACCAACAATAAAAATAAAACATGCATACGGAAGCAAATAATAATCAAACAAATAAAAATCACACAAAACATGGGTTGCCTCCCAAGAGGCGCTTTTCTTTATTTACGAGTCTTGTAGCTAGACTCAAAGTCGCGGGTTACTACGTGATCTCATCATTGGTTCCATTCTCTAGGTCGTCTTCTAAACCAGTTTTGTATTCCGGACCTAGTTGCAAGCATTCTATGTAGAAACCAAGCATCCTATTTCTAACATACTCTACTCCTCTACGTCTATCCTCATCATTCCTATAATAAGCCGCTTGCTTACGTTCCTTTTCGAAATTAGAGAGAAGGCGGTATTGCTCAATTTTGTAGGGCATTTGATAAGCAACCTCATCATTGTCTTTCTTGAACCTAACTATCCCTAACGTCGGATCATAACTCATCCTAGTGGCCTCAACAAATGGTTTCCCAAATATTATTTGACTTAGGCAAGCATCTATCACCGGACACGTGTCTTCTACTATCATAAAATCAATCTCATAGGTGAGATTCCCTATAATCACATGTACTCCCTTAACTCTTCCTGCAAAATTACTTATCCAACTTTTACCGGGCATTATCCTAAAATTGAGTTGCTTCTTCATCACCCAATTGTAATAAGTCCTAGACATGATGTTCACGGGGGATCTAGGGTCTATGTAAGCTTTCCATATATGCATGTGCCCGATATTGCATGGGATGTTAATATTAGAGGGGTCTCCCATTTTGATCAAGGGGTCGCCAAAGATATATGTTGTCTCGGGACTATCGAATAAATCCTTATGGTATTCCCGTTCTTCCTTGGTTGGCAACTTATCGAAATATTCCTCTATAGGTTCTACCTCCTCTAATTTCTCATCCTTTTTTAACCTCAACTTCCCTACTCTCATCCTCACTATTGGCTTCTACTCTAACTTCATCCTTGTCACTCTCCTCTATCTCCCTATCTATCGGCTTAATGGTGACAACATTGATAAAGTGGACATGTTTGGATGATGAGGGGTCCTTAACTTGGATTCCACTATTGGTGTCCCTAGTGTCCTTCCTAGGTGTGGCTAATGTTTGGTTGTTGAGGGCTTTCAACAAGTTGTCGATCTTGTTGGTCATCTCCGTTTGTTGTTGGTTGAATTCGGTTTCAAACCTAGCTATGCGAGCTTCTTGAGATGCCATAAATTTCGACATCAATCCTTCAAGATTGTTGGTACTACCATAGTTGTTAGAAGGATTGTTGTTGAAGGGGGGATGGGGGACCGTTTGATTGGTAACGATTAGGTGGGTTGGATGAATTGGGTTGATTTTGTTTCCACCTAAGGTTTGGGTGATTTTTCCATGAGGGGTTATATGAATCACCGTATGTGTTTGGCTCGGGCTTGAAAGTGTACCACTTATCTCCCGCTTCGTCGGTACGCGTGGATGCGTAGTCCGCAAAAGCTGTTCCGGGGAGTTCCACACAATCACGAGTGTCATAGGGACCACTACATAATTCGCATGAAGAAGTGATTTTGTTCACTTGGCTTGAATGCTTCGGAGCTTCGTAAGATTTCATGAGAAACTTGACTTGGTCCTCAAGTTCCATGATCCTACGGTCGGGAGTGCTTGAATTATTCGAAGGCAAAGATATTGCCTTGACCGTTTTGTTCAAATCACGGGGATCATTCCAACTTTCGTTGTCATAGAGAGCAAGATCTTCTATGAGTTCCCATGATTGTTCCGCACTAAGATCACGTAGCTTACCACCGGCCGATTGGGGTTCAAAGATGTTACCACCTTCCATGATGTCGGATGGTAAAGAGTTACGAACAAAGGCACGAAGAAACAAGATAGACTAAAGAAGACCTAAAAATAAAAATAAAAATCTTACTAGAAAGGAATCTAGCAAGTAGACCTAATAAAAAGAAATCCTAACCTAGACAATAACTATTCCCCGGGCTGCGGCGCCAAAAACTTGATGCGTGGGAATCGCACCTTGCTTTACCTCTCGAGGGATCTCGAGAAGCTTACAACCCCCACCAGGCAGTGTACCTGATCGTTGTAGTATAGTATAGTGACAAGTACCGGGGGATTGATCGTTCAGCTTAGGAATAGTGTCGCTAGGATTAGAAAACCTAATTAATAGTTCTAAAGGTGAGGGATGATTATTTTTGTATTTTTATATTTTTATGAAAGCAATTAAAATCTCGGGTTTTGAAGGAGTGGGCGAAATTAGTTGCTAATCAACTAACCCAAAGCTATTATATAATTAAAATAAAATAATGAAAATGAAATTAAACTAATTTAAACTAAGGTTGTGAGCAGTAATTGGAGAAATTGTGTTTACTTAGACTTCATTACTCCCTAGATATCTTTTACATGTTAATTACTTGTTACACTTGTATGAATGACAGGTTGTATTCCTTAATACCATTCGTGGGGTGGCATACATAACTCCCCAACTCTATGAGCTCTTATCTCCTCCTACACCATGACCCAGCACAACTATAGGGATTGTAAACAGTGGCTTATGCATTAAATACAACCAATAAAGACCTAGTACGCCTCGGTTCATGTTTCTTAAGACGTTCAAGCATGTTACCATTTGGAGATCTGCCAGTTTTCTTAAGCCTAACATATAAATCATTCATTCAAAACAAGAATAGACAAGTAATCAACACATAATCAACATCTAGGTTTCATTAGATCTAAACAAACACAAGAGAGATCTAGCCTAGCATAATGGAATTGAGAAAAGAACAAGAGATAAACAACCAACACATAGACATATTGATTGAATTGAAAGTACACTTATCTCAATTACAATGCAAGGTCTCAAGGGTTTGGAACCCTTGAAAAACCTGTGAAAGAGGCACCAAAATCGTTTTTAGGGTTTCACCAAAACTTCTCCCTCTTTAATGAAAAAACTAGAAAACTATATATAGGAAAAACAGTCTGACGGCGTCAAGAGTTAATTCTGACGCCGTCACCTCGCCGCCATAAACTTCCTCGGACGGCCTTGATCCACTTATGACGGCCTATGTGACGCCGTCACCACCTACGGTATATTAATTTTGCCACTTTGACGCCGTCACCAGTCCGTCTGACGCTGTCACCACCTTCGATATTTAATTCTTCATGTCTGACGCCGTCAAGCTTTTGGTCTTGACGTCGTCACCTTGTATTTTCAGCATGCAAATTAGGTACTTAGCCGTTTTCTTCACTTTTATGCTCCAAAAACGTCCAAAATAGCTTCTTTTCCAGAATTCACTCTCCAAACACCTAAAATCACAAAAGGAACGATTTAGGGCAATATTTGATCAAATAAAGTCGGATTCGGGCTTAAATGACCCCCTAAAAACGGATCATTTTTCGCCTCATCAACCACGCTACCGAATGAGTCTTTAAAAGGATTTGAACATATCGACTTAATCAAGTCCGAATTAGAAAATGTATGTCCTGGTGTCGTTTCGTGTGCTGATCTTCTTGTCGTGGCAGCTCGAGAGTGTGGTTTTGGTAATTACCTGTTTTGTCTTGAATTATTGAAGGGATATGTATTTTGAGTAATGTTTTGATTGATGATTTTTGGTTTTGTTTATAGGTTGGAGGACCGTTTTATCCTTTGCATACTGGCAGGAAAGACAGCGTTCAATCTTACCCTGGTGATACATTCCAGCTTCCTAGCCCCTTAGATACTCATCACCAAAGCATCACGTTAGTTTCATCATGAAATTTTACTGAAAAAGAAACAGTCACTCTCTTAGGTATGAATTGTTCATCTGTTTGTGTTATTTTAGTTTTGCTTATTGTTTCTGTTTGTAGTTTGCAATGTTGATTATTTCTTTAGTATCATTGGTTAGATTACTGCTTTTTCTTTGTGTTATTTGATCATAGCTGAAAGTAATATTCCACTATGAAATATCTCCCGCTTATTAGAACTTTTTGTTTCTTGTCAAAACTATAGCTCCTTCTACATAATATGTTTTAAGATTATAAATTTGTCATTATTGAAGTTTATCAGACATTTACTAATGGTGAAGTACTTTGGATATGGCGGTGTGCACTCAAGGGGTAAGGCACTTGCAAAAGATGTTGATTTTGATAAGATTGCAAGGAGAACATCGGGTTTCACCGGAGCTTATTTGCAGAAACTGATGAACGAAGCTGTAACACCCCCAAATTTAAGTTTGTCGCAGCGGAAAAGTAATTTGGGTGTTACGGTGAGGATCGAAGTTTTAACCACATAAAACGGTTTAAAGGAAACATTTTGAAAGTTATTTGTCATTCAAATAATAATTTTAATAAAAGATGAACCATTTAATTTAAAATCTTATGAAAATACATAAAGGCTTGTAAAAATGACAAATTTGATTTTTACACCATTTTAATTTATCAGAGTAATAAATGCCCAGTTCGTGTCTTGTCCTGCTCCATTAAATTACCTGAGATACACATGCTTAAAAGTGTCAACACAAAGGTTAGTGAGTTCATAGAGTTTTAGGGAAAACCCTTTATTTTGTTAGAGTTCAGGAATATTTGGTATTAATAAAATACAAACAGTAATCAAACAAGTATCGAATATATTCACAAATAAATCATATAAGTATTCAATCACATTTAATAAAGAATCAATAATCCTAACATGAGCTGGAAACTCATGATACTAATTTAATCAGATATACAATTCACGTATGGTCAAACCTATACAGCTGTAACTAAATATATGTTGAAAACATACATTTTTCCTTTATAGATATTGCACCAAGCCTCATGAAACACAAGCTTAACCAGAAGGGGGTGTTCTATCATATCAATGTCAGATTTTGCCCTCTATTAATAGGTGATTTGCCAATTTTATTTGTCTACGAATATAGTGTATCACGACTAATACGACTAACTAATTGCAATTGGCATTCCGTCAAGTATTAGTGGGACAGGGGGTCAATCCTTAACAGGTTTCGAAGCTGTTCACTATATTCGCACCCACTTTACATGTGGTTAATGGCTCATGATTGAGGGACTATATGGCGATAAGCTAACTTAGGCAATATCAAGGAATAATAGGATCATTTAGCATAACATCATGTAATCAAGTATCGTATCACAATAATCAATTTGAAAACAGTATCGTTTGAGTATTAGAAATTCAGTTTAAATATTTCGCCAGTAACACATGTATATCACATACCACAATATTCGAATTGAAAACATTTTCATATGAGTATCAGTATTTCAGTCAAGTAATTCATCAGTAAAATATATATATCACACACCACAATAATTGAATTGAAAACATTATCATATGAGTATCAGTATTTCAGTCAAGTAATTCATCAATAAATTATATATAACACATATCACAATAATTGAATGGAAAACAATATCATACGAGTATCAGTATTTCAATTAAGTATTTTGTCATGTATTATATATATCACATTTTAAATCACAAATTATATTATTTTAATATCAATTAGGAAATTGATTTGAATCATGTATTTTATTTCATATACTTATCAAGTTATCAAAGTATATGTAAGCATGTATCTCCCCCAATGATTTAAAAACAATTATTGGAAATGGGGCTATGACTCACCTGGATTGATTTGGAAATGATGAAAAGTAAAGTAGAACGAGATTTATGGAAATGATTATGGAAACGTCTTTGACACGGAACCTGATAAATAAATTTATCAGAGAATATAACCAAATACTATTTGGTAAATACGAACAAATAACGAATAATATTTATTCGTTATGACGAATAGATGATGTGCAGTGAAATTATTATGTCATGCATGATATGATAAAATACTTTATTTAAAATATCCATCGTAGTTTTACCTTTTTAATCGTAAGTAAAAATATTAACTTTATAGATATCGTTATATATATTATTAACGTAAAAATAAATAATATAAATATAAGACGTGATGGTTGCCGTAAGATAGAAAATAAAATAATAATGTTAAATAGATTATGTGTAGACCTTGTCCTTTTCCAATTTTTACACTTTTTATACTAACGGCGTTAGCGTCACACCGTTAGTCCTTTTCGTATATAATTTACATTTATTGTCCACTACTTGTCCAAAATTACAATCTAAGCTTGTAACATCATATATTATCAATTTTTATCCTAATTTTCTGTTTCTACAGTTTTAGTCCTTTATTTTCAATATTTACACTTTTAGTCCCTCTATGTGTCGTCGCGTTACATTTTTAGTCCAATTTTACAAAAATGATTATAAAAATTTTATAAAAATTTCCGTAGCTTCTTTTATTAATTTCAAGCTTATTTCAACAGATTATTTTATGAAAAGCTTAATTTTCTAGCTTATGGGCCTTAACTAAATAAAACAAAAGCCCAATTTGAAATTTAGAGGCGAGGGCATGAAAATTATTTTGGGCTTGAACTTGGGCTTCTTTTGTAATTACAAAAATATATTTTATGGGCCCAGTGGGCTGTTAAATCTTAAAATCTTATTGGGCCTTTTTTTAGCCCACTCGACAAAATAAGGTTTTTATATAAAGTTTTAGTTTGAAAAACTTGTGATTCTCGATTTAATTTGGCTCGTTTAGAGTGTCAAAATGTGATTATTTTTGTAAGTTGTATAAACGAAACTAATAGTTTTCTAGGTGGTCTATTGAGTCGTGAAATAATATTGTACGTTTGTTAAATGAAATTTTGAGTTATACGTATGGTTTGTGACATGTATGAACCGATTACTTATTTTGAAAAACTTGAAATATTTACTAAGTGTTTAATGAAATTTCATACGATGTAACATGGTTCGAAAATGAGTTGATTGATGCATGTAACGTGAGAATAAACGTGAAGTGTGTGTGCTACGTGACTCCTAGGCCTTCCAAGATAGAGGCTAGTCACTTTTTGTGTACTAAAAATATATACGTACGTGAAATATATATATGAAACTATATACGATCGAACTAAAATAATTATGATGCATGACAATAATTTAACGTGTGATTTGGATTCAAATGAGTTGTAAAAGACTTACAAACACCTTAGAGGTGATAGAGAGGTCGAGTGTGATAGAATAGAACACAAGAAAATCACGTTTCACTATATAACCCAAACGTTATATATAAATCAAACCGATTTCACTTCCCTTGCTTCCAACAATATATCATTCGACTTCTGATCTTGTACAAGTAGTTTAGAGGACAAAATGAATGTGTGAAAGTGTATGAGAATGATGAGAAGTGGAGACATGCATGGGACGTATATATGTATCAAATTGGAATGAATCGAATGGTTCTAAATTCACCCAAAGAAACACAAGGACTATGCATGTCAGTGAAACTTGGCTTCCTAGGACAATTATATTGTTAAAATAGAAGATGTGAGAGCTTGAAAGATGGAATGTGTTTGGGTGACTCATGTATTAATGTCGACAACCAAAATATATAAGCATACGATTTACAAAATCGTATACTACTTGTACATACTTGATCATCTTCGACATTTGAACATAAAATCAACTTAGAAATATTATTAGGATCATTTAGAAACAAACGGGAATCAAAACGGTTAAGAATTGGATTAAGTACAAATCGTTTGGATTGATTTATGGCTAAACACTTTGCCTTGTAAAAACGTATCAAAACTCAACGTAGGAACGTGAGATTTGACACACTAATAGTTGGCTAGGAGGTTAATGAGAATGTGCAAAAATATACGTAGGTCGTGTGTAGAAATTAGAAATGAACGAGGCGTTTTGATGCATGTTTGGTCGACTTATATGAATTTTTAGTAATTAAGTTGGGTTAATTATTTGGGCCGGTTGGGCTTAGGGAATTCAAAGGCCCGTTTGGTTTTTGGTAATTAGTATTATTAGTTAGGTTTAGTGAAATTAATGTTTTGTTAATTGTGTCGATAACTTGTTTGTCGTTTGACGAATTTGACAATATCGTAATCGTGACCATTTTAATATACAAAGAAAATTTTAAATTTCCCCGTAAAAATGGTAATTACAATAATGACAGAGATTATTTATATAATTAACCGTAGTTAGTTATACGAATTTTGCGATGTTTTACAGTACCCACATGTCATTCTGAATTTCGTCCCGAAATTCAAATTTAATGTGATTACTTGAGTAAAGAATTTTTGAACTGAGGTTGTCGAGAGATTTTTATTTCTAAAATTACGGAAACGGGATTCAGTTAGATTTACTTGTACCCAACAAGACAAGGTAACTGACGTATTTAAGGGTTGTGAATATCGAAAATAGTGGTCATGAATAGTAAAATAACGGCTAGTAATAGTGCCCAACGGTCGGGAATAGTAACCCAACGGTCACATTCTAGCCTATATATACCATTTCAAATTTCCACTCCTTCCATCAACCATTTTCCTCTTATTTTCCATCAAAATGCCGCATCTCATAACCATCTTAGCGATTGTGTATGTCGTCCTTGCCGCCATCTACTTAGCGTACGTTCCGGATGAAGACTTTGGATTCTTGGTCGCGATCTTGATGTTTGTCGTACCCCTTACTATCCTTGCTATTACCGTCGACAAGATCTGGGGGTAAAATCTTGAGCTAGGGTTGTTTTGGATTAAGTTCTTGTTATGTTTTTATGTATTTGTAACGAATAAGGAATAAAACTGTTTTGTTTTTAAGAATTTGTCTCATTATTGTTTTTAATATTTTGTTTATATTTATTTTTCAACATAATTAAAGTGATTCATCATGTGGTGGCTCTTGCTATTGTTTTGTTGGTGGGAGTCTTATTTGTCATAGCGGATCAACTTATTGAAGATTCCTTTGTTTGTATTGTAATAATTGTAACGATAGCACTTCCGATGCTAATTATTTGTTTATGTATTAACTTTTATGGATTTTAATAAAATTTCCCTATTGATGTCTTTTATCAGTTTTTGTGAATTATTTGTGTTTTTCTTGCTTATACTTTTGTTGATTTCTTATCATAATGGTGATGATATAGGTATTTATTGTGGGTTGTTTAATGTATTGTTTTTGAATAGTTTATTTTTGCTTTATATCTTGCTTTGGAATGAAGTTTGTTATTTAAATATTTGAAAATATCATTGTTTCTTTCATAACATAATTCTTTCTAAATTATACATAGTTGATCAGGTTATGTATAATTGAGGACCAAATGATGTGATGTTTGGTTCAATCATATATTTTTATAAATTGTTTTAGATGATATTCAACGTGTTGTTTTTATGATATTACACGTAATTCCTTTTTGAAATAAAGTAGAAAATTTTAGGGTTCATATTATAAATCAGAAATTTATGGAGTAATTATTGTATATTGTCATTTGGTAAATGAGAAAGAAATTGAAATTAACTTAGATTATCATTATTATGGAAATATTACAAAGGAGATTTTTCGATACAGTAGAAAGATTATTGTTTAAGTTACATCCATCGTAACTTGAAGTGAAATACAGGAAAGAAATACAACTTAGGAAATTTTAAACTATATTTTATTTATCTTCAACAGGAATTTATTCATCTGTTCTGTAACACCCCCAAATTTGGGATATGCAGCGGAATTAAAGCTGGGTGTTACTCGACGGCACAACAGTTATAATAATAGAAATAATCTCAAATTGAGTTGTTTTAGAAATTTTATTATTCAAATATCAGAGTTTACAAAATGAGGTCCCAGTAGGTTTACAACTTGTTAAATACTTTATCAAAGAATAATAAAATTTTAGCCTTCCTTCAGTATCCATGCTCCTCCATGCCATCCTTGTTTGTTATTGACCTGAGATAAACATGCTAAAAAGTCAACACAACGGTTGAGTGAATCCACAGTGTTTATAAATAAGTAATGGTTTGAACACAAGTCAAAGAGTTATAAAATGAAGTATTGCAACGTAGCGTACAACACTAAGCCTCATGAACTCAAACGTTAACGTGTGTGATATCATAAAATAATATAAATTACCGACATCATAATGATGATGTATGTAAGAATGCCCTCGAGTAGGAGCTTGCCAACTTCCTAGTAGTTCTCAAATAATGTGCATTTGGCTATCAATCCGGCTAGCACGAAGGCTATCTATCCGGCTAGCTCAAATGGGCTGTCAACCTCCAATAGATCTATTCACAATATTTGCGTTCACTCACAAGTGATTAATGGTTCATGATATGAGGGACTTTTAATGGCAAAAACGTTTAACTTAGGCAATACCAGATCAGGATAGCATACAGAAAATACTTGTGTTCAGTTTTGTAGCATGTATCTCCCCACAAGTTTAAAAAAAATATGAAAATAGTGAGACTATGAACTCACCTGGTAATAAAGCAGTCTGAATGGAAATCAACTTAAATAAAGTTGATAAACATCTCCGACACGAAACCTGAGTTTGATTATGTCAAGTTTTTAGTATTCGTATTTACTTATATGTGATTTTAATATTTATAATCGTAATGATTTTCTTAAAGATTATTCTTTTAGTTATTATAACTCGAAAAAAAATTATTCGTATGTAGATTTTACTATTTTTCCTATTTATGGTTTGTTATTCGATTTCGATATATTACCTATATATAAGTTTTTATTAAAAGTCCTTAATCGTTATAACGTTAAATATATTTCATATATAAGTTTAATAAAAACTCGTTCCCGACGTATAACTATTATATATATACGTTTTATAAAATAACCTGAGTCGTTTAAATGTGTTAAAACATATTCTCAAAAATATATTATTGGAATTTATATAAAAATATTACACTTTTTACCCTTGTAGATTGAAAAATGATATTTTATACCCTCAACTATGAGCTATTGATAAAAACAGCCCTTGTGCTAATTAATTTATAAAAATAACATTTTTGGCCCAAGAACACTCCAACTTTCATTTATTAGGAAATATACACCTTTAGTTTTTCAAAAATAATTATAATAGTATTTTTAGTATATGTTTCGAGACAAAAAGGAGCTTAGTTTTAGACAAATTCGTTCAATGTTTATTCAACGTTCTTTATCTTTTCAAAAGTTTGCTAGGTGACCTTTCTAATGGTGCAAACTAGAGTTCCTAAGCTTGTGTGGTTTGCTTGCAATAATCGTCCAAAGTGGAGGGGTTGGGTCGTTTTCTTAATAAAAGAAATATATTGTTTCGGTTTCGGTGAGCGACAGGCACAAAAGGATGTTAAATATCAACAAGCCTTGCAATATTTTTATGACCCTTATAAGTTAATAGTGAAGTTTTTCAAGTTTGGTAAATTATGAAGTTCGAAAACTAGGTCGTTTAAGAAAAGATTTTTGGAAATTCAAATGTCGGGTTTAAAAATAGTCCGCACCTACAGCTATTGTTGTGCGATTTTAGGACCCGTGTACCTTAGTATCGAAAGAAAACGTCGTTCTGGACAACTTTCATGTTTTAACTTTTTGACGAATCGGAATATAAATACCTCGTTTTGCGTGTTTTATAAACTTAGTCAGTTGCTTATTAAAGTGGCTTATATAGTTTAGTATCTAGCTTTTAGCTTTTTGTTTTAAATCTTGATCAAAGAAAGACGTTTGGTTTGTAAATTAAGTAAAACCTTTAAACCCAAAATAAGCCGAACATATAGATCACGTCGACTGTTTATATGAAAAATTGTCATTGACAATCTATTTTTATATTAAGACCTGTTTCTTTGTTCTTTAATTTACAAAAGTTAACTTGCATATAATATAGTATAACAATATTTCTTAACATGATATTTAAATGTAATACATGATTAAGGACTAATATTATAGTTCAATATATATACCTCAAGGCTGCTAACCAAAAGTAGAACAACATAAATCGAAACTGAACTCGAAAACAAACACGATCACGAGAAACTCTAGCGATTTCCGTCGTGAACCCATGTGAATCAAGATGAGATGACGTTGTTTACTAGAGATCACAAGGACCAAATAAATAACAAAATAATGGTGTGGTTTGGTGTTGATGATGGTACGACAACAACAGCAGGAGAGGAGAGGTTGTGAGAATTTATTTGTGAAATAAGAATGAGGAAAAGTATTTTGAGCTTGAAAGCAAAAGATGGGATGAAATGTGTGTATGCTAGTTTGATCGTATTTTCAGCCATAAAAGGTATAGTTGCATTCAACGAATGGTTATAACCTATAACACTTGTTTAAGAAAGTATGAAGCATGGTGTTCATAAAAGATTGTTACTTGGTTTGAAAGGTTAAAACAAAATAACATATGTGTTGAAATATTGGCCAAAGGTAGAAGAAGAGGAGGTGATGTGTCCTCTTGAAGTTCATGTAATCTTGTACCTTGTTTGAATGATTCCAAACATATACACGTTCCTTATTTTACATGCATGGTAAAAACTAAAACACATATGGTAATTTTTTGGAATAGGATTTGTTGTATGTTTAGGGAACACATATATATTTTATGGTAATAATAGGTGACACAAGAAAAACCAAATGTAGAATATGGTTAAGTAGAGTATTACGTATAGCTACCTAGTTCGAATGACAAACTATGAAACGTTTTCTAATTGTGTGAAGGTGTTTACCCATATATCCTTATATAAGATTTACGCATGCATGATACTAAATGAAACACATATGGCATTTTTGACATTGTTATGTTGCTTGAATTTGAGACATATATTTTACATTTGCAATATGAAGTTGACGTGGCCATTAGGAAAAAGGATTGACAATCTTTTATATTTATTATTAGTTTAAGATTTAGAGAATATTAGTTTGATCTCGGTAATTACTAGCGTTAAGTCCTTAAGTCATGAAATTTAAAAACTTGATGACGTAAAAATATATAGTTTATAAAAATGTTAAAAATTATCAACATACTCAATTTTTATATTTAAAATGAATCGTGGTTTTAACGGAGTGTTTAACCGTTATTTAAACTTAAAAAAAATTAAGTGTTAATAAATAGAAGTTAATAGTTAGTTTAATAATCGAAAAAGTTTCGTTAAAACTCTAAATGACTAACGTTTAGTTTGAACGTTTAATAATTATACATTAACGAAAAATTGTAAAGTGGTAAATAAAAATTGAAAACTTTTTATACTTGACATATGAGGAATGTTTATTTGAAGTACACTTAAGACATTTGATGCTAGTCAGAATGTTTATTAGGAATGCGAGTTACGTCGAATTAGTTTGTAGTTGTGATAATATGTTTAATCTTAAAAAAAAAAAAAAAAAAAAAAAAAAACAAAAAAAAAATTGACATGGAAAATAAATAAGTATTA
Organism: Artemisia argyi; assembly: GCA_030686995.1. Classification (NCBI taxonomy): domain Eukaryota; kingdom Viridiplantae; phylum Streptophyta; class Magnoliopsida; order Asterales; family Asteraceae; genus Artemisia; species Artemisia argyi. The sequence continues at coordinate 29,090,146 of CM060708.1, forward strand.
GTTTAATTTAAGTGGAAATTTACTGGTGGTTACAGTCTCACCCCCTTAACGGAATCCCGTCCCGGGATTCAATCTATGCTAGGTGTTAAAGTGATGAGGATGAATCGTTTAATTTATGAAAATCTATAATCTAGATTTACATGCGTAAATATTATTTCGATGGTCATATAAACTTAAGAAAATTTATTTTAAATGAAGATTGTTTTTTATAAAATCTATCTTTATTCTGTAATCATTTTTTTTTGAAAATATCATGATTTCTAGTTTCTTGTTTTGTAAAAATTAAATTCGACATAGAAAAAAAAATTTTGTTAATAACAAAATTTTCGGATGAAAACTTTGATGAATGTAGAATTTTTTTTTTTTTTTTTTTTTGTAATTTAAACCTTTTTGTAGATGACGAATCTGTTTGTTCCTTGGTAAATATTTTTAAATTTTCAAACGTTATGAACAGTAACTCCTAACGGCTAGTGAACAGTATTTTTCAATGGTTGTGAACAGTGACCCAACGGTCGTGAATAGTGTTCCAACGGCTAATTTTTATCTTATAAATACCCCATTTTAATTCTCATTTCTCCATCACCCAAATTTCTCATTAAATTTTCAAAATGCCGCACATTATTTCTATTATTGCGATTGTGTACGTTGTTATTACTTTCATCTACATGACCTACATTCCAGAAGAAGATTATACATTCTTGGCCGGGATTTTAGCGTTTCTTATACCACTCTTAGTTCTAGCAATTGTTATCGATGAGGTTTGGAAGTAATAGACAATATCGTGGTAGGAGCGTTGAAATAAATTTTCTATGTAATCTTTAGTGAATGTGTAATAAAATTTGGCTGTTTTATGTATAAAACCATGTTTTGCGTTGATAATTTGTTTATTGTACAAAATATTCAAGGTGTTATATCCGGTCGTAGTTCTCGTTCTCGTAGGTGTAGTTGTGTCTTTATTAGCCTAGTGGATCAACCTATTGGTGATTCTATTATTTACTTAGTGATCTTTGTAACATTAGCACTACCGATGTTAATTACTTCATTGTGTATTAATATTTATGGATTCTAATGAAATTTTACGTTATTCGTATTTTGTGAATTTTAGTGATCCTCGGATTTTATACTCATGTTATTTCAGATACAAATAAGCCCACTTATTTATAATTCATTATTAACATAGCGAGGCGTCCCAAAACCATGTAAATAAAGAAATATAAACTTATGGTTCGGTGATTCATAATTTCTTTATTTAAATATAAAGGCGTCTCAATTCATTTAAATAAAGACATTGCAAATCATCCTACTTAAGAATTTCTGACTTAACATTCGTACTTAGCCGATGAGTTACAAGGCCGTTTAGGATGTTCTAGGAGTATGGAAAGAGTATTTACTCTCCTTTTTGGATATGGGAGTAAGATAATCAAGGTGAGTTGACATAGTTTTTAAAATACTGGGGTGTATATTTTTAACGTAAACAGAGTAAGAATTGTGCACACCACAATGTCTTAGGAAGGTTTTGTAAAATTTGAAAATATTGAAGTAGATACATGCTCAGAGAGATTAAAACATAATGCCTTAGAATAGGCATCTGCAGATATGTTTATTTGTATAAAGTGATCAGAAGTATATCATAAATGTGTATACCAGTTTACTAAAAATTTTGAGTAACATAATTACCTGAAAGTCACATAATCATACGGAGGCCGGAAGGCATGGACAACGAAAGGCTATAAAACATTTTGGTGAAAAAGTGGTTATAGTTCGGATCTCAATTAGACCCGTTTCTCTATAACTATGGCTCTGATGCCAATCTGTAACACCCCCAAATTTGGGATATGCAGCGGAATTAAAGCTGGGTGTTACTCGACGGCACAACAGTTATAATAATAGAAACAATCTCAAATTGAGTTGTTTTAGAAATTTTATTATTCAAATATCAGAGTTTACAAAATGAGGTCCCAGTAGGTTTACAACTTGTTAAATACTTTATCAAAGAATAATAAAATTTTAGCCTTCCTTCCGTATCCATGCTCCTCCATGCCATCCTTGTTTGTTATTGACCTGAGATAAACATGCTAAAAAGTCAACACAATGGTTGAGTGAATCCACAGTGTTTATAAATAAGTAATGGTTTGAACACAAGTCAAATAGTTATAAAATGAAGTATTGCAACATAGCGTACTGCACTAAGCCTCATGAACTCAAACGTTAACGTGTGTGATATCATAAAATGATATAAATTACCGACATCAAAATGATGATGTATGTAAGAATGCCCTCGAGTAGGAGCTTGCCAACTTCCTAGTAGTTCTCAAATAATGTGCATTTGGCTATCAATCTGGCTAGCACGAAGGCTATCTATCCGGCTAGCTCAAATGGGCTGTCAACCTCCAATAGATCTATTCACAATATTCGCGTTCACTCGCAAGTGATTAATGGTTCATGATATGAGGGACTTTTAATGGCAAAAACGTTTAACTTAGGCAATACCAGATCAGGATAGCATACAGAAAATACTTGTGTTCAGTTTTATAGCATGTATCACCCTACAAGTTTAAAAAAAAATATGAAAATAGTGGGACTATAAACTCACCTGGTAATAAAGCAGTCTGAATGGAAATCAACTTAAATAAAGTTGATAAACATCTCCGACACGAAACCTGAGTTTGATTATGTCAAGCTTTTAGTATTCGTATTTACTTATATGTGATTTTAATATTTATAATCGTAATGATTTTCTTAAAGATTATTCTTTTAGTTAGTATAACTCGAAAAAAAGTTATTCGTATGTAGATTTAACTATTTTTCCTATTTATGGTTTGTTATTCGATTTCGATATATTACCTATATATAAGTTTCTATTACAAGTCCTTAATCGTTATAACGTTAAATATATTTCATATATAAGTTTAATAAAAACTCGTTCCTGACGTATAACTATTATATATATACGTTTTATAAAATAACCTGAGTCGTTTAAATGTGTTAAAACATATTCTCAAAAATATATTATTGGAATTTATATAATAATATTACACTTTTTACCCTTGTAGATTGAAAAATGATATTTTATACCCTCAACTATGAGTTATTGATAAAAACAGCCCTTGTGCTAATTAATTTATAAAAATAACATTTTTGGCCCAAGAACACTCCAACTTTCATTTATTAGGAAATATACACCTTTAGTTTTTCAAAAATAATTATAATAGTATTTTTAGTATATGTTTCGAGACAAAAAGGAGCTTAGTTTTAGACAAATTCGTTCAATGTTTATTAAACGTTCTTTATCTTTTCAAAAGTTGGCTAGGTGATCTTTCTAATGGTGCAAACTAGAGTTCCTAAGCTTGTGTGGTTTGCTTGCAATAATCGTCCAAAGTGGAGGGGTTGGGTCATTTTCTTAATAAAAGAAATATATTTTTTTCGGTTTCGGTGAGCGACAGGCCCAAAAGGATGTTAAATATCAATGGGCCTTGCAATATTTTTATGACCCTTATAAGTTAATAGTGAAGTTTTTCAAGTTTGGTAAATTATGAAGTTCGAAAACTAGGTCGTTTAAGAAAAGATTTTTGGAAATTCAAATGTCGGGTTTAAAAATAGTCCGCACCTACAGCTATTGTTGTGCGTTTTTAGGACCCGTGTACCTTAGTATTTAAAGAAAACGTCGTTCTGGACAACTTTCATGTTTTAACTTTTTGATGAATCGGAATAGAAATACCTCGTTTTGCGTGTTTTATAAACTTAGTCAGTTGCTTATTAAAGTGGCTTATATAGTTTAGTATCTAACTTTTAGCTTTTGGTTTTAAATCTTGATCAAAGAAAGACGTTTGGTTTGTAAATTAAGTAAAACCTTTAAACCCAAAATAAGCCGAACATATAGATCACGTCGACTGTTTATATGAAAAATTGTCATTGACAATCTATTTTTATATTAAGACCTGTTTCTTTGTTCTTTAATTTACGAAAGTTAACTTGCATATAATATAGTATAACAATATTTCTTAACATGATATTTAAATGTAATACATGATTAAGGACTAATATTATAGTTCAATATATATACCTCATGGCTGCTAACCAAAAGTAGAACAACATAATTCGAAACTGAACTCGAAAACAAACACGATCACGAGAAACTCTAGCGATTCCCGTCGTGAACCCATGTGAATCAAGATGAGATGACGTTGTTTACTAGAGATCACAAGGACCAAATAAATAACAAAATAATGGTGTGGTTTGGTGTTGATGATGGTACGACAACAACAGCTGGAGAGGAGAGGTTGTGAGAATTTATTTGTGAAATAAGAATGAGGAAAAGTATTTTGAGCTTGAAAGCAAAAGATGGGATGAAATGTGTGTATGCTAGTTTGATCGTATTTACAGCCATAAAAGGTATAGTTGCATTCAACGAATGGTTATAACCTATAACACTTGTTTAAGAAAGTATGAAGCATGGTGTTCATAAAAGATTGTTACTTGGTTTGAAAGGTTAAAACAAAATAACATATGTGTCGAAATATTGGCCAAAGGTAGAAGAAGAGGAGGTGATGTGTCCTCTTGATGTTCATGTAATCTTGTACCTTGTTTGAATGATTCCAAACATATACACGTTCCTTATTTTACATGCATGGTAAAAACTAAAACACATATGGTATTTTTTTTGGAATAGGATTTGTTGTATGTTTAGGGAACACATATATATTTTATGGTAATAATAGGTGACACAAGAAAAACCAAATGTAGAATATGGTTAAGTAGAGTATTACGTATGGCTACCTAGTTCGACTGACAAACTATGAAACGTTTTCTAATTGTGTGAAGGTGTTTACCCATATATCCTTATATAAGATTTACGCATGCATGATACTAAATAAAACACATATGGCATTTTTGACATTGTTATGTTGCTTGAATTTGAGACATATATTTTACATTTGCAATATGAAGTTGACGTGGCCATTAGGAAAAAGGATTGACAATCTTTTATATTTATTATTAGTTTAAGATTTAGAGAATATTACTTTGATCTCGGTAATTACTAGCGTTAAGTCCTTAGGTCATGAAATTTAAAAACTTGATGACGTAAAAATATATAGTTTATTAAAATGTTAAAAATTATCAACATACTTAATTTTTATATTTAAAATGAATCGTGGTTTTATCGGAGTGTTTAACCGTTATTTAAACTTAAAAAAAATTAACTGTTAATAAATAGAAGTTAATAGTTAGTTTAATAATCGAAAAAGTTTCGTTAAAACTCTAAATGACTAACGTTTAGTTTGAACGTTTAATAATTATACATTAACGAAAAATTGTAAAGTGGTAAATAAAAATTGAAAACTTTTTATACTTGACATATGAGGAATGTTTATTTGAAGTACACTTAAGACATTTGATGCTAGTCAGAATGTTTATTAGGAATGTGAGTTACGTCGAATTAGTTGTAGTTGTAATAATATGTTTAATCTTAAAAAAAAAAAAAAAAAAAAAAAAAAAAAAAAAAAAAAAAATGACGTGGAAAATAAATAAGTATTAGTTTAATTTAAGTGGAAATTTACTGGTGGTTACATGTTCCAATCTAGTTGCCATTCCCTTGATACTATCAAGGTCTTTAAAGATTCTTCATTTTCTTGTAAAGGTCTTGGCTTTTCAATTAACATTGTAGTTTGGACACCGTTTCACATGATGACCATGTCCACCACATCCGTGACATACAATGGTTGTTGGTTGTACTTTCATGTCCTTAGTCCTACAGCTAATTGCCTGGTGACCTATTTTCTGACATTTCGTGCATTTAACCCTACATTTCCCGGTGTGATGCTGGTTGCATTTTTGACACCAGGGTAAAGTTCCATGATAACCACTTCCAATAACAGGTGTGACAAGACAATTTCTATTAGCTTTCTGATTAAGTCCCAGCTGACGTTGATACTTTATATGGTCTTCTAGATGTTTGCGATAACGGTCTTGGGCATTGAAAGTGTTGCAGTAGATGGGATTGATGTTTCCTGTATCGGGAAGTTTCCTCTTCTGATTATTTCCATTTGGTAAAATTCCATGCCTAATTCCTTGATGATGGTTGATGGTAGGGTTGATCATTCCTTCTTGAATCTTTAAGTGAGGTGGCCTATACTTCATGAAACTTGCAGGGTTTTGATTACCATGTATACCCGTCTCTCTTCTCGGATAAACTACGGTAGTCCCTTCTAATACCACCGACACTATGTCTTTTACCAATTTCTGGATAGCTCAAGGAGTCATAGTGATTTCTGATGATGGTTGATATGCATTGTTCATGTTGTCCATTTTCTATAAACATAAATGAACTCAACATTAGAATCCATATAATATCAGAAAAATTTAAATAATGAAGTTAATTATTTCATTGATGATAGACTGAATTGACTCCCTACTGTAATCTAATTTCAAGATATGTCTTTGTTGTATCATTTTTTTCAATGATCAACTCTTGATATGGGATTACTAAGGAACAAACCGACTTGTCTATTTCAAATGAAGTTTAATTATCTTTTCTTCATTCTTTAAATCCACTTTCAAAAATTGGTATTTAGACGATTCTTAAAGTTTTAGATTAATTATGGAATTTTTAAGAAATCTTAACAATTTGTAAGAAATCTTACGGTAGATTTGAATAATATTACAGATGTAAATAGAATATTAATAACTTGACCGATTGTCTTTGCAAGATAAACGATACAAGATCTTTTATTAATACTCCATTGATCTGAATAGAATCATTTGGTTATTAAAGAAAATAACAAATGATGAGATTTTTGCATGAAAATATGAGGATTCATTTCATGCATGATTGATACGGAAGAAAAGATTGATTCATAACATATATATATATATATATATATATATATATATATATATATATATATATATATATATATATATATATATATATATATATAACAGAAAAGATGTTATTATACAATATGTTTTGATTACATGTTCTGAAGTTTCAGAATTATTGAACATTACATGAAATATTAACCAAGTCTATCTGGTTTATTAGGAACAACAAGGAAACTTGTAAAATTAAGATTAGTTACGCCTCTGACGTAAATATCTAATTTCTTTCTCAAGTTCAAGTTGTGCAGCTTCCATGTTTGAGAAACGTTCTTGACACATGTTCATTTGGTTTGCCAACATATTCTCTAATGCGACAATCTTTTGACCCTGGTTTCTGGCTGCATCTCTAGCCATCCATAGGGTTCTCTCAATATCTCCAATTCTTACATGTGTTTGACCGTGTTCTCTTCTTGCACAACGAACCCTGGAGTCCAAACTTCCAAGTTCCTGGTTGGTGTTTTCCTTGATTTCATTAATCTTTATTCCTAACTCGCACATTATTCACCTTTCAGCATCAGCCCTTTTGAACAATGCGTCAAGGTTACGGTCGTACCATTCAAATTGAGTTGGTCTTAACCCTTTTAGCTGTTCAGTGTGAGCATCCAATATGCCGGCATGTCGATAAATAATATTCCATATTGATTTAGGAGTGCTTATATCGTAGTCGAGAGAGTTAGGTGAGGATAAATTATTTGGAGAATCTGGTATTGTGGAATCTGAAGTATAAGGTAACGGAGAATTTGGCTCAACATTCGTCCATGATATCTCTTTGCTTGAACCTTGTCCAACTTCGAATGTTGCCTGGCCACCAATCAAATCTTCATATGATTCGGTAGCTCTCCGGATTCTTTGACGTAAAGGTGAACGAATAGGTGACGATGGAGGTGATCTCGGAGTGAGTTCTATATTAGGTTGGGATTTTATTATTTGTACGTAAGGATCTTCAGTATTCAAAGAATTTTTATTGATAGATGAGGTATTAGTATTATAGATATTTGTTTTGACATTCACGGGCGTTCCTGAAGACATGCTACAGTAGTAACCGAGAATAATATTTTTATGAGTATTTTGTATGTTAAAGATATAACAGTACAGATGAAATAACAATTGTATATGAGTAACTATTAAGCATGTAAGATAATCTCAACAGATAAAGTATAGAGCACGGCAGTCTGCAGACACGGAGGGCATAAAATGTTATGGTGTAAAGTCATTATTTTGAAAATGTAGTTATAGTTTTAATGTTTGAAAACATTTAATTCTCTATAACTGTAGCTCTGATGCCAATCTGTAACACCCCCAAATTTAAGTTTGTCGCAGCGGAAAAGTAATTTGGGTGTTACGGTGAGGATCGAAGTTTTAACCACATAAAACGTTTTGAAAGTTATTTGTCATTCAAATAATAATTTTAATAAAAGATGAACCATTTAATTTAAAATCTTATGAAAATACATAAAGGCTTGTAAAAATGACAAATTTGATTTTTACACCATTTTAATTTATCAGAGTAATAAATGCCCACTCCGTGTCTTGTCCTGCTCCGTTAAATTACCTGAGATACACATGCTTAAAAGTGTCAACACAAAGGTTGGTGAGTTCATAGAGTTTTAGGAAAAACCCATTATTTTGATAGATTTCAGGAATATTTGGTACTAATAAAATACAAACAGTAATGAAACAAGTATCGAATATATTCACAAATAAATCATATAAGTATTCAATCACATTTAATAAAGAATCAATAATCCTAACATGAGCTGGAAACTCATGATACTAATTTAATCAGATATACAATTCACGTATGGTCAAACCTATACAGCTGTATCTAAATATATGTTGAAAACATACATTTTTTCTTTATAGATATTACACCAAGCCTCATGACACACAAGCTTAACCAGAAGGGGGTGTTCTATCAAATCAATGACAGATTTTGCCATCTATTAACAGGTGATTTGCCAATTCCTATTTGTTTACAAATATAGTGTATCACGACTAATACGACTAACCAATTGCAATTGGCATTCCGTCAAGTATTAGTGGGACAGGGGGTCAATCCTTAACAGGTTTCGAAGCTGTTCACTATATTCGCACCCACTTTACATGTGGTTAATGGCTCATGATTGAGGGACTATATGGCGATAAGCTAACTTAGGCAATATCAAGGAATAATATGATCATTTAGCATAACATCATGTAATCAAGTATCGTATCACAGTAATCAATTGGAAAACAGTATCGTTTGAGTATTAGAAATTCAGTTTAAATATTTCGCCAGTAACACATGTATATCACATACCACAATAATCGAATTGAAAACATTTTCATATGAATATCAGTATTTCAGTCAAGTAATTCATCAGTAAAATATATATATCACACACCACAATAATTGAATGGAAAACATTATTGATGCGTGGGAATCGCAACAGGCTTTACCTCTCGAGGGATCTCGAGAAGCTTACAACCCCCACCAGGCAGTGTACCTGATCGTTGTAGTATAGTATAGTGACAAGTACCGGGGGATTGATCGTTCAGCTTAGGAATAGTGTCGCTAGGATTAGAAAGCCTAAATACTAGTTCTAAAGGTGAGGGATGATTATTTTTTGTGTTTTTATATTTTTTTAGAAAGCAATTAAAAATCTCGGGTTTGAAGGATTTGGGCGGAATTAGTTGCTAATCAACTAACCCAATACTAAGATGCAATCAAAATAAAATACTAAAAATGAAAATAAACTAAATTATACTAAAGTTGTGAGCAGTAAGTGGAGAAATTGTGTTTACTTAGATTTCACTACTCCTTAGACATCTTTTACACGTTAATTACTTGTTATAAATGCATGGATGACGGATCGTATTCCTTAATAACATTCATGGGGTGGCACACATAACTCCCCAATTCTATGAGCTCTTATCTCCTCCTATACCATACCCAGCACAACTATAGGGATTGTAAACAGTGGCTCATGCATTAAATACAATCAATAAAGACCTAGTGCGCGTCGGTTCATGTTTCTTAAGACGTTCAAGCATGTTACCAATTGGAGATCTGCCAGTTTTCTTAAGCCTAACATATAAATCACTCATCCAAAACAAGTATAAACAAGTAATCAACACATAATTAACATCTAGGTTTCATTAGATCTAAGCAAACACAAGATAGATCTAGCCTAGCATGATGGAATTAAGACAAGAACAAGATATAGACAACCAACACATAGACATATTGATTGAATTGAAAGAACACTTATCTCAATTACACATGAAAGGTATCAAGGGCTTGGAACCCTTGAAAAACCTGTAAAATTCGCACCAAAATCGTAGTAGAGTTTCTCCCAAAACTTCTCTCTTTAAATGTGAAAAATTAGAAAACTATATATAGGAAAAGGGGTCTGACGGCGTCAAGACAAAGCTTGTGACGCCGTCACCTCGCCGCCAAAACTTTTCTCGGACTGCCTTGATCTACATTTGACGCCGTCAAGACTTAATCATTTCCAGGCCGTCATGGAATTTTGCTCTTGACGCCCTACCTTCATGACGCCGTCAAATCTCTTCTGGACCGTCATGGAATTTTGCTCTTGACGCCATCAGGGAGTTACTCTTGACGCCGTCACCTACTGTTCCCAGCATGGAAAATTAAGACTTTGGCGTTTTCTTCACTTTTATGCTCCAAAAACGTCCGAATTGCTTTCTTTTCCAGATTTCTCTCCCAAAGTACCTAAAATCACAAAAGGAACGATTTAGGGCAATATTTGATCAAATAAATTCGGATTCGGGCTTAAATGACCCCCTAAAAACGGATCATTTTTCGCCTCATCATATACCCTTACACTTGAGATTTGCTTGTCCTCAAGCAAATGCGCTTTTATTCTACTCAAAATACAAGTTAGGGGTCATTTAACACTAATATAAAAGTAATTACAACAAATGATCGTTCCACTAAAGACCAATTGACAAGCACGAAGGTCATACACAAGCACCTCACAAATAGTGTTTAGATACTCACATCTCTCGGGTGTAATAAAGTATAAATTACAATATGAAAACGGAAGATATCTCTCACTACCTGTCATAGCAAAATAGATTACCATAGGCTTGGGAAAGGATCAAACCTCCACCACATGGCGTAAGCACCTAGGATAAACTATCAAAGAGGTCTTTTAAAGGGTTGTAACGTTAGGTGTAGGGATATGAAATACACGGTTTTGTTGGATAAAGGAAGTTTTACTGGTGGCGAGTTAACAATCTTGGTCAATCACATGTACAATATGGCGTTGCTAAGCCAAGACTAGACTCGACTTAAGCTAATAGATGAAAAATAACAAAAACATAAAATAAACATAGAATGAAACGGGATGGTAGTCCGTATATTTTTTCTCTTTTCTTTTTTCTATTTTTTTTTTTTTTTTTTTTTTTTTTTTTTTTTGCATACACTCCTACCCTACCATCCAAAATAATACATCATAGGGGATGAATATTCCCCTTACACTTGAATCTTTACATACTTTACAATTAACTAATCTAATGACTCGAATTAAGAAAATCAAAACACTTGGAGCACTTTTAAGATTATCGTACATATGGGGGTAATATATGATGTTCTTCCCCATTACACTATAAAATAAGTACTTACCTATGAGTCACAATCGTCCCAAAACAATATGTACAAGGATATGACTCGACTTAGCAACCATGTAATCAATTAGAAAGTTAACTTAGGGTTTAACAAATAACAATAATGCACTAAAAATGAGCGCATACACGGAAGGCTAAGGCGATTTGGTTGTACATTTAAGTGGGGTGTAACAAATTCTTCCTTTAAGTAAGATGCTTAAAGTTAGAAACGAAAAGATTGGCTCGGAGGGGTGTACTAGGGGTTTCGTGTACTAAAAATGAGTACAACGCTAAGGGTGTGGGGAAAATTAGTTGACTTAACTAGTCAAGTAATATGACTTAAATGGTCAAGTAATTATAATACGGGTTTAACACAAGGGTAATCCTAACACCTCTTATCATGTAGTAAATCCTACCACACGAATGTAGTCTCACTAGCGGTTTCGGGATGCATCACTAACGCAAGTTCTAGAATCTAAATGCTACCGGTACACTCATAAGCACTAATAATGAATGCTTTTTCTATCAAATCTAAAGGCGAACCTCACATATTTGGGTGAAAATTTTTTCTGAATATACGGTTATGTGCTAGTCATATAATCTCCTATCCATGAGACGCTTGCTATGGCTAAATTTTCACTCCTAAATGTTGTAAAAAAATTTAAATTTGGTGCTAAAGTTGCACTAACAAGTATTTCTCATAGTTTTATTACACATCTACCATTAAACAAAACAAACTCAAGCGAAAGTGCATATGTAAGGTATCATCTTTTTACCCTCCCCTTACACTTAAGATGAACATTGTCCCCAATGTTCAAGTAAAGAATGTAAAAGTGAAAAAGTAAAGAGAATGAAATCAAATACTCCCCTGGTTCGCTTGGTATGGATAATAAGATGGCCAGGTTAAATCTTCCTCCAAGAAAATGAACAATCAAAGCTTCCCTTCCAGAATATAAATCATCTTCTTGTCATACGTAACCTGTAAAACCTGACAAAATAGACAAGACAACCTCGCGTAAAATCGGCGGCATCCTATATAAGTTACTAAATCCTAGAAAACAAGATAAGATATAATGCTTGTGGAATGATGTTTGCAGATCTCCTGGAGATTATAAAACTTAATAATTCACAAAAACCATAAGACTCCGTTAGAAAAACAAAACCGGTAAAATTTCCGGATTTTTACGCTTGACGCCATCAAGAGTAAACTCTTGACGCCGTCAGAAGTGACCTACAGAAATTCTTATGTTAAGTTTCCGGAAAATTTCTGGAAAAACTTGGTCCTACTTCCTGGAAAATCCTGCAAAACTTCATTATGACTCAATACAAGCATTTGACTCTAACAAATACGAATATACATGTTCATTTAATATTGTGGAGAATCATGATCGGTGTGTTTCTTAAAAACATATTTGGGGTTTCCCCTTACACTTATCTTTTGCAAAAATACTTTTAGGTGGAGTTAAGACTAGGCCAAAACAACAAAGTAAAGTATTTCCACTATTTAGTTTAGAAACATGATCAACCAACAATAAAAATTAAGCATGCATACGGAAGCAAATAACAAACAAACAAATAAAATCACACAAAACATGGGTTGCCTCCCAAGAAGCGCTTTTCTTTATTTACGAGTCTTGTAGCTAGACTCAAGGTCATGGGTTACTACGTGACCTCATCATTGGTTCCACTCTCTAGGTCGTCTTCTAAACCAGTTTTGTATTCCGGACCTAGTTGCAAACATTCTTTGTAGAAACCAAGCATTCTATTCTTTACATACTCTACTCCTCTACGTCTATCCTCTTCATTCCTATAATAAGCCGCTTGCTTGTGTTCCTTTTCGAAATTAGAGAGAAGGCGGTGATTTGGTCATTTTATAGTATAGGTTTATTTTTCCGAAGAAATGCTCGTGAAAGTAATTCCCCGGGTCGTTCTCCCAACGAGGGTTGAATTCGATCTTGTCGGTTAGGTTTGTGAATCTTGTGAAGTGAATGAGGATAGAAGAAATATTTTGGTTTTTGATTATACTACAAATGAGAATAAAAATGCAATTAAAGCAAAGAGAACAAGCAAATAATGCAAAACAAATTTGTAAGTAAAACAAACATTCTCAAAAAATGAAATAGAAATAAAAACGTAAAGAAAACTTAACACGACTAATTTTAAAAGAAAAATAAAAGCGATACTAGTCCTATGATTGCAAATTGAGTTTTTCTAAATAATAAGATATAAAAGAAAAATAACGTAAAAGGAAAATTATATTTTTGGCTTTTTAATTTTAATAAATGAAAATGATATAACGACTAATTAAAAAGGAAATAAGTAATAAGAAATAAAATAAAAAAAAACTAATTATTATTAAACTATAAATGTTTACTAGATGACGTTACTAAATAAAAGGTACTAACTTGTTATATAATAAATTCTAACTTGATAAATTTTTAGAAAAATTCGGCAGAGTTTCGTTTAGATATTAAGCATAAGAGAATCTCACTCGATAAACGATGAGGCAATGATTATCTAACTCGATAATCTTGGCTAACTCGCCAAAAGAAACGAAACTCGATAAAACTCAAACTTGATAAAAATAAACTCCAAACTCGGTATGTTAAGTTGACACCTAACTCTATATATAAAGTTGACACCTAACTCTATATGTAAAGTTGGTATGTAAAGTTGCACCTAACTCGGTATGTAAAGTTGCACCTAACTCTATATGTAAAGTTGACACCTAACTCGGTATGTAAAGTGACACCTAACTCTATATGTAAAGTTGCACCTAACTCTATATGTTAAATTGACACCTAACTCGGTATGTAAAAGTGGTTTCAAACTCGGTATGTTAAAGTGGCACCTAACTCTATATGTTTAATTGACACCTAACTCGGTATGTAAAGTGACACCTAACTCTATATGTTAAAGTGGCACCTAACTCGATAACAATTTTGTTTCTAACTCGATAAAATTATAAAAACTAAACTCGAAACTTTTTATTTTTTATTTTTTTTTAAAATTTTTTGTAACTTGATAAAAACCATAACAAAACACCATTTTGATCCAAAATAAAGCCTAAAAACTAATGTTTTTCACCAAATTTATTACTAAACAACCTAGTTTAACCATAAACTTTAAATACCACCAATAAAAACAAGACTTTAACAACTAAAAATTAAAGATTTTTTAAGAAAGATAAAGCTTTTTAGAGAAAGAAAGTAAAATAAGACTTAGACAAAAATTAAAATTAATCTTAGAACTAACCAAAACTAAAAACTAACCATTAAAAAACAAAGAACAACCTCCCTCTCAAATGAGGCTTACATATCTATTTATAGGATAGGGGCTAGGGCTTCTCTAATCTTTTACATTGTTGCATAATTAGCCCCTAGACCTTTACAAATCATGAAATTCAAGCTTACAACATTATAAAATGTAACTAATACAACTTAATATTAAACGTAACGACTGAGAACGATCCAAATGCATTTCTTGTAACTTGGAAGATTTGATTTGACTTTTCTTCCTCGGCTTCGGCTTTTTACCTTTTTCCAATCTCGTGCTCGTTTTTGTCGGTTTTGTTTGTTTTTGTTCATTTTTTCACATATCCGTACCTGCACATACACAAATACAAAAACATACAATCTCTTGGCATTTTTGGTTAATATTTGGTGTATTTGGTCTGAATTAAGGCCTAAAAGTGATGTGTGAATAAGCACTCATCAAAATCCCCCAGACTAAGGTATTGCCGTGCCCTTACGCAATGTCATCACCTCACGCTTAAGAGATAAATAATTTCAAAACCTCTCTTTACTGACGTTGTAAAGTAGCAATGATGTTCAAAAGAGATAGTAAAATCATTTATTCTCAAAAACGCTCCGTTTTTCGATTTTCATGAATAACAACTACAACTACTATTTTTGTACTTTTTTTCATTTTTATATAAGTGACGGTTTGCCTTGACTTTCATTATCAATTCTTATCTGTTGATAACTTTCAGGGTCAACGAGTAGAAACACTTCTCACAGAGAAGAGACCGTACGGATAAAAATCGTCATCCTTGATTTTTCACAAGCTCCCAAACTAAGCGTAAAATCGAGATCATTGTTTATCAGAAGTTAGATGCTAACACTGCCCACAAAAGTTACTTGTGTATTACCTCTTGTTCCCAGGTCCTAAGTTTTGTATCTAAAGATTTTAATTGTGAGAAATGAATTGCTTCATATTTTCTCGTTTCGATATTTTTTTAGTCCGATAGTGATACCTAAGTTAAAACGATAAGTAGTTATTCATTTTCTTTTAAGAACCACTGCAATAGAAATTCGGTCCACATCAAGGATTTTGGGGGTACATACAATATCAAGAATATAAGTTGCGGAGTACGATCACGTGCACCTCATGTGACTGATTACTAATCACTTATCACATGTACCTCACGCGCCAACAACTTATTTATACATACATAGCTCTTATTCAACCATACTTCAACTTTCATTTTTCTTACTTTTTTCACTTTTTTTTTTCATACTTTTCATTTTTTTTTTCTTTCTTGACTTTTTTTTTTTTTTTTTTTTTTTTTTTTTATTTTTTTATTTATTTTTTCTTAACATCAATGGAAGCTTATCGGGTAGCTCCAAAACCACATAGATAATCAACTTTTGACTTTTGATTTTTTCACTTTTTGCTCTTATTTTTGATGTTCCCTGATATGTACCCAACTTCTAAAGCAAAAATTCTCTTAAGAAAACAAAGAACGAAATATTATTCAAACCGAAATACCACTAATTAACCTAGAACATCTATTATATATGGGTGACGTTTCTGATGGGAACAAGGAGGCCACAAGTACCCCTTGTGGGTTTTTTAAATCCCAGTAATGCGATCCGTGTATAGCACGAAATTTCTAAATAAACTTTATCATTCCTCGATCTCCGCAAATTTAAAATCCCAAATAATGAGATCCGCGGATGCTTAGCCATAATCTTTTGATTATTTTGGTTAAGGGAAACAAGCTAAGGCTCAACACGCCCGGTCAAGTCGAAACATTTATTTCTACTCTCGCCGGTAGGAAGTCAAACAAGGTGTCAAAACTTATTATTCATATTATATATATTTATTTTTTTCATTTTTTTTTTTTTTTTTTTTTTTTTTGCATAATAAAGCGGTGACAAAAATTAAATTTTTTGGTGGAAAACGGAGTTGCGTAAGTTAACAGCTCAGACGATGGTACAGGTCAAATCGAATCGAAGATTCACCCCCCCCCCCCCAGACTAAAGTGAAACATTGTCCTCAATGTTTTAAGGGTACGGGTAATCCTACGTAAAATCTAAGGCCATTTATTAAGTATGCCAAGAGATAAACGTTAGTCGATAAGATTTTGGATATGGTGAATTTCCGAAAGTGCAGCGAAGGATGAGACTCGAGTGGAGAGAATGACAAACCACGAGCACGAGAGTCCTCAAACTTCGGGGAAATTCCTGAACATTCATAAACAACCACAAAAACACGAGATATGAAAGAGGTCGCCCTCCTCAAGTCACGTTATTTAAGAAAATAGAAAATAAAGAAAATGAAATTGGATAAGCATGGGGTGCCTCCCACGAAGCGCTTGTTTTTGTTAACCGAGTCACATGAGCTTGACTCGATCCCCGAATTAATTCGTCCTTGGGGAGAGCAAATGGAAAATAATCTCCATCGGGCTTTCATTCAAAATATTTTGAAAAACATAAGACTTAATTGAAAGTTCCATCCCGAAGAGATAACCACTGGTATTTTAATGTTGAAAACGTTTAGAAACGATACCAGGATCAAATACAACATCCTCACTCCCCACGGAGTGAAGGATAAGAGAAACCACACCAAACATTACAAATGGCAAGAAAGTCATGATAACAATCTTGTAAAACTCATCCTCATCAAAAGAGAACTTCATAATTGTGAAATTATGACTTTTATTATTTAAGCTCATTTTAAAAACTTTCCCGGGTGGGAGGGATGGGATAAAATTTTCCTTAAAACTCTTATTTTTAAGAAAACCACCCGGATCATGATCAATATCAAGATCAAAACTGAAACTTTCATATTCAGGATTAGAAAACTTTTCAATTTCATATTCAATTTTGTCAAAACAAAATGACTCATACTCCGGAAGAGAGATAAAAGCATGAGAAGTGGTACTGCCACGACTCGTCTCTTCCGAGTGATCGATATCAAAGTTAAAAGCTTCATAAGTCGTATAAGAAAAATCAGGACGATAAGTGGGATTGCCACTAATCTCCTCAGTCGTATTAAACGAAAAACTCTCAAAGTCGGGTAAAAATTCCTCAAGCTCGGGCTCCAGAGGATCGTCAATTATAAGCTCAATCTTCGTCTTAACTTTATCCAGAGGGATTGATGGTTCATCGTTTAACAAATTGTTAAGAAAAATAGTATCTCCCTCCGAATCAAAGTAAGAATCGTCAATCTCAGAAAATGGAATCGTATCAATAGCAAGAAATTCATCGACCTCTTCCCAAAAAGAATCATGTTCCTTAGTCGGAGGAAATGATGGGGAAGAGTCGGAGACGAACGTTTTCACAAAATCATCAAAGGAATAATCACAAACATCAATGCTTTTTACGGAAAACTTCTTTGATTCCGGAGCATCGGCTTTAAAAATCATTATGTCATCATCATGTCGTAAAGTTAGAGTATCCTCAAAATGATCTACTAGGGCTTTTGCGGTTCGTAAAAACGGTCGCCCTAGTATAAGAGGAACTCTCGGATCGGGTTCAAAATTAACAACGACAAAGTCGGCCGGAAAAGTACACGAGTTCACTTGAACAAAAACATCTTCCGCAATTCCAACCGGGTGAGTAATTGAACGGTTAGCAAGCTCTAACGTCATTCGGGTCGGTTTAAGTTCCCCCATCCCAAGTTGTTTATAGATTGACAAAGGCATAAGGTTAATGCTTGCACCTGAATCGGCCAGGGCTTTGCAAATCTCTTGATCTTTCAACGAACAAGGAATGAGAAACTTTCCCGAATCTCCAAGCTTCTCGGGAAGCTTCTTGAGAAGAATAGCGGAGCATTGAACATTTATCGGTGTTTCGGCTAATTCGAGCAATTTCTCTTTATTACTTATGAGATTTTTAAATGTTGAGGCAAACTTTGGCATATAAACAAGAGCATCCATGAAACTGATATCAAAGTGCGATTTTTGAAAAATATCGAGAAACTTTTCCATTTTTTTTTTAGATTTTGCACGGAGCTCTTCATCATTAAATCTTGATGGATATGGCAATTTAGACTTGTATTTCAAATTGTTTTCAAAAACGGCTTTTCCTTTATCTTTTGAAACTTGAACAACCGGAGGTTGGACGTTTTCGGAACCTCCGTTATTAGTAGGAGGAACCGGGTCCTTTGTCGCCTCGGTCTCACGGTCCACTACCTTAGGGGGAAGAGAAGAAGAGGTAGTCGGAACCGTGGGTTCATATAAAGCACCACTACGTGTCGTAATCGCCTTAATCTCGCCCCTCGGGTTAGCAATTGTGTTGCTCGGAAGAGAACCAGACGTCGATGCTTGATTCATCTGAATAAAACTACTCATCATTTGCTTAAGCTCATTCGTTTGTCGAGTCATGGTTGTGTCGATCTCTTTCCTAAGTTCAACCCTCATGTTGTTGATTCGATTTTGCATAGCTCGTATGTTAACATCATTCGTTTTCATATAATTAGCAAGCTCAGGAGAAGGTTGTACTTGTTGTGGTGGTTGATAAACTTGTTGGGGTGGAGGGACTTGATAATTTTGAGCTTGATTGAAATTGGTTCCACGGTTTTGATTGTAACCTTGGTTTTGATTACCTTGGTTATTTTGAGGATAACGGTTTTGATGATTTTGCACAGGTGGAAACCTAGGTGGACTTGTTTGGTTAGTATGAAAACCTTGGTTTTGATTGTAGTTTACGGCTGCTATGTTTGCATTATAAACTTGGCCATCGGTGGTTGACAATCATAATACGGATGGGGTCCACCACAAATCACACATTTTTCATTAACGGCTTTAACGGGCTCGGGTTTTGGGTTCTGAGACTTAAACTCTTTTATCATACAATAGATAGCATTGGTAAGTCCGGCCAATTCCGATGATTGGACCGACGAAGAAGAAGGAGTAAAAGAAGTCACTTTCGAAACATTCGGTTTGTTACGAGAAGTTGGAACCTTTGATTTGTTCTCAATGATTGTTAAAATATCCATTGGCGTACGATTCAAGATATTGCCACCGGCTGCTGCGTTTAAAGAATCTTGATCGTTTTGAGTCAAAGCGTTATAAAACGTGTCGATTTGGTGCAATTCAGAGAAACCATGGTGAGGACATTTTCGAAGAAGATCCTTAAATCGTTCCCAAGCCTCACCAAAGTTCTCATCAAAACGTTGTTGAAAATTAGTTATATCATTCTTAAGATTAGTCGTTTTGGACGGTAGAAAGAAATGATTAACAAATTTCGAGACGAGTTCTTCCCATGTGTGAATTGAACGAGGGGGTTCTTTTTCAAGCCAAATCCGGGCTGAACCCTCGAGTGAAAATGGGAACAACATCAATTTGATAGCATCGTGAGGGACATCCTTAAATTTCATGGTCGAAGTTAACTTATTGAACCATCGGATATGTGCGTGAGGATCGTCCCTCTCAAAACCATGAAATTGTTTTGACGTAACAAGTTGAATCAATCCAGTTTTAAGTTCAAAATTATCGGAAAGAATAGGTGGTAAAACAATTGCGTCCCCGTATCCCTCGGTGGGACACTGGAGCAATTCTTGCATAGTACGTTGATCGGCCATCTCGGTGATGGGTGCTTCAACAAGAGTACGTAACTCGGGTACGTAAGCTTGTTTACGACGTCTACGATAGCGTTGGTTCGGTATGGTCAGAGAATTATCGATTAATCTCGACCGAGAACGTGTGATCATACACTTAAAAAAAACAAAAGTAAAAGAAAAAGGAAAACGAATTTGAAAAGAAAATCTTTTATATATATATATATATATATATATATATATATATATATATATATATATATATATATATATATATATATATATATATGTATATATATTTTTTAAAATTTTAGTAAAAGCGATAACTTCCAAAGGAAGGTTCTTCAAAACACAAATCAAACAAACGATCGACGAAATCTTAACAACGCATCCCCGGCAGCGGCGCCATTTTGATTTTAAAATCTCTTTGAGTGTATAGTTTTGTGAATCTTTGAGCGTTTTATCTTTGAGATCGACTCTATATCTATTTTCGATAATCCGTTACGTAACCCTCTTTTAGAGGATGTCGATCCATTTCTTGTTGCGGATGACTCGATACCACCGGGTATTGAGAATGACGAGAATGATATTCTTATCGATTTACCTTTTTCTCGTCCACCGGCAAAACCACCTGATGTAGATTATGAATCCGATACGAATGAAGTTATTTTTGGAGTGGTGGACGAGATTTCTGATTATGATGCTTGAGTCGCGTGATTGTGAAGTGAATGGGGTTTTAAAAGAGATATTTTTGTTGGTTTTTGATTACACTACTAAAAGGTTTTAAAACGCAGTAAAAGTAAAAAGAAACAATAAAACGACGCAAAGGAAACAAACAAATAAAATAAGCATTGGATAAAATAACTAAAGAAAACGAGATTTAAAACGCTAAATGAAATTAAGACGGGAAAAGACTTTAAAAACAATATGTTTGCTAAGCGACGTGAATAAGTTCATCAAGTGTGGATCAAGGATTGACGACGAATTATTTTCCTTAAACAAGATTATTTTCTCACAACGTTGGTTTATTTTGAAAATAATCCTTTAAAAAGAAAATAATTACTAGATTTGTAATTTGATTATTCTCCGGCTTTTGCCCTTCAAATAATAAAATCACAAGTCTAAATAATCATAACAATTATTAATCACGATCCTCTTTTTTGGCCACACTTAACTCACAAACTCGTGTCACCAAGCAAACACTAATAAACTACTCAAAACTCATTATAATAAAATAAAGTTACTTGAAAAAAAAATAAAAATAAAAAGACTCGATAAAAGAAACAAACTTGATAAGCCAAAATAAAATTCGGCAGAGTTTCGCCTTAGCATAAAGCATAAGAGAACCTCACTCGATAAACGATGAGGCAATGATTATCTAACTCGATAATCTTGGCTAACTCGCCAAAAGAAACGAAACTCTATAAAACTCAAACTTGATAAAAATAAAACTCCAAACTCGGTATGTTAAGTTGACACCTAACTCTATATGTAAAGTTGACACCTAACTCTATATGTAAAGTTGGTATGTAAAGTTGCACCTAACTCGGTATGTAAAGTTGCACCTAACTCTATATGTTAAATTGACACCTAACTCGGTATGTAAAAGTGGTTTCAAACTCGGTATGTTAAAGTGGCACCTAACTCGATAACAATTTTGTTTCTAACTCGATAAAATTATAAAAACTAAACTCGAAACTTTTTATTTTATTTTATTTTTTTTAATTTTTTGTAACTTGATAAAAACCATAACAAAACACCATTTTGATCCAAAATAAAGCCTAAAAACTAATGTTTTTCACCAAATTTATTACTAAACAACCTAGTTTAACCATAAACTTTAAATCCCACCAATAAAAACAAGACTTTAACAACTAAAAATTAAAGATTTTTTAAGAAAGATAAAGCTTTTTAGAGAGAGAAAGTAAAATAAGGCTTAGACAAAATTTAAAATTAACCTTAGAACTAACCAAAACTAAAAACTAACCATTAAAAATCAAAGAACAACCTCCCTCTCAAATGAGGCTTACATATCTATTTATAGGCTAGGGGCTAGGGCTTCTCTAATCTTTTACATTGTTGCATAATTAGCCCCTAGACCTTTACAAATCATGAAATTCAAGCTTAAAACATTATAAAATGTAACTAATACAACTTAATATTAAACGTAACGACTGAGAACGATCCAAATGCATTTCTTGTAACTTGGAGGATTTGATTTGACTTTTCTTCCTCGGCTTCGGCTTTTTACCTTTTTCCAATCTCGTGCTCGTTTTTGTCGGTTTTGCTTTGTTTTTGTTCATTTTTTCACATATCCGTACCTGCACATACACAAATACAAAAACATACAATCTCTTGGCATTTTTGGTTAGTATTTGGTCTGAATTAAGGCCTAAAAGTGATGTGTGAATAAGCACTCATCAGGCGGTATTGCTCAATCTTGTAGGGCATTTGATAGGCAACCTCATCATTCTCTTCCTTAAATCTAACTATCCCTAAAGTCGGATCATAACTCATCCTAGTGGCCTCAACAAATGGTTTTCCGAATATTATTTGGCTTAGGCAAGCATCTATCACTGGACGAGTGTCCTCAACTATCATAAAATCGATCTCATAGGTAAGATTCCCTATAATCACATGCAGTCCCTTCACTCTTCCTGCAAAATTACTTATCAGATTCTTACCGGGCATCATCCTAAAATCAAGTTGCTTCTTCATCACCCAATTGTAATAAGTCCTAGTCATGATATTCACAGGGGATCTAGGGTCGATGTAAGCTTTCCATATATGCATGTGCCCGATATTGCATGGGATGTTAATGTTAGAGGGGTCTCCCATTTTGATAAGGGGGGTGCCAAGGATATATGGTCTCTCGGGACTATCGAATAAATCCTTATGGTATTCCCGTTCCTTGGTGGGCAACTTATCAAAGTACCTTTCTATCGTTTCTACCTCCTCTAATTCCTCTTCCTTCTTAGCCTCAACTTCCCTACTCTCATCCTTAGTCTCGGCTTCTATTCTAACTTCATCCTTGTCACTCTCCTCAATCTCGTTATCTATCGGCTTAATAGTGACAACATTGACAAAGTGGGCATGTTTGGATGATGAGGGGTCCTTAATTTGGCTTCCGTTATTGGTGTCCTTAGTGTCCTTCCTAGGTGTGACTAGTGCTTAGTTGTTGAGGGCCTTAATCTTGTTGGTCATCTCCGTTTGTTGTTGGTTGAATTCATTTTCAAACCTAGCTATACGAGCCTCTTGAGATGCCATGAACTTAGACATCAACCCTTCAAGGTTGTTGGTACTACCAAAGTTGTTAGAAGGATTGTTGTTGAAAGTACGGTTGGAGGGTGGACCGGTTGGTTGGTAACGATTAGGTGGGTTGGAAGAATTGGGTTGATTTTGTTTCCACCTAAGGTTTGGGTGATTTTTCCATGAGGGGTTGTATGAATCACCGTAAGTGTTTGGCTCGGGCTTGAAAGTGTACCACTTATCTCCCTCTTCGTCGGTACGCGTGGATGCGTAGTCCACAAAAGCTGTTCCGGGGAGTTCCACACAATCACGAGTGTCGTGGGGACCACTACATAATCCGCATAAAGAAGTGATTTTGTTCACTTGGCTTGAAGGCTTAGGAGCTTCATAAGATTTTATGAGAAACTTGACTTGGTCCTCAAGTTCCATGATCCTACGGTTGGGAGTGCTAGAATTGTTCGAAGGCAAAGATATTGCCTTGACCGTTTTGTTCAAGTCACGGGGATCATTCCAACTTTCGTTGTCATAGAGAGCAAGATCTTCTATGAGTTCCCATGATTGTTCCGCACTAAGATCACGTAGCTTACCACCGGCCGATTGGTCAATGGCTCGCCTCATGGAGATGTCGATATGGTCATAAAAGATTTGGACTTGGAGCCAAAGATCTATGCCATGATGAGGGACTTTTTGGAGTAAGTCCTTGAAACGAGTCCATGCTTCATAAAGAGATTCATTTTGACGTTGTTGGAACATCAAGATGTCATTTCTAAGCTTGGTAGTTCTCCCCGGTGGGAAAAATTGAGCAAGGAAACGAGTGGTGAGATCATCCCATGTGGTGATGGATCCCGCGGGTAAACACTCAAGCCATTGACTAGCTTGATCCCGTAGAGAGAATTGGAATAGGCGTAATCGGGTTGTCTCTCTAGTTGCAACATCTAGGTCTATGGAATCTACGATTTTGAGGAAGTTCTTAAGATGTTGGTTTGGATCTTCGGAACGAAGTCCATGGAATGCACATCCGCTTTGCACCAACCGGATGGTGTCGGATCGCAAGGGGGTCACATTAGCTCCGGTGAGCTCAATGGTGTTTCGGTAGCCTTGATGGATCTCGAGAAGCTTACAACCCCCACCAGGCAGTGTACCTGATCGTTGTAGTATAGTATAGTGACAAGTACCGGGGGATTGATCGTTCAGCTTAGGAATAGTGTCGCTAGGATTAGAAAGCCTAAATACTAGTTCTAAAGGTGAGGGATGATTATTTTTTGTGTTTTTATATTTTTTTAGAAAGCAATTAAAAATCTCGGGTTTGAAGGATTTGGGCGGAATTAGTTGCTAATCAACTAACCCAATACTAAGAGGCAATCAAAATAAAATACTAGAAATAAAAATAAACTAAATTATACTAAAGTTGTGAGCAGTAAGTGGAGAAAATGTGTTTACTTAGATTTCACTACTCCCTAGACATCTTTTACACGTTAATTACTTGTTATAAATGCATGGATGACGGATCGTATTCCTTAATACCATTCATGGGGTGGCACACTTAACTCCCCAATTCTATGAGCTCTTATCTCCTCCTACACCATGCCTAGCACAACTATAGGGATTGTAAACAGTGGCTCATGCTTTAAATACAACCAATAAAGACCTAGTGCGCGTCGGTTCATGTTTCTTAAGACGTTCAAGCATGTTACCAATTGGAGATCTGCCAGTTTTCTTAAGCCTAACATATAAATCACTCATCCAAAACAAGTATAAACAAGTAATCAACACATAATTAACATCTAGGTTTCATTAGATCTAAGCAAACACAAGATAGATCTAGCCTAGCATGATGGAATTAAGACAAGAACAAGATATAGACAACCAACACATAGACATATTGATTGAATTGAAAGAACACTTATCTCAATTACACATGACAGGTATCAAGGGCTTGGAACCCTTGAAAAACCTGTAAAATTCACACCAAAATCGTACTAGGGTTTCTCCCAAAACTTCTCTCTTTAAATGTGAAAAATTAGAAAACTATATATAGGAAAAGGGGTCTGACGGCGTCAAGACAAAGCTTGTGACGCCGTCACCTCACCGCCAAAACTTTTCTCGGACTGCCTTGATCTACATTTGATGCCGTCAAGACTTAATCATTTCCAGGCCGTCATGGAATTTTGCTCTTGACGCCCTACCTTCATGACGCCGTCAAATCTCTTCTGGACCGTCATGGAATTTTGCTCTTGACGCCATCTGGGAGTTACTCTTGACACCGTCACCTACTGTTCCCAGCATGGAAAATTAAGACTTTGGCGTTTTCTTCACTTTTATGCTCCAAAAACGTCCGAATTGCTTTCTTTTCCAGATTTCTCTCCCAAAGTACCTAAAATCACAAAAGGAACGATTTAGGGCAATATTTGATCAAATAAATTCGGATTCGGGCTTAAATGACCCCCTAAAAACGGATCATTTTTCGCCTCATCATATACCCTTACACTTGAGATTTGCTTGTCCTCAAGCAAATGCGCTTTTATTCTACTCAAAATACAAGTTAGGGGTCATTTAACACTAATATAAAAGTAATTACAACAAATAGTCGTTCCACTAAAGACCAATAGACAAGCACGGAGGTCATACACAAGCACCTCACAAATAGTGTTTAGATACTCACATCTCTCGGGTGTAATAAAGTATAAATTACAATATGAAAACGGAAGATATCTCTCACTACCTGTCATAGCAAAATGGATTACCATAGGCTTGGGAAAGGATCAAACCTCCACCACATGGCGTAAGCACCTAGGATAAACTATCAAAGAGGTCTTTTAAAGGGTTGTAACATTAGGTGTAGGGATATGAAATACACGGTTTTGTTGGATAAAGGAAGTTTTACTGGTGGCGAGTTAACAATCTTGGTCAATCATATGTACAATATGGCGTTGCTAAGCCAAGACTAGACTCGACTTAAGCTAATAGATGAAAAATAACAAAAACATAAAATAAACATAGAATGAAATGGGATGGTAGTCCGTATTTTTTTCTCTCTTTTTTTTATTTATTTTTTTATTTTATTTTATTTTTTTTTTGCATACACTCTTACACTACCATCCAAAATAATACATAATAGGGGATGAATATTCCTCTTACACTTGAATCTTTACATACTTTACAATTAACTAATCTAATGACTCGAATTAAGAAAATCAAAACACTTGGAGCACTTTTAAGATTATCGTACATATGGGGGTAATATATGATGTTCTTCCCCATTACTCCATAAGATAAGTACTTACCCATGAGTCCCAATCGTCCCAAAACAATATGTACAAGGATATGACTCGACTTAGCAACCATGTAATCAATTAGAAAGTTAACTTAGGGTTTAACAAATAACAATAATGCATTAAAATGAGCGCATACACGGAAGGCTAAGGCGATTTGGTTGTACATTTAAGTGGGGTGTAACAAATTCTTCCTTTAAGTAAGATGCTTAAAGTTAGAAACGAAAAGATAGGCTCGGAGGGGTGTACTAGGGGTTTCGTGTACTAAAAATGAGTACAACGCTAAGGGTGTGGGAAAAATTAGTTGACTTAACTAGTCAAGTAATATGACTTAAATGGTCAAGTAATTATAATACGGGTTTAACACAAGGGTAATCCTAACGCCTCTTATCATGTAGTAAATCCTACCACACGAATGTAGTCTCACTAGCGGTTTCGGGATGCATCACTAACGCAAGTTCTAGAATCTAAATGCTACCGGTACACTCATAAGCACTAATAATGAATGCTTTTCCTATCAAATCTAAAGGCGAACCTCACATATTTGGGTGGAAAATTTTTCTGAATATACGGTTATGTGCTAGTCATACAATCTCCTATCCATGAGACGCTTGCTATGGCTAAAGTTTCACTCCTAAATGTTGTAAAAAAATTTAAATTTGGCGCTAAAATTGCACTAACAAGTATTTCTCATAGTTTTATTACACATCTACCATTAAACAAAACAAACTCAAGCGAAAGTGCATATGTAAGGTATCATCTTTTTACCCTCCCCTTACACTTAAGATGAACATTGTCCCCAATGTTCAAGTAAAGAATGTAAAAGTGAAAAAGTAAAGAGAATGAAATCAAATACTCCCCTGGTTCGCTCGGTATGGATAATAAGATGGCCAGGTTAAATCTTCCTCCAAGAAAATGAACAATCAAAGCTTCCCTTCCAAAATATAAATCATCTTCTTGTCATACGTAACCTGTAAAACCTGACAAAATAGACAAGACAACCTCGCGTAAAATCGGCGGCATCCTATATAAGTTACTAAATCCTAGAAAACAAGATAAGATATAATGCTTGTGGAATGATGTTTGCAGATCTCCTGGAGATTATAAAACTTAATAATTCACAAAAACCATAAGACTCCGTTAGAAAAACAAAACCGGTAAAATTTCCAGATTTTTACACTTGACGCCGTCAAGAGTAAACTCTTGACGCCGTCAGAAGTGACCTGCAAAAATTCTTATGTTAAGTTTCCGAAAAATTTCTGGAAAAACTTGGTCCTACTTCCTGGAAAATCCTGCAAAACTTCATTATGACTCAATACAAGCATTTGACTCTAACAAATACGAATATACATGTTCATTTAATATTGTGGAGAATCATGATCGGTGTGTTTCTTAAAAACATATTTGGGGTTTCCCCTTACACTTATCTTTTGCAAAAATACTTTTAGGTGGAGTTAAGACTAGGCCAAAACAACAAAGTAAAGTATTTCCACTATTTAGTTTAGAAACATGATCAACCAACAATAAAAATTAAGCATGCATACGGAAGCAAATAACAAACAAACAAATAAAATCACACAAAACATGGGTTGCCTCCCAAGAAGCGCTTTTCTTTATTTACGAGTCTTGTAGCTAGACTCAAGGTCATGGGTTAATACGTGACCTCATCATTGGTTCCACTCTCTAGGTCGTCTTCTAAACCAGTTTTGTATTCCGGACCTAGTTGCAAACATTCTTTGTAGAAACCAAGCATTCTATTCTTTACATACTCTACTCCTCTACGTCTATCCTCCTCATTCCTATAATAAGCCGCTTGCTTGTGTTCCTTTTCGAAATTAGAGAGAAGGCGGTATTGCTCAATCTTGTAGGGCATTTGATAGGCAACCTCATCATTCTCTTCCTTAAATCTAACTATCCCTAAAGTCGGATCATAACTCATCCTAGTGGCCTCAACAAATGTTTATTGTTGGGAACGTAGTTTTACTATTTATCAAGTCTCGGTCATTTACTTGTAATAGGTTGCCAAGGCTTGTATGTTTATTATAACTTAAGGCTTATGTAGCAAGCCCATGGGCCTTAAGCCCATTTCATTTTCAAGATAGGGAGGAAGGGAGTGTTGCCCTAGTCCTCACCTATAAATACTATGTAACCTCTCCTTTGAGAGGGGTTGGTTCTCTTGGTAATTTCATTTTCTTTCATTCCATTCTTAAGAGTTCCTTCCACTCTCTCTCTACTCTCTTTCTCTCTCTCTAGATCTATCTTAGTGATTATGTTATTAAAATCATGACCCGACAAGTGGTATCATTCGCTAAGGGATAATATAGGTTGATTTAGGTTTGATTTGGTAGTAAAAACTTGGGGTTTGTTGTGTATTTAAGAAAATT
This sequence comes from Artemisia argyi, assembly GCA_030686995.1. Taxonomy (NCBI): domain Eukaryota; kingdom Viridiplantae; phylum Streptophyta; class Magnoliopsida; order Asterales; family Asteraceae; genus Artemisia; species Artemisia argyi. Next base: position 29,119,331 of record CM060708.1, read on the forward strand.
GGTACTGTTCATCGTTTAGTTTTCGAGTTAGGGGTAATTTTTTTTTTCTCTTTTCGAGTTAGGTGTCAAGTGTTATCGAGTTAGGGGTTTATAGTAAGTTCTATCGAGTTAGGTGTTTCAATACTATCGAGTTAGGTTTACAACTATTGAGTTAGGTGTTAAGTTCTATCGAGTTAGGGGTGTTTAGTAAGTTCTATCGAGTTAAGTGAACAATTCTATCGAGTTAGGTGTTCATTTCTTTTATCGAGTTTGAGTTTTTTTGGCGAGTTAGCCTTCATTTCCTAATCGTTTATCGAGTTAGGCATATTGTGACTCTAACTAAGGGGAAACTCTGCCCAACTCAAGTCCCTCTATCGAGTTAGGATACATATCGAGTTAGGATACCCTAAGAACTTATCGAGTTTGAACCCTAAGAACTTATCGAGTTAGAACCCTACCTGAACTTATCGAGTTAGAAACCCTAAGTAAGCTTATCGAGTTAGAACCCAATTTGAACTTATCGAGTTAGAAACCCTACCTGAACTTATCGAGTTAGAAACCCTAAGTAAGCTTATCGAGTTTGAAGACAAATTAACATACCGAGTTTGAAGACAAATTGACATACCGAGTTTGAAAACAACATCTTTACATACCGAGTTTGATATCAAGTTTTTTCAAATCTAATTACAACCTTTATTTATCTTTAACGATCCAAATTAACATAATCACTTCATCTCATATTTTTCAAAGTTTCTCCTTCTTATCTTTGAGTAAAATTTAATTTTTACCAGAGACTAAACGTTCAATTTTTACGCATTTTAGGCCAAAATTCGAATTTTTTCGGTGAAATTTGGCGGCAAAATGTTTGAAACTCAAATTTTTCTTGCAACCTTTAAATTGCATTTCATAGTGATTTTCAAATTTTGGGAGAGAAAATTTTTTCAAATTTATTTTGGAGGGAAAATCTGAATTCACTATTTCGACCTTGCGTGTGACATTTAGCTTGATTTTTTCGATTACATCGCAACAATCAAGGGGGAGAGCAATGTCATCTACAACGTCTCAAAGACCTTCTTCCAACTACCTTCCTCACCAATATTCTCATCAGCAACAGTCATCAGCAACAGGACCTTCTTCCAACTACCTTCCTCACCAATATTCTCATCAGCAACAGTATCATCTACAACATAGTCACAGCTCCCTCATTCGCCATGTTCTGCTCTTTGGCAATGAATCAAGGCCTCCGATGTTGCTACCAGGAACGTATACTGTTTGGAAACGGAGATTTTTACAATGGCTCACAGATCGTCCTGCTGCAGATCTCATGCTTAAATCCATTCAAGATAGTCCATACAAATTGATATTTCTTGCTGACTTAACAGGGATTATAAGAATACAAACTGATGAAGATTTGAATGCAACTGAACTTGCTCAGTACGATGCTGACCAACAGGCTGTATGGTTCATAACAGTGGCACTTCCCAACTCAATTTACATGTATATGGACTTTCAAGCCAGTGCCTATGAAATGTGGAAATATCTTGAAGCTATGCATCGTACAGAAGAACTTCATCACTTCAGAATGAAGCAAATTCTTGAATCTTGCTTAAGCATGAATCCACTGAAGACCATTCTCCCTGATCCACCAACTCCAGCTGTTGATCATGGATCCTTAATTCACACTCCAAATGGTCTCTTCTTCAATCCTCCGAATGCACCTGAGCCTTTTTTCATTCCACAGTACCATCCTGCAACACTACATAATAATGTGCAATCTCTTCTGCAAAATCTAGTGAAGCTTAGTCAAGTATCTTCTAAGAAAGGCAATGGCGATATGACTTGAACTTCTGAATGCTTAACCACAATGAAAGATACTAATGATGATGAAGATCTTATCGAACCGAGCATGGCATTTTTGGCATATACAGAAAATATTGTAGATGTGGAAGATCAAGATTATGATTCAACTCCACTCTTTGACGATAATGTTGAATACAATGCCACACTTAGTCAAATGGAAGTTGAAGGAGGTAATCTCAATGCTGTTTTGCAAAGTGTCATGGGAGATATTCCATCTGATGATGAATATGCAGATTTGGAATCCAATACAGCAGATTTGGAAATCGATATAGCAGATGTGATGTTAATGGCAAACATGCAGGAATCTCACATGAATAATACAAGCCAAGAGCATGATTCTGATGATTCTGAAGATCCAATTGTGAGATTAAACAAAGAGAAAATGTATCAATCAAGGTCTCAAATGCATGAACTAAGTCACAGCAGAATCATCTCAGACTTCATACAATTTACGAGTCAGGCTTTATCTAATTCCCGAAATTCCCGAAATCGAGCTGTCAAGCAAGGTGAAAGAGTTGTGATACAAGAAGTATTACTCAAAGGCTGGTTGGGAATGGTGAGAATACTGCAAATGTAGTTAATGTAGGCAATGAGGTTAAAATATTGGAAGATAATTCGGGTGTCATGGATGATACTGAACCAGTATACGACACAAATGCTTCTGATGACTCTAAAGACCCATTTGAGAGAAAGATGACTGAAGCTGAGAAAAGAGCCATCAATTCTACAGAAAATTGCTTAGCTCATTTTGAATCAGTTAAGACTCAATGCAAGATTCTCTCAGATGCATGGTTTCCTACGGGGGTACCTTTAATGCATTCTTCGGAACTAGAATGGATCGTCTAACCTTCCAAAGGAAACTCCGAGAAAATATTGTTCAAATTGAAAAACAAATTGAACAGGGAAGCGATTGCATGGCAGGATTTAGAGCGCTCAAGGCTCAGTTCAAAGTGTTCATGGCATTGCATTTTAAAGCTCTCATACACTATAAATATGAAAGCAATGTATGGAGAGAGAACATCACAAGTATGGAGGTTGAAGATTTTAGAGATCAACTTGTTTCACGCCTAAACCGCTTAGAATTTATGCTTAATGAAAGATCACTTCATCTGAGTGCTATCAAAGAACAGAAGTTGCAGATTCAAGAAGAGCAAGTTCATAAAGCTGATACATTGGAAGATAATTTAGTTGCCATGAAATGCAAAGGGATAGAATCAGAAGTGCAGGATGACAACAGCAGATTGGGGAATGATAAAGATGCAGATTGTGCAGAGATCAGACCCTTCTGTGACTCAGAGCCCAACTTTGACAAAGGACATATGGATGAGGAAGATGTCATACCCATCTATGACAAAGAACCGAACTTTGACAAAGAGCAAATGGCTGAGGTACAATCTACTGTTGATCATATTATGCCTGCATATGAGAAACAACAATCTGAGCAACCTAACTTCAGTAATGAAGGAGAGGTTGACCAGGATGTTGTTCAATGTCCAGTAATACATTCTGAGTCTGAGTCCTTACCTGATAATCCAATTACTGAAACATCATACCAAACTCTTGAGTCTGAAAACCTTCTTCTCAAAAAGACCATTGCCCAGTGTCATAAAGATTTTTCAAAACTAGAGGCACATTGCATCTCACTTGAATTTCAAATGCAAAACGAATCTATAAATTCAGGCAACAATGGTCAATTTTTGAATGAACAAAGTAAACGTGTGGATACATTAGTTAAAGAAAATGAGCTTTTAAAAGGTCAAATTCAAGAAAAGGTGTTTGCACATGCTGCATTACAAAACAAATTAAGAAGACTGACTGGCCAGAGTGTGGATACTAAGTTTGCAAAACCATCAATCTTGGGGAAACAACCTTCTCAAACAAACAGAAAACAATCAGTGGTTCGACAACCAACTGCATTTAAATCTGAACGATCTAAATTTTCAAAACCTCGGTTTGCCTCCCAAGTTGTTGAGAAAAACAATTTGACAAAACCAGTCACTCCACATTCCTGGCCTAAGGAAAATGCATCTGTGTCTGCCAAATCTCAACACGTGATTATACCTGGTTCATCTAGGATTAGTTCGAAAACAGTTTCTAAAAAGAGCATTAAAAGTAAAGAGTTTTATGGCAAATATGACATGTACAAGACCTCATGTGATGCCTTCCACTGTAGTACAGAACACTGCTTGTAGTAGCACACCAAAACCTAAGAGTAATCAACAAACTAATAGGAATTGGATAGCTTCTAAGAGTAGTTTCATAAATAATCATGTTGTTTATGCTTTAAAATATCTTCAAAAGGGAAATTCACTTGAAAAGGCTCAATCGACTAAGACAAACAAACCCGTTGAACCAAAGTCATAAGTCAGAAACCTAAGAAGTGGATCAACATAGGACGTAGGTTTTCTCAAAGAAGTGATGCTCCCACATTTCATTCAACTGCATCTAAAAGGAAAACATCTCCTAGATCTAACACTAGGTGGGTACCCACGGGTAGAATTTTCAAATCAATTGGTCTTCGGTGGATTCCTACAGGAAAGATTTTAGACATTTGCACCAAAACTAATGTGAACTCCACTATATCTACCCCTGAGACAAGAAGGAAAACCGTCGGAATTGTGTGTTCGAGTGTCAAGAAGATAATTGACACTACATCTTTATGCTTCTAACATCTGGAACCCAGTTTCTCTTGGGGTTCCGTGCTCTTTGTTTTTCTTGTCTCTTCTTTCTTTCTTTGCAGATATAACAGGAATGGCTTCGGAATAATTCAGTTTCGGACCCGCACTTCAGCAATGGCTTCTGAGCACAACAGCTTAGGACCCGCATCCAACCGTCTGAACTTTCCGGATTCTTCGGCTGAACCATTGTCTCTCACCCGTAAAGAAGTGGAAACCTTGTTTGCTCCATTGTTTGATGATACGATTGAAAACCGTCTTTCTGAGGTCTCACCAATTTCCGCTGCACATCTTGATCACAATCAAGTACCTGATTCACCTCAACAAACAACAACAACTGTTGAAGAGAGACGGTCCTCCAATTGCATCTCCAACAACGGCAAAACAAACCGTTTCCAACTCACGACAATCAGCTGAAGACTCCATACCTAAATCAGTTCCACAAACCGCAGAGCATGACCCAGAGGCATTCTTTAAGCGTTCTTTAATCCGTTTGCACCGGCTTAACTCATTCCTGACATTACTGAGTCGTCTACACGTAATTTGGATCCTGCTCACATGCGAGATAATTACCTCCATCAAGGATTGTTGATTTAAGTTCATCATATTGGTATGCGGTGTTTGACTCCAGATGATTTGCAAAATTTCCTTTAAAACTAAGTGAGTCAAACATCTAACTTTTTTCTTTAAATATTAAAAAAAAAAAAAAAAAAAAAAAAAAAAAAAATCTTCTTTCTCTGTGTACAAAGCTTCGTAACTTCAAAACTATGTTCCTTCATTAAAACAAATTTTGCTTTACTCTGTCAAAATGGAACATGTTTTGAGGGGGAGAAAACTTTTCACATTATCATGAAGTTTGCACACCTCATCATAATTCTTCAAGGATAAAATGTTTCTTCATCATTCGTATTAAAATCTCATTTTCAAAAACTTCTATGATCTCTCGAATTAAAATGTACAAAAAAGTTTCACAAAATATATGCTAATTCGAGGGGGAGAAAGGAAATTCTTTTTTGCAATGATTCCAAGTTGACCTTGTTTGGACTTCAAATGGAAAAGTAATTAATCTTTAATGAGTAAAGATTTACAAATGTCTTAAACTTAGGAAAAAGGATCTTGCATGGAAAATAAAACGGGCTCTAATAAATGTTTCTTTAAATATTCTCAAAAGTTTCACACATTATTAAAATCTCAACGATTCAGGCTAACAATTTTTTATCCTCGATTGTTTCCATAATTGTGAGTTTCTAATTTCTTCATGGTTGTTGTCTAATCATTCCCTAAATGTTTCAAGTGTTTTCAACGGTCAAAAAGGCATAATCAGAAACTAGGGTTATCAATCAGGGCTTTCATTTTTTTGTTTAGTCTAATTAACTAGTTTATATAGCTTTAGAGAACGCTAAAGAATGCTCGATTGGTGTACTTGCTCGATTAGGAACAACATAGGTTTAGAATCATGTGATTTAGGGTTTAAGATGTCGATGTCTTTGCTGCTATTACTAGGACGTTTGTTTGTTTAATATTCAGGCATCATGATGCTAACAAGTGTGCTTAGACTCAAATCATAACCCCAAACCATAATCATAATTGGAAAATCTCGAGTGATAGGATGAGTTAATCTGTGATCTTGTGTGTTAATTAGAGAATTCTGAGCATTTTGGTAGATTTAGAATGAGATTTTTGATTCATCTTATACTTGTTTATGCCTGATGCATTTTCTCTGTGTGCAAGTACATGTCATCCCATTGAAAGTCAAAATTTCAACATTCGACAAAAATGTTTCTTATGGAACATATTTTGAGGTCAAAGGGCAAAATGTGTTTAAAGGCTAAAATGGTAAATGGATTCAAAATGGTGAGAAACAAATTTTTCCAAACTCTACACTCTTGTTTTACACTGGTAAAGCAAGTGTGAAGACCAAAGCAAAGTCATTCAAAACCTTTCATATTTTCAAAATCTGGAATGCTTTGGCTTCAATAAAAGAATGTCTCTGATATGAACATCCCAAATACCAGAAGTTTTCCATTCATCACAAAAGCGAATCTTCAAAAAGAACCCATGAGGTTCAACTTTCGATGGAAATCTTAATTAAGATTTTAAAAACTCAAAAGAGAGACTCCGAGTCTCAAACAACTTTCAACAGTAAAAGAGTTTTGAATTTCAAGCATTCTTTGTTGTATAATACTTGATTATGTTTTCTAAAACCTTGAGCAGAATCATCTCTCGAATTTTTCAAAAAGTATTTCTTTAATACGATTCTAAATTCTGCTCAAGAAGACTATCTCTCGAATAATGTTCATTATTTGAGGGGGAGTGTTTTGTTTAATAGAAAACTAATTTTGTATAAAAAACAACGACTTGTGCACTCATTTCAGTGTACAACTCGGGTTTCAGAGAAAGGAAAGTGCCTTGCTAAACCGTTCTTTAAAACCAAACGCGCACTTATCCTTAAAAACAAGAAGAAGTTTTTCATGCTAAGCTTATCTAAAACTTCTTAATCTTGAGCAAAATTTATTCAAAACTTTTCAAAAGTTTTTTCAAAACTTTTCAAAATTTTGCTCAAGATTTTTCAAACCTTTACTCCCCAATTCGCTCCAAAGTTTAAAAATGTCAAAACACATGCTCGTTTTGAGGGGGAGTATTTTGAAATTAAAATGCTTTGTCAAAATCATGTTTTTTTTTGTTTGTGCACACATAACAGTGTACAACCCGCACTTGTATTGAAAGGACCCTGAGGTACGCTTCAGTGCCTCAATCCTTAGATAAGGAGCGAAGGCTTCTTACTTTTGAGTAGAATTAATCAAACATTTTCTGATTTTCATAATTCTGCTCAAAAGACAAGTATTTCTCCTCAATGAGTATTCACTTGTTGAGGGGGAGCACTTGAAAAACTCATCGTTTGAAATACAAAAGTTCTTGTTGATATCTCCCCATAAGACTCAAAAATCATATTTTAATCAAAAGTTTATCAAAAACAACATCTCATATGCTATTTTTGAGGGGGAGAAAAGTGTAAGTGATTAAAATATGAAAGTTAAATGTTGCTGGAAAGTCAAATCTCATGCAAGCTAGACTCAGATTCACCCAGGAATTGACGAAACATAAATGTTAGTAAATTCGAAAAGACTTTTCCTCGACGGGTAATAACATCAAGTTAGTTACTAGAGCTAGTTGTCACCTAAAAGCTGACAATGGAACTCTTTAACTAGCCACGTAAGCGTGTCTCGAAAAGGATTAGTCTTAGTAGAAGTGTACCGTTTCGAGAAACTTTCTGTGGACTTGACCAGGCCGGGTAATAACTTCAAGCTAGTCTAACTAGTGATGTAAGCGTGTCTCGAATCGGTCTTGTTCACTGAAAGTGGATCAATTCAAAAAGTGCTCGCTCCTCCCGCATGTGCAAATTTATTAAATACATATGAGCACATGTGAAGGGGGAGCCCTTCATAAGAAAACATAAAACTCTCAAAGTGTTAAACAAAATGTTTGATAAACACAAACACTTTGAGAGATTTTCAAAGGTTTCAATGGCAATTATAGGATAGTCATGGAGTTATAAGGTGACTAAGGTTAGGAAATAACCGTCCTATGATCCGCCTAAGCCGGAGGGATCTACCCAAGGACATCACCAATAGTTAGAACTAGAAGTCCTTAGGTATGATACGAAAAAAGGAGTAAAGAATGAAAGGAGAAAGAAGGGGTTGAAGAATTAAAAAGAAAAGTAAAGAAAAGGGTGAAAAGAAATTGCCCTCCATGTGATTCAACCTTAGGGCAGACACCGGATTCAATTCGTATGCTACTGGTTGTTGCTAAGGCGACGCCGGTATTGAAGATAAAGCCGTCATGGACCCAGTGACGCACTGCACTTAACCTTCTAGCCACTCAAGTTCTCTTAAAAGAGCTTGTTTTATTCTCACGGGGAACCAGTGTAATCTATCGACTTATCTCTTAGAGATAGTTGATATTGAAGCAGGAGACCCCTCCCTAGTCTCCATATAGGAAACCTAAGTGAGCACTTATCGAGTCTAGAGCCATGAGATACATCAAAGATCTCTTAGGAACACTTAGTATTTTCTACAACTGGTGTTCTACATCAATGGGCACCAGATATAAATTATCGAGTCCTTCGCAGATCTTAGCAATCTGCCTAGAACGTTTATGAGAGAATTGCATAAGTATTTCTCAATGATTGAACGGAAACTCCTGTCAGGGTCATTTTCTAACAGCCTTGACAGGTTACTTCGGTAACTCCTCGTGAGTTACGCTTAGTGTTTGCGGTGGTTTCTAACGGTCTACAGTCGTGGAGTGATCCCCAGCGACTCACCCAGTCATTGAGCTACCTAGTAGGTCTCATAAGCTCCTTCGGGAGTATCTGATATGGGAACGGCCTTGATAAGGGTTAGAAGGAGTCTTCACACTATGCTGTTGACGATCTCTAATTCCTTATCTGTAAGTACCGGATGTTTTATTGCTAACTGTTTACATGCAGGGACACATCATCTCCATGGAGATGGATTCCACATGCTCATACATGCATCTTGAAGTCAACAAAAGCTCCCTCAAAGATCTAAGCAACACAATGTTCAAAATTAGATTCTACACCAAAAAGAAGAATCTACAAAGTTTAAGGACTAAAGATCTTTGTGAATGACAGGGAAATACGTGCATGTGAATGTCTAAGTTCAAAGGTGTATGAGCATGTTGGAATGGATGACGACCACCACAGACGCGGAAGTGACGCATGGCAGATAACTTCATAATATGATCACTACCACATCTATTACGAACAATGAACAATGAAGCAAAAGAACACCCACTCTCTTTTGAAGACGTCTTAAGTTATACGAGTCATAAGTCAAAGACAAAGAAGAAGACGTCAAGCAACCGTGATGACCGACCCTTAGGGGGAGATTGTTGGGAACGTACTTTTATATTTATTCAAGTCTCGGTCATTACATTTAGTAATAAGGTGATCACAACTACATCAACTAAGAACAAAGAACGATGAATGATTTAGAAGACGTCTAAAGCATTGAAAGTCAAAGATTAAGACGAAGACGTCAAGCAACCTTGATGACCGACCCTTAGGGGGAGATTGTTGGGAACGTAGTTTTACTATTTATCAAGTCTCGGTCATTTACTTGTAATATGTTGCTAAGGCTTGTATGTTTATTATAACTTAAGGCTTATGTAGCAAGCCCATGGGCCTTAAGCCAATTTCATTTTCAAGATAGGGAGGAAGGGAGTGTTGCCCTAGTCCTCACCTATAAATACTATATAACCTCTCCTTTGAGAAGGGTTGGTTCTCTTGGTAATTTCATTTTCTTTCATTCCATTCTTAAGAGTTCCTTCTACTGTCTTTCTCTCTCTCTAGATCTATCTTAGTGATTATGTTATTAAAATCATGACCCAACAAAATGGTTTTCCGAATATTATTTGGCTTAGGCAAGCATCTATCACTGGACGAGTGTCCTCAACTATCATAAAATCGATCTCATAGGTAAGATTCCCTATAATCACATGCAGTCCCTTCACTCTTCCTGCAAAATTACTTATCAGATTCTTACCGGGCATCATCCTAAAATCAAGTTGCTTCTTCATCACCCAATTGTAATAAGTCCTAGTCATGATATTCACGGGGGATCTAGGGTCGATGTAAGCTTTCCATATATGCATGTGCCCGATATTGCATGGGATGTTAATGTTAGAGGGGTCTCCCATTTTGATAAAGGGGGTGCCAAGGATATATGGTCTCTCGGGATTTGATGAGGCAAAAAATGATCCATTTTTAGGGGGTCATTTAAGCCCGAATCCGAATTTATTTGATCAAATATTGCCCTAAATCGTTCCATTTGTGATTTTAGGTACTTTGGGAGTGAAATCTGGAAAAGGAAGCAATTCGGACGTTTTTGGAGCATAAAAGTGAAGAAAACGCCAAAGACTTAATTTTCCATGCTGGGAACAGTGCATGACGGCGTCAAGAGTAGTTCCCTGACAGCGTCAAGAGTAAAATTCCATGACGACCCAGAAGAGTTTTGACGGCGTCATGAAGGTAGGGCGTCAAGAGTAAAAGTCATGACGGACTGAAAATGTTTTGTACTTGACGGCGTAAAATGTAGATCTAGGTAGTCCGAGGATTGTTTTGGCGGCGAGGTGACGGCGTCACCTATTTGGTCTTGACGCCGTCAGACCCTTTTCTATATATAGTTTTCTAGTTTTTCACATTTAAGAGAGAAGTTTTGGGAGAAACCCTAAGTACGATTTTGGTGTAACTTTACAAGTTTTTCAAGGGTTCCAAACCCTTGATACCTTGCATGATTAATCAAGATAAGTGTTCTTCTAATTCAATCAATATGTCTATGTGTTGGTTGTCTATATCTTGTTCTTGTCTTAATTCCATCATGCTAGGCTAGATCTATCTTGTGTTTGCTTAGATCTAATGAAACCTAGATATTGATTATGTGTTGATTACTTGTTTATTTTTGTCTTGGATGAATGATTTATATGTTAGGCTTAAGAAAACTGGCAAATCTCCAATTGGTAACATGCTTGAACGTCTTAAGGAACATGAACCAACGCACACTAGGTCTTTATTGGTTGTATTTAATGCATGAGCCACTGTTTACAATCCCTATAGTTGTGTTGGGCATGGTGTAGGAGGAGATAAGAGCTCATAGAATTGGGGAGTTATGTGTGCCACCCCATGAATGGTATTAAGGAATACGATCCGTCATCCATGCAATTATAACAAGTAATTAACGTGTAAAAGATATCTAGGGAGTAGTGAAATCTAAGTAAACACATTTTCTCCAATTACTGCTCACAACCTTAGTATAAATTAGTTTATTTTCATTTCTAGTATTTTATTTTGATTGCATCTTAGTATTGGGTTAGTTGAATAGCAACTAATTCCGCCCAAATCCTTCAAACCCGAGATGTTAATTTGCTTTCCATAAAATATAAAAACAGAAAAATAATCATCCCTCACCTTTAGAACTAGTATTTAGGTTTTCTAATCCTAGCGACACTATTCCTAAGCTGAACGATCAATCCCCCGGTACTTGTCACTATACTATACTACAACGATCAGGTACACTGCCTGGTGGGGGTTGTAAGCTTCTCGAGATCCCTCGAGAGGTCAAGCCTGTTGCGATTCCCACGCATCAAGTTTTTGGCGCCGCAGCCCGGGGAATAGTTATTGTTTAGGTTGAATTTGATTTTTATTAGGTCTACTCATTAGATTCCTATCAAGTGAGATTTTTTCTTTTTATTTTGTAGCTTTCTCGTAGTCTATCTTTTCTTTGTGATTTTGTTTGTAATTTGCTTCAAATGGACACTTCACTTAGACTTCTAAGATTGCAATATATGGTTGAGTGGCTAGAACACCAAGAAGTTCAAAATACCTCATTTAGAGACACCTATGAACAACCTCCATGTTTAAGATCTAGTTTTAGTGAGGCCAATAGGAAATGCGACCTAGTTTGCCAAGGAATTATGGAGAGAGCCATTGCAATAAATAATAAGTTGGATGAAGCACTAGGTTTGCTATTATCACTACCTAAGAAAACAATTGAGGAGGATTTAGCCGAGCATGATCACATTGATCAAAAAGACCTAGGTTTTATGATCAATAATGATGAATCTCAAGAAACAGATGATGAATCTCTTGGGCAATTTGTATATAGCAGTCAGAATATTGAGGATGACCTTTATGATTCGGACATAGAAGTTGAGATGCCTAGAGAAGCACGTGAGATACTTGGGAGAATGTTAGGGCTAGATCCTGACACATGGAATGATGAGGTGAACAACATAAGCCCACAAAATACTCAACCATCATTTGAGGCACACACACCGCCCGTGACATACCCAGAAGAAGTAGAAGAAACTTTAGGAATTCCGATGGAGGTAGAACCCTTGGACCAGGCACCACTTGAGGATATAGGTTTGAACACTTGTAGTGATAACCTTACTCCTAGTTCTAGGGAACTTCCTAGGGTTGATGAACCGGAACCTCAATCTTTACACACCTTTCCATCCTTAGATATATTTCTAGGAGACAAAAGAGGAACCGATCCACCCATCAACCAATATTATCCGGGTAGTTTTAGGATGAAGGAAGCCATTCACTCACCCCCCTTCACCTCACGTGGCATATTCACACCCTAAGGGTGTGTATCGCTACTTTCACCCACACTTAATCCTAAGTGTAGGGAGAACCTCCCCTATTTCCGTTAAATAAGGGTAGAGTCAGGCTCGTGACTCGAACAAAAACAAGCGCTTCTTGGGAGGCAACCCATGTTTTATATGTTTTTATTTGTTTGTTTGTTTGTTTGATTTTATTTGTTTCCGTATGCATGTTTTATTTTTATTGTTTGTGGCTCATGTTTCAAAGTAAATTGTGAAAATGCTTTATTTTGTTTTTAACTTCGTCTTAATTTCATATAAAGGTATTTTGCAAAAGATAAGTGTAAGGGAGATCCAAATTTGTTTATAAGAACGAAATTGAGCATGAACCACAACAATATTAAATGGACATGTGTATTAGTACTTGTTAGAGTCAAATGCTTGTATCGAGTCATAATGAAGTTTTGCAGGATTTTCCAGGAAGTAGGACCAAGTTTTTCCAGAAATTTTTCGGAAACTTAACATAAGGATTTCTGCAGGTCACTTATGACGGCGTCACGAGTTTACTCTTGACGGCGTCAAGTGTAAAAATCTGGAAATTTTACCAGTTTTGTTTTTCTAACGGAGTCTTATGGTTTTTGTGAATTATTAAGTTTTATAATCTCCAGGAAATCTACAAACTTCATTCCACAAGCATTATATCTTATTTTGTTTTCTAGGATTTAGTAACTTATATAGGATGCCGCCGATTTTACGCGAGGTTGTCTTGTCTATTTTATCAGGTCTTACAGGTTATGTATGACAAGAAGATGATTTATATTCTGGAAGGGAAGCTTTGATTGTTCATTTTCTTGGAGGAAGATTTAACCTGGCTACCTTATTATCCATACCGAGCGAATCAGGGGAGTATTTGATTTCATTCTCTTTACTTTTTCACTTTTACATTCTTTACTTGAACATTGGGGACAATGTAAGTGTAAGGGGAGGGTAAAAAGATGATACCTTACATATGCACTTTCGCTTGAGTTTGTTTTGTTTGATGGTAGATGTGTAATAAAACTATGAGAAATACTTGTTAGTGCAATTTTAGCGCCAAATTTAAAATTTTTACAACATTTAGGAGTGAAACTTTAGCCATAGCAAGCGTCTCATGGATAGGAGATTGTATGACTAGCACATAACCGTATATTCAGAAAAATTTTCCACCCAAATATGTGAGGTTCGCCTTTAGATTTGATAGGAAAAACATTCATTATTAGTGCTTATGAGTGTATTGGTAGCATTTAGATCTAATGAAACCTAGATATTGATTACTTGTTTATTCTTGTCTTGGATGAATGATTTATATGTTAGGTTTAAGAAAACTGGCAGATCTCCAATTGGTAACATGCTTGAACGTCTTAAGGAACATGAACCAATGCGCACTAGGTCTTTATTGGTTGTATTTAATGCATGAGCCACTGTTTACAATCCCTATAGTTGTGTTGGGCATGGTGTAGGAGGAGATAAGAGCTCATAGAATTGGGGAGTTATGTGTGCCACCTCATGAATGGTATTAAGGAATACGATCCGTCATCCATGCAATTATAACAAGTAATTAACGTGTAAAAGATATCTAGGGAGTAGTGAAATCTAAGTAAACACATTTTCTCCAATTACTGCTCACAACCTTAGTATAAATTAGTTTATTTTCATTTCTAGTATTTTATTTTGATTGCATCTTAGTATTGGGTTAGTTGAATAGCAACTAATTCCGCCCAAATCCTTCAAACCCGAGATTTTAATTTGCTTTCCATAAAATATAAAAACACAAAAATAATCATCCCTCACCTTTAGAACTAGTATTTAGGTTTTCTAATCCTAGCGACACTATTCCTAAGCTGAACGATCAATCCCCCGGTACTTGTCACTATACTATACTACAACGATCAGGTACACTGCCTGGTGGGGGTTGTAAGCTTCTCGAGATCCCTCGAGAGGTAAAGCCTGTTCTGATTCCCACGCATCAGGACTATCGAATAAATCCTTATGGTATTCCCGTTCTTCCTTGGTGGGCAACTTATCAAAGTACCTTTCTATCGGTTCTACCTCCTCTAATTCCTCTTCCTTCTTAGCCTCAACTTCCCTACTCTCATCCTTAGTCTCGGCTTCTATTCTAACTTCATCCTTGTCACTCTCCTCAATCTCCTTATTTATCGGCTTAATGGTGACAACATTGACAAAGTGGACATGTTTGGATGATGAGGGGTCCTTAATTTGGCTTCCGTTATTGGTGTCCTTAGTGTCCTTCCTAGGTGTGACTAGTGCTTGGTTGTTGAGGGCCTTCAACAAGTTGTCAATCTTGTTGGTCATCTCCGTTTGTTGTTGGTTGAATTCGTTTTCAAACCTAGCTATGCGAGCCTCTTGAGATGCCATGAACTTAGACATCAACCCTTCAAGGTTGTTGGTACTACCAAAGTTGTTAGAAGGATTGTTGTTGAAAGTACGGTTGGAGGGTGGACCGGTTGGTTGGTAACGATTAGGTGGGTTGGAAGAATTGGGTTGATTTTGTTTCCACCTAAGGTTTGGGTGATTTTTCCATGAGGGTTGTATGAATCACCGTAAGTGTTTGGCTCGGGCTTGAAAGTGTACCACTTATCTCCCGCTTCGTCGGTACGCGTGGATGCGTAGTCCACAAAAGCTGTTCCGGGGAGTTCCACACAATCACGAGTGTCGTGGGGACCACTACATAATCCGCATGAAGAAGTGATTTTGTTCACTTGGCTTGAAGGCTTAGGAGCTTCGTAAGATTTCATGAGAAACTTGACTTGCTCCTCAAGTTCCATGATCCTATGGTCGAGAGTGCTAGAATTGTTCGAAGGCAAAGATATTGCCTTGACCATTTTGTTCAAGTCACGGGGATCATTCCAACTTTCGTTGTCATAGAGAGCAAGATCTTCTATGAGTTCCCATGATTGTTCCGCACTAAGATCACGTAGCTTACCACCGGCCGATTGGTCAATGGCTCGCCTCATGGAGATGTCGATATGGTCATAAAAGATTTGGACTTGGAGCCAAAGATCTATGCCATGATGAGGGACTTTTTGGAGTAAGTCCTTGAAACGAGTCCATGCTTCATAAAGAGATTCATTTTGACATTGTTGGAACATCAAGATGTCATTTCTAAGCTTGGTAGTTCTCCCCGGTGGGAAAAATTGAGCAAGGAAACGAGTGGTGAGATCATCCCATGTGGTGATGGATCCCGCGGGTAAATGCTCAAGCCATTGACTAGCTTGATCCCGTAGAGAGAATTGGAATAGGCGTAATCGGGTTGTCTCTCTAGTTGCAACATCTAGGTCTATGGAATCTACGATTTTGAGGAAGTCCTTAAGATGTTGGTTTGGATCTTCGGAACGAAGTCCATGGAATGCACATCCGCTTTGCACCAACCGGATGGTGTCGGATCACAAGGGGGTCACATTGGCTCCGGTGAGCTCAATGGTGTTTCGGTAGCCTTGATGGCTAGGTCGGGAATACTCTCCTAAGGTTCGGGGCCTAAGAGGTTCTAATGGTGGGTTTTGTTGTGGTGGGATGACGGGTTCAAAGATGTTCCCGTTGTCCATGATGTCGGGTGGTTACGAACAAAGGCACAAAGAAATAAGATAGACTAAAGAGAACCTAAAAATAAAAATAAAATCTTACTAGAAAGGAATCTAGCAAGTAGACCTAATAAAAAGAAATTCTAACCAAGACTATAACTATTCCCCGGGCTACGGCGCCAAAAACTTGATTGTGGGAATCGCAATAGGCTTTACCTCTCGAGGGATCACGAGAAGCTTACAACCCCCACCAGGCAGTGTACCTGATCGTTGTAGTATAGTATAGTAACAAGTACCGGGGGATTGATCGTTCAGCTTAGGAATAGTGTCGCTAGGATTAGAAAGCCTAAATACTAGTTCTAAAGGTGAGGGATGATTATTTTTTGTGTTTTTATATTTTTTTAGAAAGCAATTAAAAATCTCGGGTTTGAAGGATTTGGGCGGAATTAGTTGCTAATCAACTAACCCAATACTAAGATGCAATCAAAATAAAATACTAAAAATGAAAATAAACTAAATTATACTAAAGTTGTGAGCAGTAAGTGGAGAAAATGTGTTTACTTAGATTTCACTACTCCCTAGACATCTTTTACACGTTAATTACTTGTTATAAATGCATGGATGACGGATCGTATTCCTTAATAACATTCATGGGGTGGCACACTTAACTTCCCAATTCTATGAGCTCTTATCTCCTCCTACACCATGCCCAACACAACTATAGGGATTGTAAACAGTGGCTCATGCATTAAATACAACCAATAAAGACCTAGTGCGCGTCGGTTCATGTTTCTTAAGACGTTCAAGCATGTTACCAATTGGAGATCTGCCAGTTTTCTTAAGCCTAACATATAAATCACTCATCCAAAACAAGTATAAACAAGTAATCAACACATAATTAACATCTAGATTTCATTAGATCTAAGCAAACACAAGATAGATCTAGCCTAGCATGATGGAATTAAGACAAGAACAAGATATAGACAACCAACACATAGACATATTGATTGAATTGAAAGAACACTTATCTCAATTATACATGAAAGGTATCAAGGGCTTGGAACCCTTGAAAAACCTGTAAAATTCGCACCAAAATCGTACTAGGGTTTCTCCTAAAACTTCTCTCTTTAAATGTGAAAAGTTAGAAAACTATATATAGGAAAAGGGGTCTGACGGCGTCAAGACAAAGCTTGTGACGCCGTCACCTCGCCGCCAAAACTTTTCTCGGACTGCCTTGATCTACATTTGACGCCGTCAAGACTTAATCATTTCCAGGCCGTCATGGAATTTTGCTCTTGACGCCCTACCTTCATGACGCCGTCAAATCTCTTCTGGACCGTCATGGAATTTTGCTCTTGACGCCGTCAGGGAGTTACTCTTGACGCCGTCACCTACTGTTCCCAGCATGGAAAATTAAGACTTTGGCGTTTTCTTCACTTTTATGCTCCAAAAACATCCGAATTGCTTCCTTTTCCAGATTTCTCTCCCAAAGTACCTAAAATCACAAAAGGAACGATTTAGGGCAATATTTGATCAAATAAATTCGGATTCGGGCTTAAATGACCCCCTAAAAATGGATCATTTTTCGCCTCATCAATTATCATATGAGTATCAGTATTTCAGTCAAGTAATTCATCAGTAAATTATATATATCGCATATCACAATAATTGAATGGAAAACAATATTATACGAGTATCAGTATTTCAATTAAGTATTTTGTCATGTATTATATATATCACATTTAAAATCATAAATTATATCATTTTAATATCAATTAGGAAATTGATTTGAATCATGTATTTTATTTCATATACTTATCAAGTTATCAAAGTATATGTAAGCATGTATCTCCCCCAATGATTTAAAAACAATTATTGGAAATGGGGCTATGACTCACCTGGATTGATTTGGAAATGATGAAAAGTAAAGTAGAACGAGATTTATGGAAATGATTATGGAAACGTCTTTGACACGGAACCTGATAAATAAATTTATCAGAGAATATAACCAAATACTATTTGGTAAATACGAACAAATAATGAATAATATTTATTCCTTATGACGAATAGATGATGTGCAGTGAAATTATTATGTCATGCATGATATGATAAAATACTTTATTTAAAATATCCATCGTAGTTTTACCTTTTTAATCGTAAGTAAAAATATTAACTTTATAGATATCGTTATATATATTATTAACGTAAAAATAAATAATATAAATATAAAACGTAACAAAATGCATATGACGTGATGGTTGCCGTAAGATAGAAAATAAAATAAGAATGTCAAATAGATTATGTGTAGTCCTTGTCCTTTTCCAATTTTTACACTTTTTATACTAACGGCGTTAGCGTCACACCGTTAGTCCTTTTCGTACATAATTTACATTTATTGTCCACTACTTGTCCAAAATTACAATCTAAGCTTGTAACATCATATATTATCAATTTTTATCCTAACTTTCTGTTTCTACTGTTTTAGTCCTTTATTTCCAATATTTACACTTTTAGTCCCTCTATGTGTCGTCGCGTTACATTTTTAGTCCAATTTTACAAAAATGATTATAAAAATTTTATAAAAATTTCCCTAGCTTCTTTTATTAATTTCAAGCTTATTCAACAGCTTATTTTATGAAAAGCTTAATTTTCTAGCTTATGGGCCTTAACTAAATAAAACAAAAGCCCAATTTGAAATTTAGAGGCGAGGGCATGAAAATTATTTTGGGCTTGAACTTGGGCTTCTTTTGTAATTACAAAAATATATTTTATGGGCCCAGTGGGCTGTTAAATCTTAAAATCTTATTGGGCCTTGGTTTAGCCCACTCGACAAAATAAGGTTTTTATATAAAGTTTTAGTTTGAAAAACTTGTGATTGTCGATTTAATTTGGCTCGTTTAGAGTGTCAAAACGTGATTATTTTTGTAAGTTGTATAAACGAAACTAATAGTTTTCTAGGTGGTCTATTGAGTCGTGAAATAATATTGTGCGTTTGTTAAATGAAATTTTGAGTTATACGTATGTTTGTGACATGTATGAACCGATTACTTATTTTGAAAAACTTGAAATATTTACTAAGTGTTTAATGAAATTTCATACGATGTAACATGGTTCGAAAATGAGTTGATTGATGCATGTAACGTGAGAATAAACGTGAAGTGTGTGTGCCACGTGACTCCTAGGCCTTCCAAGATAGAGGCTAGTCACTTTTTGTGTACTAAAAATATATACGTACGTGAAATATATATATGAAACTATATACGATCGAACTAAAATAATTATGATGCATGACAATAATTTAACGTGTGATTTGGATTCAAATGAGTTGTAAAAGACTTACAAACACCTTAGAGGTGATAGAGAGGTCGAGTGTGATAGAATGGAACACAAGAAAATCACGTTTCACTATATAACCCAAACGTTATATATAAATCAAACCGATTTCACTTCCCTTGCTTCCAACAATATATCATTCGACTTCTGATCTTGTACAAGTAGTTTAGAGGACAAAATGAATGTGTGAAAGTGTATGAGAATGATGAGAAGTGGAGACATGCATGGGACGTATATATGTATCAAATTGGAATGAATCGAGTGGTTCTAAATTCACCCAAAGAAACACAAGGACTATGCATGTCAGTGAAACTTGGCTTCCTAGGACAATTATATTGTTAAAATAGAAGATGTGAGAGCTTGAAAGATGGAATGTGTTTGGGTGACTCATGTATTAATGTCGACAACCAAAATATATAAGCATACGATTTACAAAATCGTATACTACTTGTACATACTTGATCATCTTCGACATTTGAACATAAAATCAACATAGAAATATTATTAGGATCATTTAGAAACAAACGGGAATCAAAACGGTTAAGAATTGGATTAAGTACAAATCGTTTGGATTGATTTATGGCTAAACACTTTGCCTCGTAAAAACGTATCAAAACTCAACGTAGGAACGTGAGATTTGACACACTAATAGTTGGCTAGGAGGTTAATGAGAATGTGCAAAAATATACGTAGGTCGTGTGTAGAAATTAGAAATGAACGAGGCGTTTTGATGCATGTTTGGTCGACTTATATGAATTTTAAGTAATTAAGTTAGGTTAATTATTTGGGCCGGTTGGGCTTAGGGAATTCAAAGGCCGGTTTGGTTTTTGGTAATTAGTATTATTAATTAGGTTTAGTGAAATTAATGTTTTGTTAATTGTGTCGATAACTTGTTTTGTCGTTTGACGAATTTGACAATATCGTAATCGTGACCATTTTAATATACAAAGAAAATTTTAAATTTCCCCGTAAAAATGGTAATTACAATAATGACAGAGATTATTTATATAATTAACCGAAGTTAATTATACGAATTTTTGCGAGGTTTTACAGAAGCTGCTAAAATCATTGCTGCCCAGAGAAGAATAACATTGTTGTCTCAGTAAAAAAAGAAGCTTGTTGCGTATCATGGTAACAAACATAAACTCTTTTTTCCGCTTTTTTCGTGGTTTCTTTTAATTACAGTATAACGTAAACAGTGTTTACGGGTGTATGTACATTGTTTATTAGGTTATTTCTGGTTTGTGGTTCGTAATCAGAGGGTACTCTCAGTCCCATCAGTATGTGTTTTAGATTCCTGTTGAGGTGTGGAATCTTTGTATCCAACTCAGATTCCCGTTGAGGATCGGGTGGTCTGCTGGTCACATACTCACATCATAGTCGCCCTTAGTGGTGCATGATGGTGAAGCCTCATTTGATGCATGTCTGATGAAGTACAGACTACTCTAGCACTTCTTTACATAACCTCAACACGTTTGAAAAATTGACATTTTAATGCTTTATTAGTTATTACCTGATACTAGCTGCTGACATGTCCCTGATCTTGGTACAAGTTATTCATCCTTCTGTAAATGTCTTACCCGTTGGTTACAGTGGACAGAGTAATGGGTGAAGGTCGTATTCATCTGATGATCTACCTAAAGCTGTGGTTATGACCCTTGATCTGATGTATGGACTTTCACCCCATACATCAAGTTCTGCTTCTCGGTTAGTTTCTATATACTAAGAGCTTTACATTTGCTCTACGAGTAGTTTATGTGATCATGAATGTAAGTTTGTTTGTCACCTGTGTTGATATGCGTTGGCGAAATTTCAGTTGGAACAAACAATGGAGAAATCATGATTTGGGACTCGCGTAGGAGGGAGAAGCTTGTTCAGAAAAATTCCAAGGTTTCCGATATTGGTTCTTATTCAATGAAGCAGCGTTTCAGGTGAGTCTGAAGGTAAACTTAAGTCAGAGTCCAGAAATGACGAGTCCAAGAAAAGTGTAATAAAGATAGGGAACACAAAAGTTAGGACGGTTTCTGGTCAAAGGCCTGGTCTTACAAACCAAGATAGTCAAATTGGCTCGCTCGACAGTGGAAGGAGGACACTTGCAAACCAAGATAGTCAAATTGGCTCGTCGAGTTGATGGACTAATATGGTTTTTAGTTGTTGTTTGTATAACAGCTGTGTATGCGGTAACTCACATGGACTCATCAGGAAGTATGGACTCATGTGCTGCAGGCAATGCTTCCACAGCAACACCAAGGAAATTGGTTTCATCAAGGTTAGTTTTTAACTTTTGATATTGCAGTTTCAATATATGCTTTAAAAATTTTTGAGCTTTGAAATGCCCTTTTTCTCTTTCTGTCATCAATGCGATGTCTACGATGAAAACATCTAAACTTAGTTAGGAAATGTCGAAACTTAATATACTGGTGGATTGCTTTCTGTTTGTGTTTAGTTTGAAGAAAAAGTTTTTGATATGTTGAATCTGGGTGATTCAAGATTGATCATTCAATAAATGAATGGATAGGTTAGGGAGTGTCGCATTCTAGACTACTTAGGATGTGTGGTGTGATGGTGAGAGCTTAATGTACGGTTTGGTTTGCATTCAGAAAATCATTACGGGTATGGTTTTTTGTACTGAGTAATATGGCTCTTCATGAACTTTAAGGTCGGTATTTTAGGCCCGACATTTGATGCAGTTATCTTGTTAGGAATGTGCACTTTATCTAGGTTGTTACTAATTAGATTTCTAATTCATCACTTGTTATTTTTCGTTAGCTTATTTAAGTACTGCTTTCTATGCTTTATTTGTTCTGCCACTAAATTTTAACTTTTGGTATCTTGTGCATTACAGTATCGTTGATTATTCGATTGCTGGACCTTTTGAAGATTGTAGATTTCATTTTGGAGTACTCCTATTATTTAGGAACTGTTCGTTATGGCTGGACCTTTTAAAAATATGTTAGTTTAAAAAAAATGGTGTTGTAAACGACTCTCGGATGATTGAGATTGTAGATAATCTGTGAACTACGATGATGCAGGTCCTACCAACCATGGTTTTCTCTAGAGCATCTTGGACAAGAGCCTCTGATCTAAGGTCCAATGCACTTGTTGCCTCGTCCAGGAGTAAAATGGCTGGATTTTTCAGGATTGCTCGAGCAATGACGATCCTTTGCATCTGTCCACCTTATAATTGCACGCCTCTTTCGCCACAGTAAGTATCATACCCACCTTTCATTGAACTGCTCATTCAGTAATTTTAAGTTTAGTAATGAATTTCTAAGGTTTAAATAAATTTATGTTTTTGAAGATTACACACAAATAATATTAGGTTAGATTTTAGTTTGAACCCATAGGCCATGGAGGCAGCCAAATAGAAGAAATCATGTTCCTTCACAAATTACCCATTCCCTCATATGGCACACTTTTGCAATGCTAGTTAGAGAAAAACTTGAGAGAGTGAGCTCTTCAAAGCAAACCTTATGAATTCATGGATGTTGGCGAGACTTGCTGCTTGAATGATCTCAGCTTCTGTTGCATTTTCTTTCCCATAGGCAATATTTTCCTTTATTGTTTCTGCAAATAAGGTAGGCTCCTGGCTGACCCATGCAATACACAACCTCAATGCTCTTAGATCGTAGCAATTAATATCTATCCCATCCACTTCAACAGACCCTTTACAAGGTTCATAAAAATGCCGGATCAACCCAATAATAGTTGACTTTCCTGACCCACTCGTTCCAACCAGTGCAACAATTTCTCCAGCATCAATCTTTAAGCTTAGACCATTAAGGGCCATTTTTGTTGGTCTGCTCAGATAAAAGAAATCCACCTCTTTTAGCTGTATTCGTCCATCTATCTTTATTGAACTTTTCACATCCTGTTTTAATATCCCCATCTTACTCTTTCCTTTTAAGATCATAAATAATGATTTTAAAGCATTTTTTCCCAATGACAAGTCCCCTGTCATACTCCCGGTTTCTGCAATTATCATCCCCACTGATACCACAATGTAGAACGTTTGGAAGAGGTTTTTGTATATAATACCCCGTGGCAGAGAAGCTTTCCACCATACCAGTACAAGATGGCGATGTTGATATTAGTTAAGAATGATCGAGCAACTAAAGCTACCCCTGAGTACCAATGCTGCTTGTGCTCTCCGTTTTTTAGGGTTTCCTGTGTGTCTTCAAATAGTCTCATAACCTGTTTTTGGGAGTGATAAGCAGTAATAATTCTATGGTTACTAACAGCTTCACTCGCTATTTCACTACTTTTGTTGTGTGGGTTTGTTGTGATTAGGGATTTTAGGTAGAAACTGACAGCGATAACTAGTTGGACAGTGATACCAACTAGTGCTAGTCTCCCAAGACAATATCATACTCAAGATAACTTCTGAAATTGATGCTGAGATTGTTTGAGCAAAGAATGCCAAACTATCCGCTACAAGATTCCTAACCATAATAGTGTCTGTAGCTAGTCTTGAACATAGAGCCCCAGTACTGTTGTTTTCTTGGTCAAACCACTCTATCTCGAAAGTCATAATCTTTGCAAAAATTATCTCTCTTACTCTTTTTGTTAGATTTTCTCCCATAATCCCAAAATAGTAATGTTGAGTACACTCATAATGAAAGCTGAGGTAGTAATGGCTACAAAAGTGTAGCATAATGCTCTTGTTTGAGAACGGATTTCATTATGGTCTTTGAGAAAGAACATAGATAACATTGCACCCTGAGCAAAAGCAAGCATTGGCTGAATTAATCCGTTAAGTAAAGCACCTATGCAACCCATTAGAGCTGATTTCCATTCGGGTCGATTCATCTCGATCAATTGTCGCCATGATGGACGGCTATCTTCTTTTTCTGCACTTTGATTGCTTTGTTCTTCATGATGTGAACCAATTACTATCAGTTTTGTTTTCTTTGTTGTTATTGCCACATCATCAATCAATGTCTTACTTTCGGTTAATTCAGTAGGCAATAAAGATTGTCCATCAACAACCAATGCTTTCTGTAGCTGAACCATGACCGAATACGGTGCTGCCGTGTTCTTGATAAGTTGGTTGTGGGATCCAGACTCGATTACTTCTCCTGATTGAATCACTACGATTAAATTTGTGTCACGAAGTGTGGACAAACGATGAGCAACATTTATTGTCTGCATTTGTGGTGCATTTGATGACATACTCCCTATTTTCAGGTACCTACTTATTTAAGAGCTAGTTGTACATTAATCGCTTCTCTGTATTTGTGGTGCATTTGATGGTGCCAAATACCTTCAATTAGACTTGGGCTTCTAGAGATTTTTATGTATGAAAATAACAGATAGTTTTTCCTCGTTACGCAAAACCGAACACACACTAAAATGATAGTAACATAATGGATGTAATAGATTTGGAGCTGGATTTAATGAGATTCAAAACAGGTTTGGCCAAATTTGAATAATGAATTGAAATGACCACAGTGAATAAGTGATTATAGCTAAGGCT
This sequence comes from Artemisia argyi, assembly GCA_030686995.1. Classification (NCBI taxonomy): domain Eukaryota; kingdom Viridiplantae; phylum Streptophyta; class Magnoliopsida; order Asterales; family Asteraceae; genus Artemisia; species Artemisia argyi. The sequence continues at coordinate 29,144,356 of CM060708.1, forward strand.
AAAGAACTGTTATTATCAAACAATGATGCAGATGCTGAAGGCATTCACAAGATTTCTCATAACTACTTGAATTTTAGTTCTTATTTTCAAATGGTTAGAACTGGCTTAGTAACTGGTATTATTTCTTTGCAACAGGATGCTGCTAATCAAACGAAAAAGAAGCGGGTTGTGACACAGGAAAGCAGAGCAAAGAAAAAGGTTACTCTTTTTCCTTTGATGAAATTTGTTGTTTTTTTGTTATTTACAAATGAACGTAATGGATGCACATATGCTGTATAATCCACAATGGTGGAAGGCTGGTAATTTACCAGACTTCATAGTTTGGTTCTTGCGGGGTGGCTCAGGTGGGGTTTCCCTATGCGAATTTTTTTTATATAGGTTGAAGAAAATGATACTGCAAAAAGTAGAAAAAGTAACAGATCATATTATTAGTATACGACAATTCGGTCAGCCATAAAATAATTTACGTAGATGGCTTAACGAAAATACCTGTTATATATCATGAATCAAGTAAGAAAAAAGTGAACAGCCAAAATCGTCTAAATTGACATTTGACGGTTACAAATTAGGAAACAAATGTATTTTACTGGGCTAGTTACCCTTTTACCCAAATTAGGAAACAACAAGGCATGGCATGTACGAATTTTTTGCACCCATCTGCTATTTGTCGTAATTGTTAAGCTACTTTTATAAATCAAGTGTATATCTTATTCTATGCGTTTATTTCTAAGAACTTGTAATTAAAACATTTACTGCAATCAACCGTTTCAGAGGAAGGACAGAATTAAGCGAGCAGAAAAGATGAGAGAGCTTGGAGTCAATAGGCCAAAACTTCAAGCGATAGTAAAAGAGAAGAAATTTTCAGTTTGCCGTCATTATATGAATGGAAAATGCCATGAGGTTGTCTCTACTTTTTCTATGTGTTTTTCCATCTTACTTCCGACTTTCAGATTTATTAATATTATTGTGTTGCTTATCTTTTCATTTATGACAGGGCGAGAAGTGTAAATTTTCTCATGATACGATCCCTTTGACAAAATCCAAGGTATGTAACAAGCATTAAGTTATTTATCGTATATAGAGGTCACAGGTGGCATTTTTGACACTATAAATGGATCGATTTGGGTTTTGATTTTTTTTTTAAGCAGATGGTTCAAATGGAAAATTATGGCTAAAAGGGGTAGGGATCCAACGGCTTAAAACCATCCCAATGTCTAACTATACGTTTAACGTTTACAACCTCGCAAATATATTCCAAAGATTGGGTTACTGTTATAATCATGACTTAAGGTTAAAGCATTAATTGTTTACAGAAGTTTTAGAAATGGACAAAAAAAAAAAACGCTCGCTGGTCAAGTTATCATGAACTGGGCCTGTCCAACCTTTACAAAAACTGAGTGGCCCGTTCCCACCTAGACCTGTTTTGGCACTTTACCCAACCCGCCCATCTTGCTATCTCTTTTTTTTTTTTTTTTTTTTAGAAAGGCAACATTTAATAAAAACCACAAACAGCGTACAATACAAGGCATCCCCACCCCAATTAACAAGCTACTTAAAAGAGGAAGGGACCCAAAGCAAAACAAGAACAAAACAAAGGTACCACCACTATAACCTCACATGAGGACAGTTACAACTAAATGACACAAGAGGACAAGCAAACAGACACCAACAACAAGTACTCACATGAGTGTAAATAATCCCATATGAATCACTGGCCATCAATGCCCATCTTGCTATCTCTAGCCTTTGGTGAAGTTGTAGCTTGTTGTGATTGATGTTTCTTGGTGGTGCAGCTGTGCTGTCATTTTGCCCGTCACGCTTGTATGAAAAGTGATGAGTCTCCATATGATCATCAACTCTCCAAGTATCCCTGCAATAAGCTTCTCTCAACAGGGGAATGCGACCGCGGTTCAAAATGTTTGTTTTCTCATGAGGTATTTTTTCTTTTTATCATTTGCCAATTTTATTTATTGAAGTAGAATATTTCAACTTTTTTTCATACTAACTACTATAACTTTTTTGGCACAGCTGAGTGAATCCACTTCAAATGCTGTAAATGATTCAATGCCTGACCAAGAGTCTCCTAATTCTGATTCTAAAAGGGTAGACGCAAAATCTTGTTCCACACCCAAAGCTGTTGCTAGTAACACCAAACGGAATCCGATAGATGTTACACCAAAAGTACTCACTCGGCCACCAAAAGGCATAAGCTTTCTTTCTCAAAAAAGGTCACCATTAGAATCCCGCTCGTCTACCAATGTAAATTCCGAGGTTAAGGAAACTACCAAAACATCCGGTGTAACTCAAGATCCCAAAGAAATCACTAAAATGCCCCAAGTAGTTCCACGTGGTATAAAATTTCTGTCATTTGGAAAAAAAACTGATTTGGACAATTCAAATGGCGGATTTTCTTTCAAGATTAGCAAGGGAATGGGGAAGTCTCCGTTAAGTAACTTGGAGGGCGAAGGTTCAAAGTCTGATCCAGTGATTAATGTGGTCGAGTGTGTCAAAATGGAGTGGGATTTTCTTTCAAGATTAGCAAGGGAATGGGGAAGTCTGATCCAGTGATTACTTTGAGTCCCAAGTGTTTTTAGATGTTCTAATTTTTATGGTTGTAATGTTACGCTGCATGTATTTATAACCTTGAAACGAATTGAACTTTGGCAATGAATGAGTTTTTATTTTCCTGTCCAAAGGCAAAGTGCTATGTCACAATTTAGCATCTCTTAACATTATATGACAATAGTATTGATGACAATGGCTTCGACTTCAGACTCCTTTTTTTTTTGCTGCCTAAACTAATGTATACAAACATGAGGATATACGTTTTTCTTCATGAGGATATACTTTTTTCATACATGAGGATATACTTTTTTCTTCGCGTGTGAAAAAATTTTCTTCACTGGTAAATACACCGACATTTATACATGAAAATATACTTTTTTCTTCACGTGTGAATAAACTTTCTATGCAATTATATACATGTACCTTGATACACGAGCATACATTTTTTTCTTCGCGTGTGAATAAACTTTATTCACTAGTAAATACATAAACATTTATACATGAGCATATTTTTTTTCTTAGCGTATGAATAAATTTTTTCACTAGTAAATACATGGATATTTTTTATATTGGAATCGCAAAAATAAGAGATATTATCCTTCTTTAATTTTGATCTAATGACTAATATTAGTTAACCTATTTTTCTGAAAATTTCAAAAAAAATTCAAAAAAATTTTCAAAAAAATTTCGATTTCTTTTCGTCACATGTGAAAAAAAATTCTGAAACTTCTTTTTCGAAAATTTCTTTTTTGATTTTTTTTCGTCACATATGAAAAAATCTTCACATGTGAAAAAAATTTCACAAATTTTCACATGTGAAAAAAAATTTCATTTGTGAAAATTTAAAATTTTCGAAAAAGATTTTTTCTGAATTTTTTTTTTTTTCAAATTTAAAATTTTTGATTTTTTTTTCTTCACATGTGAAAATTTTTCGAATTTTTTTAAAAAAAATTTCACATGTGAAAATTTTCTTAAGACTATATTATAATGCATGGATAATCCTTCTTTAGTTTTGATCTAATAGCTAATATTAGTTAACCTATTCTTCTGAAAATTTCAAAAAAAAATTCAAAAAAAATTTCAAAAAATTTTCGATTTTCTTTCGTCGCATGTGAAAAAAAATTCGGAAACTTCTTTTTCGAAAATTTCTTTTTTGAATTTTTTTTTGCACATATGAAAAAATCTTCACATGTGAAAATTTTCAATTTTCACATGTGAAAAAAATTTTCACTTGTGAAAATTTAAAATTTTCGAAAAAGATTTTTTCTGAATTTTTTTTTTTCAAATTTAAAATTTTTGATTTTTTTTTCTTCACATGTGAAAATTTTTCGAATTTTTTTTAAAAAAATTTCACATGTGAAAATTTTCTTAAGACTATATTATAATGCATGGATAATCCTTCTTTAGTTTTGATCTAATAGCTAATATTAGTTAACCTATTCTTCTGAAAATTTCAAAAAAAAAAATCAAAAAAAATTTCAAAAAATTTTCGATTTTTTTTCGTCGCATGTGAAAAAAAATTCGGAAACTTCTTTTTCGAAAATTTCTTTTTTGAATTTTTTTTTGCACATATGAAAAAATCTTCACATGTGAAAATTTTCAATTTTCACATGTGAAAAAAATTTTCACTTGTGAAAATTTAAAATTTTCGAAAAAGATTTTTTCTGATTTTTTTTTTCAAATTTAAAATTTTTGAATTTTTTTTCTTCACATGTGAAAATTTTTCGAATTTTTTTTTAAAAAATTTTTCACATGTGAAAAATTTCGTAAGACTATATTATAATGCATGGATAATCCTTCTTTAGTTTTGATCTAATGGCTAATATTAGTTAACCTATTTTTCTGAAAATTTCAAAAAAATTTTCAAAAAATTTTCGATTTTTTTTCGTCACATGTGAAAAAAAAATCGGAAACTTCTTTTTCGAAAATTTCTTTTTTGATTTTTTTTTCGTCACATATGAAGAAATCTTCACATGTGAAAATTTTCAATTTTCGCATGTGAAAAAAAAAATTTACTTGTGAAAATTTAAAATTTTCGAAAAAGATTTTTTCTGAATTTTTTTTTCAAATTTAAAATTTTTGAATTTTTTTCCTTCACATGTGAAAATTTTTCGATTTTTTTTAAAATTTTTTTTACATGTGAAAAATTTCTTAAGACTATATTATAATGCATGGATAATCCTTCTTTAGTTTTGATCTAATGGCTAATATTAGTTAACCTATTTTTTTGAAAATTTCAAAAGAATTTTCAAAAAAAATTCGATTTTTTCTCGTCGCATGTGAAAAAAAATTCTGAAACTTCTTTTTCGAAAATTTCTTTTTTGATTTTTTTTTCGTCACATATGAAAAAATCTTCACATGTGAAAATTTTCAATTTTAACATGTGAAAATAATCAATTTTCACATGTGAAAAAAAATTTCACTTGTGAAAATTTAAAATTTTCGAAAAAGATTTTCTGAATTTTTTTTTTCAAATTTAAAATTTTTGATTTTTTTTTTCTTCACATGTGAAAATTTTTCGATTTTTTTTTATAAATTTTTTCACATGTGAAAATTTTCTTAAGACTATATTATAATGCATGATAATTCAAGCCTAACTCCTAACCATAAATTAAGATAAAAAGCTCAAATTACGGAATCACATGTGTCATTTCACTCGAATATTTATACTTTTCTGGAACTATACTTTGAACTTTGAACATTTCAAGATTCAAATTCCCAGTTACAAAAACTTTTGTCAATGATGACTTTTAATTTCTCAAGCATTGAATTCCAGGTATTTACATAATAAAATGCACCTATTCCTACTAAGCCGGATGCAGCTGTTTTTGCTTTGCCTTGGAATCTGCTGGCTTCGTATCTCATATTTCTGCCTAAGTTCCTCCAAACGCTTCAATACCTTAAAACATGACATGTTTATGAATGAGTCGTAAATACAAATAATATATAATTGTAGATAACAGCTGATTTAAGAGACTAGATGGAGAATGCCTAAAATTTGAGTGAGTCCCCCAAATCTTATATATAGTTGTATTGTGAACATGTTTCGTAAAGGGTTGTCATCCTAGATTAACTATCTAGCTTTAATTTTTGCATACATCTTATACACCCTCTATCCCTAGTTCTCATGTTTTACTTCACAGAGTTTTGTGGATGTGCTTTGAATGTTACTCAATTGTCAAAGGTAAACTCCACAACCAAGGAATAAGATATTTTTGTGGTTCAGAAGCAATTAGCATCAACAGTTTGCAATTAGGGTTGTTAATCGAATCGGGTCGGGTTGGTCGGGTTCGGGTCAACCGGGTCAGGTCCAAGTCGGGTCGAGGTTAAAAATAACATACCCGAACCCGACCCTATTTGAACTCGGGTTAGTTGGGTTCGGGTCTAAACGGGTCGGGTCAAATCAGGTCGGGTCTGTGCCATTTACAAAATTACATAATTTGATTTCTTAAACTTATTAGTTAAAATCACATGCGTTTGTTGCATAGGTTGTATATTAACCATAAGTCAAACCAATTTAGTGATACTATCCATGCTTGAATTCGCTAATAGTTCAAACACAATAAATATGATGCATATGTATAGACCATGAGATACAGCTTACAAACTTGTAGACCATGCAACGAACACAAATAACATGATATATGTAGTAATGCTTATAAGTCTTATTATAGACTTGCATATTTGTGAAATTGCAAGTTGCAACATCAGTAGTCAAATACCTTTACTTTTTTTTGTGCAGATCAGTAGTCAAATACTAAAACAACATACAATACATGGTAAAAATAATAGTAAAATAACATCAGTAATAAACACTAAAACATATAATAGTCATCCATATTTTCCATATTATTAGACCATGCAACCATTGCAACGAAAGTAGGCAACAACAGTAGGCCTTTTCATGCAATATATATATTACATATACTAGTATACTAATAAGAACAAACACTAAACATATACATTATACTACTAATAAAGTCATGTACTTAACAAACACTATGAACATATACTACACGGACCATTTAATTTAACTTTGTCCTTTGAATAAAGATTGAAAAAAAAAACCTTAGTCGGGTTGACCCGAACCCGAATTGGCAAAGTATATTGAACCCGATACCCGACCCTTGTTCATATTCGGGTTAATCGGGTTGACCCGATTGACCCGAGTTAGATTTTAAACCCAAGTAACCCGACCCGATTATCCTTATTCAGGTCCGGGTCGGGTCGGGTTGGGTCAGGATTTTTGACACCCCTATTTGCAATGATAACTATGGGTAAAAAGGTTATTCTAGTTCAAATTTTGCTACAAGACATAAACCTTGCTGCAATTTACATTGGATCAACTAAGAGAGAATGTAAATGCCAATGCCTAGTATTTATATCTCTATCATCTGCTTTGTCCCCAGTATTTTACGTTTGCAAAAAGCTGAATGCTAAAGACAATGACCTAACTGTAAAAAAAATATCTTTTTGGTGTTTGTTCACAGTTACTTGTGGTTCAGCGTGAGCAGATACTTAAAACAAAGAGATAGTGGTACCTTAAATGAGTAGGCCAATGGAAGCAATTTATCTGGATTCATTGCATCATTAGGAAAGTTACGAAGAGCGTGTATAAGTTTCTCAAATGGTAAGTTTACCTATAAAACAACATTATCTTTAGTAAAGATAAATATATTTTACAAAATAGTTAGACCTGACTGCAAAGGATAGAAAGTGACTCACCAAGTCATCATGACAATATTTCAGCAGAGCCAAGTCAACTTTGAAGACAATTTTGACACCCTGCACATACAAAAGCCAGTTACTTCCCATGCAACTTTATTTTCTGTCTTCTATTTACATTTTCTTTAAACTTCCTATATGCCACTAACCTCATAGAGAAAAACATCCCAAATTCGAAGTTCCAAATGGAAAGGGAAAGAATATGAGAAAACAGTAATGAACCATTGGCTTCCATACATGCCTGGGTTTATCATTTCTTGTGTAAAGTGTTCCCCTAATTTTGGAATGTATCCCCTAATTTTGGAATGGGTTTATCATTTCTTGGGTTTATCAAATGATCAAACTGGAACAAGTATTGTAATTTATTTTTTTTATATAAATGTAAAAGTTACTAGCAATTACTAGTCAGACAAACAACTTGAAATTACTAAGCATTGATTTCAAATCAGATCATTTTTTAAACATCAAATGCTAAACTTGAAAATTAAACCAAACTCATCTCAAGAGAAAGGAGATGACAAATTTATTACTTCATATATGAGGCATTTTTATATTAACTAAAGGCATACAATGCCAATTCTAATTCTAACATACAAATAAAGGATACCTCGTAAACCTGCAGGTCAAACAAGCTCATTTCTTGGCACTTTGACCTTAAAGCTTGATCCAAAATTTTATTAGCGAGCACACTTTGTTAAAAATGGTATAAACTTCCATGTCTTTTTACTTTAATGTTGCTTCTCCAACCTGACACATAGCTTCACACCTGCGATTCGCACATGGCTTGGGTGGTGGACTCGACAGTCATCGGTTCACGATAGGAAAAACTATGAGTCTAAAGCAAGAAAAAGATAAATCAATACTAATGTAGAACTCATGGTGAGTAACAATATAGTGATGAATGCTAATGTCACCTGAATCTCAACTCGTGCATGCTCAACGAGTGTACGTGCATATGCAATTAAACCACTCATGGCACAGCCAATGTGCTCGTCGATTTCCATAATCTTCTCCACACTACTAGTCTCCTGCAACATCGGAGCATAAGTGTAACTTTAATATCATTGAAGCAAATAATGTTGCAACAAGTGGCAGTATAACCAGAGCCCGCACATCAATTTTTTTTCACATTTCAAGGATATGATAAAGACTATACATCTATTCTACATCATAACTTAGAGTTCTAAATTTAAGCAGCCACCATTTGGTGTTGCTAAATTTCATATGACTCATTGCAAACAGATTGACCATAAATTCAGTCAAAGTAATTCACTACACATGTGACATGTGTGAGAGAAAATATGCAACATTGTCCATTAAACATACATTTATCTATCATGTTTAGCTTAAATGCAATGGTAATAGTGTAATACCTATCCTAAAAAATAGCGTATAATCCGAAACCCACGATCCATGTTTGTAATGGCTTAAAAGAATGGAGGCAATATAATCCATCGGCGGGGATACAATTTTGACACCTTTACTTATGAATGGGTCGATTTAAGTTGTGTTTTTATCTCAAATGAATCTGATTAAAGTAGTTTTGCTCAAAGGGGGAAGGTCAAACGAGTTGTAATTAGCAATGTATTTTCATACTATTCGAGAATCATACCTGAGTCACCAGGGCATACAGTGGTAAAGTGTTGTAGCTGCAAAGAAATTGTGCAGTAAACCTGAATTGTTAAAACAAATGTCAAGAAAAAAACTTTAGTGGGAATGAAAATAGGTATACAAATTCTAGTTGTTATAAAGATGTGACACGGTGTGTAAATTTATGCATACCCCAAAATTAATCGTATATAAACCAACGTGTGATGCTTTAGGAAGCAAGAATCATATCTAATTGCCACTACAACAAACATAACACGCACTTAACAAACCCATTTAACAGTTTTTTTCTTTTTACTAATATGTAATTAAGTATAAAAAGATTATCCAAAACCAAAAGAACGAAGCCAACTCGAATGCATTCTGAAACGAGTATTGAAATTTTTTAAGTACAAGGTTAATAATAAGCCTAGTGATACATGTCGAGTAAAAATACGATGAAAATTAACCAAAAAGCTTTTAAAGATACTGATATAACAAAGCTCACCTGAAACAGAATAAAATGGATTAATCTAAGCAATAATTGTGGCTTCTTGAACCAGAAAAGCTTGTCTCGAGGCTTTAACCTAGCTTCCGTAAAATAACCAGTAATTCCAGCACTTCCCAACGCTAAAGTAGCGATCACATGTTACTGTTTTGCACCCAGCAGAACTAGCTGAAAATAAATATGTATATATATATAAATAGGAAACCCAAGCATAAAGAGTTAAAGGAGGATTTGAACCTATAACATACTGTTGAAACAAAGTTCAGCCAAGTGAGGTGCAAGATGAACTTTGGTTTCAAGATTTGTGATAGTGTAAGAACAAGTACTTACAGCGACAGGAAGTAAAGCAATCTAGATAGAGATTAGATCCTGCAAGAAACGTATAGAGCCAAATTAGAAGGCATTTCAAGATTCCTCATTTTCCAATCTATCCCTATTTACTATCGACGGATAATTTGAACCTTTTTCTTGTCAAATGGTCGATTTGGGTTATGTTGCAGGTCTGACGGGTCAAGCACGTACATTTCTAAGATGATTAGCTTACAAGAAACATGTCAAATAGATCAAAACTCTAGCTGAATAACTTGATCAATATTGAAATATTAAACAGTAGCTTTTAAAATCATTATTCACCCACTAGTTCCGTTCTTTAAGAAAAATATCTCCCAGGCAATCTGACATTCTTACTTGACCCGTACAAAATGATACCTATTTTGACCTGTTATCTAGTCTGTGTGACCCATCCCTTTTGCCATCTCTAAACATTTTCACGCGCGAAGATACTATTACTAAACTTTTCACGCGTGAAGAAACCTATATTTTCATGAGCGAAGATGCCCTTACTAAAATTTTTCACGCGCGAAGTTACTATTACTAAGATGCCCTTACTAAAATTCTTATTTTATAGGTTCTTCTAAGCATGCAGATACAGGAGTTATACTGATGCTGGTCTATTCCAAAAATATGAGACTTAATAACACTTGAAAAATACAAACTTAACCCCGGACCAAACAAGAAGATGGATTATATTATATGGAGCCAAGAAACTAATATCATACATACAAAATGCTTTAAACTTACTTGGTTCTATTTGGATCTGTCAAGTCCTTAACAGCAGCATCCACTGCATAAAGCACCATTTTCTTCACCTGCCATATAGGAGCAAAAAGCAAATGCACCATTTAGTTTACAACAAAACAATCCACATTTGAAACATGCGATGAACCTAGTAGGCTTTTACATTGCTTATAAACTATGCTACAGCTTGCGTATGACTTGTGCAATAAGGGTTCACCATGTGGACTTTAGCTAAAAAGTTGACACACCCAAGAGCTTGACATATAAACCTAATGACCAACTGCCACATACAAAAAACTCGTAATACATTTTATATGGAAAGGAATGGGTCAAAACATAATTATATCACTGCACTTTCCCCCTACGAATTCATGAAGGCAAAGCTACCATTGTATCACATGATTCTGTCTAATAGTATTTCACGAACCTTAATTATTTGGTTACACGGGTCAGGTTGGTTTAAACCGTCACCATTTTCTAAATATCTGGTTAGCCATACGTGATGTTCGCTCGGAGCCGAAACGATTCATTGTGGTTTATGTTACACCAAAGTCCAAAGGCACCTAGTCGGATTCTTGGCTCTAAAGGACTGAACGGCTAAACCCATCAAATTTGATACAACCCCCTGCTTTAGATCCTCTAGTAGACATGGATCCTAGGCTAGTTGTGGCTTTGTTTGATCTGCCAGGGGATGCAGACGTGAGTGCCTTGGTGTTGAGGTTTGGCGGGGAATGTGAATTGGTGTGGTTAAATGATAAAAACGCATTGGCTGTGTTCAGAGATCAGACTAGAGCTGCAACTGCTATGAGGAGGTCAGATCATGGGTCAGTTTATCATGGTGCAGCTGTACTAAGCACCACCAATGGTGGTACATCAGCTACTGGAGGTACTAGTAATGTTTGGGGTGGAGGTGGAGCCCCGGCTACCAATCCGTGGAAGAAAGTTGTTGCTGAACCAACTGACTCATGGGGTGGTGCAGAGCCAGTCATTACAACCCATGGAAAGTAAAAGAGAATCCTATAATCGCTAGTGCCCCTGCATCGTCAGCAAATAGATGGAGTGCTCTGGAAGCTGAAGTTGCTCGTACTAACGTCAGTTCTCAAGAAGGATCAGGTAAAGTTGTAGCAGCTAGTAATGTGGTGCCGTCTGAGAATGAACCATCATCGTCATCATTGACTAGTTTAAATCATGAAGCATTGGAACAGGATGATCAATGATGTAGTTGAGGACTGGGAAGAAGCATATGACTGAATCGTGACTAGTTGGCCTTTTAGCAATATTACCAAACTATCCATCCTTTTGAGTCACAGTATATGTACTTTTTATATTTTGAGCTACCAAACTAAGGATACGTTATTTACATGAAACATTCACATATGAATGAAGATAGCGACCATGCTTAATGGTTTCGCATGACTTCATCTTGGTTCATGTATTTTCCATTCTACTTATGTTTATATTTTTGTTTAAGGTCGACTTATTACTGGCCGCACAGTAATTTTATGGTGCAGTGTGTTGATTAGGATTTTGGTTTAGTTTAACAGTTATTTTGGTGTATTGATTCCTATTTTGCACAAAAGCATGTATGTGCCAGATTTATATGAATTTCCATGGCTAACAGAATTGTATGGAACTTTGGTTACACGGTTATCACCAAGAGAAAATGTGACACTCTCGTGAAAAGCAATTTAAGAAGCTTGACCTTAAAGTTTGACTAGGTAACCTCTCTCACCTTAATCAGCAACCAAACTAATGGATGGTAAAACTATAAAAGGTCTACCAAAGGTGCAAAAGTGTGACAAATAGCATCACGAGCAGCAAAGCACCTTGAGCTAGTTCATGCTAACATTTGCACTCCTATCAGAACAGAGACTCATGCTGGTAACAAGGATCTGAAGTAGCAAGTGCTGAGAACAAAATGTATAAGCTTAATAAAGCTAATGACTGAGTAAAATTGACAAGTTCGTTCAACTGGATTTCTTTTAAGTCCTAACGAGCCCACCTTGTACATTGAGCATCAACGTGCAGGGGAACTAATAGAGTTAAGCCGATACGATCTTCTGAAACTATGATTTCAGATTTTTTTACCATGGGCTGATGAAAAGCAACCTCTCCTAATTAAGTTCGACAACTAGAAGACAAGATTTTCATCTAACTAAACTATGCATCTAACTTGCTCAAACACTTCAACTAACAAAGAAAGATGCTACAGACGAGATAGATGGACAGAGGTATCAATGTCTAGATGGAAGCATCATTCATCTTACTCACAATCAAATTCCATGTGTAATTAAGGAGGTGTATGGCATTAATACTTTAAAAAGATTATAGGTCTCCAAAACTGCATATGCTTTTTCCAAAATTGCGTGCTCAAATGATCACTTTTTTTAAAATGGTTTTCCAAACACTAGTTTCTAATTGTTAGCGTTTTGCAGACGCAATAATACGATAATTTCCCGAAAAACGCAATCCCAAACACTCTCTAACTTAGTTAATAAATGTTCCTCTGGTATGCTAACGTTCTAGGATGACAGCCCATCAACTTTGCAGTAATTCCTAATCCCAATATCACAGATTCACCTACACATGAGTCATTCCGCTGGACTAATAGTGATAGGGCAACAGGGTCAAGGAAATCCCTTAAAAAAGATATACTAACATTATTAGGGCAAATCACAAGATGATAGAAGGGGTGCACATTATCATCAACATCAATTGAAGTAAAGTATATCGCAACTACTTAGGGGCGTAATTGAGCTAAGTTGAGTCGATACGATATCAAGCTCAGGCTCGACTCTGATTATAAAGCTCGAATGTCTAAACTCGACTCGAGCTTGATTAATCAGTTTGGTCAATTAACCGACACTTCGGTGCTCGACCTGATTCTTTTAGGCTTGTCTCAACTCGAATCTATAAATTATAAACTAATATAGCTTTTCTGCTTATTTTAAAGCTGAAACAGTTTTTTGTTATCCAAACGGCTTGTGCTTATCTGCTTATTTTCAGGTATTTTTAATCTGAAATGTTTTATAAATGAGTTTGTATGGAATAAAAAGTGTAATAAACTAAATTGTGTAGCCTACTGACTATCTGGATAATCTATTAAGTTCAAGCGGAAAACTACTTGATTATTGAACAAGTCTCGGATAGCTTAACCTAAGCAAACAACTAAAATCATTTGTACCTTCGCAGTCTGTTTATATTAGACTATGTTAGTATTATTAGTACTGTCTGATACTAATGTAGTCTAGTAGTTAGAGAATGTGTCAACATTCAAGTTACATCTTTGTATTTAGCTTTATTATGAGACACTTGAATTCAATTCAATAAAGTATGTAACTCTGGTATCTTGTATGTCATGCTTTATAACTTATCCAATCTTGTTGTATCAGAGACTAAAGAGGGGATTCAAACAAACTGAAGCTTCTAACCATTCATAGCAGAAAATGTGACGCAACCAGATATTGATGTATTCAAAGGCGAAGTATATAAATGTTGAAGCATTAAGATAAAGACTGTATACAAATTCCATTATCTTTTAGATTTGGTGAAGAACACAGAAGAAGTGAGTCAACCTCAGATGACACTAGTGGAAGGTCTGGCACATGTGAGAACATTTTTTGAGGCTTCCATGATAAAAAAAGATGAAGCGTGGCCAGCATTTTAAGACGGTTGACCTCAAAGTTTGACCAGGTTACCTCTCTCACCTTAATCAGAAACCAAACCAAGCGATGGTAAATGGTCTGCCAAAGGTACATAAACTGAACAATAGCATCACGAGCAGCAAAGCACCATGAGCTACTTCATGCTAACATTTGCGCTCCTATGAGAATAGAGATTCATAACAAGGATCTGAAGTAGCAAGTGCTGAGGACAAGGTGTATAGGCTTAGTAGAGCTGATGACTGAGTTAAATTGAAAAGTTCATTTAATCAACCGGATTTCTTGGAAGTCCTAATGAGCCCACCTTGAACACTGAGCATCAATGTGCAGGGGAACTTATGGAGGTAAGCCGTTATGTCAAAGAAGCATAGGCATCTGACTTGCTCAAACACTTCAACAGACAAAACAAGATGCTACAGATGTGATAGATGCACGGACCTATGGGTGTCTAGCTAGAAGCATCATTTGTCTCTCAAACTCACTCACATTCCACGGGTGACTAGAGGGGTGTTTGGAATTGATTTTTCAAAACAGATTACAAGTTTCCAAAAGCAGGTATCAACCTGATTTTAAGAACGGTGATTACTCTATAAGAAAAACGCAAATGGTCAATTAATTCCAATGTTTTGCCAAACACTATTTTCTAATTGTTAGCGTTTTGCAGAAGCAATTATAAAATTCTCTCCTACTATCGGTGAGTATAAAATTATCTCCTACTATTTTCTAATTGTTACACATTTCATCAAACACCTAATGTGTATTAAAAAAAATTGCACGTGTGAAGAAAAAAAGGACCGCTACCGGTGACCATTCAGACCAAACTACTGAATGAGGTAGGAGCTATAAGTTTCTCTTTATACAAAAGTAATATACTAAGACCTTGAAACTCCAGAGGTTTTATTACATGAATTAAGATAATAATGGCCGCCAATTAAAAACATCAACCTATCTTCACATTTCATCAAACACTTACTAGGCATTAAAAAATTTGCACCTGCGAACAAAAACTACACATTTCATCAAATACCTAATTTGCATTAAAAAAATTGCACATGTGAAGGAAAACTACACATTTCATTAATAGGTATTAAAAATTTTGCACATGTGAAGAAAAACTACACATCTCATCAAACACCTACTAGGCATTAAAAAATTTGCACCTGTGAAGAAAAACTACACATTTTATCAAACACCTACTAGGCAGTAAAAAATTTGCACCTGTGAAGAAAAACTACACATTTCATCAAATACCTAATTGGCATTAAAATATTTGCACATGTGAAGAAAAACTAATTAAGTAGCTTTTAACATCAATACCTACTGTATGTCACATGTGAAATATTTACAATTAAAAATAATTTCAAATGCAAAATAATTCACAATTATACAATTAAATTTACTCAAAAATAGAAAAAAGTAACAATTACTTGAAATTCATGTGTAATCTGATTCAAAAAGTTCATCTTCTTCATCAATCTCATCTTCAGTTGACCTAATTCCATTAACATCTTCTTCTTATGATCGATTATGATTCCTATAGTGATTCCGGTGGCGATTCCAGTAGTAGATGGTGGAAGACGGTGGTAGAAGCTATAATTGCGGCGGCGTAGTGGTGGTTCTATCGGGCGGTGTAGTGGTGGTTTGAACGGCTGTGTAGTGGTGGTTCTATAGGGCGGTGTAGCGGTGGTTTGAATGGTGGTAGAAGGTAGTTGGTGGAGAGGATGAATCGTGTTTTTTTCACGCTCAAAATTGTGATCTGTGTGTTTTTTTCATTCATTGAATAGTTGTTTTTATTGTAATTACAAAAATACTACGAGTAGTATACAGGTGTAAATTAATGTTAGCCATTAGATCTAAAAAAAGGAGGGATTAGGAGAATGGCTAGGATCTCTTCTTGCGTTCTCACAAAAATTAGATTTCTCATATGAATAGCCCTATATATATATATATATATATATATATATATATATATATATATATATATATATATATATATATACACACACAAATGATTCAAGTTCCATAAATGCTTCACAACGTCTTGTCGAAGGTCGTCGTGAACTTTTCTATCTCGAAGATCTTTATATTTTCTAATATGTAAATCGTATCTTTCGATCCGACTATCTAGCATGTTCGGGCGTGGATCAACGAATGTATCATTTAAACTCACTTCAAATCCTTCATCTTCCGATATTATGGTGTAACATTATATAACAATACATGATTAGTTTCAAGGTGTTGATTTGCCAAGCACGTGCGGGTTGTCATATAATCCCTCTACGACCTTGTAGGACTCCGAAAACTCGTTCAATATCTTTTCTAGCAGTTTCTTGAACCCTTTTGAAGTTCAAATATTTTTCAGACTTTGCAACACTAAACGTTTTCACAAACACGGACCATGTCAGATAAATGCCGTCGGCTAAATAGTAACCTTTCTTATATGTATGTCCGTTTACTACAAATGGACTTTCCGGAGCTGTACTGGCAAATTCATCATCAAATAACGGGGAACCATATAACACTTTAAGATCATTATTTGCCGCCAGAACCCCAAAATATGCATGTCAAATCCATAATTTTTGATCCGCAACCGCTTCCAACATATGAGTTAGGTATTTATAATCACGTCTTTTGAATTGAGATTGTAAGGCCCTTGGACAATTTTTTCAATCCCAATACATACAATCAATACTCCCGAGCATTCCCGGGAGTATGTTTTTCTTCATGCAATGCATATATTTTTTCAATGTCACCTGAAGTGGGCTTTCTTAAATACTTCTCATTGTATAAAACATGTATGCATTTAGTAAAGTTATCTAAACATTGTCGTGAACAACGTTCACCAATTTGCAAGTACTCATCAAATGCATCAGCCGCAGTGTCGTACGCCAATTGGCGTATGGCGGATGTGCACTTCAAAACAGCACCAATACTTAAACGACTGGCAGCATCGTAACCTTGTCTAAAAAAACTAAAGTACTCGGGAAGAGGAGTAACATCATAACTTAAAATATCATTGAGAATTTTATTAAAAAGTCTAGAACTTATACAATAGTACAATACCTTCGCCTAAATTTCTCTTCGGGATATTTAGGATCAGTCTCATCGTTGCCAAAATAGTCTTCAAGTAAACGTTGTTCCACCTCTTCTCGTTCACGAGGTATGTATGTCCTTGTTCTCTTTCCACCCGATCGCGATCCCCCGGCTTCTTGATCATACAAAGATATAAATTGTTCATATGCCAAGTAACCTTGAAGATATCGCTCTCGATCGTCATTAAAAAAAAACATCATAAAGATCGAAATTAGGGTCGTTGGGATTATTTGGGTTGGGATTGTTTGGATTCATGATTGAAAGAAATGAGGAGTGAAGAAGGATTTTTTAGATTTAAATGGAGAAGAAATAAGGAGTTAAATGGAGAAGAAATGGGTTGGGATTGTTTAAATAGAGAAGAAAAAAGAAAAAAATAAATTTTTTGGGCTACTAGCCGTTTACCAACGGTACAATTCAAGGGGAAAAAAAAAGCGACGGCGCGGGCTGGTGGTGACGGCGCGAGTGGTGATGGCGCCACTTCCGATGTGATGCGTCATGGCTAAAATTGGGCTGGCGGTGATGGCGCCACCAATGGCACCACCAAGCCCCTCGCTCTTAGTGTTGTTTGTTATCCATGTTTCAAAATGATTTAGTTGAATGTGTTTACTTTTTATATTTGTTGTTCTTTGTGGTTAGAACTCATTTTCTTTTTTTTAACGATGAATGTCATTGAAAAAAACACTCTAACAAGAGCTAGAATAGGAACTACAAATGATTATCATACAATATTATAATAGATGAAGGCCTTCTAATATTAGAATACTTAAAATTAAGCATTACAAGTTAATAAGCTTAAAGTACAAGTGATTCAAACACAAATGATACTTATAGAAATTCCCCTAATATTTAATTCCAGCATATAATTAATACTAACATTAAATACAATAAATAAATCATTATGTACATTAAATACAATTAATTAACTGGTCAATAAATACAATTAATGCACTTATTAAAACACCCCTTACATAAAAAATACAAATTATCAAGCATGTTGTACAACAAACTTAAACACAATTCCTGCATTAAATGTCACTAATACAAATAATAAAGCATATTATACAAATATTCAAGCCCAAACAGGCAATGGGCTCGAGCCCGAACGAGCATGGGTCAAACGGGCTCGAGCCCGAACGGGCACGAGCCAACAGGTTCGAGCCCGAATGGACACGAGCTAAACAAATTTTTTGATATCCGTAAATTTATTGTCAAAAAGAACATAGTAAACTAAAATGTGTTCACATATTGTACAAACCAAGCAAACTACTAAAATAATAATAATAATAATAATAATAATGATAATAAATAAAATAATACAAACTAAACAAAATTTCATCAAACTTTTACCTTAAAAAACTAATCAGTAAAACTATTGCCAAAAAACGTACAAATAAAATAAATTATTAGCCGAAAAATTAAATTACAGGATGTCCGCAGCTGCATCGCGCGAGGACCCTACTAGTAAATAAAGAATTCATTTATGATCATAAATAAAAAATTTTAAACCTCAAGACCTTTATTTTGATGAGTAGGAAGATAATTTATTTATTATGTTTTATCGTAAAAGGATAACATTTTACACTATAATAATGTCGGCCCCTCAATGAATATACTCAAGTTCGGTCACTATATATATCGACGTCAATTATTTTTGCATTACGTATTTTTTCTGCCGTCACCGCACAATTGTGACGGTACCCTGTTAGTTATTAGTAATGGATTAACTGAAAATGATCAAAATTTAAACGGTTTCGTTTATTTATTTTATTTTAATTTGAACTCTATAGTTCTTATTTTTCAACCAAACGTCTTAATCTTCATCCAGAAATAATAAATAGAAATAATAAATGAACCTAACACTTAGGGGATGTTTGGTAGAGAGAAATAGGGTTGGAGAAATGGAAATGAAACAATTTCTCATGTTTGGTAAAATGGAGAAATAACAATGTAGAGAGTTGGAGAGAATTGGAAAGAATTTGTGGAGAATTGATAGTGCATTTTGTTAAGGTTGATTTCCATCACTTTTACTTGGGAAATGAGAGAATTGGCTCTTTTTTTTTTTTTACAAAATAAATAGGCTTTTTTTTTTTTTAAATATTTTTTTGTTAAAAATAATTTTTTTATAAAAAATAATTTAAAAAAATATATTTTTTTTATTTAGAAAAAATAATTTTTATAAAAAATAAATTTAAAAAAAATAAAAATATTTTTTTTAAATATATTTTTTTAGAATTGTTATTTACAAAAATTAAAATTTTTTAAATAATTTTTATAAAAAATAAATTAAAAAAATTAAATTAAATTTTAAAATAATAATTTTTAAAAAAATATATAATTTATAAAAAAAATTTAAATGTATTTTTTTAGAATTGTTATTTAGAAAAAATAATTTATTTTAAAAAAATCAACAATTTTTTTTTTTTTTTTTTTCATTTCTCGAGTCAAGTCTCTGTTGTTACCAAACATTAGAATTGAACAAAATTCTCTGCTGATTTCTATTCTCTGAATTTATATTTTTTGCTTCATTTCTATTATCTGAAATTCTCTCTACCAAACGCGCCCTTAATGCATACTTTATAACCGCTAGGAGCAAACATAGCAAACTAGACCAGTGTTTAGTTCATGGGCCGTGTAAATATAAGGTCCACAATGAGAGCCCTTCCATTACAGCTAAAAGGCTAATATGAATATCACGAACGCATTCCACGTTACACTTTACGCTGGCTGAGCACAAAACAGAGACAACCAAGCCGAATCGGACCGAACGAAACCAAATCGACCATATTCAATTTTGTTTCGGTTCTATATAGTAATGGTTTTCGGTTTTAGTTTCGGTTCGGTTTGAGCCAAAATTGAGAAAAACACACCTAAACCATATGAACCGAACCGACACAAAACCAAACTGAACTGAGTCACTTCAGTTTGGTTCTCGTTCATGTTTTCATAAAATCGGTTTTGGTTCGGTTCATTTTTGACAGTTCGATTCGATTTTAGACCGATGCTCAGCCCTACTTTACCGGCCATGTAAATGTTTATTTTTATCATGCTAGAATTTTATAAGGGAATCATTTCATTACTCAAGTCACACGCAATTAATTTCATTATTTCATTACTTCATAAATTTCATTATTTATTCTATCCAATCCCCCAAATATGTTTTTGGTTCGCAGTGTATTTAACAATTTTATTTTTTGGTTCTTAGAGAGCTATGGCGATTGACCAAACGTCAATACTACAATCTCTTATTAGCAAAAGTGGCTAACAGCGGGTGTGGAGATTTAAAAGCCCAATATTCTTATATTAGCAATCCATCAGGAAACCATAATCCAATCTTTTATGTTAGTATTATTTTTCAAACTACGTTTTCATTTTGAATTGAGATTCATGTTTTCAGATTTATGTGAGTGGAGAAATTTTTTTTTATTTTTTATTATGAGACCTTTATTTAATAAAAAAATAAACTTTATTTCACAACAAAACTAACATACTCATGTACAAATGGCAGGGAATCTCAATTATTTCATTTTAAACTTTAATAAATTAAACAACTTTTAAATGACGAAGTGCCCAATGTAAGACGTTTACTTGTCTACTGCACTTATCTTAATTAAGTAATACTATATCAAATAGTTTTCTTCGATAAAAAAACACAAAGTCTAAGAATGCTCCATAGCTTCTCTCTTTCTTTTACGTCGCTATTGTTAGAATTCAATTACCATGACAATCATATAAATCAAGTACACACGTATGCGGAAGCGTAGGATCAAGTATAACACATAAATATTAACTAAAACATAAATAGGAACGTACCGTGGTGATTCTAGCCCGAACAAGAATCAAAAGCAATTGTCTTTAACAATATGAAGAACCCTAATTAGGGTTTATATGGATCAATGATTAACCCCTTACCGTTTTGTTAATCGATCCCTTGATAATTACTAAAGTAAGTAATTACCTCGTTCTTGTACACACAAACTACCAACGAATAAAGGTTTGTTGCAAGTAAACAAAACACTTATGTTATTGCTTATGGAAAATCGATCCAAGAACCCTAAAGGAAGGGAAGAACCGATCGGCCACAAGAAGAAAGAAAACAAGAATTTTAGGGTTAGAGTGTGTGCACAAAAGAATGTGAAAGTCTAACCCTTGGCCTTGTATATATACTAGTTGATTTCTTGGTGATCAAGCAAAGCATGGGTTGGGCTTTCCCCCCATGATCGACCGGCCTAGGACACCCCTTAGGGGTTCTAGATCCTTCTTGACTCCCAAGTTTCACTCTAGTCCTTATCTTTCATAATTAACGATAGTTAGTCCATACGGTTAATAACTAATGACCGTTTAGTCCATTAAGTGTTATAAATATATATATACGATACATTTAACATATATATATTTATTATACATTATTCTTGTTTGTAAAGTGTGCAATCCCGAGGTCTCGGGTTCGATACTAGACATTTACATATTAATATTTATCCATATATTTAACAGCTCCCACTTGGATATCTATTAATAGTAAAATGACATTGGTTAGCGTCTTGCAACACTCCAATGCCCCTAGTTCAATCCGAGCTAGGTTTTCTGGAAAAAAAAAACCTTTAATGATTCATCATTATAATTATCCTTTTGTTTCTAATACCACATTAATAAAGATGTGAGGTTCTTTATTAAATTTCTGTTTCTCGTCTCTTTATGAATTAACAAAATTACCAAAACATCTGAACGTATTCCAGATAGACTTTGGGCGTGGCCACGCAAACATTTTGTCAACCCTACGAGGGGCCCAGCAGTATTAAACTTCTGAACAAATCAGAAGGAACAAATTCTCTCTTGACTACAAGAATAACCCATGAACTTTGCAACACTTCTGAAAACAACCCTTATGACTCCCTGTTACGGTGAGCGGTAGATTGCTTCACAAAAATGCACTACATCCATGACACTTATCTGGTATCTCAAGTCTGAGGATAACTTTAAATATGATTCTCACATTAAATATTAAATCATATTATTGGGATAAGTCCAATATTTAATTCATCGAATATCATGTGAAATTGGTATGTCAACGCATCAATATACTTTCAAGTATATTCTTAACCAATACTCAGATTTGTCTTAGTTTAATGATATTCCCATATCATTAATCGACAATGGACAATTTAGAATAACATAAGTTATTCACGGATTTAAACATGCAAATATATGACACACTTTATTATTAATGAAAACAAACGTACTAAGTACTTTAATTCATTATAAATAATAATTGCTTAATGTCCATTATCCAAATACTAAATAGATCAATGCATGATAATTCTAGTTAATGAATCTTGTCTCAAGTAATAACTTGAAGACAATTATGCCTCAAGTAATCATACTTGTTGACATGGCATAATTTCATCTAACTTTGATCTATCCGAATTTTGAGAATACTTAATTCAGGAATTCAATAAGTAAAATTCTTGTATGTGTTCATCCAACTTTCTTGATATAGCCACATAATATTCATAAATGGTGTGACATCCTCAATCATTAATTTATGATAATCAAACTTTCAAACCTTTTAAAGTTTAAAGTATTCTAATTCTTTAATGTATAATGCAACTATGCTCTTAGTAAGCACAACTAGTTCTCATGGCCATTATTAAGGATAAAATCCTACCATGACTAGTTATTGAGTGTCATCTCAATTAAACCAGCATCATTGTATATTAAACATAATATGCTCTTAAAATTTCCGTAAACTTAATATCCATTGTGTAATGTTTAGGAGCTATTCCATTTTGAGGATCATTATTCTAATTTCAAACATTTTCCATTAGAATATCTATTACACAAGTTATATACTAACTTTTAATTGGATATCAAATATTGTCAAATCATTTAAGCACTTAAGCATGATACAACAATAATATAATACACATGAAAATCCTTCAGTCAAACTTAAGACTTTATTCATGTTTGATCTTTACAAATATGTATATCCATTTAGTCATCCTAAATAATATATCATATTTTATTTAGAATTTATTTACCGCACTTGTTTATTTAATAATAAACTTTTGTTTCAAGGTTGTATGTTATATTTCCTAAATCTTTCAAGTAACGTTTCATTCCAAATTAAGTCTAACCTTTTACTTATATGGAATGTTACTCTTATATGTTATACAACATATATGATTTAGTAAATAATAACATAATACTCCCACTAGCTTTCTGGAATACTTAGAAATTACCTTATTTTAATTATAAACCTAAACATAGATTTAATAATTTATCATAAGAATAATCTCCTAGATGCATGCATTTATCCATTCCTGGATTATTGCACTTTGTACACTTCCAAAGATTTTCTTGAATTCATAAACTCCTTTTTGATTACTTATCGTCCTCGCTCAAGTAATTATTCAAGAAAGAATTTTTGATATTCCATTGTCAAATTTTACATTCATGTAAATATGACTATTACCATCTTTATATCTTTAATGTACTTAAGAAAGAGTATTCAATCATAGTTAATTGCTTAAGTATAATTAATAATCTTATCATAAGATATTCATTAAGATATGTGTACAATTTTGTCCATATGATTATTTCACAAAGATTTAAACCACTAGGGTTACATTATCTTTAAATAAACTCATCTCCATTCTCTAACCATTAAGAATTAAGATAAACCAAATTTTAAATTTGAATATCTTTATGAACAGCATCTATAACATTCATATTATGAGTAATTTACCCAATTCATTATTTTGGTAATACTACATCATATAATCGTCAGCATATTAATTAAATATCTGAGATATCCAAGTGGATCTATGAATGAGAATTCCATCATCTTGAGATTTATCATTTACATGTTAAGCCTCATCATGATTTTAACTAGTGTGGTTTTAGAAGATTATGTATCTTGTAATTCTATCTTTTCAAGATAAAATTCTCCCACTTGCCTTTAGCAATATAGAGACTGTCTATAACTACTTAGCAATTAGAGCAACAATCCAGCGTTCTCTTTTAGGACATTACAAATACATATTGATAGTTCTTTGCTAATAACCTTCATATAAGTAGCTTAACAAATTCAGAACTTCAATTTAAGACTTAATGTGATTCATCACATTTCATAATTCAATAACGTCTTATTAATCTTCTAAGAGTCTAATTGAGTATATTCAAGCCATACTCAATTTCTAACCTTGATAACTTTTTGGAAGAAAAGAAGTCATAGTTATCTTTAATCAAACATTCTAACAAGAGTTTGATTCCCTAACTGAACATACTATCCATATGTGGTACTTCAATTAGAATTAATATTGTAAGAAGATCTAACAATATATATAAGATAACCATATTCCTGTTGGCATACTTATTTACCAACTAAGTCAACTTAATGGTATAATAGTATTTCCAAATCAATTGCATGCTTTATAACACAAGTACTTTTGACCAAGTCACTTCATGTTTATGTCTTATAAAAACATAAACTTGTTATAATCTCACTATACGTTATTAATCATTGATTAACTCAATGACTTCTTGTATATGTCTTAATTAAAAGACCATAACAAGCTAACGTCTTACTTAATTATAAGTCTTGTAATACTTAGAAGACTTTATGTTTATAAATATACAATAATGTATAAACATGTATAATTAAAGTAATCATGAACACCATCATTTGGTTTCATTAATATTTTCAAGTTAACATACTACTTCATTTATTTATGTCATTCTAAGAATACATAATTATTGAAGTAGTCTTATATTACTTCATGCATTTATGTCATTCTAATAATACATAAATGTTAAAGTTGAAGTAGTATCGTTATTGACACATGTTCTAATAGATGTCTAATTTAAAAACTGTAAATTATCCATGTTGGTCTCACGCATACATGGAAATTCACCTTGTTGTTAATATTTAGCCTGCGTCTCACGTTTACTAAATTTCAACACCAAGTGTTTCTAAGATTAGATGTATTAATCTAATTAGAATTATAATCTCTTACTTGCAGTTAAGAGAATCCTTTGAATCATATTCTTATGTGTTGTACCTTGCACACAATGTAGATTTCTCCCACTTGTGCATGGTACAACACCATGTATCATATAAACAACACGCACGCGTTTGTTAATGTGAACAATATGATTTGTGTCATAACCTAGTAGATATAGAATTACTCAATCAATCAAGGAAACATACATGACTATCCTTGAAAATATTAGTGTCTATATTTGGAAAGTAATTACCTTGAGATATTCAAAAGATAATCTAAGTTACAATCAAGACAATAAGTCTTGTAACTCCCACTGAATTAGAGAACATAATAATAGTCCCTTATTCATTCATAAGAACACAATACTCCCACTGAATTTGACAACATTGTAAATGTTTCATTAATCAGTGAAAGAAATAGTGTACTATTTACTTTCCTACATCTTTTAAGAAAACCCATTCAAACAATTATATAGGTTATAAAAGGATGTAATCTACTACATAAATGTGATTCATCACATTCCAAATTATTAACTTGAAAAAGCTGGGCATGCAATTTCTTCATGTATAGATCTACCATTCCAACAATTGTATGTAGTATCTTTAAATGGTCAAATCAAAACAACTAGATAAAATAATCTAATTTGTCTTTTACCATTATGCAGTAATTAGTCTAGCTTCTAATTTAATAACTCATAAGGTGCATATACTCTTACTATTAAAGTTTGCTATGAGTTATGTATTTAGAATTTAGACAATTCTAATCATCCTATTATACCTTTCTCATTCATGAAAAGGAATAGGATTTAAGTCTCACACTTCTCGTAATGGAAAGAATACTATATTTATTCTTTTTGTATGTATTGACTCTAACCAAAAACCCAAACGGGTGTAGATCAATTAAAAGAATAACTTACGTTTACGGTTTGAGTTGCATTAATACATTTAAAGAATTTACAAAATTCAATTTTAGTATTTTCGATAATTTATATTTCCAAGAAAATATAATACCCAAGGCTATATTCATATAACCAACTAATTTTCTTGAAAAACTAGGATCTAACTTTACATAGTTTCACCACATCAGTTGATCTGCTAGTGGTGAAAGTACAAAAGATAGTAATCTGTCGAACAATAATTGGCAAACAAGATTTCCAATTCCTAGATCATTATGGGATTTATATCAAATTGATTCATCAATTTGCCTTGTAAGCATGTTTCATCCCATCTCATGCCTTAAGTTCTAGGTCTCACGCACAACTTAATTAAGTCGTCTACCTTAGAAACTGTAAAATTACAATTATGGTCTCACGCGTTAAAAGAATTTTACCTTGTTATAGTAATTTAGCCTAGGTCTCACGTTTACTAAATTAAAATTCCAAGTGTTTCTTATAGATAGATGGCACGTAACTTAAATTATTAAGGGTATTAATTTTTGATATGTCAATCAAAATTATGTACAAAGATGCATGCACTCATCTTTATAACACAAGTTTTCATAAAAACTTTTTATATTCAATTCGTGAAATTAATACACAAAGTTTTACTTGAGGTTTATGCCAAAACCCTAAGATGACTTTCTACAACATATGATTTTAAAAGTAATTCGTTTAAGACATATTCAAGATTGTGATAACCAAGGCAGACTCTAAGGCTCTTTTCTAAGCCTTCAAATCACGGTTATGAATATCATCTTTAAAGATTTAATTTTAAAAGCATATTTGCACAAAACATCATTCAAGCAAAAGTTTATGGATTCAATCTCAAAATAGTAATAAAGTTTGAATTTTACTAGTCTCGACTGGGAGCTGATTACCGTGCGAATCGGACCACGATTGTCATAAGACCTTTGCAAGATTCTTACTTTATCACTTTAGGGTTTCACAATTATTAGTCCGTATTAATTTTCTTTATGAAAACAACCCTTTTATTGCTTACATCAAGTCCAACTAAAAACAATAAAACAAGTATCAAAGAAAATCAAACAAACAATAATAAATAAGTGAAACAATTAGCCACATGCAATCCGTATTAGAAAAGATCCTAATAAAATCAATTCTAGGTATAATAATGCATGTAATCAACTAAGGCCTTCCCCTCTTAATGGAGGTGAGTCACATACATTGACGAATCAATTGCGTAGGCCAAAGCTAAAAACACACCACATAGCATATAAAATTGATTTTAATATATATTGGAGTCTTCCCCAATTAAAGATCTATCTAAACATGTGATAAATAAAACAAAACAAGATCCATGACGAACATGCATGTAAGTCACGGATAAAACCTAACAATTAGCAATTAGGTCACAAGATACGTTCAATTAACCGGTTAATGACCTAGGGTTTCTAGTGATTACACATAATCCAAGAAAACCACAAAACCCTAATTAGGGTTTCATGGAAAAATCGACTCCCCCCCCCCAAAATTAGGGTTAGGGTTTCGAATTTAAAAAATAGGAAAAACCCTAGATCAAAAACATGTATCTAAAACAATTAAAGATCCGATTTTTATTACGTTTTAGTAATCAATTACATGTTATACATGGCTCGTGATGCCACTGTTAGAATTCAATTACCATGACAATCATATAAATCAAGTACACACGTATGCGGAAGCGTAGGATCAAGTATAACACATAAATATTAACTAAAACATAAATAGGAACGTACCGTGGTGATTCTAGCCCGAACAAGAATCAAAAGCAATTGTCTTTAACAATATGAAGAACCCTAATTAGGGTTTATATGGATCAATGATTAACCCCTTACCGTTTTGTTAATCGATCCCTTGATAATTACTAAAGTAAGTAATTACCTCGTTCTTGTACACACAAACTACCAACGAATAAAGGTTTGTTGCAAGTAAACAAAACACTTATGTTATTGCTTATGGAAAATCGATCCAAGAACCCTAAAGGAAGGGAAGAACCGATCGGCCACAAGAAGAAAGAAAACAAGAATTTTAGGGTTAGAGTGTGTGCACAAAAGAATGTGAAAGTCTAACCCTTGGCCTTGTATATATACTAGTTGATTTCTTGGTGATCAAGCAAAGCATGGGTTGGGCTTTCCCCCCATGATCGACCGGCCTAGGACACCCCTTAGGGGTTCTAGATCCTTCTTGACTCCCAAGTTTCACTCTAGTCCTTATCTTTCATAATTAATGATAGTTAGTCCATACGGTTAATAACTAATGACCGTTTAGTCCATTAAGTGTTATAAATATATATATACGATACATTTAACATATATATATTTATTATACATTATTCTTGTTTGTAAAGTGTGCAATCCCGAGGTCTCGGGTTCGATACTAGACATTTACATATTAATATTTATCCATATATTTAACAGCTATCACGAGAAATCGATCTAGGACCAAAATTGAAAAAAATGATAAATGCAGTAAATAATTTTCGATGTTGCTTCGCATGGGTAACCCCTTTAATACATGACATGACATATTACACATGTAAAAGTTTAAGTGGAGCCCATTAAAATTTGAAGTGACGCATTGAAAAAAAAAAAAAAATACTAAGGAAAATATTCATAAAATGATCATTGATACAAAATTATCTCAAAGCTACAACTCAAAAGCATGTAACAAAGATTTAAACAATAAATGTATCGACTTGCTTAATAAAAATGAATAACGAATCTATTTAAGCTATTAAAGTAAATGGGTCATGAAGGCTAAATTACACATGCATAAACACAATCACTATGTACTTGAACAATTAGGACTAAACGGCCGCTAAATCACCGCCAAATCAAACCATAACCATCGATAATTTACTTGATTGTTGTTATAATAGTTTTATTACCATAAATATAAAAAGACGCGTAAACGCGCAATACACCTATAAACCACATCTATAAATACATAATAAGAACACACACAAACCGACACAACCAGATTTAATCGAAAACTGTACACCGTTACCGCTATTACATAGAAATCATCTAATAAACAATAACACAAAAGAGCAAAAATACCTTTATTAATTTGTATTGCCCATAGCGTCTGTTTTGCTCCCATGTGATTCTTTCGTATGTAATTTCTGTTCCAACAAAGATAATGGGGGATTGGTCTCTCATTTCTCATGCCCACAAATACAAAGACACCTCTTCAAGAGCAATCTTAGAAACTGTGTACTAAAAATACCACGTAAGTTAGCAACACATTTTTCATAACTTGACCATAGTTAAATTACTTTTGGTGTTAAGATAAAGTTTGACTATCAAACAAGTAACTTTCAATAGAGTACACAATATAATAGACGGAACCATGACATAATTTGAACAAGTGTTTGTAAAACTTATACAAAACGAGAAACATTATTTTTTTTGGACCAGATGCATTTAGAAAAAATCAATGTTTTTTTACTACGCTGAAAAATTTCATGAGTGTCTCTGACCCACCTTAATTCTGTACCTGCATGATATATTGATTCCGTCCTTGATACTACGCAAGTTAGCAACACATTTTTCATGATAAACATTATAACATAGGAAAGCACTTTGTCCCAAAGGAGTAAGTTGCAATGTAACCATAGTTAAATTACTTTTGCTGCTTAGATAAAGTTTGACTATCAAACAAGTAACTTTCAATAGAGTAAACAATATCATAGATGGAACCAAATACAAAATTTTAACTTGTGTATTTACAAAAAATTATAAAAAACGAGGAACACAATTTTATTTGGATCAAATGCATTTAAGAAAATTTGAGGTTTTCTTTTTTAACAAAAATTAACACTACGCAATTTTATGAGTGTCCCAAAACCCTCGAACCCACCTGATTCCACGATAAAGTGGTGTTCAATTATATTTTTGGAGGTGCAATGAGTATTACAAACAAGTTTATGTATTTTTTTCCAATGTACCAAGAATAACAACTTTATGTATCACTCGAATCACTCCGGCCCAACAAGAGGAACATTCATCATGGTTATCTAAAAAATCTTACTCATAGTATCTATTGTTTCCCATTAAGGTAAGAATAAATGTGAAAATTATTTGGCGTGATTGGTCATGACAATTGAGCACGTCCCTTTGCACTCAAACACAAACCCCACCAGCCCACCAATAACAATCATAAAAGCACTAGGTACAGTTGATGCCGTGAGATGGTATCATGAGAAATTTGTGCCGCCTCAGCATTTTTTACTCATGATACCAGTTTTAGCTATGACACCAAAACACTCATCCCTATCATAAAACACCAGTTTTCTGGTGCTATCGTGCATATTTTGTTTTTTTCATTTTTTTAAATAAAAAATTATATTTAACTAAAATTTAACTTCACTAATAAAAAACGCGTTACCTAAATTTTTTTTTAAAAATACATCAAAATAAAAAAGTACATTAAGTTAAAAAAAAGTAGGTAAAATAAAAATTAAACATGAAAATAAAAGCAAACTAGTCTTGGTAATAATATAAGGCCCGGATTTGTTTTTTTCTGCCTCGACGACAGCCGCGTCAACCGGATCTATCTTGTTTGTTTTGATTGCCAAGACCTTCGTATCATTGGCTTTTTTTGGGCATAGAGTGCTTTGGCCTTCAAGTCCTTATTCTTTTTTTGAGCGTTGATTAATTCAACTCTCACCACAGTCTCGCGGTCCAGAAGTTCCAATTTTGCCTCACGATCTAAAGCGTATTGTCGTTGCATCATTTCTTGAAACGTTGTCAGGTTTGAACCAAAAGTGGCAGATTAGTTTGAATACTGTTGACTTTTAGAAGCTCTTTCTTTGCCGGTTGGACGCGGCAACACATCATCTCCAAAGAGATCGAGTTCAATTAAGATTACTCGTCCTCAGTTTCGTCTTGCTTATGTCGAATCGGGATTTTTCCATTTGTGTTTGTCTTTCAAAAAAATAAATAAGTAAATATACCAAAAACTTTTGTGCTTAAAATCCGAACCCGTGATGTGGTTGTAAATTATATGGACCCGTGTCATTAAATCTTCATCATTCTCCCCGCTAAGAGCCTTGGTTTCGTTGACAAGCAAATTAAACTTTTCGACTTCTTTGTTTCCACTTTCCCATCAGGATGTTCTTGGTACGTTTCACAATTTTTTTTTCGGCTCGTTCATTTTATATGTCGAGAACTTTGTACTAAAACGTGTCTTTATTTTGATCCACGCCGACATTTGGATCCTTAGATACTTGTATGAAACATTCCGACATTTGGATCCTTAGATTCTTATCCCCGGGTTTCTTTGCAATCTTCTTGACACACTTTTGGGACAACGTGCCTCAGATTCGAGTTGTTTTTCGAATTGTTGTTGGGAAATTTTGGTATGTTGGAATTGTTGTTGAAGTTGAAATTGTTCAAATAACATTTGTTGTTCGAGTGTAAATTGGTTGAGAAATGGGTTATTAAAGTTGATAAATTGATTTGGTATTTGATATGGAAATTAGTTAAAATTGCGGAGATGGAATTTGCGGATGATGGTGTGTTGGGATTAGAAGATTATGATCAATTTGGTATTTGATTTTGTGGGTCGGTGAGCATAGCATTGACCCATTGTTTGTTGCTGTTGAGATTTATTTTAGAGATAAAAATAGAGAATATTGTGGAGTTTAGAGATAGAAATTATAGTGGAATTGTGTGTAAAAAAATAGAAGAATGATATGATATTTATAAGATTTTTTTAAAGAGTAAAAATTTGAAAGAATTGGGTAAAAAATAGCCCAACGTTAATATTTTTCTTTTTATGACTGTTATATAACGTTACAAATTTACAAATTGAAAAAATAAAAATAAAAAAAATAACCATACGCGGGTTATTGTCTACCATTTATTTATAACCCATCTTCATTTATTGTCGACCATTAAGTCATCTTCCCCATTAATAATCCTAATAAACAAAATCCAGTTACAATGACAATCCAAGTAAAGACATTACAGGAAATATAAAGACATTGCACCTAACAATTCAAATGTAAGAAACTACATAAATATAGATGATAATCCATACATAATACATTTAAATTTAGAAACCATTCAAAATACATACATATTTAATATTTACATAACTAGAGCAGAATTTCATACATCATAAACCAAAAATCATAGATAATACCATTAAGACAAAAGATATAACAAGACTAAACACCTATTCAATCTAACAAATAAAGCAGCAATAATAAAGAGGACAAACTTTCATCATAGATGTTATGTGTGTTTTGTTGTTACACTTTTTTTTTTTTTTTTTTTTTTTTTTTTTTTTTTTATGTTAGATTGTTTTACTCTTTTTTCAAAGTGATATATTCTCAAAATTATAGGTCATAAAAATTAAATATCTTTTATAATGTTTCAGTCATTTTTTTGTATCGCAATTTAGCATTAATATTTTCTATTCATACATCTAACATGTAATTATTTTACATAATATCTCAAATTGATCTTTTATGTTAACATTGTCAATGGTTTCTTAAGGTTCCGTGAATTTCACGGGTCAATAAACTAGTAGACAATATTGTTGAGTTTAGAGATATAAATGATAGTGGAATTGTGTGTAAAAAATAAAAAAATGATAGGGTATTTATAGGATTTTTTTAAAGGGTAATTAAGAATTTTAAAAAAGTGGGTAAAAAAACAGTCCAACGTTAATATTTTTCTTTTTATGACCGGTAGATAACAATTATAGCTTTACAAATTTACAAATTGAAGAAATACATATATAAAAAAACATTTTATTTAAGATAAAGTAACCATACACGAGTTATTGTCTACCATTTATTTATAACTCATATTCATTTATTGTCGACCATTAAGTCATCTTCCTCATTAAACTCATCTTCCCCGTCTTCTTCATTTACAATAACTCACTCTCTCTTCCAATTTCAAACACATACTCACTTCTCCATTTTTTAACAACATATAATCCATAAAACACTTCTAAATAAAGAAAAAAAATGATTTTGGCTCCATTGCGTGGAATGGTGATGGTGGCGCGAGAGGCTAATAGCTGAAAAAGGGTATGGTTTGTGACGCCGTGGTGTTGGCTCGTCGGCCAGCCCAAGCCAACAACCAACCGTACCTGGGGCTCTAAGATATATAATATGCATGTGCATTTGCGGCTCATCCATACAATCAAATACTTTTATACTTAGACTATTCCTAGCACTCACATCATTTTACCTTTCACCTCAGTGTAACATCAGCTTTCTCTCTTTTTACTCCATCTCACTTTTCACTCCCAATAGTCACAATTCCCTTACCTTTTATTAAAATACCTATTTTTATACAAATATACCCCAGTAAATATACCTCGCACACAATCACAAACCAAATAATAAATAATAAAAACACTTTAGGGGTCCCACTATGCACGAAATCTTATTTGGTGAGAGCCTCACCGTTCGTTCCTGTTTTTGGCTTGGCTCACGCAGCACCCAACCCCATCCAACTAAGGCTCATGCGTAAGAAGGGGGTCTCACACCCTCTCACGATCATTGCTGGGAGCAGCCTCATATTAACTTTTCGTTTTGAAAGCACTACGTTTCTATTAGTTTGATACTTATTTAGTTCTTACTTGCATGTTAGGCTTCAATTGTAAAAATGGGCCGACCTATTAGGCTAGACGTAGTATTATGAACAACATCATCGTTAACTCAGCGCCACATCATCTTTTCACTCAACCACCTACATCACCACCAATAAGATGTCATAAGACAATCAACTTCACAACCCAAGCATACCACACTTAAACACAAATATACCTCATAAAAACCAAAATCACACACAAAAACCTCTACAAATCGATCTATCACACATAAAAAACCTCTACAAATCAATCTATTAACCAACTGTGTTCTCCCAAAAAAAAACCTAGACCGGTGTGTGGATGAGAGTGACCGTTTTAAAAACAACGCATCTGTAACACCCCCAAAATACCGCAGCGGAAGACTGTGTCATAGGGGTGCTACTTCATAATACAAAGTATAAGTTATAGAAAACGAACTCTAAATGAGACGTTTTGAAAAGTTACCATTCGATTAATGAATTCAAAGTTACAAACATGAGATTCCAAAGTATGATACATAAATGTATACAAAATGTTTTGAATGGTAAATGATAAAAGCGTAAGTCTTCAGAATATGCAGCTTGACTCTAAGTTCCACGCACTAGCTATCGCCTTACTAACCTGAGATAAACATGCTAAAGTGTCAACACAATGGTTGGTGAGTTCATAGAGTTTGTCTTAAAACAGTTGAAAAAGCCTCAAAAGAATGTTCACACAGCAAAGGCATTGAGAATCTACTCAGTTACAAGTCCCGCCATAAGAGACTTGTAACATGTGTGTCCACAACCCACTGCTAAAAGTTAGTTTATACAATGCACCAGATTATATTCACCCAAGGTCAAGAATAGACACAAGGGCGGGGGCCTCTCCCCAAATAGTACTACGACATCCAAGGTCAAGCATAGACACAAGGGTAGGGGGCATCTTCCCATGAGTACTACCAATACCTCTCCGACAGAATAGAGTATTATGTATGCACGTAAATACGAATCTTGTATTTAAATTAAGCAAGTATAGTGTAACAAGTATGTATAACACAATCAAGTATAATGCCAATCAAGTATAACACAATCAAGTATAAATGTTTAAGAGTATTTGTACAAGTAAGCAAGTAGTTGAACATGTATCCCCCCCAAGAGTTAAAACAAGTATGAAAAGAGTAGGGGTTATGACTCACCTTAAGCTTATGTAATGAGAAATGAAAGTGGTAGTCGAATCGCGAAAGTCTCTAAGAGCAGCCTATAATAGAACGTTGCCACTTAGGTTTGGAGTAACGTTTAAGAATACGACGAATTGCCTATATATGTCTTGCATAATGTTCATGATGTAGTACTTAGTATATAGTGTAAGTCTTTGAATATAAGTCGTTTATGAAACATGTATAGTTTGTACATCTCTTACTACCGTTCGGGCCGACATAATTCAGAAGTCATAGAGTAAACGTTCAAGGAGCCAGGACACTTTAATTCGTAAATCCACAACTCAACTCGACGGCTTACTTAATGAACTCCTCACCTGAGGCTCCCTACTATTGTAGTATTTGATAACATATATATATAAGTTTTTTTGATCTTTAAAAGATATATGGTCTTTAGCCGTGGCTTTGCCGTGACCTTGGTCATTGTTACCATGGTCTTAAGACTCAACCTTGGCTTTAGCCATGGTTGTGGTCTTGGCTTTAGGTCATTAGACCTCTTGGTCTTAGTGAATCATAACTATAATATAATGACTTTGGTCTAAAATGGGCTGTTAAGAATTTGAAGAAAATTATCACTCGGAAAGCGTTTTCAGGGCTCGAGCTTCTTTGTTCCTGAACGAAAACGTCGTTCCGGACAACTTTCGTGTTTTAACTTTTTGATGAATCGGACCAGAAGGGTGACTTTCAAAAGCAAAATTTGATCAGAATGCTATTTAGGCAGTTTTGCCGTTTTGGTTTCGCTAACTTCAAATGGTCATAACTTTTGACTCGTGTACTCGTTTTGGGTGATTCAAATTGCTATGTTTTCCTTGTTAAGTCCTCTTTAACAGTAAGTAAGTGTCGAATATCAAAGTTATACTATTGTGGTCGTGGTTTTCCATAAAAATCACTAGTTTGCTTGTTTGCTTGTCATAAGTTAACATATGTATACCAATACTCGGTTTACTAGTTTTTATTCATCATGAACACAATACAAAGACCATATATAGCATGAAAGAAACATAATAAGCATGAAAATGATATTGAGCAAGAAAGTGTATAAGGGTTTGCTTACAACTTGTGAAGAAACTAACTAGAACCAAGATCAAAACCAAGAATCACTACTAAATCTTGCTAAACTTTTCCAACCATAGCCATGCTTCCATATCAAAAACCCTATCTTATAATCCCTTGATAAACACTAATCTAACATAAAAACAACCTTTAGTAAAAATCTTCACTAAGAACACTTGGAAATTTGATGAGTTTTTGTGGTGAATTTTAGTGTTTTATGGATGAAAGGTGTTAAGGATCATGCAAGGAACATAAGGCTATACTTATGATGGATGAAACTTGAAAGAATCATGATCACAATGGGTTATTTTATGTGTTTTGGGTCGTTGGTATTCAAGGAGAAAGGAAGAGAATGCTCTCTTTTATACTAAAAATGAGGAGGTTAGGATTTTAGGATATTTTTGCAAGAAAAACACATGTAATCATCCTAAATCACTAAGCATAAGATCAAGACACCTAAAGGGTGACTCCCCCCCCCCCCTAATGGCGGTTTGGAAGGATAGGAAGGGTGAGGTGTGCCTTGGATGATAATATCCTAAGTATTGGATGAGTTTTGACTCCGTAAAATGCTAACCGTAAGTTTTTAGGCCACGAAACGTAAATCCGGGTGTCTTAAAAATATGAAACTTGAAAGTATTGTTAAACATGTCAATATAGTCCATAATAAAATATAAAATGAGTGGTAGGATCTATCGGGTGCTAAAACCCTGTTAAAAACTGGAAACACGGGTCTAAAACGCGCAATTCGCGTAAAACGCTGAACTGAAAAACGTAAAATTCCAAAACTTTTGGAATTGTCATAAAATGATAGAAAATCATATTTCTATTGTTTATAATGTTTTATGGATATATCGGGATGCTGGAAGGACGCTTAAACCTAAAAGTAAATCTCGGACACGGCTTTGTGATTTTTGCAGAAATGATCCGACGAGCGTCAAACTCTCGGATTATCGTTAAAATAGTTTAACTTACGAGAATATGAAATAAAAATTTCTGATATGAATAGTAAAAAGTGAATAGTAAAAAGTGAATAGTGAAATTTTCGGGAATGAAAGTTAACCTGAAATTGCGAATTGTTACAGCATCTAACTTTACAAAAAACACATCTTTAGGTGCCCTATTACACCAGTATTAAGGTTGCGAGTAAATTATTTATACCCTCAATTATGTAACTAGTATACATAGATGTGCATCGCTATGTATCTTATACATAATCACACATGCGGTCAATACAATACAATATCCATTTGAAATTTTATATGGTATTAGAGGTTTAGGTAAATTCACCAACAAAATAAAATTCTATCTTCCGGTATCGGCTACTTGTCGGTAATGAAGAGAGATCCCAATTATTTTTTCTCTATTCTTTTCATTTAATTATTTTTTACGTATTCAACTCATAAACAGTGTCACAAAAAATCCTAGCTGCCAAATACGATAACTATGTTGAGTTGCCATTATTCAAGCATATTTTTTGACATCATAAAAATTATTTTCACTTGTCGAAAACAAAAGTTAACCGCCAAATTTCCGCTTCTTCCAAAAGGGAAAAACAAGTCATGACATAAAAGAAAATACAAAAAAGTCGCAAAATAAATAAGTCATCCGGCAATTAGAGGTTCAAAATGCATTCCTTCATGGCAATCTCAAAGAAAACAGTTTATATAAAACAACTTTCCGGTTTTGTTGACCCACAACCTCCAGATCATGTATGTTTGATTCATATGTCAGTTTAATGATTAAAACAGGCCTTATGTTAATGGTTTTAGCACCTCTCCAAGAGACTTTATGATCTTCGTTTTAGAGGCTCTAAAACAAATACATATTTGTTTATTTATTAATGTGGAAGCATTATGTTGTACATCTTGGTTTATGTGGAAGGCATCATTTTTACTGATAACAACAAAAGAGCAATTGAGAGTATCGTAGTCAAATTCGATCATCTTTTGTTATAAAAGATCTTGGGCAACTTAACTATTTTCTGGGTGTTGAAGTTGTTCCTCATAGGTGTGTGGCATTATTTTATCTCAAAAGAGGTACATTTTGGAGATCTTACGAAGGGTTGGGCTAGCTAACTTCAGTTCAATTCAATCTCTCATGAACGACTCATGTTCGCTCAGTTTAGATGGCATTTATGCTTTCCCTGGTCTGTCAAATACTGGCAGGTTGCGGGTTCTTACAATATGTTACCCTTTCTCGACCTTTAAAGTATGTCAATATATGCATGCTCCAAATGAGAATCACTAGTCAGCAGTCAAACATATTTTATGTTATTTTCAAGCTTTACTTATGTGTTATGGAAAGGTAACCCCGATGCTTCTCTTGAAGCTTTCTCAAATGCTGATTGGGCTGGAGATTCAGATGATTGACATTCCACGAGGGGATTAGCTATCTACCTTGGTTAAAACCATTCCTCTGCACACAAATTTGCATTCCTCTTAGAAGCCGAATACAAAGCACTTGCTGACACCATCACCGAACTCACATGGCTTCAAGCTCTTCTTCGTGAGCTTGAAATTTATACATCTTCAGATCCTATACTATGGTGTGACAATCTAGGTGTAATGCACTTGTCAGCCAACTGTATCTTTCATAAACACACAAACACGTTGAAATAGACTTTCACTTTGTTCGGGAGAGGTTACACAAGAGGATCTTCGAGTTCAACACATATCTACACATGATCAAATTGCAAATAACTTTGCAAAGCTATCGACAACTCCTCGATTTCTCTTTCTAAGATCCAAGCTACAAGTTGTTCGCCGCCCTGAGCTTGCGGGGGCGTATTGACCATATTAGACTAGACGAGATGACTCCAGTTATATATTCCCCAAGTTGTGTAATGATGCGTGAGAAGTGCACCAGGCTTTACCTCTCAAGGGATCTCGAGAAGCTTACATCCCCCACCAGGCAGTGTACCTGATCGTTGTAGTATAGTATAGTGACAAGTACCGGGGGATTGATCGTTCAACTCAGGAATAGTATCGCTACGATTAGAAAGCCTAAAAACTAGGTCTAAAGGTGAGGGATGATTCTTTTTGTATTTTTTATGTTTTATAAAAGCAAGTAAAATCTCGGGTTTTGGAAGAGTGGGCGGAATTAGTTGCTAGGCAACTAACCCAATAACTAAAGATGCAATCAAAATAAAATAATAAAAATGAAAATAAACTAATTTAAATAGTGGTGTGAGCAATATGTGGGAGAATTGTGTTTACTTAGATTTCACTACTCCCTAGATATCTTTTACAGGTTAATTACTTGTTATAGTTGCGTGGATGACGGATTGTATTCCTTAATACCATTCATGGGGTGGCGTACTTACTTCCCCAATCCTATAAGCTCCTACTTCACTCTTATGTCGAGCCGGCTAAGAAGCTCCTAACATGGGATCACTAGAATTCGCTCATGCATTAAATACAACCATAAAAATCTAGTACACATCGGTTCATGTTTCTTAAGACGTTCAAGCAAGTTACACAATGGAGATCTGCCAGTTTTTTTAAGCCTAACATTGAAATCATTCATCCATTACAACTATAAACAAGAAATCAACCTATAATCAACATCTAGGTTTCATTACATCTAAGCAAACACACAAAAGATCTAGCCTAGCATGTTAAAATCAAGACAAGCATAAGATATATTCAAATAACACATAGACATATTGAATAAATTGAAAGATACCTTATCTCAATTGAACATGAAGGGTTTCAAGGGGTGAAAACCCTTGAAAATACTGTTACAAACGACCTAGGGTTTATTAGGTTCGGCCATGGAATTCTCCACACAAGTTCCTCCTTTAATGAATGAAAAATAGAAAAGTATATATATTTTTTGTGAGGTGACGGCGTCAAGAGGAAATTTCTGACGCCGTTATCTCGCCGCCAATAAAGTTCTCGGACTGCCTAGATCTGGGTCTGACGCCGTCATGTATAATTCTGCTCCAGGCCGTCACCAAAATAACTCTTGACGCTCTACTTCTGACGCCGTCACGTTTTCTCTGGGTCGTCACGCATTTTACTCCTGACGCCGTCATATTTTCCTTCTTGACGCCGTCAGGTACTGTTCCCAACATGGAAAATTAAGTCTTTGCCGTTTTCTTAACTTTTATGCTCCAAAAACGTTCAAAATGCTTCTTTTTTCAGAATTCACTCTCAAAGTTCCTAAAATCACAAAAAGAACGATTTAGGGCAATATTTGATCAAATAAATTCCAATTCCGGCTTAAATGACCCCCTAAAAACGGTTCATTTTTCACCTCATCATGTAACTTGTATATATAGATCTCCATCATTAGGTATGTTTTACATAATTACAATTACAATCAATACAATACGTTATACCTTTGAGATTTTATAGTTTTGAACCAGATTTTATTAGCACCAGACGATAGATTGTTTTGGAATTTCATTATTTCGAATTTTCTGAATTGAGTTCTGTTTTGTATTCGTTTTCAGTTCATACTTATAGGGAAGGGATTCAGTGAGAAGAAAAAACTAAAATGATAAGAATAAGAATGATTTCTAGACAAACATTTAAATAAGAGAGATAATTCTATGGTGAAATACATCTATTGTTATAGATGTCTCTGAAATGCGTGGTTGTGATTTTTTTTCACTATTCTCATTTAATTTTTTCTTCTCATTTGATTTTATCTCTATGCTCACGTTCATTTTTTTATTTTGAATTTTTTCGAATTCAACAAATCTTTTCCACTATCCATGGTTCTCAAAAAGTATATACGTGTATGCCTTTATCTCACGTTGTCCGCCCCCGGTTATGAACAACTATCTTTCGACCCCTATGAACAACATTTTGTTTTAATCAGGTTAGTAGTCGAGTGGCTTAAAAATTGGCTTAACATACTATTATGCAAAGGTCAAAAGAGATTACCTAACTTGTAAAGCAATAGGAGATTATTTGCCGCTATGCTGTTATTCAGGATTTAACGTTAAAACGTAGCTTGGCTTTAAATTTTTGGAAAATACCATTAAACATTCGCTGTCACTTTTTCATCGAACAAACTTTTAAAAGAACTAAAGAATGTAATCACAATATAAAGAATTTAGTGACTATATTTCTAGAAAAAGAAATACTAGATATGCACATACCATATATTTTTTACACAAAAGTATGCACTTGCACCTGAAACCAAACTTTTAAATATACAAGTTGATTGTTAAAAAAAAATGTATACAAGTTGACTTTATTTCTTAGATGAAATAGATTCGACATCTGAATTAGTCTTAAGAGTATTCAACGGTGGGTAGAGTTAGGCACGGTTACAACAAGTCAAAAACTATTTTTTTTTTTCAGCTTAGTCTCTTCATATTGATATTTACCAGAAAGAAAAAAGAAAGATGAAAAAAATGAAAACAGCTTTTACTAGTTTTGCAAGTTAACATACATTTACATGAGTTGTTGATTTACACACCACATTTTTTATTACTTCACCATTAAATCATTTCTGTGATCAGGGACGGATCTATTAAGTAAATATAGGGGCCGGTGCCCTCATGACTAGCCGAAAAAGTTAAGATTTTAATGTCTTTTTATTTTTATTATTATTATTTTTTAATTTTGAGTTTTTTCGAAAGCGCCCCCACCCAAAACTCAATTTGCCCCACGCATATATTAAAACTCAACATTCAACACGCTAAAACCTTATAAATCCTTCATCTCTAAGTAAAAATACTCGAATTTATCATTATGATTCTAGTTTTTCTTCCGCATTTTGTTGCTATTGTCAAAAAAAATTTTTGCCCCCACATCATATATTCCTGGTTCCGCCACTGCCCGTGATGCACACAGTACAACACCGCTATGCATGATTGATGGTGTGCGCATCATTTTTGGCTGGTAAGCAAGGAGAGAGTTTTTTTACCTGACACCTCAGCGACACTTCAGCTTTCTCACTTCTCCTCACTTTACTTCATCATTTAGTAGTCAAGGTTACCTCTAACTTCACGTTTCATTAAATACCAACTTTATAAAAATATACTTCACTAAATACTCTATACACACTCACACACAAAATAAAAAATAATAAATGAGACTCATTTTCTTTCTTTTCAAATTGGTGATCAGATCACCAAAAGTTTGGTTGGTTTTTGTGCTTCGCACGTGAGCAAGGGAAGTGGGCAAGGAAGATGCTGCATGAAATGGTGAGGATAGGTGATGTTTTCACCTCCTTGCCTTCTAGCCTTAAGTTGTGTACATATCAACTCCTATTTACATAAGATGAGTGAATAATCTTTTAGC
The DNA here is from genome assembly GCA_030686995.1 of Artemisia argyi. Classification (NCBI taxonomy): domain Eukaryota; kingdom Viridiplantae; phylum Streptophyta; class Magnoliopsida; order Asterales; family Asteraceae; genus Artemisia; species Artemisia argyi. Next base: position 29,186,617 of record CM060708.1, read on the forward strand.
GGCATTTGTGAAACTTCAATTCACCGAGTATAATTGGTGAAACATTAGCAACTCGTTGTTGACTTGTTAGATAAATATTGCTTAGATATGTTTTTAGAAGCATGCTTAGGCTTCTTCTGTTTAATAAAGTTAACTCCTTTAAACTTAGCTTATTTGTTTCTCGTGTCCAGACAAGATCATATCGTCATTAAAGCTAATAGAACCAATTCAGCTTGTCTCAAGTTTATTGTCGCTCAAGACCCATGTTTCTTGACAAAATTATTAATGGGTTTTGTTAATCACAACCCATAGAGTTGTGTTTAAACATACCTTAATTAAAATTTTTGTATTAAATGAACAATAAACATTTCAAGTTTAATATCACATTCCATGATTAAAATAAAAAATATGTATAATTATAGAATATACTAGTTCATTTAATGTAAAATTTTTATTTATAGTATCTTTAAATACAACCCGAAAACATAAATCTATTTTGTAGAGGCTACTATCCAATAGGAGCACTCTCCACATGTTATTATTGATTGGCATATGGTATCTTTTGTTTATTTATTGTTGTACAAATATATATTATTGATCCAATTATTTTATTATTCATATGCCACACCCACTACAATCCTCCAATTTATGAAGAGATAATATAAAGATAGACCACCTATTATAACCCCACAACAATTTTCTTAGCTAGTTGCGGTCCTTTTATGGCCATCAACCTTTCATATTAAATTTTTGCCCTTTTTAATAGAAGCCATAAAGTTTGCTAAAAAAAAAAAAAAAAAAAAGCCATAAAGTATAACATTCTCTTAAAAAGGAAGCTATATACATAAAATAAAATGAGAAGAATGAAATTTATTTTAGTAACACACTTTAAATGAGGTTAACAAATTTAAACATGCATCAAATTTTTGTAAATGAATATATAATGTGCGATTATGAATTCTTTTACACCTTTTTCATTTTATTTTATTTCATTTTTAATCATAACTCTGGTATTGTATTGTCTAGGTTTGAAACATATGCTTATAGATGAGTTAAACATCTAAGCTATGAAGGAATGTTTCTTTATTTTCATTAGATTATGCATAAACTAAGAACGTTTTGTGGTCATTATCATTAAATATAGAGCATGCCCTTATTTAGCTTTGTTTTATTTAGATTATGGTTTAAACCCGATTATTATAGTTACTCTTTCATTTATTTGTCCCTTTATGATGAATCGAAATGTTTTACAAACATTCCATGTCAAAAATGCCAAGTAGGGTTGAGCAAGAATAGATTTAGATGGCGGATCTTTGTTTGTCACCCTTCCACTTTTCGTTTAGCATGTTTCAAGACATTAGCATTCCGTTTACATTCTAAAAAAAACACACCTTCGTAATTAGTTTAGATGATAATCCTTTGAACTTACACATCAATTCAAGTTTGGTAGGATAACATGTTCATTCCGATAAGCACAGCAGGTGTAGATTAAAATGCATACATTTTAAACACTGGTATCGCCTACTAAGATTAACAGTAGCGACAAGGTTTCTCTGTAAAACATGATGTATTGATTAATTGAATAATGAGAGAATACATATGACCTAATATTTATAGCCTAACATTTGGGCTAATACAATAATAATCTAATATAAATACTAATATAATGCTAACTCTAATACAAATCCACTAACAGTCATCCGCAGTTGGAGCGGGAGTAGAATGAAAACTCATATTGTCACTAAACTCAGCAAACAAAGCATGCGGTACTAGTAAAAGAACTTGTAGATTCATTAATGATGTCCTGTAGAACATGAAAATACTCAATTTGCCTCGAAACTTATCAAACAAAGGAGGCGGTACTTGCAGAAGAACTTATAGATTCACCAATGATGTGCTTTAGAAAATCAAAATTTTCACAGTGATTTTTGAAGAAGTAACACCATGCGACATATTAAAGAAGTAACACCAATGGTCAAGTATTAGTCGACTTTAGCTGGACTTTAGATGAAGAATGGTTGAGCTTTAGTCGACTTTAGATGTAAAAGAAAAAAAACGTGGAGAAATGCTTAACCAATGGAATAGAAGACTACAATACAAAAACAACTTCAGTGGGCCAAATTTAATCCAAAATCCAACAAAGACCATTGAACATTTGAACTAATCTATTATATAATAAAAGAATTACATTATTTTCAAGTGATTTTGCAAAATTATTTTTATTAAAAAAATTGGACAAATAAGAGAGCTCGATTTTAACACATAGACGAAATCAAGCAATATGATTGGCCAATAAAAGGTTAAAATTGAATTGATTTTGGTTAAACTTTAACAAATTTGGTAAAGAATTTGATTGAGGAAAAAACATATAAAAAATATAGGTGTCAAATAATGAAAACTTAAAAAAAAGGATGTAATTAATAAAACTTTAGTGATTGAATTTTAAATATATTAGAGAGAGTTAAGTGTAAAATTATAAGTCTCCATATTTTTTTAATAACTTTAAATAATAAACAAATAACCCCTTACACTTTATACCCATAGACTTGATAATATGAACTTTATATACAATTATATGAGTATTAGTATTAGTTTTAGTGGTGACAATTAGTATGTGCAAGTGGTTCAACTGCACAGGGCCCCTCATTGTAAGGGGCCCCTAATTTAGTATACATCCATTAATATTCATAGTTTTATACATATCTAATTATATAATATTTTGAACTTTTAGTGTCTTTGTTAATGTAAGATACTTGGAACAATTTGCATAATATCAAATAACTTTTTATGTGGGCCTCATTCGTGATTTCGCACCGGGCCAACCAAATCAATGGGACGACCTTGATTAGTTTGAGTTTTTTTATCTATTAAAACTAGTTATAAGTCCAGTGCACGAACGGGGTTTACATATAAATCAATTTTATTTTAAAATTTTAGTTAACTATATGAACATATAATAATTTATCCGTAAAAATTGTGATATAAGTACAACTAATAAATATGTATGAGTTTTTTATTTTGTATTAATATCTATTTATATTTTGTAAACAATTTTATTAGATGAAATATTTAACTTTGTTTAGATAACATAGATGTTTAGATTGAGGTTGATGTTGTTGTTTAATTTTAGCTATTGATATCATGTTATACAAAATGTGCGAGCTTAATAGCACATAATGAACGTTGATTAAGTTAAAATACTCCTTAAAGTTTTCAAAAATATTTTTCCAGATATCTGTATATAAACTTTAAATAATAATTACATGAGTCATTTTTATAAGTATAATAGCGTATATTTATTCTCATATCACACTAACTCGTGCTTACCATTTGATATTTATATTACCATTAATAATAATTTAACCGTATTTAATATTGAAACTGGTGTACGCATAGATTAAACTTTTAAATAGGATAAAATGAGTCTTTATTTAATGTATACAGTAAAAAATATATATTTTAATAGATGAAAGTTTAAAACTAATTTTTATTTTAAAAATGTTTAACGTATATTAAAACTAATTCTTATACGTAGTATTTACAAAACTTTGTAATTTTAATGGATAAAAGTCTCAAACTAATATTAATACTCATGTAATTGTAAACAAAGTTTCTATTATAAAGTATAGAAGGTATAAAATATAAAAGGTTATTAATTACCTCATCTTTTTTAAAGTTTTTGTTTTCATAAATTTGACACCTATATTTTTTATGTGTATTTTTCCTCAACCAAATTCTCCACCAAATTTATTAAATTTTGACTAAAATCAATTCAATTTTGACTTTTTATTGGTAAATCACTTCTCTCGATTTCATCTACGTGGTAAAATCAAGATCTCCTATTGGTCTATTTTTTTTCAATGAGAAAGTCTTTGCAAAAACACTCCAAAATAATGTAATTCTTTTATTATATAAAAGATTACAAATTTTGTAAATATATGAATTTGTTTTAACATACGTTAAATATTTTTAAAGTAAATATTAGCTTTAAACTTTCATCTATTAAAAATAATTTTTTTACTACATACGTTAATAAGGACTCATGTTATCATATTTAAAAGTTTAATCTATGCGTACAAGGGTTTGAATATTAAATACGCCTAAATTATTATTAAAGGTAATATAAATATCAAATGGTAAGCACGAGTTACTGTGATATAAAAATAAATATATGCGATTGTACTTATAACAACGACTCATGTAATTATTATTTAAAGTTTATATACGAAAATCTGGAAAAACATTTTTGAAAAACTTCATGGAGTATATTTTATCTTTATCAACGCTCATTGTGTGCTACTAAACTCTCACACTTTTTACAACATGATAGCAATAGTTAAAGTTAAACAACAACATTAACCTCAACCTCAACATTTATGTCAATTAAACAAAGTTAATCTTTCATCAATAAATTTTTTTATAAAATATTAATAGATATTAATACATAATGAAAAACGCATGCACATTTATTACTCTTACTTATATCACAATTTTCATAGGTAAATTCTTATGTCCATATAGTAAACTAACATTTTAAAATAAGTTTGATTTATGTGTAAACCTCGTGCGTGCACGAGATTTATAACTAGTTAACAAAAACCAATCCCAATAATGTGACGAATTTTCATACCAAATTCAAAAGTTGATTTTCTAAAGCAATTCCACCGAAACCTTTAATTCCAAAACTATACATAAAACAAATCGAATCCTAAATGAACTTTTGTTTTCTCTTCGCTAAACGAGCAAAATCTTAAGTTAAAAAAAAAAGAAAAAAAAAAAAAAAAAAAAAAAAAAAAAAAAAAAAAATAATAATAAAAACAAAAATAATCGGGATCTCTTTGGATCACTGGCAAGTATCATGTAAGATGTGATATATGTTGATCGATAATATTGATTAATTGAATTGATTGTATAACGAGGGAATGCATATAACCCAATATTTTTAGCATAACCACTTGGACTTATATCAATTCTAATCAAATAAACACTAATATAATTCTAACTATAATACAAATCCACTATCTTCATCACGCTCACTTCAATTATGCGTCACATTATCTCCTCTTCCTCCTAAAAGCACCATCTTTAACCTCGTAATAATTACTCGCCCCTCATCAATTTACTTGCATTTTATTAAACACATACACAAAAATATATATCTTGAGATTAACCTCTTCACAAGTGTTTATGAAGTTGGTGTAACAATGCACCCGGTGTGGTTGTCACCGCCTTATGTGATGGTGTAACACACGCAGTGTCGTAGCCGGGCTAGCGAAGACCCTGTGCAAAACCGCTTATATGTTAATAAACACGGCAACAAAAAATCTATTGTAACGATCTAGCTTTGATTTTTATGAGTTTTTAATCACTTTCACCCACTTGAATTAAACTTTAAGAATATTCAGAACTAAATTCATATCTCGTCAACATTTTGATTTGGAAACGATTTTTTAGGTCACAACTATATAAAGAGGTATATATTTTGAGGCTCTTAAAACTTTGAGGCCTTGTACGATAGCACGTACACCTCGCACACCCTCGTATATGGTACTGAACACATATATTTCCCAAGTCATTTGTTTATCTATTTTTTGTTGGTGTTGTATATTCGCTTGCCATTTGTTTATGAGGGTTGATTTGCACATCGCATTTTTTTATTCTTTCACCACACCCTGTGCATTACAGTGATGTACGGTGTGTTATACAACTTGTATAAAATAGTATTTTGATCAAAAAATTTAATGTGCAAATCAAACCATTTTGTTTATCTTATTTTGTTGGTGTTGTTATTATGGATTCTACTTGCAAGAGATATGAATGAAAACAAATGAAACGAAAACTTGGTTTATGTCCAAAATACTAGATAGGGATATAACAGTAATTCTTGTTGGATTCTTAAATGTGGAAAGCAAAATGCATCCTCTCATTGATTTTTAATTATAAACTACCAAATAATGGCCCCCCTTTAAAGCTTATTTTAATGTTGATGATGTATCACTCTTAAATTTAAACAATTGAAATATTCTAGTAATTTGCAACAAAAAAAGATGATATACATATATAACCTAAAAAGCTACAAACCAATTTGCCCTTTTATATGATTTTCATATACCTTTAAACCATGCATGCATACACAAATGCGGGATCTAATAGCTTTTGTTGCAGACTTGATGATTTTAGTTTCATCATTTATCATCTATTTTAAGTAACTGTGATTAATTAGAAACCAATACTATCAGTACAAATTTGTTTGAGCTAATGCGTTTCCGACCATGACATATAAACATGGGTCAATTATTTCCGTTCTTAATACTTTTGACTTGTGAAGCTTTATATTTTTGTTTCATACTCTCTGTTTCATACGGAGTATTATATAACTGAAACAAAATTATAAAAATAAAAGTTAAACAAAATAAAAATAAAGATGTAATGGAATCCATTTTGGTAGGTATCCATTCCCGGCTAATAAAAAAACTTATGGCTAATCTTTTTGGACGCAAGATAACCATTTTCAAAACACCAAACAAAGGGAAACTCAACTTAACTAATTAACCAACTAGACTCCAAGGTAAATAAAGTACATAAGTGAACGAATGAATGGACTTGAATAAATCAAAGTTTTGTGAATGCAATGACATGCAGCCGCTTTTATCCCTAACCCAACTAACACTTCACTTCCGATATATATTTGGTTTACTTTTCTCTCTCACACACACCTACATACATTTTAGCTTTATTTTAACTTCAAATGGGTAACAAATAGCACACAATAAGGACCCATTCATGGATTCCTTCCTACTTGCAGCACAACCTCCATAACACTCTCTTTTTTCTAAACTTTATACATCAATTTTATTCTTATTTTATGCTGCAAAAGTTTATAAATTTCGTCGACTTCATGTTGGTATAATGTGGTGATGAGTTCTTGTTCTTGAAGAACATCATTAGGACACTAAGCCATCATGGATTCTTTCTCTTTTGAAGGTAAATTACTCAATTCATTTTGCTTACACAATCTAATCTTTTTCTTGATGGGGTTAAAGATTTGATGTTTAGTTATATTTGTCTTGCAAAGTTTATAAAAATGGTGGATAATATGTTGGTAATGTGTGATGGTTTAATCAATTTAAGTTTGTTGATATGTGAAATTTTATTTTCATGGGTTTGATAGTTCTTGAAAATCTTGGTTACTATGTTGATAAATATTTAATTTATATTATATATCCATACTAAAAGATTGGCTTATTTCATCTAATTAATCGGATCTATAAGCTTTGATATATATAGTAATCATGCATGTCTGTTTTGTATGTCCTCGTGATTCACATCATCTGCCAGCTAACAATATTTCACAGAAACTCTTGGTCCTATTGTCCATCTCACTTTTTTGGTGTACGGAAAATCATATTTTCCATCATCAGATTCAAGATTCACAATGAAACTTGATTAACAAGGTATATATACAAATATTAGATGCATAACTGTGTGTATGTGTATATGTTTTAGATTCATGTTTAATGTACGATTGTATTGTAGCTAGTTTTATGATTGGTTATGATAGTTATCTTGATCTGGGTTGTTATTGGTGTTTTGGATGTTTGGTTGTTTATGGTCAAAACAATGTATTTAGATAAACACATACTAATTTTCTTAAAAAAGTCGATTATGGACCGTCGGGCGATCTTTCTCTCATGCCACCTTAACTTTGTCTCTTTACTAGATAGTTTAATAACCAATTTTGTGTGATAAGGCGACCCACATATTTAGTTTTATTTTTATTTTTTATTTTCTTAACAATAAAATTAAAAGTACATTAATAATAAAAAAATATTACATAATAATTCAAATAAAAAACATTACAATAAAATTTCAAATAGAATGACAAATTATTGTCTAATTGTTCGACGCCAAATGTGTTTCACTAATCGGCTTTGAGCTTCGATGAGTTGTTTCTTTGTATATCTCATTTACAACTTGTAACTCTTCTTCATATGTTAGTACCGGATCATCTTCACGATGTTGCTCATTTGGATAAAAGTGGGGAGAGATTGCATTCCCTTCGTTTTTTATAATCAACACTTATACCTATGCCCCAGCCTGAAGGTTCCAATGTTGCCTCGGCAAAGAGTCATCTCAGGGAGCAGTCGACTGTCATACAGATTTCAAAGAAATATAGTGCACGTGTACATCGTATTCTGTATTTAGACATTGGCTACAAGAGTATTTATTATAGTCCTTTTTTTCTTCAAGACGCCAAACGCTCGTTCCACATCTTTCCTTGTTGCTTCGTGCGCATTCTTATACCTTATTCGTTTTGTATCATTCGACCATGGCTGTGAAATGGACTTCATAAGAACATACCATTCCGGGTATAATCCCATCAGTAAGATAATATCCCCATTTATAAGCCACGTCGTTATCTACAAACGGAACATCTGGTGCTTTCTCGGATTTGAGATCGCTGAAAATAGGCGATGCACGTATAACGTTCATGCCGTTGTTTGCCTCAGTTACATCAAATAACGTATGCTAAATCCACAAGTCCTGCGAGGCAACCACTTCCAATAGAATGAATGGATCTGGCCCGTGATTACCCAAACAATATTGAGCACGATGTGCAGTTGTCCCACGCCCAATGCGTACAATCAACGCTTCCTATCATCTCAGGAAACCATGTTTCCGCTTGTGAAAAGCATAGAGTTTTTTTATATCAGTATATGTCGGCTTTCGCAAAAGCTCTTCTCCATATAAATCCATAATACCCTTACAAAAAGTTTTGAGAGAATCACGTGATGTTTTCGCACTCATTTGCAGATATTCATCTAGAGCATCAGGGACGGTGACATATGCCGATTGACAAATTGCAGAGATACACTTCATCAATGGGGAAATGCCAACTCTTCCAGAACAATCACTATTTTGTTGAAAATACAGACAATTATCAGTGACTTCTCGAATAATGCTTGTGAATAGCGTTTGGCTCATTCGGAACCGTGTACGAAATGTTTTTCTTCGTCATACACTGAGTTTTGAGAAAAGTAAGCCGCCACTACACGATCTTGAGCACTGTAACTATCTCTTTCTACGGTGTTTTGTATGTTTTCTTGAAGAAGATGAAGCTTGAATAACCGTATTAATGGCCTTCGTAAAATATGCTAGCTCGCTACTAACTTCGTTTTCATCATTCGAGGATGTATACAAGAACAGATTGGAAGACATTTGTGTTATATGTAGAGTGTATTAGGAAGAATATGTTTGAAAGTGTTTATAAAAATAGAGAAGTAATTGACTATTTATGGGGTATAAAAATGTTCAAATTTTAAAAGTTATCATTATTATTATTATTATTATTATTATTTTGGTTCAAAGGTTGCTTTTTTTGTTTTTTGTTTTTTTATGCACACAAGTCGGTTGGGAAACCGACCCACTTCTCTGTTTTTTAGCTAGGCGACGCGTTAGGGTGCATGGGGTGTATTGGGAGACCAACCGAGGTAGACCTTGTTATTACCCAACCTAAATGAACGAATGAATGGACTTGAATAAATCAAAGTTTTGTGAATGCAATGACATGCAGCCGCTTTTATTCCCCAACTAGCACTTCCCTTCCAATATATATTTGGTTTACTTTTCTCTCTCACACACACTTACATACATTTTAGCTTTATTTTAACTTGCATTGGGTCACAAATAGCATACAATAATAAGGACCCATTTTATGGATTCCTTCCTACCTGCAGCACAACTTCCATAACACCCTCTTTTTTTTTTTCTAAACTTTATACATCAAAATTTTATTCTTATTTTATACTGCAAAAGTTTATAAATTTAGTCGACTTCATGTTGGTATAATGTGGTGATGAGTTCTTGTTCTTGTTCTTGAAGAACATCACTAGGAAACTAAGCCATCATGGATTCTTTCTCTTTTGAAGGTAAATTACTCAATTCATTTTGGTTACATAATCTAATCTTTCTCTTGAAGGGCTAGCGGCGCAGCTTGTTGACTGTTTGCCTTCAACCACTATGTAAATTCTATTTTGATGAAGCAAAAAGATCATAATATAAAAAAAAGAAAAAAAAGTTTTCAGGGGCTGGATTATTTTCTAATATATTGGGTGCTATTGTAATAAAGATTTGATGTTTATTTATATTTGTCTTGCGAAGTTTATAAAAGTGGTGGATAATATGTTGGTAATGTGTGATGGTTTAATCAATTTAAGTTTGTTGATATGTGAAATTTTATTTTCATGGGTTTGATAGTTCTTGAAAATCTTGGTTATTATGTAGATAAATATTTGATTTTTATTATATATCCATAGAAAAAGATGGGCTAATTTCATCTAATTAATCGGATCTATAAGCTTTGATATATATAGTAATCATGCATGTTTGTTTTGTATGTCTATCTCACTTTTTTGGTATACGGAACATTATATTTTCCATCATCAGATTCAAGATTCACAAGGAAACTTGATTAACAAGGTGTCATATATGTTTTAGATTCATGTTTAATGTATGATTTGGAGCTAGTTTTATGAATGGTTATGATAGTTATCTTGATCTTGGTTGTAATTCGTAATTGGATGTTTGGTTGTTTATAGTCAAAACGATCATGTTTAAATAAACACACAGTAATTTGCTTATAAAACTCAATTATGGATACGTCTACGTCATACGTGCCTATTATAGACATTAATCTTATCTATTTCTGATTCTTGAAGTCATAATGATCACTCCGAAATAGTCATCCAAACACCCATAATTTGATGTTTGATTGAATTTAGTAATGTTTGTGTCATGTTCTTGGCTTAATATAAAACAAAACATGTATTATACTATTTACTAAATATAATGATACTGTACTATTAGTTTTAGATAAATATACAGATTATACACAACCCTGTTCGTTTGAGACAGTACTATGGGTGGGCTGTCTTTGTCATTTTTTTAGGTCAACTATTTATATTAATGTTTTGGTGCACCATTTCTTATAAAAATATACATAAATAAACTTGTGCAATGAATATCACAACTGGCATTGACATAATAATTAACATATCATGATTTAGTTGTAGTTTTAGCCTAAAGAAAGTTTAACTCATGGGTGGTTTCCTGAGAGAGTGACATAAAGTTAACAAAATGATTTCACATGCTAGTCATACTTTACTTCGATTTTAGTTAATTTAATAATGTTCTTGAATCAACTTTACATTTGTTTGACTTTTGCTTTGATTTGTGTTCAGGGTTTGTGCTTGATCCAACAAAGTGTAGTAAGTTAAGTATGGATGAAAAGAGGGAACTCGTGTACGAAATTTCTGAATGGTCTCAAGGTGCACCAGAGCTCTTACAGTCGTGGAGCCGTCAAGAAATTCTTCAAATTCTTTGTGCTGAAATGGGAAAAGAAAGAAAGTATACAGGATTAACTAAATTGAAAATTATCGAACATCTTTTGAAGGTAGTATCCGAGAAGAGATCACAAGATAATGAGAATAATATTATGATGGATCTTGAATCATCACAAAATGGTGAGCAAAGGGCTGCAAAAAGACATAGGAAATCTGAAAACCCTAACCATTTAGATGTTGATCCGGAACATAACTCGCTAGTCAGCATTGTTGACGTTGACGAAGTTGACAAAAATGTTGAATTTTGCAAGAATTCGGCTTGTAGAGCTAAGTTGAGTCAAGATGTGGCATTTTGTAAAAGATGTTCTTGTTGTATATGTCATCAATATGATGACAACAAGGATCCAAGTTTGTGGTTGGTTTGTAGCTCTGATCCTCCATTTCAGGGGAATTCTTGTGGGATGTCGTGTCACCTTGAATGCGCATTAAAACATGAAAAATCGGGAATTCCAATTGATGGGAAAAGTAAAGGACTTGATGGGAGCTTTTGTTGTTTATCTTGTGGTAAATTGAATGATTTGCTTGGGTAAGTTTCTTTCCATGTTTCCCTTTTATAGCTTTCCGGTGAATTCAATTTTTTTCTCCACAGATTGGCATTGGATTAAAAAAATAATAAGGTGGAAAGATGCACAAACAATGCAGGTGGAGTGATGGGTCAAAACGGGTTCGGGTTGAAATGGGTCAAAATGTTAAAATTTACTGTATATTCTTGCCCAAATTGGGTCAACCTTGAAACACCTTTTGTTCAAAATTTCTTTTTATTACAACTGATTAAAAAGGTTAGTTATTTAAGAAAATCTCAAACAAGTTGGAGCTGTCAAATTAAGTTTTTGTTCATATGCCATAAAGAATTTTTGAAATGTACCTAAAACTCGAACCAAATACAGATGTTGGAGAAAACAGATGACAATAGCAAGGGACACCAGGCGGGTTGACATCTTGTGCTATCGTCTTTCTTTAAGCCAAAAGCTCTTGGGGGGGACCCTACAGTACCAAAAGCTTCACGACATTGTTAATGAAGCAATGGAGAAGCTCGAAGCAGATGTGGGCCCGCTGACTGGTTTGCCAGTCAAGCTGGCTAGAGGTATTGTCAACAGACTCTCTTCGGGACAAGAAATTCAAAAGCTATGTGCTTCTGCTCTTGAATCCCTCGATTCAGTCTTATCCAACACGAAATGTAATGGTATATTTCTTCTGTCCCCCTTTTTTGTTATTAGGTATATTAGGAGTATCTAATTCATTTGATGTTATATAAGTGTTTGATTTCTGAGGTCAAACTGACTTATTTTATGCGCCAAAATTAGTATACATGTTGTTTATATATGACTCCAAATTTTATTGTTTCTGGTAATTGTTAACAGTTACTTATCTTGAGTTCTAACATACCCCAAATTTCAGCTTTTTCCAAAGTCATTTTTGAAGTTAGATAATAGTTTGTTTGACCTTAACGTTCTATATGTCAAACCAACCATGCAGATCCTAGCATCTTGACACCAATTGTCAGATTCGGAAACATATGTTCCACATCAGTTTCTGTAATATTCGGTTCTGGAGATCACTCTTTCAATGATAACAACTTAAAGACACATAGATATATAATGTGGCATCGAAGAGCCGAAGATACAGATTATCCTACAAAACCAACATGTACATTGTTTGCACCAAGTTGTACCGAGTTCTTACTCGCGGATTTGACTCCCTCAACACAATACGTTATAAAAGTTGTTCACTTTGAAAGCACCCGTGAGTTAGGCAGCAAAGAAATCTCTTTTCAAACGAGCGATGACAGTGAGAAAAGCCCACGAACCAATTCTAGCAGTCTCTCAGATCCCTCATCAGTTGAAGATGAAAACAACAATATTGTTAATAAGCAAAAGGACAAGGAGGTTGCCGTAAACATTGATGAATTAGACATCATCAAGAAATCTTCAGGAAACGATGAAGGCAGTGAAAAAGATTGTAACCCTTTTGCCCTCACTACTTCTGTCAAGTTACCCATTACCCCTTGCAAGACGGAAAGCTTGAAAGATGCTAACGTGACAAGAAAAGCCCGAACAAAAGTTTCAAAAAAGATTCTTCATAGTGGATCTGACGAGGAATTGGATATATCAAATGATCGGGACTTTGGCTATTATGTGAAGGTGATCCGACTATTAGAATGCGAAGGACATATAGATACTGGTTTTAGAAAGAAATTTCTCACATGGTATAGCTTGCGAGCAAGTGATCAAGAGGTTAGAATTGTTAAAGTGTTTGTGGATACTTTAATGGAGGATCCTGCTTCACTTGCCGGGCAGCTTGTGGATACTTTTTCTGAAGTGGTTACAAACAAGTCATGCTCGTCAAAAGGGCTTTGCCTGAAGCTTTTCCATTGAATAATTGAATTGGAATCAAGGTTTGAAAAGTCTAATCTAAATTATTTATAAATTATATAAGTACATTCATTCTTACTTTAAGATTGTAATCATTTAAATTTGACATCGTCAGTGTTGGCTGATCTTTATTGATAATTATCTATGTGAAGAATCTGATTATGTTAACAAGTCTTATTATTATAGCCAAATTTGTTGACACTAATTCTTTTCCTGTAGATATGTTTTCGAGCTCAAACTCTTTACACTCGGTTTAATTTAAGTTCATATTTATATAGCCTGATTTTTTATTTATTTATTTTTTTTAAACAAGGTTTTTGACATTTTAGCCAACTAATTCAAGGGGATCGAGCCCACCATCACACAAACTCAAATCAGTGTTGTAAAAATCGGCCATGGCGGCCGATATGGCGGCGCCATGGCGCTTGGCGGTGGTCCACCGCCACGATATTTCCCATATCGGTCTAACTTGGCGTTTTGGTCAAAATCGGTCAAAATCGGAGCTTGGCGGTCAAAATCGGTCAAAAATCGGCCTTGGCGGCGGTCGGTCAACGACGGTCAACGCCAGTCAACTCCAGATCTGGGTTTTTTTTTTCAGATTCACGCCGGTCAACGCCGTTTAACTTCAGATCTAGGGTTTTTTTTTTTTTTTTCATATTTACTTCAGATATAGCCTAGATCTAGGGTTTTTTTTTCATATTCCTTTATAATTTATGTTGTATTTCAAAAATATACATAAATTTCTTTATAATTTATGGTCTCCGATATATCACTGATATATCGCCGCCATATCGGTCTTGGCGCTTGGCGGTGGTCGACCGCCGAGCGATATTTACAACACTGACTCAAATCAGGTGTATATAGATCAGCTAAACTAACTTTCTGCTAGGTAGATAAAGATGGATCTTAACTACTGTCTAAAGCATGTGATTTTAACTAAATACGTTGCTTTAGGTTTTTAATAGACTTTACTCTCATCAAGAGCTGCACGGATAAAAAGTGAGATCTACTTACGGTCATGATCAACCCAATACATTTTATGTAATTACTATCATAGCAGAACAAGCTAGTGACCGTTAGAACATGTATTGAAAATCTTGTATATAACCTAGCATTGATGTGGAGCCACTAGTTATCAAGAGTTTACAATCTGATTCTTAACTCATTAAAACAACAGCTGAGTGATACTAGTACTATACAGTTATCTCTTTCCGAAAAATAGAAGACTGTGTAAAGTAGGTAAGCCATCTCTAAAATCATCATGTAGAGCAAATACTTTGTCGGTCAGGGAGTGATATGTTAAATTGTGCCGGCCATTTAGTCAGGGACCATATGATTTGATATATGAGTAAATGAATTCGCCATCTAGCATTGAATATATATGTTGAATTGGTCGATCAAAGAGATTATAAGCAATCCTAAATTCCTAACTCAGTGTGCCCCGCCATTCAATGACCTCGTACAATGCATGAGGTATTCTAAGTGCCAACAGCTCAAATTTAATCCATTGACCTTGAATTGCTAATTAAGGTTTGATATTTCCTCATATACACTAGCAACTCCTATATATATCGAAGCTAAACTACATTCACCATGTGGCCATAAATTAGTTACCCATTCGACCTATTCCATGGAACGCAGCGTAGCAGTCTCTGGAGCAACCCGACGGTACATATGAGCACTCTTTTGTAAATGTTTAATTAGAACTCAAAGTGATATGCTTATCAAGTTTCGTAATATTACTGAAATAAAAAAGTACAGTATTACGAATATATTCAGATGTCTATTATTAAGGCGTGTTTACTATTAGATTGGCAGGTAAGGTTGCACTTATTATTACAGGCGGAGCTCGAGGGATTGGAGTCTGGAGAGTCCATTGCAAGGTTGTTTGCGAAACATGGAGCAAAAGTAATAATTAATTGTTGACATCCTTGATGAGCTAGGTCAAAATGTTTGTGAAGCTATAGGTCTCGAAATGGCTTCTTACATCCATTGTGATGTGTGCATTGAATTGGATATCGAAAATGCAATCAACTTTGCAATGAGCATATTAAGTTAGATATTATGATCAACAATGCTGCTATTACTGGTCAGCCAAAGCTTAGTATTTTTGAAAATGAAAAATCTGTTTTTGAACGAGTGATGAGTGTCAACGTTGTAGAATTATATTATTCCCGATATCTCAATAATGAATACAACAAGTGGGAAGGCGCCCGCTGCGTTGCAGTGGGAATTTTCGAGAAATTTTTGCGATAATTATTTACGGATAATGTTTGGGTGAGGATTCGCGTTGTAAGATTGCGGTATAGTTTTGCGAGTCCGTCAAAAATATATCAGTATTAGGCTTGTTTTGTTCGTTATCAAGAGACCTTTTTGACATTATTTTTTTTATTCAAGAAACCGTCAAGCATCTGTTAGATATTTGACAAATAAAGTTTGTTATATAAAAAAGTCATAAATATTAAGAAGTTCAAGATGTGTTTTGTAAGTTTTTTTTTTTTCCTTTTTTTTTTTTTTTTTTTTCATGGTCTTCTTCGCTGGAGATCTTACATAGTACGGAGTAATTATTTATTCGGTAAAATATTTTTTTAGCAAACGGGCCTGCAATTTCTTCATGGTCTAAAAGGAGCCCAAGAAATATATTATTAAAAAATTCGCAGCCCATTTGCAGCTACTTTAATATAGGGGTGTTCACGGTTCGGTTAATTAACCGAATAAACCGAAAACCGAACCGAACCGAACCGAAATAAAACCGAACCGAACATATAACCGAACCGAACTTGTTATAACCGAACCGAACCGAATTAAAAATTCGGTTTTCGGTTTGGATATGGGTTTAGCTATCTGAACCGAAAACCGAACCGAAAACCGAATTAATATAAATATATATATTTTTTTATATATTTATATTATTTTAAATATAAAAAATATCAATTAAAATTTTATAATAATATAAAAAAACATTTTTTTATGCTTGAAATATTTTATTTCCCAAAAATATATATAATTAAATTCAAAAAAAATATAAATAGTGTAATTTAAGTAAAAAGTTCGGTTTTCGGTTTTGACCCATAACCGAACCGAACTTCGGTTCGGTTCTCGGTTCGGTTCGGTTATAGATATTTTCGGTTCGATTCGGTTTTCGGTTATGACCCAAAAAAAAATTTTAACCGAACAAACCGAACCGAATAAACCGATTAACCGATAACCGAACCGATGAACACCCCTACTTTAATATATATATAAATGCCAAGTATAAATACATGCAAACTAATAACATATGGGCTAAACCCGATAACAATAAACAGGACGGCCAAGTATAAATACATGTAAACTAATAACAATATGGGCTAAGCCCGATAACAATAAACAGGACGGGCCTAATGCTAATATCATCTAACAAACGTAACTGGTGTTTTCCTCGGAACCAAACATGTGGCTCGTGTCATGATTCCAGCGTGTAGTGGTAGCATTATTTCGATTGGAAGTGTTTCTTCGACCATAAGTGGTGTTGCTGATCATGCATATACATGTTCCAAACACGCAATTGTTGGCCTTATTAAGAATGTTGCTGCTGAGCTAGGAGTGTTTGGAATTCGTGTCAATTGTATATCACCCTACTTTATCCCAACATCAATGGGAAAATCTGTTTCCAAGAATCATCCAGACCTGTTTTCTAACGCATACTCAAACCTTAAAGGAATGGTTCTTAAAGTATATGATGTGGCCCATGCTACTCTCTTCCTTGCAACTTGCAAGTGACGAATCTAACTATATAAGCGGGCATAATCTGGCATTGGATGGAGGCTTTACCACTAGCTATCAACCCATCCTTTGGCCTATTCTCGCGAGGCAAGTTTACGTAAACACTATTTGCATTTACCTTGACCATGAAAGGATGATGTTTATGGTTTGAGTTCCAAAACAATTTACAAAATACATTGTACTGTGTAACTAATTTTATATTTTAAGTCATATGATCTTGTGTACAATGACTATTCTTCTTAGGACCCATTTGGTTCGCAAAATATTTTTTGAATAAAGTGTAATCTGTCAAGAAATTTTAATGTAATCTGAATAAATTGTAATGTGAATGAATTATAATCTGTTAAATCAATTGTAATTATACTTTGAATTAGTTGTAATGTGAATGGATTTTAGTTGTAATAATAATAATAATAATAATAATAATAATAAATTCAATAAAAATTAATTAATTATTAAAATAATCATAATAAAATATTTAAGTTAAATAATAAATAAAATTAGTATTGTGAAAAGTATTAATAGTATTTTAAATATAATGACAATTAAAAAATTTAAATATAAAAAATAATTATGTATTAGTTTTATATTATTTAATATTAAAATGAAAACATTCAATAATAAAAATATAATAAAAATATAGTAAATGATAATAAAATAAAAATTTCAAACTATAATGCTTTAAATTATATAATGAGTTAACTACATTTTTGGTCCTTGTGGTTTACCGGATATAACAGTTTTAGTCCAATAGTTTAAAATGTAACGGATCAAGTCCAAGATCCGACGACCCATAACACTTTTGGTTCAATAGTTTTAAAAAAACGTGATATGACTAAAATACCCTCGAATTTACGCACAAAATTTGCACAATTCATCCCTGAGCTAACGGCCGTTAGTTCTGTTAGTTATCATGTAGCAACGTTAGTCCATTTAGCCAACAATCATTTGCATCGTTAGTCCTTTATACATTTTTATCCATTTTTCTTACGTTTTCATACGGTTTTGTCCGTTATATACGTTTTCGTCCATTTTTAGTCGTTTTCGTCTGTTTTTCTTACGTTTTCATACGTTTTTGTCCGTTTTAATACGTTTTCATCCGTTTTTGTTAGTTTTTCTTAAGTTTTCATTCGGTTTTGTCCGTTTTTATACGTTTTCGTTCGTTTTTATTCGTTTCTGTCCGTTTTTCTTACGTTTTCATACTTTTTGTCCGTTTTTATATGTTTTTGTTCGTTTTTATTCCGTTTTTATATGTTTTTATACGTTTTAATCCGTTTTTCTTACGTTTTCATACAGTTTAGTCCGCTTTTTTATGTTTTCGTCCGTATTTCTTCGTTAGTAATTTTTTTTAATTTTATTTTCAAAATTTATTTTTAGAAAATATTTTAGATTTTTTTTTTCAAATGTTTTTTTTTCTAAAATTTTATAGAAAAACAAATTTTGAAAAAAAAAAAGTTGTAGAAAAAAAATTTCAATAATTATTTTTTTATTTTTCAATTTTTTTCTCTAAAATATTTTTTTCAAAGTTTTTAAGAAAAAAAAATTTATAATTTTTTTAGCGAAAATATTTTTTTTTTAAATCTTTTTTCAAAAAATTTTTATTTGAAATTTTTTTTTCTAAAATTATTTTCGAAAAAAAAATTTAGAAAAAAATTGAAAAAAAGGTTTTTGAAAATTTTTTGGAAACCTTTTTTAGCGAAAATATTTTTTTGAATTAAAAAAAAAATTCAAATTTTTTTTCTAAAATTTTTTTTGGATTTTTTTTAAGTTGAAAAAAAAAATTGAATTTTTTTTGGAAACCTTTTTTAGGGAAAATATTTTTTTGAATTTTTTTTTTCAAATTTTTTTTTTGTATTTTTTTTTCTAAATTTTTTTTTCGATTTAAAAAAAAAAAAAATAGCGAAAATTTTTTTTCAAATTTTTTTTTCAAATTTTTTTTTTTGTATTTTTTTTTCCAAATTTTATTTTCGAATTTAAAAAAAAAATTGAAAAAAAAAAGTTTTTTAAAGTAACTGAACTAACGGCCGTTTGCTCAAGGACGAATGGTGCAAATTCTGTGCGTAACGGTGAGGGTATTTTAGTCATATAATATTTTTTTAACTAGTCAAATCTATGGTCAACAAAAATTGGACCAAAAGTGTTACGGTTTGTCGGATCTTGGACTGGATCCGTTACATTTTAAACTATTATACCAAAACCGTTATACCCGGTAAATCACGAGGACCAAAAATGTAGTTAACTCTTATATAATTTTAAACTACAAAGTAATTCAAAACTTTCTATAATCTGAATCATCTTATTGATGTAATTGGAGCGGTTGAATTACAATATATTCAACACCAAACAACATACGTAATGTAATCTGAATTACAATTCCTTCAATTCTGCAAACCGAATAGCTTACGTAAAGTAGTCAGATTACAATTATATCAAAGTACGTCAGATTGCGGCGAACCAACCGAGGCCTTGATTGTTTGAAGTGGCTGGGCTTTAGCTTGCTATCTTGTTCTTGTTTATTCTCACCTGATAGGTAAACCTTTTGCGTAGCATCTTGCCAGGTTTGTTCTTGTTATATATTTGCTTGCCAGTAAAAAAAAGGCAAACATTTTAGGTTCATTGAACGTGAGTAGATATTATTGAGATACTAACACTCATTGTGGTAGAAAAACTTTGGAGAGGGCTTACAGTTACGATCTAGCTAGTCGCATCAATCATGTAGCTGAACGATAGTTGTTTACCGGCTAAAATTGAGATGATACTGTATGACTAACTCATTTAAAGGAGACTAGGATTCGACAAATGATAAACGGTATATGCTAGCTTCTTCCCAACTCCATAACAGCTAGCTACTACTACAAGATGCGTTTTATTTATTAGCTAGTCGGCATGTTCCTATAGCTAATAGAGAAAATTTCCATAAAGGACCAACATTGAAATCATGGTTAAAAATAATAATAATAATAATAATAATAATAATAATAATAATAATAATAATAAAATTATGCCATAACCGATTGTGTGATTCCAATAAGATTTTGATATGTGTCTCATTTTTTTATTATTTAAGTAACAATAGTTGGTAAAGTGTGTAACCTACCCATATTGATTTAACTTTACATTTTTCTGCGACTGTTGGCTATTGTCCTTTTGTAAGACTTACCTTTTATATTTTAGTTAAAAGGTCAAATCCAATTACAAAATAAATTAATATAATGGCGGCAATGTGACCGCACACAACTTGTGCGATTAATAGATCATATTTATTATGTAACATTCCGCCTTATTCAGCCCACAATATTGACCGTTTTACCAGCATGCTCACGGCTTTGCTTTGTGGCCCTCATGTGAGACTCTTCCTGGCAGGTCACCATACCAGTGCTACTCTCACATGAGTACGCTTAACTACCAGTTCCTAAGAACCCCACTCGCAGTAGACCACAAAATGCGTTGTGTCATTGTAAGGCGAATGTTATCTTATGAACCCAGCATCTCTCCAGGCCACAGCCGATGTGGGATTTGCATAGGGTGTTACAATCACCCCTCCCCCCCTTAGGGACTCATCGTCCGCGATGAGGTTTGCCCAACAATCCCGAACGGCCCAGGAGTGGCTCTGATACCACTTGTAACATCCTGCCTTACTCAGCCCACAATATACACGGCTTTGCTTTGTGGCCCTCATGTGAGACTTCTCTGCATGTTACCCATACCAGTGCTACTTTCACATAAGCACGCTTAACTGCCAGTTCCTAAGAACCCTACTCGCAGTAGACCACAAAAAGCGTTGTGTCATTGTAATGCGAATGTTATCTTATGAACCCAACATCTCTCCACGCCACAGCCGATGTGGGATTTGCCTAAGGTGTTACATATTATTTTGTGCGACCGGTAGACATAAAAATACCTTTTTATTTTGTTTTTGTTTAGTTTTACGTGCAATCAATACTGACACTCGTTAAATTATCCTCTTTTAACGTGTAATTATATATTAAACAAATAACACACAATCTTTTAAACAAACAACACACATGCTATGATTATTTAAAGAATTTAATATTCTGAAGGATGTCACCGATATATAACTTGTGTGAGAAAAAACTTGCCTACCAAATCAGTTTTATCTTTCTATCTCTTATACCAATAGAAGGGGAAAAAAGATTAAAAAAAAAAAAGGCCAGCTTATTACATGAGATTGGCCCAATTCAAATAGATGAAACTTATGTTATCTTATGAACCCAACATCTCTCCACGCCACAACCGATGTGGGATTTGCCTAAGGTGTTACATATTATTTTGTGCGATCGGTAGACATAAAAATACCTTTTTATTTTGTTTTTGTTTAGTTTTACGTGCAATCAATACTGACACTCGTTAAATTATCCTCTTTTAACGTGTAATTATATATTAAACAAATTGTTGGATCGATATACTCTGATCAAACTACTTTGTAGCTTGTAAGGGTTTAACAATATTGAGTAAACTCAACACTATTAATATTGAAACACTGTTTTACCTTGTAAAGTATGCGGAATCTACTAACACAAAGCTTAAGAAGAACTTTTATATTAACCAAACTTTGAACCTGCTTTGTTACACAGATTCATTAACAATCTCTAACTATTTATCAACTTTAATCGACTCTAAAACTTATGAGAACTTTTCTAAAACTTATATCGACTAATACCTCTTAAGGCTCTTTATATAGACAACCTTAAGTCGGTTTACAACATATAATCCTTGAACGACAAGTCATTATCCCTAACTAATTCTAGAATATTCGTTTAATGTTACACATTAATCCTTATCTAATATTGCACATCAGTCCTTGTTTCCTTCGAAGTACTTTAAACATTCTTTAATAACAGCAGTACTTTGACTTTTTCCTTCAGCAGTACTTTGACTTTATTCTTCATGCAGCAGTACTTTGACATCCAGAAATACTTTGATATTTCATATCCCAACAATCCTCCCCTAACTTGAACTCCACTTGCTTGATTTCAAGTTTCTTTGTTATCTTTAATCTTTAATCATTCAGGAAAATTGTTTCTTTATGTCTTTGTCTTCTATCTGTCATATGTCAAAGTACTCTTCATCAGCATTTTGTCTTTCATTGTATCTTCTCAGCAACTCAGCAACATTTTGGTACAGAGATCATCAAATCTTAAAAGTTTCATACTATTCTCATCACTTCCAGGTGTGTTAACTCCTGTGAGAGGTGAATCATTGAAAATTATGATTTTTAGCAAATCATCAGCTATCAACGGATTTGATTAGTCTTTACCAATAGCCGTTTGCTTTGGACTAGCCAACTCTTAATCATTTGGAGTATGGTGAGTTGATAACCATATAATTTTTGGTAAACTATCAACCATCAACGGATTTGATTATCACATCAGAATCGTACCCTCATGATGAGTCAAACTCTTTCTTGTCTGTTAAACATGGTGAGTTGATTACCATTGGTTGTGTAGTATAAATACTAACACCATGTGTTTCTTTTCAAATCCTTTTTCCTTTTCTTTTAAACATCAAAACATTTTATTTTTATTTTAAAGGACTTATACTGGTTTATATCAGCAAGCAGTACTTTGTTAAAGTACTGTTTGTTTTCGCAGTACTTTGAAAATACTTTATTTTACAAAACAAATCATACAATTATTATGCAATATTACTCTTCAGACTTGACCCATCTGATAAATAGCTTGATAACATCCAAAGCTACTTCATATTCATCTTCAAGTTCCATTCCATGATCCAGCATTCTGAGCATAATTTCTCTAATCAATGGATATCTCCTCTCAGCCAACATATGAATCATGGTACCATCTTCCATCTCTAGTGTATGAACTCCTGATGACTCAAAGAATCTCCATCTTGTTATTTCCCAATTCTCTTGATCATTCCACAGAGGATCAACACTTGTTTCTTCAGTATCCCAGATGGTAATTAAGTCTCCAAGCAAAATTAATCCCACTCCTGAAACTTCAATCTTTGCATAGTATGTCTGCACTTGCACATATAAGTCATATAGATCTGCCCTTGTAATACAGTGCAACACATCCCATAACATATTGAATGTTGTGAAGCATTCATCTTCTCTGTGGATCATAAAATAATTCCCTTCTTTTGATTCAACCACAGAAAATGAGATTATCTTGGACTTCTTTCCAGAATCTTCAATCTTCTTGTTCTCAAAATCAACAACTCTAAAATAATTTCTAAGTTTATCAACTGTATCTTCATGAACTAACTTCAGCCTTTTTGACAGTTGATAATCTTCAGCTAATTTCTTTTTTTTCAATCTCCTTTGCTCAGCTTCTTCCTTTCTGATATCTTCTAATTTCTTCTTTCTATCAACTTCCATGGGCACAAAGTTATCTACTTCTTTTCTGATATCTTCTTGTACTTTATCCCACAGAGCTTTCACTTCTGGATACCTTTTCAAATGTAAATTCTTGTATCCCTTCTTTCTAAAGAACTGTATCATCCGGTTTCTTTCCTGAGCTTTGGTCATTGGCTTCTTTGTAAGTGGCCTACTAACTTCTTCCAAATACTCAGCATCATATTCAGCTTGTTGCTTTCTAGCAAGCTCTAAATCTTCTGCAATCTCTAATTCTCTAATCTGAGCAATAGAAAATTTCTTCTTTTTCTTCTTAGTATCTTTCTGAACCTTGATCCCTTTCCCTTTATCTTTTGGATCTAGTTCTTCTGATTCAAAAGTACTTTCATCATCTTTTTGTGCAAGCTCAGAAATATGTATTCCTCCAGTAGGTCTTCTCAAATTCATCATAACTTGAGCAATTGTTTCATCATCACTTGCAGTATGTACTCTTTCTTCCTCTTGATGTACAAAAGTAGAAGGACCAACTTCATCTTCATAATACTTTGTAGAAGGTCCAGCTGCAGTGACTCCACTTTCATCAATATTTCTAGAAGAAGTACCTTGCTCAGCAGTACCTTGCAGACTTATGTTTTCCGCAGCAGTACTTTGAACACCAGCACTTTGAATGTTCTGTGCATCTACATCCTGCTTAACATTTTCTTGCTCATCATCTTTTTGCTCATTCTCTTTCTCTTCTTGTGCAATATTTTCAACCTCATGTGCAATATTCATATCTTCTTCAACATAACTTTCTGGTTCAAAAGTCTTTGGACTTTCTGGATATTGCCACAAGTGAGCATCTTCTGAATATTTAACTTCAGCATCATCTTTATCCAAATTCTTATCTTGATTCCTCCCCAATTTGGTAAATGATGACCTTTTATGCTTCCTCTTGGATTTAGAAAACTTCTTTGAAGATTTTGACTTAGACTTCTGAGACTGCTTCTTTTCTTTCACATAAAGCCTAAAATTCTGAACAAGAGGCCAAACAAATTTCTTCAGTCTTCTGAACTTCTTTCTTAGCTTCTTGATTTCTTCATCTTGAGCCTTAACAGTATTCTTCATCTTTTCCAAATCCTTAGCCAAATCAGAAATACTCTCAGTACCTTTAATTCCCTCATCTCCTCCAGGTGTTTGAAGCCCACCTGTGGAAGTATAATCATTGGGAGTAGGTACTTGTGAATCCTCTGAAGCAGTACCTTTAGAATCAGTACTTTGTGGAGAAGTACCTTGAGCAGAAACAGATGTATCCAAGGAAGCTGTCACTGAGGGAGTCCTTTCACTTGAAACAACATGCTGAGGGGAAACAATAGGTGGTGTAGGGGTATGTACTGAAGCAGAATGCTCAGCAGAATCAGGTTGATCATCATTATTAGAATGTGCAGAACCACTATTGTCTTCTTCATCCCTAACAGCTTGAGCTACCTCTAACATATAAGCATTAAGAGGTGTCTTCCTACCCGAAAAATTAACTCCACTATTAGACATAAAAGTGAAAACTTTAGGTGGCATCCTAATGGTAGGTACATAATCCTGAGGTTTAGGTATCCCATCTAGTGGGTTCTCCAAAAGCAATTGAACAAATCTAGGATACATTAGAAAGGGTTTGCCAGCCTTAATGTGAGTAAGCATACCTTCAAGGATCATGTATGAGAAATTGAAAGGCTGATTGGTAATAAGACCAACAAAAGCAGAAGCTATGGAATGGCTAAACCGATCCCAAGCAGTACTCTTCGGACTCAAACAATGTAGCAAAACATGAATAAGAAATTTCCAATGAGGACTAACCATAGCCTTCTGAAAAGTAAGCTTAGTCAAAGAACCTTCATACCCAATGTCTCTGAGTGTGTTCCAAATCTCTTGTTTGCCAAACAAAACAGAGCCTCCTTCATCATCAAATAATAGAGCCTCCCTGATTGAAGCTTCTGTAACACGAATAGCTCTCCCAGCAACTGTAGCAGTAATGATATCCTCTCCATCTTCAACCTGTGACGTGGCTGTATCCCAAAAAGCTTGAATCCAAGGTCCAATAATCTCTGGGTTGACTAGAATGGAGTAACAGATGTTGGTGCCAGTGAGAAAATCAATAATACCATGAAAATCAAGGTTATCTTGGGTTTTCTCAAGGTTTGCTATCATGTTGTGTTTGGTGTTGGTGCGTCAATTTGCCATGGTGATTAGGGTTATAGTGAGAAAAGTGAGGATCGATGCAAAGTAGGTATGAGTTGAAATAACAAGAAAGGTGAATAAGGTGAATAAAAGGAAAACATATGAGGCTGATATAAGGATAAGATACAAAAAATCACGGTTAATAAATAACTTTACCGTTATAAACTCACACAGTATGTTGACCAAAGTATTTTCCCACAAAAAATCTTGAATGTTGACCATTTGACCAAAATATCTTTAAAACTCAACCCTAATTAATGACTATCTCCCCAAAATAAATCCCAAAGCTACCCTGGTAAGTGAACATCAATACACTTCATTAAATGCCCTGTTATCTTTAGTTTGCTTATAAAAGCAACTTTACCATCAACACCTTGCAATCACCATATCTTTCTTTAACACAAAAACAAGTAAGCACAATGAGTCACATTCCAATTGTGAAAATCTCTTCAGACTCAGATGGCACCACAGATTCAGAGATAAGTTACTACTCTGCTTCTGAGTTTGAAGATCCAGGATGGTTAGACTATTTTCCTCCTCATGTTCAGTGGATGGGACACCAAGAATCTTCATCAACAATGAGTGTTGCCAACTCTACCATAACTGATGCAGGTAGTACTACCAACAAAAATCCCAAGAAAAAGAAAGTTGTCCCTGGTTCATCTCTGGCTAATGAGCTTCCACATGCTTTGACTCAAGCCCTGGAATCAGCTATTCAGAACATGAAGTGGCCTGCTCCAAGGAAAGAGAGACCACCCAAACAGGTTCTTGGCCTGGCTTGCCCAAGAAAGCAGGCTTCTTTTGATGACAAGAGAAAGACTGCTCAAAAGGGAAAAAAAAGCTATGAGGGCAAGGGAAAAAGGCCTATGGAGTAGATGTGTGGAGCTTGGTAGTAGGTGTAGTCTTGTGTTTGTTTTGTCTTTGCTGTGTATGTATCTGTAGCTTGATAACAATAATGGTGATGTATGAACACTGAATGGTGGTTGTAAGATCTTTCTGAATGATGAATAAAAACTTTTTCTTTTGAATGATACATGTAGCCTCCCCTCAAATAATGACTAACTAATAACTACTTATGCCTCCCCTAAAAAATAGCTTACATATTAATCATGCCAATACCCACAACCAAAAAAGTAAATCTTGAAACATCAAAGCCCTTTGTGAGTAGATCTGCTACATTATCATCAGTATGAACTTTAACCACATTGATAAGCCTCTGTTCATAGCAATCTCTTATAAAGTGATGTCTAATCTGAATGTGCTAGGTCTTGGAATGATATACTGGATTCTTGACAATACAGATAGTACTCTCATTATCAATATTGATAGGAGTATTCTTGAAATTGAATACATAATCCAAAAGTTGATTCTGTAACCAAAGTACTTGTGCACAACAACTTGCAGCAGCTACATACTCTGCTTCAGTGGAAGAAGTTGCTGCAATTGTTTGCTTCTTACATTGCCATGACACTAATCTGCTTCCAAGGTACTGGCATCCTCCAGTTGTGGATCTTCTGTCATAGTTATCTCCAGCATAATCACTGTCTGAAAAAGCTTGGAGATGGAAAGGTAAATCCCTAGGATACCATAAGCCTAGCTTAGGTTGTTGCCTAAGATACCTGAAAATCCTCTTGACAGCATTCAAGTGAGATACCTTTGGATTAACTTGATGTCTTGCACATAAGCTTACAGCAAAAGTTATATCAGGTCTTGATGCAGTTAAATACATGAGACATCCAATCATAGACCTGTATAGTGTGACATCAACATCTTCTCCATCTTCATCTTTTCCCAAAGGTTTGTTAGTATCCACTGGTGTAGATGTAGGCCTAACAGTTGTGAAAGTGAATCTTTTAAGAATATCTGCAACATACTTATCTTGACAAATATAAATTCTACTGCTTGAATGTTGCACTTGAAGTCCTAAGAAAAATGTTAATTCTCCCATGGAACTCATCTGAAACTCTTTCTGCATAAGATCTTCAAATTCCTTCACCATAGATTGCTTAGTAGCACCAAAAATAATATCATCTACATACACTTGAACTAGCATGACATCCTTCTTATCTCTCTTGATAAACAAAGTCTTGTCAATAGCTCCTCTTCTGTAACCATGTTGTAGTAGAAAATTGGAAAGTCTTTCATACCATGCTCTTGGAGCTTGATGAAGACCATACAGAGCCTTGATTACCTTGTAGACTTTGTTTGGATGTGCAGGGTCTTCAAAACCAGGAGGCTGTTTGACATAAACTTCTTCTGTGATTTTGCCATATAGAAAAGCACTTTTAACATCCATTTGATATACAAGGAATCCCATATAGGATGCAAAAGCCAAAAATAGCCTGATGGCTTCAAGCCTTGCCACAGGAGCAAAAACTTCATCATAGTCTACTCCTTCTTCCTGTCTATATCCTTGAGCCACTAACCTTGCCTTGTTCTTAATAACATTCCCTCTTTCATCTCTTTTTACTCTGAAGACCCATTTAGTTCCAATAAGTTTTTTTCCATCAGGTAAATCACATAATACCGAAACTTCTTGAAGTTTAAACTGTAGGAGTTCTTCTTACATTGCTGCCACCTAAATTTCCTTGGCTAATGCTTGTTTGATATTCTTGGGCTCTTCCTGAGATAGAAAACAAGCAAATAAACACAACTTCTGATCCTTGTGATTCACCCTGTTTTGCTTGTAGATAAAACTAAGTAAAGAAGTATGTTGTTGAGACATATTCTTAGCCTTAGTCCTTGTGAGCATCCCTGAAGCTAAGGGTCCAATTATGTTGGTAACAGGATGAGTTTTATGAATTCTAAGAGTAGGAGTTGGTGAGACTTCAAGATTATCTTCCAAGTTAGTTATATCAGGAGCTTCATTAGAATCTGAGAAAATGCCTTCATGATCCAATTCATCATCAGTGTCTTCTAAAGTAATTGTGTTTGGATCATCAGTATCTTCTAAGTCACGCATATTAGAATCATTAACAGCATCAGTATTTATCTAATTTGAAGTATCCAAAGGTTGAAAAGTACTTTCAAATGGATTAGCAGTACTTTGGGGTAAAGTACTGGCTGTTTCTTTTGCCTTCTTCTTTTCTGCTTCATAAGTTCTCCTTTGTTCATCTTCATATGATTTAGCCATTGTTTCTTGAAAAAGCATCCTAGAAAGTTCAAGATTCATCTTGAATGGCTTGATCTTCTGCAGATACTGGGATTTGTGGTGGAACAGTACTTTGAGGATCAACAGTACTGTTAGGTTTAGCAGTACCTTGAGGCTCAGAAGTACTCCTCTTCTCATCATTGGCATTATCTTTTGGCTCATCTTCAGATCTTAAATTAACATCATGAACAATGTACTGTGCTTCTTCTTCAGTGGGAGCAGCTTGATTTTCTTCCCTTACCGGTACATAATTCATTGATGAAGACATTAAATCAAGATCAAACATCCAATCAGGACCTTTACCTTTAGAATTCTCTTGTTCTTCCAGAAAATCAACATGAAGACATTCTTGAACCTTTTTGGTAGCCCTGTTGTACACTCAGAATCCTTTGCTATTAGTACAATATCCCAATAAATATCCTTCATCTGACTTCCCATCAAATTTGCCCAAATTATCAGCAGTGTTTAAGATGGTTAGGGGACATCCAAAAGGTTTCATAAACTTGATGCTTGGCTTCTTTCCCATGAGAAACTCATAAGGTGTCTTCATTTGAGGTTTAGTCACTGATACTCTATTCAACACATAACAAGCAGCACTTACAGCCTCAGCCCAGAATGGAACAGGTAGTTGAGAATCTGCAAGCATTGTCCTTGCTGCTTCTATAAGAGTTCTATTCTTTCTTTCTGCAACTCCATTTTGCTGAGGAGTTCTAGCAATACTGAACTCTCTTTTAATTCCTTTCTTGGCATAAAATTCATCCATAAGCTGATTCTTGAACTCAGTCCCATTATCACATCTAATGCCTCTAACCTTGAGTCTTAACTGATTTTCAAGTGCTATTATAAGGTCATGAATAGCATCAAAAGTTTCATCTTTAAAGCATAAGAAAAAGACCCAACTAAATCTGCTACAGTCATCTGTTACAACCAAGCAGTACTTCTTCTTGTTCAGACTAACAACTGAAACATGTCCAAACAGATCCATGTGCAGCAATTCCAAAGGCTCTCTAATGGTTTTCTCATTAATCTTCTTACAAGAGGCCTTGTGCTGTTTACCCTTCTTACAAGCAAGACATGAGTGATCATTCTTGAATGTTTTAGAAGGTAAACCTTTAACTAAATTACCTCTGACCAGCTTATTGATGTTCTTGAAATTGACATGCCCCAATCTTCTGTGCCATTGATGTGCTTCTTCCATAGTTGCTCTTGCAATCAAACATGTTGCTCTTTTAGCAGAATTTACATTCTTTAAGTCTATGCTGTACACATCATTAGTTCTTGGTGCTCTCAGCAACACCAAGTTTCTATCTTCTAACTTGAAATCAGGAGAAAGTATAAGACATTCTGTGTCAAAGAATAACACAGGGTACTTCTTATCACAAATCTGAGAGACTGACAAAAGATTGAATTTGAGCTCCTTCACATATCTAACATCTTCAAAATCAATGTTTCCTGCCTTGATAGTTCCTTTGCCAATAATTCTTCCTCCATCAGGATCATTCCCAAATGCAACTTTTCCTCCAAAATAAGCTTTAAAATCTGACAAGAGCTCCTTTTCTCTTGTCATACTGCCAGAGCAACCACTATCTACAATAAGATGATCTTTAAGCTCCTCCTCTGGGTTGCCCTGCATTCACATGAAAAAGGTTAGTTATTTTTAGGAACCCAAGCCATTACTGACTTGTGTTCCCCTTGTGGAGTGACATACTCAAAATTTTTGAGTATGTAATCACCACTGTCTTTGAAAGCATGATCAAGAATTAAGGTTTTTGTTTCCAAAACTGTTGGTTTTTCAAGATCAATTTTCCCTTTTTTACCCTTAACCTCTGAAAGTACTGGTTCTACCCCAGCAGTACTTTCTTTCTTAACCCATTTAGTTGTAACTTTAGGAGTTGGGTTCTGTGTCCTAGCATCTTTTCTTGTGTTGTAAGGCCTTCTAGGGTTGTAATGATTGTACCTCCTAGATCTTACACTTGAGTGTTTGCTAGAAACATTAGGGAACTTTCTATCAATACTTTGTGAAGGTACTGAGGGTTTGGAGTATGACCTTTTCTGATGAGGGTACCTATAGTCTTTTGAGAAATTACTATGGTTAACCCTATTTGTATAGTTCCAAACTGGTTTATTGTCCCTTGGCTTATTCTCCCTATGTCTTGGTTGTGTAGTTCTGGTCTTTGGATATTTACTTAGGTATTCTGAATGATAATCACAGTCTTTAATCAAATGATGAGGACTATAACAAACATAACATACCTTTGGACGAATATCCCCAAATCCCCTTTCATAAGTGTTTCTAAAATTAGCAGTATTTTGAAAGAATTTTCTTTGAGGTACTGCTGAGTGATCAGCAGTACTTCGAAAAGTGTTTGAAGGTACTGCTTGTTTTGAAAACTTGGTCTCTTCTACCTTAGGTGCTTCAACAGACTTTTCTAAAGTTTCAGGATTAAATTTACTTTTAAGCCTTTTCCTAAACTCTAGATTATCTACACCATAACAATCAACATCTTTTCTAGGTGGTTGAAAGCTACCTGGGGGGTGAGGAACTGCATTATATCCCTTTTTCTTTCTTAAATTCAGGAGGTGTTGGACTAGGGGATTCCTCATCACTAGAAGTGTTTTCATCTAGACTTATGAACTCTTCATCACTAGTGGAGGTATCTACTATAAGATTTAGTTCCTTGCCCTTAAATGGAATGACTTCATTGCTATCATTATCATAACCTAGGCCTGTTTTGATATTAGATGTTCTTTGCTTTTCAACAAATTGAATATGTGACACACCAGCCTCATTCCATACAGCAAGTTTTTCTAACAACTTATCCATTTCAGCAGTCACTTTCTCTAGTTCAGACACCTTACATCCTAGTTTCCATTCACTTAACTTAACTAGGTACTCCTGTTGTTTATATGTTTCAAGCTATGCTACTTCATTGTTTTCATGTGTAATGATTTTGGCTTCCAATGACTCTAAAGTCAATTGATAACCAGTTATCTCAGCCCTAGCCTTTTGAAATTTATCTCTTTTAGCTACATATTCACTAAGTAACTTTTGATACATATCATTACACTTAGAGCATACCTCAGAGTTAGTGGATGAACTTGGTGAAGCAGCTACCATAGCAAGCTGAACAGGTGCTTCTTCAAACTCCATGCTCCAATCAAAGCTTCCTAGATCATCTCTTGACTCCAAAGCAGAATATCCAGGCTCTTCATCAAATGCTGTGCTCCAGTCTTCCAATGCAACCATTGAATAGGTTACAGGTTCATCATCAAACTCATTGGACCAATCAATCTCTGACAGATTCTCTTGAGCAACCAAAGCTTTTGGTTTTGGTTCAGTAATTGGAATCTCTTTTCTTTCAGGCTTGGGTGGCTCAATCATCTTGTTTGCTTGATACTTTGCAAATTTGCACTCCCTTGCAAAGTGACCAGTCCTTTGACAGTTGAAACACTCAATCTTGGACTTGTCAAATGTGATTCCTTGTTTAGCTCTGAAATTGATGCCTTTTCCTGTCTTATTCACATACTTCTTGATCCTTGCAGTGAGCATGGCAACTTGCCATCCGATATCAATTTCTTCCAAAGCATCATCATCTATTTGCAATACATCTTCTTGATAGGTGACAGGTAGAGATGCTTGTTGAGCAAAGAATGAACATAGAACATCATCTGAGGTGGGGGTAAGTAATTGTGATGAATTAGTGGTGACCATTGTTGTGCATGGAACCTGTGTTTCAGTCACAGTACTTTGAACAGGATAAGCAGTACCTTTGTTGGAAGTACTGCTTCTTTTTTCAGAAGAGACAAAAGCAATGTTCTGATGTGTGCTTGAACCTGTAGTACCATTCATCTCATGCTCATACACCTTCAGATTGTTGTAAAGATCATCAAAGTCCATAGTATCCAGCCCTAATTGTCCTCTGATCATAGTAGCAACTACATGCCATGCTGATGGCAAGCTTCTCAGAAACTTTAAATTAGCATCTTCAACTGATGCCTCAGCATCATATAGTTCTAGCATACTCAGAAGATGTTGAAATCTTTCATAAGCAGAATCAAGACCTTCTCTTTCACCAACAGTGAAAGTTTCAAATTGTTGCTTCAGCAAATTCCTATGCATCTTCTTGGAAGCATCATTACCTCCAAACTTCTTCTTTATTGCAGCCCATAGTTGTTTGGCATCTTTGACATCATGAAACTTTAATAGGTGACCATCAGGAATAGCAGAAAGCAGTATGTTGAGAGCTTTGTCTTGATTTCTTTTGGTAGCAGCAGGTACAGTAGGTTTTGGTGGTGTTGGTTGTCCAGGTACCTCTACTGGTTCATCAATTTGCATGTTACCATTGACAATCACATCCCACAAACCATGGTCTGTGATGGCAATGTACTGCCTCATCTTCATGGCCTATAGATTGTATTCTCCCTTCTTAACAATAGGAATTCTGACAGCAGTGATTGAGGGAGCAGGTGCAGCTTCAATCGACATCTTGAAGGGTTTGTAGTGAAATCGGTTTAAAGAAGCTCTGATACCACTTCTTGGATCGATATACTCTGATCAAACTACTTTGTAGCTTGTAAGGGTTTAACAATATTGAGTAAACTCAACACTATTAATATTGAAACACTGTTTTACCTTGTAAAGTATGCGGAATCTACTAACACAAAGCTTAAGAAAAACTTTTATATTAACCAAACTTTGAACCTGCTTTGTTACACAGATTCACTAACAATCCCTAACTATTTATCAACTTTAATCGACCCTAAAACTTATGAGAACTTCTCTAAAACTTATATAGACTAATACGTCTTAAGGCTCTTTATATAGATAACCTTAAGTCGGTTTACAACATATAATCCTTGAACGACAAGTCATTATCCCTAAAGAATTCTAGAATATTCGTTTAATGTTACACATTAATCCTTATCTAATATTGCACATCAGTCCTTGTTTCCTTCGAAGTACTTTAAACATTCTTTAATAACAGCAGTACTTTGACTTTTTCCTTCAGCAGTACTTTGACTTTATTCTTCATGCAGCAGTACTTTGACATCCAGAAGTACTTTGATATTTCATATCCCAACACAAATAACACACAATCTTTTAAACAAACAACACACATGCTATGATTATTTAAAGAATTTAATATTCTGAAGGATATCACCGATATATAACTTGTGTGAGAAAAAACTTGCCTACCAAATCAGTTTTATCTTTCTATCTCTTATACCAATAGAAGGGGAAAAAGGATTAAAAAAAAACAAAAAAAAAAAAAAAAAGCCTAGCTTATTACATAAGATTGGCCCAATTCAAATAGACGAAACTTTTTCAAAAAAGTTTAAGGCAACATTAAGGCAGGTATTTAAAAACTTGTCATGTTTTCTAAGGAAACATTTTTGAAAATTTTTAAATGAGAAATTGAAATTTTAAAAGGGTATTATAAGTATTAAACATGACTCAATTTTAAGTTTTAATTTTAAGCAAAATCGTGTACACGAGTAAAAGACATAATTTACAGCTTGTCTTTAAACAAGAATCCACATCATTTCAGCCAGTATAAATCATAAGAGCCCACAGTACAGTAGTTGGTGGGGCTCGCACCATCCCATTAGCCGAGATCATGGCGCCACCAACCATTCTCCCGATCGCGCCATCACCACCAGCTCACATCATCGTTATTTTCTTTTTTTTATTATTTTTTTAAATTCTTTTCACTTTCTAAACGGTATTAAACAGTAAAAAAAATTGGATGTTAGACACTTTGAAGTAGCCCTTTTTTTGGCATTTAAACCCATTTTTTCTTGATTTTTTACTCTTTAAAATCTTATAAATACCCTATTTATCTTCGAATTTTTACACACACTTTTACATACATATCTCAACAATACTTCCCATCACCCCTGATCCTTACTATCTGCTTAACTCCATCACACTGATAAAATTATTATCAAAACTCACTGATTTATCAGTTCACACTTTACACTGACAAGGCGAAAAGTGTACCGCTTTTAGGGGGCCATTTAAGCCCGAATTCGTGATTCTTTGATCAATTACTGCCCTAAATCGTTCCTTTTGTCATTTTAGGTACTTTGAGAAGAAATCTGGAAAAAGAAGCATTTTGAACGTTTTTGTAGCATAAAAGTGAAGAAAACGGCAAAGTCTCAAAATCCTTGCTAGGAATAGTACCTGATGACGTCAAGACCTCACACATGACGACGTCAAGCTTGGCAAAAGAGGTGGAAGTTGAAAATACACATGACGGCCCAGAACATTTTTAGTGTAATTGACCTGACGGCGTCACCAAGGCCTTTAGGGTCATTTTACAAGTGACGGCCTAGAGCTCAATTTCTACATGACAGCGTCAAGACTGGATCTAGGCAATACGACCCTTAATTTGGCGGCGAGTTGACGGCGTCAGACACTATAACGTGACGCCGTCAGGATGTATTCTCTCTCTCTCTCTCTCTCTCTCTCTCTATATATATATATATATATATATATATATATATATATATATATATATTTCCAATTTTTCGTTCATGATGTGTGGAACATTAGGAGAACTTTGGAGACTCAAACCCTAGATGAATTTTCTGTAAAAATAAGGGTTTCAACCCTTGTTCCATCCATGCTTAATTGAAGATAAGTTTTCCAATAATCATACGATATGTCTATGTGTTGTGTGATTCTATCTTATGCTTGTCTTTCTTTTAACATGTTAGGCTAGGTTTTTATTCTGTTTGTTTAGATGTAGTGAAACCTAGATGTTGATTATTGGTTGATGGTTTATTTATAATTGTTGTGATGATTGTATTTGATGTTAGGCTTAAGAAAACTGGCAGACTTCCATGGGTAACTTGCTTGAACGTCTTAAGAAACATGATCGGAGGTGTACTACGATTTTTGGTTGTATTTAATGCATAAGTGAATTCTAATGATCCCATGTTCGGAGCTTCTTGCAGGCTCGACATAGGAGTGAAGTAGGAGCTTATAGAGTTGGGGAAGTACGTACGCCACCCCACGAATGGTATTAAGGAATATAACCCATCATCCACGCAATTGTAACAAACTATCAACCTATAAAAGATATCTAGGGAGTAATGAAATCTAAGTAAACACAATTTTCCCATTTATTGTTCTACATGACAGCGTCAAGACTTGATCTAGGCAATACGACCCTTAATTTGGCGGCGAGTTGATGGCGTCAGACACTATAACGTGACGCCGTTAGGATGTATTCTCTATATATATTTTTCCAATTTTTCATTCATGATGTGTGGAACATTAGGAGAACTTTGGAGACTCAAACCCTAGATGAATTTTCTGTAAAAATAAGGGTTTCAACCCTTGTTCCATCCATGCTTAATTGAAGATAAGTTTTCTAATAATCATACGATATGTCTATGTGTTGTGTGATACTATCTTATACTTGTCTTTCTTTTAACATGTTAGGCTAGGTTTTTATTGTGTTTGCTTAGATGTAGTGAAACCTAGATGTTGATTATTGGTTGATGGTTTGTTTATAATTGTTGTGGATGATTGTATTCGATGTTAGGCTTAAGAAAACTGGCAGAATTCCATTGGTAACTTGCTTGAACGTCTTAAGAAACATGATCGGAGGTGTACTACGATTTTTGGTTGTATTTAATGCATAAGTGAATTCTAGTGATCCCATGTTAGGAGCTTTTAGTCGGCTCGACATAGGAGTGAAGTAGGAGCTTATAGAGTTAGGGAATATTGTACACGGCCCTACGACTAGTATTAAGGAATATAACCCGTCATCCATGCAATTGTAACAAGCTAATCAACCGGTAAAAGATATCTAGGGAGTAATGAAATCTAAGTAAACACATCTTTTCTCATTATTGTTTTCACCACATAATCATATTAGTTTATTTTTCATTTCCTTTTATTTTATTTTGATTGCATCTGTAGTTAATTGGGTTAGTTGACTAGCAACTAATTCCGCCCACTCCTTCAAAACCCGAGATTTCATTTGCTTTCATAAAATATAAAAAAATACAAAAAGAATCATCCCTCACCTCTAGACCTAGTTTAGTAGGCTTTCTAATCCTAGCAACACTATTCCTGAGTTGAACAATTAATCCCCCGGTAATTGTCACTATACTATACTATACTACAACGATCAGGTACACTGCCTGGCGGGGATTGCAAGCTTCTCAAGATCCCTTGAGAGGTAAAACCTGTTGTGAGGGCTCAATCCCGCGTATCAAGTTTTTGGCTCCGCAGCCCGGGGAATAGTTATTGTCTAGGTTAGAATTTCTTTTTATTAGGTCTACTTGCTATATTCCTTTCTAGTAAGATTTTTATTTTTATTTTTAGGTTTTCTTTAGTCTATCTCATTTCTTTGTTCCTTTGTTCGTAACCATTACCATCCGACATCATGGAAGGTGGTAATATTCTTGAGCCCATCAACCCACTACAACAAAACCACCCACAAAATCCACCACTAGCAAACCAACCTCCTAGACCCCGAACTTTAGGAGAGTATTCCCGTCCTAGCCATCAAGGCTATCAGAACACCATTGAGCTCACTCAATGAGCCAATGTATCTCCCTTGCGATCCGACACCATCCGGCTGGTGTATAGCGGATGTGCATTCCATGGACTTCGTTCCGAAGATCCTAATCAACATCTCAAGGATTTCCTAAAAATCGTAGATTCCATAGACCTTGATGTTGCAACTAGAGAGACGACCCGATTAAGCCTATTCCAATTCTCTCTACGTGACCAAGCTAGTCAATGGCTTGAACGCTTACCCGCGGGATCCGTCACCTCTTGGGATGATCTCACTTCTCGTTTCCTTACTTAATTTTTCCCACCAGGGAGAACTACCAAGCTTAGAAATGACATCTTGATGTTCCAACAACGTCAAGGTGAAACTCTCTATGAAGCATGGACTCGTTTCAAGGACTTACTCTAAAAAGTCCCTCATCATGACATAGATCTTTGGCTCCAAGTCCAAATATTCTATGACCATATCGATCTCTCCAAAAGGCGAACCATTGACCAATCGGCTGGTGGCAAGCTACGTGATCTAAGTGCGGAAGAATCATGGGAACTGATGAGGCGAAAAATGATCCGTTTTTAGGGGGTCATTTAAACCCGGAATTGAATTTATTTGATCAAATATTGCTCTAAATCGTTCCTTTTGTGATTTTAGGTATTTTGGAGTGAATTCTGGAAAAGGAAGCATTTTGGACATTTTTGGAGCATAAAAGTGAAGAAAACGGCAAAGTCTTAATTTTCCTAGCTGGGAACAGTACCTGACGGCGTCACAAAATTCTACATGACGGTGTCAAGAGTAAAACAAGAGGTGAAGTGGATAGAGTCCTTGACGATCCAGAGAGTTTTTACACTAGGGGCATGACGGCGTCACCATAGGCCGTCATGGTCCCATTACACGTGACGGCCCAGAGAAAAGTTTCACTAGACGGCGTCAGATATGGATCTAGGCAATCAGATATTACTATGGGCGGCGAGTTGACGGCTTCAGAATTTTCTTCTTGACGCCGTCACGATGGAAAATCTATATATAGTTTTGTAATTTTCATTCATTAGGAGAGGACAATTAGAGGGATAACTTGGAGAAACCCAAGCACGATTTTTCCTGTACTTTCAGGGGTTTTTACCCTTTGAAACCTTTCATGTTCAATTAAGATAAGTATCCTTTCAATTCATTCAATATGTCTATGTGTTGTTTGAATATATCTTATGATTGTCTTGATTTTAACATGCTTGGCTAGATCTCTTGTGTGTTTGCTTAGATGTAGTGAAACCTAGATGTTGATTATGGGTTGATTGCTTGTTTATAGTTGTTACGGATGAATGATTTCGATGTTAGGCTTAAGAAAATTGGCAGACTTCCATTAGGTAACTTGCTTGAAAGTCTTAAGAAGCATAAACCAATGCATACTAGGTTTTTATGGTTGTATTTAATGCATGAGCGAATTCTAATGATCCCATGTTAGGAGCTTCTTGCAGGCTCGACATAGGAATGAATTAGGAGCTTATAGAGTTGGGGAAGTACGTACGCCACCCCACGAATGGTATTAAGGAATATAACCCGTCATCCACGCAATTGTAACAAACTATCAACCTGTAAAAGATATCAAGGGAGTAATGAAATCTAAGTAAACACAATTTTCCCATTTAATGTTCACACCACTAGTTTAATTAGCTTTATTTTCATTTTTGTTATTTTATTTTGATTGCATCTTAGTTATTGGGTTAGTTGACTAGCAACTAATTCCGCCCACTCTTCCAAAAACCCGAGATTTTAATTGCTTTTTTAAAAAAACATAAAAATACAAAAAGAATCATCCCTCACCTCTAGACTTAATTTTTAAGCTTTCTAATCCTAGCGACTCTATTCTTGAGTTGAATGATCAATCGCCCGGTACTTGTCACTATACTATACTACAACGATCAGGTACACTGCCTGGTGAGGGTTATAAGCTTCTCGAGATCCCTCGAGAGGTAAAACCTGGTGCAATTCCCACGCATCATGTTTTTGGCGCCGCAGCCCGGGGAATAATTATTGTCTAGGTTAGGATTTCTTTTTATTAGGTCTACTTGCTAGATTCCTTTCTAGTAAGATTTTATTTTATTTTTAGGTTTTCTATAGTCTATCTTATTTCTTCGTGTCTTTGTTCGTATTAGGTTGGTCTTTATGGATTTAGAGAATCGCCGTTTAGAAGTTAGGAAGAGGCTTACAGTGCATAAAAGAAGAAAGAGAGAAGTTAACACATTTAAGGAATTTATTAAGCCCCTCCAAATGAAAATTGAGTTTACAGACTTCGCTCCAACCCCGGATGAATTGAGTTACTATAGATTTCTTTTACAACACCCCTGCCCCTCAAAATATAGAAAGATACCACAGATTAGGAGGCATAACTTTAGGAACATAAAAATTCCTTGCATGATTGGGTACATGTCTAGAGAGCATACATACATTGACTTAAAAGCACCCATGAATATTATGTCTAGGCTCTACTACAACTGGATAATGAATGAAAGGTTAAGCCCTAGAAAAGACCCCTACAACCCTAATAGACTATGTAATTCATCAGGAGAGTTAAAGGGGTACACATATTTATAGGAAATTTTACTTATCAATGCGACTTTGTAATCCTAGAAAATATTAGAGGCATTATAGATCCACACCTAGGAGAAATAGTCCTAGGGCAACCTTTTGTTGAGAAGACTAAGATGTATTGTGATCATGGGAAGGGAATAGTTCAGTTTACTGATGGGATAGAAAAGATTACTTTTATGATGCCTCACATGCAGGAAGAATTAAAGGGCATCTAGAATTTACAAATTGATGAGATTCGACCTTATGAGGTTAAGGAAGATGGAATCGATGATGATGTTTATTATGAGATGAGGCGAACATGCTATTCAGGTTGCATGAATCTAGGCCCTGGGTTAGATGTTTTGAGTCAACACAAAAGTAGGAAAGGAAAACGTAGCCCATGACCTTGAGTCTAGCTACAAGACTCGTAAATAAAGAAAAGCGCTTCTTGAGAGGCAACCCATGCTTTGTGAGATTTTTATTTGTTTGATTGTTATTTTTTTCCGTATGCATGCTTTATTTTTATTGTTGGTAGATCATGTTTCAAAAATAAAATGGTGAAAATACTTTATTTTGTCGTTTAACTTAGTCTTAACTTCAACCAAAGGTATTTCGGAAAAGATAAGTGTAAGGGGAAACCTCAAATATGTTTTTAAGAAACAAAATTGACCATGGTTCTCCACAATATTAAATGGACATGTATATTCGTATTTGTTAGAGTCAAATGCTTGTATCGAGTCATAATGATGTTTTGCAGGATTTTCCAGGAAGTAGGACATAAGTTTTCCAGAAATTTTCCGAAAACTTAACGTAAAGATTTCTGCAGGTCACTTCTGACGGCGTCAGGAATTAATTCCTGACGGCGTCATGTGTAAAATTCTGGAAATTTTGCTAGTTTTGTTTTTCTAATGGAGTCTTAAAGTTCTTGTTAATTCTTTAGTTTTATAAATTCCAGGAAATCTGCAAACATTCATTCCACAAGCATTATATCTTACAGTTGCTTTCTAGGATTTGTTAGTATATATAGATTGCCGCCGATTTTACGCGAGGTTGCCTTGTTTGTTTTCTCAGGTTTAACAGGTTATGTATGACAAGAAGATGATTTATATTCTGGAAGGGAAGCTTTGATTGTTCATTTTCTTTGAGGAAGATCTAACCTTGTTACCACACTATCCACACCGAACTAATCAGGGGAGTATTTGATTTCATTTTTTTTTACCTATTTCACTTTTACATTTTTTAATTGAACATTGGGGACAATGTTCATCCTAAGTGTATGGGGAGGGTAAATGATGATACCTTATAGGATACTATTGCACTTGAGTTTGTTTGTTTGATGGTAGGAGAAATACTTGTTAGTGTAATTTTAGCGCCAAATTTAAATTTTTTTACAACATTTAGGAATGAAACTTTAGCCTTAGCAAGCATCTCATGGATAGGAGTCGTATGAATAGCACAAAACCGTATCATTCAGAAAAATTTTCCACCCAAATATGTGAGGTTCGTCTTTAGATTTGATAGGAAAAGCATTTACTATTAGTGCTTATGAGTGTACCGGTAGCATTTAGATTCTAGAACTTGCGTTAGTGATGCATCCCGAGACCGCTAGTGAGACTACATTCGTGTAGTAGGATTTACTACATGATAAGAGGCATTAGGATCACCCTTGTGTTAAACCCGTATCATAATTAGTTGACCATTTAAGTCATTTTACTTGGCTAGTAAAGTCAATTAATTTTTCCCACACCTTAGCGTTGTACTCATTTTTAGTACACGAAACCCCTAGTACACCCCTCCGAGCCTATCTTTTCGTTTCTAACTTTAAGCATCTTACTTAAAGGAAGAATTTGTTACAATGCACTTAAATGTACACCCAAATAGCCTTAGCCTTCCGTGTATGCGCTCATCTTTAGTGCATTATTGTTATATGTTTAAACCCTTAGGCCTTAGTTAATTATCTAATTGATTACATGGTTGCTAAGTCGAGTCATATCCTTGTACATATTGTTTTGGGACGATTGGGACTCATGGGTAAAGTACTTGTGTTATGGAGTAATGGGGAAGAACATCATATATTACCCCCATATGTGTGTTAATCTTAAAATGTACTCCAAGTGTTTTAATTATCTTAATTCGAGTCATTAGATTAGTTTATTGTAAAGTATGTAAAAATTCAAGTGTAAGGGGAATGTACATTCCCTATGATGTATT
Source organism: Artemisia argyi (assembly GCA_030686995.1). NCBI lineage: Eukaryota > Viridiplantae > Streptophyta > Magnoliopsida > Asterales > Asteraceae > Artemisia > Artemisia argyi. Next base: position 29,229,141 of record CM060708.1, read on the forward strand.
ATTTTGGATGGTAGGGTAAAAGTGTATGCAAAAAAAAAAAAAAAAAAAAAAAAAAATGAAAAATTGAAAAATTAAGAAAAAGAAAAAAAAAGAAAAAGAAAAGAGAAAAAAAAAACATACAGACTACCATCCCGTTTCATTTCATGTTTATTTTATGTTTTTGTTATTTTTCATTCATTAGCTTAAGTCGAGTCTAGTCTTGGTTTAGCAACGTGTTAGGAATACAAATATTCCTGTAAAAGTCTCGGTCACCTGATTATTGTAATAGCATTAAGATAGCTTGTAGTTTGTTTATTAGTTAGTTAGATATTAGTTTAGATTAAGTAACACCATGGAAGAAGGACGGGTCTTTACCCACTGTATGCCTGATCCACAGCCCGGGTGTGGGCGTTTTGTAGAAAACTATAAATACCCCTCCCCATATGTGGAGAGGGTTGGAACTTCTAATCATTCAATTTCTTTTTCTTTCACTTTCTCTCTCTAAGAGTTCCCAACTCTCTATCTCTCTCTCTCTCTAAACTCTTACCATGGCTAATCTAATCTTCCATAACCCAAGACCACCCGAACCACATGTATCTAAATATATTTCGAACCTACAATTGGTATCAAGAGCCAAGGTTTCATCCTAGGATTGTTGGTGCTCAAATTTGTGGCTTGATTTTTGGTTCGAAATATTCTTCAATCAATCACCTCGAATTGATTTTTTGGTTGAAGTGTTGTTGATGATTTGGTGGTATTGTTGTGTTTTGAGGTGTTAGTAATTCTTAACTTTTCACTTGGGTTGGTTGAATTAGTTGGTTGATGTTTGATGTGATTTAGTGCATGATTCTTGGTTGAGATTAGCTTGTTTCTTGGTTGAGATTAGCTTGTTCTTGGTAGAGGTTAACTCTAAAACAGGAAAAAGACGAAAAAGGACGAAAGTGACTGTTTTGTCTCTATTCTGCGGTTAGCTTTGGTCAACTGCGGTTAGCTTCGGTCAACAGCGGTTAGCTTTGGTCAACTGCGGTTAGCTTTGGTCAACTGCGGTTAGCTTTGATCAACTGCGGTTAGCTTTGGTCAACTGCGGTTAGCTTTGGTCAACTGCGGTTAGCTTTGGTCAACTGCGGTTAGCTTTGGTCAACTGCGGTTAGCTTTGGTCAACTGCGGTTAGCTTTGGTCAACTGCGGTTATCTTTGGTCAACTGCGGTTAGCTTTGGTCAACTGCGGTTAGCTCAAGTTTGAGGTTAGCTCAAGGTTGAGTTTAGCTCAAGGCTGAGGTTAGCTCAAGTTTGTGGTTAGCTCAAGTTTGCGGTTATCTCAAGTTTGAGGTTAGCTCAAGTTTGTGGTTAGCTCAGGTTTGTGGTTAGCTCAAGTTTGCGGTTATCTCAAGATTGAGGTTAGCTTAAGTTTGTGGTTAGCTCAAGTTTGCAGTTATCTCAAGTTTGAGGTTAGCTCAAGTTTATGATTAGCTCAGGTTTGTGATTAGCTCAAGTTTGCGGTTAGCTCAAGTTTGCGGTTATCTCATCTCAAGTTTGTGGTTAGTTCAACTTTGCGGTTAGCTCAAGCTTGTGGTTAGTTCAAGTTTGCGGTTAGCTCAAGTTTGTGGTTAGCTCAAGTTTGTGGTTAGTTCAAGATTGCAGTTAGCTCAAGTTTGTGGTTAGCTCAAGTTTGTGGTTAGCTCAAGTTTGCGGTTAGTTCAAGTTTGCGGTTAGCTCGCATCTTTATATAAGTTGAACTACAACAAGAACCATCACGTTCATCAAACAACCATCTAATCATTTACCAATCCAACAGTTTCTCATTTTTTCACAGCTAGTATTTGGGGTATATATATATGTCGACGTGATTACAGAGTTTTTAAGCTTGTCAGCATTGTGGATGCCTATGATTTGAGTGAGCCTGCAATTTAATTTTTGCGACTTGAGTTACAGTTGACAACTTGCGATTTGATTAATTGCGGTTCGTCAAATTGCGTCTTGATTTGTTACGACTTGACTGATTGCAATTTGACCAATTGCGATTTGACGTTGCGAGTTAATACTTGCGATTTGACATATTGCAATTTGGTTGTCTGCAATTTGACTTGTTGCGATTTTTCAAACTGTGACTTGACATGCTGCAATTTGATCAAGTTGATACTTGACTTCGTTGACTTAAGTTTTGAAGATTAGTATTGCAACTCACCCATAGATGTTCTTGTTAATTTCGCGGTTACTCTTGATGTTTTTAAAAAATCCCGCGAAAGATTCGATAGGCTGGACTTGGTTTTTGACATATTAAAACTTACGGGATCTGACTATTATCTTCGGGATAAGTTTGTGCTTCGAGAACAGCAGGAATTGGGAAATTACGGTGACTTGGTTGGTGTGTTAATTCATGGGTTAGTATACTTAGTGTCACAAACATCTCGGGGTGGATGGACGCACGATGTTTGGTGACCCTTGCTCGAGTGTATTTAAGGTGATTAGACTTGGATGTTCAAGAAGTGGATATATACAATTAAGGATGGAAGGTTGGGTATATATCACTACCTATACTTAAAGGAGTTACGTTGTTGTACTCAATATAGGTTCTAAATCACGATTTTAATGCAAGTATAAGTCTCTAACTTGTCCTTTATCATGCTTCATCAAGAGATTGTTGTTTCTCAAGCTTCTAATGGGATTGTAGTACAAGAACTTCTCAAGAGATGGTCAGACTTAAAGACAGGAGGTGATTTGTTTAGAGACGTGCTTTAACCCTTTACTCACTAGTTAAGCACATTTCATCCAGTGGTCTAGCATATTCCGTACTTCAATGAATCATTAATCTGCTAAATCATTGATGAGGAGTCCAACAAGGTGTTACTACAAGCATATCTTTATCACCATCTTCTCTGCAGTAGGTTTATGTCTCTCCTTCCATATATCTGCTTTGCGCATGTCAAATTCACGACTATCACAGACTTTCAGTTTTTTGGCAAAAAGGTCATTGCATGTCCTTTTTGAGGGGGAGAATTTGCGCAAGTTTCCTAGCGATTCCGTCTCCTGTAGTGTGAATCTTTGCAGTTCCGGTTTCAACAATTCAGGATTCAGTGGGTCAGTCTCTAGAGGTTTGCTCACTCTTTAGCGACTATCTCTAACTTATTGGCAAGTTACTAAGTAATGAGATTCGTGTGATTGGTTAATCATTTTGCAATTAGTGAATTGTTGTAACTTAAGTCGTTTCGATTAATCAAATTGTTATCTGACGTTGTGAGTTAATCCTTACGACTTGACTAATCTCAATTTGATATATTGTAACTTGACTTGTCACGACTTGACACTTAGTGCGAATTGTGACTCATCCGGTATCTCTCTCTAAGTTTAACTTGCTAAATATATCTTCCGGTTTCTTTTGTTGACTTTAGTAAAATCCCTAGAAAGAAACATTTCTCGGTTTAAGTCACATAAGTTGTAAAATCCCGTTTGAAGATATTGAGATGTCAACTGTTTCGGATGACATTCAAGCAGCTGGGTCAGACAGCTATGTTTGATTGGTCTGACTATGAGTCATGGGCACTCCTAAGAATTTGCGCATGTTTCTTCTCACTTTGATTGCTCAACCGCACAAAATGATCACGAAGCTAATTTGGTATCCCTTGCTTGAGGGTGAAGTTGGATTTCACGAAAGAGTATACCTATTTTATCTTGAAATCGGGGATGGTTGGATGCAGGATTTCAATGATAACTTGCTCGCGCATATGATGTAAGTTGAAGACTTGGGTTATCTAGTTTCCAGAAGTCGGGGTGGATGGTTGAAGACCTGGTTAACTATCACTTAAAGAAGTTACGTTATTGTACTCAGTGTCACACGTAGATGACGTTGTGGATAATCGCAAGAGGTGATGATTGTCTCATACTTTATCAAGATAGTATTGAGTACTTAGAGATTTGCATGGTTCACAAATTCTCTACACTGTTCTTCTAACAACAATGCAAGCTTAGGTAACAAATTTGAGTAATTCTACTTCATTTTCAAGATTGGTATATCGGGTTCCTTCATCATGTGGTCAAAATTGTTTGTGTTCAAGGTTGGTTAATTGGACAAAGACTTTAAAATTGTGATGTGATCTGTAATTCTCACATGATATTCTTAACCCAAACTGATGTTTGCCATTACCAAATCTGTCATGCCACTTTCAACCTGTTACTATCTCACGGTTTCTTCTTGGTTTTGTAAAATCCCGCGAAAGAACTTATTTCTCGGTTTAAACTATAGATTTGTAAAATCCCGTGATGATGGGCTATGTGCTCTTGACCATGGTCGGGTTAAAACCATTATCAAAGTTCAGCCATAACATCACAAATGGCTGGATTGAGGCTTTGAATTGACAAAATGTGACTACGGGGTTAGTTCAGTATTATTTATTTGAGGCTGAAGTGAAATTTCATGGGTGCGTGTACTTAGTATCTGAAGATATCGGGGAGGTTGGATGAAGATTCTTCGAGATCCTTGTTCGAGCTTTCAATACAACGACAAGGACTTGGATATCTAGTTATTTTTTCTTTCTCTCTATTGCAAAATAACTATCACTTTAAGGAGTCACGTTGTAGTGCTCAGTGTCACACGAAGTTGTGGATATCCAAGAGGTGATGTACATCTTATACTTGATGGTTGGTTGGTTGAAGAGTATAGACTACTTAGGGATTCGATGTTGCACGAAGTCTCTGCACCGCTCTTTGTCCCGCATTAGTACAAGTTTAAGTCACAAATTCGGGTCATATTACTTCGGTCTCAAGTTCATCATATTGGGTGTCTCTCCATCAGTAGTCACGACATATATCCGACAGAATGATAATGGGGTTGGTAACGAGTTAGCAAGAGAGTAAAAGAAAAGAGAGAGATGACGTCTGTACACTTCAGTGCAGGCCTCGTACTTCAACATTATGGCGTCTGCTGACAACACTTCAGGCCCCGTTCATCTAAGAAAAGAAAAGTGTATGCTTGAGTGCACTTTATCTTCAAAAGAAGAGGAATCTTCTTATTTATGGCCATTCTCATCAACAAGTTCATGCTCTTTCCGTGCTTATTCTGTTTTCAAGTGGATCGGCACATATTGGAGTATTCTATTATTCACTTATTCAACCAAAACTTGCATTCGACAGGCATATGCAATTTTTGAGGGGGGAAAGGGTGAATAAACAACATGTCAGTCCTCAAGAACCGTCAAGTGGAGCTTCCTACCGTTGATGGTATTCATATTCACTTGTTCAATCATCAAAAATTGCAGTTGGCTGGCATATGCAATTTTTGAGGGGGGGAAAGGGTGAATATTAATCTACATGTTGGATGATGATTGAGAATTGGTCATACGACTCCTGAATACGTCAGTTCAGGAGTTGTACAAACCATGGTTCTCCAACACTACATCTTCCTCTCTATTAAGGTGTTGAAGAACATGGTCATGGAATGCTAATCGACATCGTCTCACGGGCTGTCAGTAACAAAGGGTTTCCAGTCAATGCTTCATGTATACGTCATCAGGCTACATGTACACATAATGATGATGATTCTGATTAATCGTAACCATCATGGGGAGAGAAATGTGTACACCAAGGTCGCACAAAAGGTTCACGTGATCGGGCTTAATCGTGTATTCCGGTGTTGAAAAGCCGCAGAGATGATCAGTGGTTCAACTTGTCACCTTGGTATTAACGTTTCACTGTTACGTCATGGTATGATTAATCGTAACCATCAGGGGAGAGAGAATGTGTACATCAAGGACGCACAACAGGTCTACGTGATCAGGGCTTAATATCCAAGGATGGATACATTCTATAGATGATCAGTGGTTCAATCTGTTACTTTGGTGTTATACTAAAGACTGAAGAAGGTCGAGTCGTCAGTCTATTCTTTATTCTCGGTTGGGTGTTATCGTCTCATGTGTGCGCTGCGGGCTGATGGGTTATATGTAAGGTTACTGGAAGGCATTTGGTGAGATGAAGATGGTTGGTATTCTGTTCCTCCATATTAGGCAATCTTGAAGTAGGTCGTGTCTACAGTCTTCTCTACTTCTATGTGATTAGAAGACTAAAGACGGCATGTATTTGGTTATCAAAAGACCTCTTCATATTATGGGTGTTCGTCCAAAGTCTTCCTTCTATTGTGGGTGTTCATCAGAAAGGTTGTCAGGATTGGGGGAGAGCACTAATTAGGGGAGAGTGTAATGCCTGAATTAATCCCTGGTCAAATGTGCTCACGTTACTCTTCAGCATGTCAAATGATGGAAGCGGAGAAAAGTCTGGATGCTGAGGAGTAATGAGTTTGGTTAATATCCTTTGTACATATTTTAAAAAACCAAAAAGTAAATAGAAAAATACAAAACCTATAAAAACCATAAAAATCTGAAAAATCATATAAAATACAAAAATATTCTTCTCACGACATGTCTCTTGTGTAATCAATATTATGTACGTTTCTAGAAATGTCATTCAATAATGACACGGAATCATACATATGCTTGAGCAAGAGTTTTTCGGTTTCAAATAAAGTTTTTTTTTCTAAAACATGTCGTCTCTCAAAACATTCTTCAAAATTATGGCTTACAGTCACTTCAGGCTGTAACCCGCACTTCAATCTATGGCTTGTAGTCATTTCAGGCTGCAACCCGGACTTTAAAATTGTGGCTTGCTATTACTTCAGATAGCAACCCGGTTTTCAAAATAAGGAAAACACGTCGCCAAAAAGACGGTTGTTCCTAACAAAGGGTGCCGTTCATCTGAGCGTGAATTACTTTATATTCATGCACCCTCAATCAAATGTACGTTTCAGTGCATTATTTCTTGATAAAGAAGAGAAGTCTTCTTTTTATCGCCAAATATTTTCCCTTCTATGATTTTTCCGGAAAATATTTGTGCAAAACTTGGTGGTACCATGAGATTTTGATTGAAAATCAATTTGAACTCAAAAGTTTGATAAAATTTTCACTCAATCAATGACGTTAATAGTTTATGAAAATATTTATGCTTTAACATCCGTCATTGATTGAGGGGGAGAGTGATTTCTCAAAATTTCATGTATCATCAAAACTCCCCACACTTCGTACATAAAACCTTGCAACAAAAAGATTTGTGATGGTTATTTGTCAGAATGAGTAAATTTTCAAAGAGTTTTCGTTAAAACTTTGAATATTTTGATAACTCTTCAAATCTGACACATAACAACCTCCCTCACAGTTTGAGGGGGAGCAAGAAAAAGTTCCTTTTATCAGAAAACATTAAAAATTAACCGCATCTCTCTCACAAAAGTTTTCTAAAATTATTTAAATCAATTGAGATCAAAAATCTCGAATGATTTGAAATTTTTGATCGGGGGAGAGAATGTGATTTAAATATGAAATCTGATAATCAAAAGTGATCTTTTGGAACTCAATAATAGGCTCCCACATATGTGCTAAACTCTTTCGTATATCGATGCACATATTGAGGGGGAGTGAAAGGCGTTTGTGGAAATAATACCTAAGACCGACCATTTACTTTAATGCACGGAGATATAAGGTTGGTTAAGGTTAGGTATAAGTTCCCATGATCCACCAGAACCGGAAGGATCTTCCCAGGGACAATCCATAGATAGATTAGAAGTCTTTAGGAATGATTGAAAAAAGGAGTAAAGTGAGAAAGGGAAGAGTGCGGACTGAGATAGAGCTAGGACTGGAACAAACCCAACAAGGTTCTAGTGGTGAAGTCTCGATAAGCACTGAAGGGGTTGAAGAATGAAAAAGAAATGAAATGAGAAAGGGTGAAAAGTAATAGCCCTCCAAATATTCAACCTTAGGGCAGAAACCGGGTTCAATTCATAATCTACTGGCGGTTACTAAGGTAACACCGGTATTGAAGACAAGACGTCATGGACCCAGCGACGCACTGCACCAAACTTCCCAACCACTCAAGTTCTCTTAAAAGAGCTTGTTTCATTCTCACGAGGAACCCTGTGCAATGTATCGACCGCTCATTGCGAGCTATGTTGATACCTAAAACAGGAGACGCCTCCCAGTCTCCAGGAGCGGATCAAAATGCACTTTTGAGTCTAGAGCCATGAGATCATCCATAAATCTCGATAGGACACATTACAATATGCTTATTGTTTCACACAATGTGGAAAATAAGATAAAATATTTAGAGTCCTACGCATTATCCTTGTGGTATTGCCAGAACATCCGAGTGATATGTAAATATTCACAATGATGGTGGAAATCCTTCTAGAGCGAACATCACTCAAGCTCTTGGTAGGTGACATGTGAGATCCATCTTAGATCAATGATTAAGTGACAACTGGAAAGCAACAATGGTGCGATTCAACATTGAATCAAACTTGTTCCAGGATAAGGATTGACGGATACTTTTGCTAAAACCTCTCAATGTGCTCACTAACTAATCTTTCGAGCACATTGATTGTGTAAATTCTTTCAAACAAAAGTATTTTTGATGGAAATCTGATTCAAAGCTTAAAACTCTCGTCGTGTCTCAAAATGTTTATCATATGACACGCGAGTGATTTCTATAAATCAATTTCTCATCAATCCGTGAATATCTATTCACCGATTCACTCTATCGTGCTGTCTGCTTTGAGACGTTCCGGTATGAGAACATGCTTAGTATGAAGATTTCAAAGTGGATTCTTTGGAAAATTCATTACTATAAGCTGGAAATTCCTGTCAAGGAGAGTCTACTTTAAAAGGAGACTCTACCTGATCACAGGTCGATTTTCACAAAACCGGAGGGTAGTCTGTCCTCGCAGAACGAATGACAAAGCCATATTCGTTCTCTATCTTTATTGCTAACTGTTTTATTTCAGGGACACATATAAAGATGGCGTTGATGGCTCCCATTTCTAGCTGAATCGGGTCAATCCATACCTCATGCTCACACATCCTCCACACTATCAATGAAGATGAGAGACTTGCTACAACAAATGTTGAGAGACTACCAACAACGTTTCCGCAACTCTGATGAAAAAGTCTCCTGATCCACAACTCCAATGCAACGTCTCCAGATACAGAAGGGTGTGAGCATGATGGTCCTTAGTCACTACATCACATGAAGGCAATACAACTATGGATGAGGCTGGAGATTTACTTTGGCTGATGATCTCAAAGAAGCTCAAAGATCACACATCACAAAGGAACTCAAATCACAAGTTCATTGCTGGATGTACAAAGTGTGCTGAAAAGTGAAGAATCAGAACCTACGAGCTACAAGATCAAAAGAATGCTTGAAGAACAAAGAGCTTAATTTCAAAGGTGACCTCGCTTAGGGGGAGATTGTTAGTAATACAAATATTCCTGTAAAAGTCTCGGTCACCTGATTATTGTCATAGCATTAAGATAGCTCGTAGTTTGTTTATTAGTTAGTTAGATATTAGTTTAGATTAAGTAACACCGTGGAAGAAGGACGGGTCTTTACCCACTGTATGCCTGATCCACAGCCCGGGTGTGGGCGTTTTGTAGAAAACTATAAATACCCCTCTCCACATGTGGAGAGGGTTGGAACTTCTAATCATTCAATTTCTTTTTCTTTCACTTTCTCTCTCTAAGAGTTCCCAACTCTGTATCTCTCTCTCTCTCTCTCTCTCTAAACTCTTACCATGGCTAATCTAATCTTCCATAACCCAAGACCACCCGAACCACATGTATCTACATATATTTCGATCCTACACAACGCCATATTGTACATGTAATTAACCAAGATTATTAACTCGCCACCAGTAAAGATTGCCTTTATCCAACAAAACCGTGTATTTCATATCCCTATATCTAACGTTATAACCTTTTAAAAGACCACTTTGATAGTTTATCCTGGGTGCTTACGCCATGTGGTGGAGGTTTGATCCTTTCCCAAGCCTATGGTAATCTATTTTGCTATTACAGGTAGTGAGAGATGTTTTCCATTTCCATATTGTGATATATACTTTATTACACCCGAGAGATGTGAGTATCTAAACACTATTTGTGAGGTGCTATTGTATGACCTCCGTGCTTGTCTTTGGTCTTTAGTGGAACGATTATTTGTTGTAATTACTTTTATATTAGTGTTAAATGACCCCTAACTTGTATTTTGGATTAGAATAAAAGCGCATTTGCTTGACGACAAGCAAATCTCAAGTGTAAGGGTATATGATAAGGCGAAAAATGATCCGTTTTTAGGGGGTCATTTAAGCCCGGAATTGAATTTATTTGATCAAATATTGCCCTAAATCGTTCCTTTTGTGATTTTAGGTACTTTTGGAGTGAATTCTGGAAAAGAAAGCATTTTGGACGTTTTTGGAGCATAAAAGTGAAGAAAACGGCAAAGTCTTAATTTTCCTTGCTGGGAACAGTATATGACGGCGTCACAAAATTCTATATGACGGCGTCAAGAGTAAAACAAGAGGTGAAGTGGATAGAGTCCGTGACGATCCAGAGAGTTTTTACACTAGGGGCATGACGGCGTCACCATAGGCCGTCATGGTCCCATTACACGTGACGGCCCAAAGAAAAGTTGCAATTGATGGCGTCAGATCTGGATCTAGGCAATCCGATATTAATATGGGCGGCGAGTTGACGACGTCAGAATTTTCTTCTTGACGCCGTCACGATGGAAAATCTATATATAGTTTTGTAATTTTCATTCATTAGGAGAGGACAATTAGAGGGATAACTTGGAGAAACCCTAGCATGATTTTTCCTGTACTTTCAAGGGTTTTTACCCTTTGAAACCTTTCATGTTCAATTAAGATAAGTATCCTTTCAATTCATTCAATATGTCTATGTGTTGTTTGAATATATCTTACGCTTGTCTTGATTTTAACATGCTAGGCTAGATCTCTTGTGTGTTTGCTTAGATGTAGTGAAACCTAGATGTTGATTATGGGTTGATTGCTTGTTTATAGTTGTTACGGATGAATGATTTCGATGTTAGGCTTAAGAAAACTGGCAGACTTCCATTGAGTAACTTGCTTGAACGTCTTAAGAAGCATGAACCAATGCGTACTAGGTTTTTATGGTTGTATTTAATGCATGAGCAAATTCTAATGATCCCATGTTCGGAGCTTCTTGCAGGCTCGACATAGGAGTGAAGTAGGAGCTTATAGAGTTGGGGAAGTACGTACGCCACCCCACGAATGGTATTAAGGAATATAACCCATCATCCACGCAATTGTAACAAACTATCAACCTATAAAAGATATCTAGGGAGTAATGAAATCTAAGTAAACACAATTTTCCCATTTATTGTTCACACTACTAGTTTAATTAGCTTTATTTTCATTTTTGTTATTTTATTTTGATTGCATCTTAGTTATTGGGTTAGTTGACTAGCAACTAATTCCGCACACTCTTCCAAAAACCCGAGATTTTAATTGCTTTTATAAAAAAATCATAAAAATACAAAAAGAATCATCCCTCACCTATAGACTTAATTTTTAGGCTTTCTAATCCTAGCGATACTATTCCTGAGTTGAACGATCAATCCCCCGGTACTTGTCACTATACTATACTACAACGATCAGGTACACTGCCTGGTGGGGTTGTAAGCTTCTCGAGATCCCTTGAGAGGTAAAGCCTGGTGCAATTCCCACGTGTCAGGAACTCATAGAAGAACTTGCTCTCTATGACAACGAAAGTTGGAATGATCCCCGTGATTTGAATAAAACGGTTAAGGTAATATCTTTTCCTTCGAACAATTCTAGCACTCCCGACCGTAGGATCATGGAACTTGAGGACCAAGTCAAGTTTCTCATGAAATCCTACGAAGCTCCTAAGCCTTCAAGCCAAGTGAACAAAATCATTTCTTCATGCGAATTATGTAGTGGTCCCCATGACACTCGTGATTGTATGGAACTCCCTGGACAAGCTTTTGTGGATTACACATCCCCGCGTACCGACGAAGCGGGAGACAAGTGGTACACTTTCAAACCCGAGCCAAACCCTTACTGTGATTCCTACAATCCTTCTTGGAAAAATCACTCGAACTTTAGGTGGAAACAAAAACTAAACATGCCCCAAAACAATTCTTCCAATCCACCTAATCGTTACCAACCAAACTGTCCACCCTCTAACCGTACTTTCAACAACAATCCTTCCAATAACTATGGTCGCACCAATAATCTTGAAGGATTGATGTCCAAGTTTATGGCATCTCAAGAAGCTCGCATTGCTAAGTTTGAAGTCGATTTCAAACGAAAGCAAAGTGAGATGACCAATAAAATTGACACATTGTTGAAAGTTCTCAATGAACGAGAAATGGGAGCACTCCCAAGCGACACGGTCAAGAACCCGAAACTAAACGTTAATGCTATGTCATCGGTTTCGTCACCTACTTCTTGTCCATGTGGAAAACTAGAAGGGGGGTTGAATAGTTTTACGTCGTTTTAATTGTTATAAAACAAATTGTTTTAAAAGTTTTCATTGATTTATAAAATATAGATTCGATGGTATAGGAAATCTAGTTATACACAATATGAACAACACTAAGTATATATACTATGAAGCAATAATAATGTAAGTAATGAAATAAGTAAAAGATGGAAAGATCAAACCGAGAGACAAGCGATTTATAGTGGTTCGGCTACAAGGCACCTTCCTTGCCCTACTCCACTCCCCGAGCACCTAACTCGAGAGTTTTCTTCACTATATCAACAAGCTCCCTTATGGCGGAGAAAACCTTACACACCAATATACACACCAATTTACACACCAATCTACACACCAATCTACACACCAATCTTCACACCAATCTTCACACCAATCTTCTTCACACCTAGCTTTTACACACCAATCTTCTACACACCTTCTTCTACACACCAATCTTCTACACACCTTCTTCTACACACCAATCTTCACAACTATCCTACTTCACTACTAATCAACTTTTACTATCTACACAACTATTCTCTAACAAATATTCACAACTAATCACACTATGAAATAATAATCAATGATGATGCTCAAACAACTTAGATGTGGAGATCACAACTAGTTGTAATACTTCTTGTCTTGAGGGATAGAAGTATTCTTCTCTTGCACTTGAATGGATTATGTATGGATCACTTTGAAACAAAGATTTAAGAATGTATGATCAAAGGATTTATAGATTGGAAATGGAGATCTAGAACAGAGAGTTCTGAAGTGCAAAAGGTGGGGAAAAATTCAGGTTTAAGGTGGTATTTATAGGCAAAAGTTTCTGACAGAGGAGCGTGGCCGGTCCCCTTAAAGCATGGCCGGCCCCCTTAAAATTAAGGGGGCCGCCCCTTATAATTAAGGGGGCCGCCCAACTGTAACGGTCAGAAACTTTGTCTTTTAGTGGGGAAAGTTTATTTGGTGAAAAACTAACTGATTTTGGTTAAATATTTGAAATCATATATTTAGTATGATTAAAACATTTTTCCTTATTACCAAAAGTGTTTTTCAAAAATATATAATAAGATTATACAATTAAATAAACTTTGTATTAGTTAATTAAATACCCCTTTGATCATACATTGCACTAAACACTTTGTTTATTCATACCTTAAGTGATTTGGATGTAAAGAGAAATATTAATCACCAAATACTTGTTTATGTCATAAGTTTTAGTTCTTTGAGGTTATATTTTGTAATGATCAAAACATAGAGATATTGATAAAAACTTAATAATGTTTTTAAGGCATTATTTATGTCAACAATCTCCCCCTTTTTTATTATTACAAAACCTTAAACTCAAAAGATTTAAAACTTGTTATTAGACAAGTATTATAGAGCTTACCATTTCTCTTCTCCCCCTTTTTGTAAAATCAAAAAGGTTAGGCCGAATAATCTTCGTGAAAGAAGTTTAAACGGGTAGAGAACTCCCCCTTGATGTATGCTCCCCCTCGTTTGAGAGCACAAAGGGAACGAGCAATTGGAATCTTGGCTACAAAAATATTTTGAAGAGAGCAACACACATATATATGCAAAAACAACAATTATGCAAATAAAAATAGATTCATTCAAGCATGATAGAAATAATTAGCATAACAACATTCAATATGCTTGTAGCATATTGATTACACTAAAACAAAAGAAAAGATATAGTCCTATATTGCCTAAGAGAGCACTTGGACTTGCTTGCAACCCATGGTTGATTTATTTTATTTGCTTGAAGGAAAATAAAGGCATGGAGCTTAGATGTTTGATTGAGGTGGATATGGGGTGTTGCATGGAGCGGAAGAAGTGGATCTCACGATGTTGTATCGTGTTAAGGGTGGTATTGGATGATTACGAGTGAGAAGATATTCAATCCAAGAGATATCTTCACTCAAGTAGAGGATTTGTTTTTGAAGGAATATGCAACAAGGGCAAAAGTGAGTGTGATTTGTAACTTGATCCAAGTTAAGAGAGTGGGGAAGGCAATTTGCATAGGGTGATGATGGAGGTAGCCCTTTGTTGCGTTGTGCAAGATGCATAGCAAGGAGATCACTAAGATCATGGATTTGGTTTATTTCATCACGGAACTTTTGTTTTTCCGTGGCAATGTGGAGGGGATCATAGGTTTGGTATGGATGAGTTGGGTTTGAGTAGTTGGAATTGTAGTTTGATGGTTCATCAAACTTGCATGGATCATTATAAGTTGTTGGAGGTTGAGAGGTGTAGTTTGGCTTGAAGGAAGATGTTTGGCCAATGTTGTATGGTTTGTAAAGTGGATCAAATGAATGCCTTTGTTGGTTTGATGCAAAGTTTGGGAAATAAGAGGTTAGTGGTGAGGAATGATTTCCAACTACATTTGTGATGATGGATTTGTTTCGAGGACTTTTTCATCGCCAAACGGGTTTTTCCGTCATCCTTGCTAGCCTTGAGGCTTTTGATTTTGGTTTGTTTGGAGAGTTCATGATGGGATGAATGAAGAGCTTTGAGGATTGGGGATATTTATAGTGTAAGATTTGTGTGTTTAAGGATGGATAAAGTTTGTTTGGAGGATTAGGACAAAATGTGTTGGTGAAAAATGGGAAATGTAGGTTGAAGTGGGCTAAAAAGCAGAAAAGATTCTGTAAACCCGACCATCAGATGGCCGGTCCCCTTAATTAGGGGGCGGTCCCCTTAAAATTAAGGGGGCTGCCTTACATAATTAAGGGGGCCGCCCATCTGGTGATTTCCAGATTGCCAGAATTGGGTTTTTGGCAGAAAATTTGCAGAAAGGTTGTGTTTTTGGACTTGGATTCAAGCAAGTTCAATTCCTTTAGGCAATATAGCGTCTAATCTAACATTAGATATCATGCAAAAACACATAGGCACAAGAGCAAATAATCAACACATAGGCACAAGAGCAAATAATCAACACATAATAAGCAATAGGAGGTAAATGCAAGCACACTTAAGCTTCCTAAGGCACCTATCTTGAATTAAAGGCAAGGGCAATTAGTGAGTGAAAGACTAATGATGGATCAAGATGACACCATTACTAGTGAATTTGTCCTAGTGAGTGTCTATATGCAACAAATGTGGAGTTGTGATTGTTTCGACACCTAGAAGCAAAAAGAAATAACGATCCTAAGAAACAATCCAAATGATCTCCTTGATTCAATTTTTACTCGATTATGAATGTCAAAGACATATATTAGATTATATACCTTGAAAATTTATGTGAGAGTTTATGCATGATTTTGAAATACAATGTTTTTAGAATTAGTCAACAATGCAATGAAAATGATTTTCATGTGATTCCTAGGTTGTGAGAATAAAGATTAGAGAGAACTGATTGAGTTTTTTTAAAAAAAAAATTATGCAAAGAAAATAAATTTTCTCAATCTTAAGTTTTGAGCGAAATAGATTCCTAGACTCAGAGAAGATGGAATGAAAGAAAAATAAATTTTTATGCAAGTATAACTTAGAATTAATTCAATGTAATTTAGTCAACTTGTTCCATCATTCCTAATCCTAAACGCAAGTGGTTGAATAATTCACGCTTAAGGGGTTTTGTGAATATATCCGCAATATTGTCTTCCGATGCAACCTTTTCTATAGATATATTTCCTTTTTGTACATTATCCCTAAGAAAATGGTGACGTATTTCTATGTGTTTAGTCCTAGAGTGTTGTACCGGATTTTTGCTTAAATCTATCGCACCTTTGTTATCGTACATAATGGGGACATTTTCTAACCTAATGCCATAGTCTACGAGAGCTTGTTTCATCCATAGTGCTTGTTGACATGCCTTTCCGGCGCTTACATATTCGGCTTCGGTGGTAGAAATAGCAAGAGCGGTTTGCTTTTTCGAAAACCAAGATGTTAGACAACATCCCATAAACGTGCAAATACCGCTAGTACTTTTTCTATCTACGTAGTCTCCCGCATGATCCGAATCCGCATAGACAATGGTTTCTATGCCGGATTCCTTAGGATACCATAATCCTAAGTGTATAGTGCCTTTAACGTATCGGAAGATACGCTTAACCGCTTCTAGGTGAGAGGTTTTGGGATCCTCTTGAAAACGGGCACAAAGGCAGACACTAAACATGATATCGGGTCTACTTGCCGTCAAGTATAGTAAACTCCCTATCATTCCTCTATACTTGGTGTTATCTACGGACTCACCTTCATCGTCCTTTGTGAGCTTTACCTCCGTAGACATGGGTGTTTTCATGGGTTTTGAGTCTTCTAGGCCAAATTTCTTAAGCATTTCCTTAATGTACTTAGATTGGTTAAAGAATATTCCATCATCTAGTTGTTTTATTTGTAATCCTAGGAAGAAGTTGAGTTCACCCATCATACTCATCTCAAACTCATCATGCATGATTTTGGCAAACTCATCACACATGTCTTGACAAGTCGATCCAAATATAATGTCATCAACATATATTTGAACAATGATGAGATTTGGGTCTTTCCTTTTAGTGAAAAGAGTGTTATCTACCATTCCCATGGAATAATCATGTTTAATAAGAAAAGCTTTTAATCGATCATACCAAGCTTTTGGAGCTTGTTTGAGTCCATACAAAGCTTTCTTTAACTTATAAACATGATCAGGTTTTGCGAAGTCAATGAATCCTGGAGGTTGTGCCACATATACCTCCTCATTGATAAAACCGTTAAGGAATGCACTTTTCACATCCATTTGAAATAACTTAAAATCTAGGGCGCAAGCATAGGCAAGTAATATCCTAATTGATTCTAGTCTAGCTACGGGGGCATAAGTTTCATCATAATCAATTCCTTCTTGTTGATTATAACCTTGGGCAACTAACCTAGCTTTATTCCTAGTAACTATTCCATTCTCGTCTAACTTATTTCTATATATACCCATTTGGTTCCTATGATGGTCATATCCTTTGGATTTGGGACTAGTTCCCAAACATCATTTGCCTTAAATTGATTTAATTCTTCTTGCATAGCTATAATCCAACTTTCATCCTTTAAAGCCTCACTAATATTCTTAGGTTCTATTGCTGAGAGGAAACAAAAGAAGTTGTTTTTATCTTGGGCTTGTGACCTAAGGGTTCTTTGGTTAAGATGTCCTATTATATTATCTAATGGATGTGATCTAGATTCTTTAATATTAATAGTTTCGTTATTTTCTAAGTGGATGTCTTCATTATCATTTCCTATGGGTTTTTTTTTACTAACCTCAATGGCTTCATCTTCGACTAAATTATCATCTTCTAAAGGTAGTGTTTTAGGAGGTGGTGGTGTTTCATCAAATGTTACATTTAGTGATTCTTCTACCTTCATGGAGTGTTTGTTAAGTATTATATATGCTTTACTATTTTGTGAGTATCCTAAAAATATTCCTTCATATGATTTTGGATCAAACTTAGTAAGGTAGTCCTTAGTGTTTAAAATATAGCATTTACTTCCAAATACCCTAAAGTAGCTTAAGTTTGGTTTTCTATCTCTTAATAACTCATAAGGAGTTTTTCCTATAATTCTTCTAATTGATACCCTATTTAAAATATAAGTCGATGTATCTACGGCGTGACACCAAAATTTTTGTGGAATGGATTGTTCATTTAACATAGTTCTACTCATTTCTTGTAGTGACCTATTTTTTCTTTCTACTACCCCATTTGATTGAGGAGTACGAGGAGCGGAGAAATTGTGAGATATTCCATTTAACTCACAATATTTTCCGAATTGTATTTCGTTATCAAATTCCCTACCATGGTCCGTCCTAATAGCAACTATTGAGCATCCTAATTTATTTTGAATCATTTTACTAAATATTTCGAATTTTTCAAAGGCTTGGGTTTTGTCACTTAAAAACCTAGTCCACGTGTATCGTGAGTAGTCATCTACTATTACTAAGGTGTATTTGTTTCCTCCATAGCTCTGCACAGCGGATGGACCAAAAAGATCCATATGTAATAATTCTAGGCACCTAGTAGTGGATACTATATTCTTAGCTTTGTGACTAGCATGAGCTTGTTTTCCAATTTTGCATGCATCACAAAAATGCTTGTCATATTTTAGATTAGGCAAGTTTCTAACTAATTCCTTAGAGGCCAAAGATTGTATTTGTTGCATGTTAGCATGTCCTAATCTCCTATGCCACAATGTAGAGTTTTCTTCTAGGGTCGTTAGGCATATCCTATCTTCAGGTTTGTTACCTAGTTTCATAACATATACTCCTCCCTTCCTAATACCTCTACCTATAATTTTTCCATTCTTAACTATTTCGCTATCTTTTTTGGAAAAGATAACTCTACATTTATTATCGCATATTTGGCCTACACTAAGTAAGTTATATGTTAAATTATTTACATGTTCAACATTTTCAATAGTAAGTGAGTCTTGAGAAATCGTACCTTTGCCAATAATTTTTCCACGCAAGTCACTACCGAAAATAACGTTACCTCCATTGTATGCCTTGTATGTAGAGAATAGCTTGCGATTCCCCGTCATGTGCCTCGAACATCCACTATCCTTGATCCATTCGTTAGGCTCCAAGTCAATTCCAAGGTATATTTCGTCGGTTGCATTTGCCACAAAACACTTTTCTTCTTTTGGTTTTTCCACTTCTTCTTTATCACTATCACTCCATGTTCCACTAACAAATGCGCTTTGATTTTCATAACCCGGCGGCTTTAAACATTCTCCAACGAGATGATTTGGACTTCCACATCTAAAGCACTTTCTTTTCACGTAATTGTCACTTCTATTTCTTTGGAACGATTTTCTATCGTCATGTGATGATCTAGTGAATCTTCCTCGTCTCTTGAAGAATTTCTTGAATTCTCTTACGGCCATTGCATATTCTTCGTCTTCACTTTCGTCACTTGAATCATCATCATCACTAGGTTCCTTTTTGGCTTTTAGAGCAATAGATTTGATTTGTTCTTTCTTGACTTTGACCGTTTCCGAATCTCTTCTTATGATTTCTTCATGAACCTTCAAGTTGCCAATTAGTTCATCTAGTGATAACGTCATCAAGTTCTTTGATTCTTCAATTGCCGTGACCTTAGCTCGCCATTTTGGATGCAATGCCCTAAGAAATTTCCTAACACAATTTTTACTAGAAAATGTCTCATCAAGTGCTTTTAAACTTGTGATGATAGTGTTAAACTTAGCAAAAGCATTATCAATTGATTCCTCTTCCAGAATCGTAAATTGTTCATATTGTTGTACAAGAAGATCTATTTTATTATCTTTGACTTGGCTATTACCATGGTGAGTGATTAGTAAAGAATCCCAAATTTCTTTTGCGGTTTTACACATAAAAATTCTTTCATATTCTTTTCGTGGTAACGCATTATAAATAACCATTTTAGCCTCATTATTTTTTGCTAGTTTCTTTTTCAAATCATCATTTTGTTTTTCAAAAGCTACAATTTCATCCATTTTGGTTTCAACATTATATTGAATAGGGGGAAAATCACCAAAGGTAATAATATGCCAAAGATCAAGATCTTTTGATTTCACATACGTTTCGAATCTATTTTTCCAATATAAAAATCCATCACTTTCAAATAGTGGTGGTCTTTGCATAGATTGCCCTTCTAAATATTTTAATGATTCCATAGATCGTTACAAGTTTTAAAATACAATATATTTTAAAATTCTTGCTAGACGTGGCTCTTGATACCAATTGTGGAAAACTAGAAGGGGGGGGGGGGTTGAATAGTTTTACGTCGTTTTAATTGTTATAAAACAAATTGTTTTAAAAGTTTTCGTTGATTTATAAAATATAGATTCGATGGTATAGGAAATCTAGTTATACATAATATGAACAACACTAAGTATATATACTATGAAGCAATAATAATGTAAGTAATGAAATAAGTAAAAGATGGAAAGATCAAACCGAGAGACAAGCGATTTATAGTGGTTCGGCTACAAGGCACCTTCCTTGCCCTACTCCACTCCCCGAGCACCTAACTCGAGAGTTTTCTTCACTATATCAACAAGCTCCCTTATGGCGGAGAAAACCTTACACACCAATATACACACCAATTTACACACCAATCTACACACCAATCTACACACCAATCTTCACACCAATCTTCACACCAATCTTCTTCACACCTAGCTTTTACACACCAATCTTCTACACACCTTCTTCTACACACCAATCTTCTACACACCTTCTTCTACACACCAATCTTCACAACTATCCTACTTCACTACTAATCAACTTTTACTATCTACACAACTATTCTCTAACAAATATTCACAACTAATCACACTATGAAATAATAATCAATGATGATGCTCAAACAACTTAGATGTGGAGATCACAACTAGTTGTAATACTTCTTGTCTTGAGGGATAGAAGTATTCTTCTCTTGCACTTGAATGGATTATGTATGGATCACTTTGAAACAAAGATTTAAGAATGTATGATCAAAGGATTTATAGATTGGAAATGGAGATCTAGAACAGAGAGTTCTGAAGTGCAAAAGGTGGGGAAAAATTCAGGTTTAAGGTGGTATTTATAGGCAAAAGTTTCTGACAGAGGAGCGTGGCCGGTCCCCTTAAAGCATGGCCGGCCCCCTTAAAATTAAGGGGGCCGCCCCTTATAATTAAGGGGGCCGCCCAACTGTAACGGCCAGAAACTTTGTCTTTTAGTGGGGAAAGTTTATTTGGTGAAAAACTAACTGATTTTGGTTAAATATTTGAAATCATATATTTAGTATGATTAAAACATTTTTCCTTATTACCAAAAGTGTTTTTCAAAAATATATAATAAGATTATACAATTAAATAAACTTTGTATTAGTTAATTAAATACCCCTTTGATCATACATTGCACTAAACACTTTGTTTATTCATACCTTAAGTGATTTGGATGTAAAGAGAAATATTAATCACCAAATACTTGTTTATGTCATAAGTTTTAGTTCTTTGAGGTTATATTTTGTAATGATCAAAACATAGAGATATTGATAAAAACTTAATAATGTTTTTAAGGCATTATTTATGTCAACAGTCCACAATACTATTCGGTCAAAGCAATGAACACGTATTTCAAGCAAACCCAAACTCTTCAAAAGGACCAATCGAATAAAACATTCGATATTAAACCGGTCAAAAGCATAATTGAAACACCTCATACACAAAACCTTGACGATGAATTCAAGGAACTTCTCCTTGAACGTCTGGTTATTGAAGTTTTAGCAAGAGCTCCCTACTACAACGCCCTTTTAGAGAAATATGAGGAGAAGCTTAAGTTAGGTAAGAATGGGACCGCCTTCGTTCGGAATAAGTTGCCTAAGAAATTAGATGATCCGGGCATATTTGTTTTACCTTGTTGGATCGGGAACTCCGAAACTTTCGACAGATTAGCCGATCTTGGGTCAAGCCTTAATTTACTTCCTTTGTCCCTTTACACCACTCTTAAGCCGGGAAAATTAGATGACACGGAGGTAATTATAGGTCTTGCGGATGGTAGTGTAGCATATCCGGTAGGGGTAGTGAAGGACGTACTAGTGCATATAGGGAAATTAACTATACTAGCCGATTTCCACGTCCTTGATATGGTTAGTGACACTACATGCCCTTTGTTAATAGGAAGAGGATTCTTAGCTACCGCAAGTGCGATTATCGATTGTAAGGAATCTAGGATAGCGGTAGGAGAAGGAGACACTTGGTCGGTCTATGATGTTAAGAAGCATGCTTATGACACTAATGAGGAACCGACACCTCATTGGGTATATTTGAATAGGAAACCATCTAGATACGGACCTTAGGTTAATGGAGACTTTATAGGACCTCAACGTCCATTTTATTTAGAAGAGGAGTTTATAAATAAAATGCATTCGGTAGAGCAACTCATAGCTAGGGATGAAGAACTAAATCCTTTTGAGGATCCTTTAGTCTTTAGGAAAATGATTGAATTCCTAGGAGTGATGCCTATCAATTTAGGAATGAACAAGTGGAAAAGGGAAGGGGATAAGTGTAAATGGAATTGGGACAAGCCACCTAAGGAAGGTGACGGATCATGGCATATGAAGATGATTCTATATGATCCGGATGGTGAAAATTTTGAGAAGTCATACCGAACTAAGAGAACCAATAGGAAATTGAAGCCTAAGTTTGATCCCAAAGATATCCTCGATGAGGAACTCACTCACATAGGATAGCCCGTGACATTGAGTCTAGCTACAAGACTCGTTAATAAAGAAAAACGCTTCTTAGGAGGCAACCCATGTTTTGTTTGTTTTTATTTGTTTGATTTTATTTGTTTCCTTATGCATGTTTTATTTTTATTGTTGGTAGATCATGTTTCAAAGTAAATTGTGAAAATGCTTTATTTTGTTTTTAACTTCGTCTTAATTACATATAAAGGTATTTTGCAAAAGCTAAGTGTAAGGGAGATCCAAATTTGTTTATAAGAACGATAATGAGCATGATTCACTACAATATTAAATGTGCATGTATATTAGTATTTGTTAGAGTCAAATGCTTGTATCGAGTCATAATGATGTTTTGCAGGATTTTCCAGGAAATAAGGCTCAAGTTTTTCCAGAAATTTTCCGGAAACTTAACATAAGATTTTTCCAGGAACATTCTGACGGCGTCAGGAGTTACAACCGGACGGCGTCAGGTACTAAAATTCTGAAAAATTTTGCGAGTTTTGTTTAAGCCGGAGTCTTAAAGTTTTTATTGATTCTTTAGTTTTATAAACTCCAGAAAATCTGCAAACATTCATTCCACAAGCATTATATCTTAATTTGCTTTCTAGGATTTTTTTTTAGTATATATAGATTGCCGCCGATTTTACGCGAGGTTTGCCTTGATTGTTTTCTCAGGTTTAGCAGGTTATATATGACAAGAAGATGATTTATATTTCTTGAGGGAAGCTTTCAACGTTCATTTTCTTGGAGGAAGATCTAACCTTGTTAACACACTATCCACACCGAACGAATCAGGGGAGTATTTGTTTTCATTCTTTTACCTGCTTTACTTTTACATCCTTTAATTGAACATTGGGGACAATGTTTATCATAAGTGTAAGGGGAGGGTAAATGATCATACCTTATAGGATACAATTGCGCTTGAGTTTGTTTGTTCGATAGTAGGTGTGCAATAAAACTAAGAGAAATACTTGCTAGGGCAATTTTAGCGCCAAATTTAATTTTTTTTTACAACATTTAGGAGTGAAACTTTAGCCTTAACAAGCGTCTCATGGATAGGAGTTGTATGACTAGCACAAAACCGTACCACCTAAAAATTTTCCACCCAAATATGTGAGGTTCGCCTTTAGATTTGATAGGAAAAAATCATTCATTATTAGTGCTTATAAGTGTACCGGTAGTATTTAGATTCTAGAACTTGCGTTAGTGATGCATCCCGAGACCGCTAGTGAAACTACATTCGTTTAGTAGGATTTACTACATGATAAGAGGCATTAGGATCACCCTTGTGTTAAACCAGTATCATAATTACTTGACCACTTAAGTCATATTACTTGACTAGCGAAGTCAATTAATTTTCCCACACCTTAGTGTTGTACTCATTTTTAGTACACGAAACCCCTAGTACACCCCTCCGAGCCTATCTTTTCATTTCTAACTTTAAGCATCTTACTTAAAGGAAGAATTTGTTAACAATCCACCCAAATGTGCAACCAAATCGCCTTAGCCTTCCTTGTATGCACTCATCTTTAGTGCATTATTGTTATTTGTTTAAACCCTTAGTTAATTGTCTAATTGATTACATGGTTGCTAAGTCGAGTCATATCTTGTGCATATTGTTTTGGGACGATTGGGACTTATGGGTAAAGTACTAGTATTATGGAGTAATGAGGAAGACATCAATATATTACCCCATATATGCATTAATCTTAAAAAGTACTCCAAGTGTTTTGATTATCTTAATTCGAGTCATTAGAATAGTTGATTGTAAAGTATGTAAAAGTTCAAGTGTAAGGGGAATGCAAATTCCCTAAGATATATTATTTTGGATGGTAGGGTAAGAGTGTATGGGAAAAAAATCGAAAAAGCAAGAAAAAGAAAAAAAAAATAGAAAAAGAAAAAAAAGAGAGAGAGAAAGAAAAACATACGGACTACCATCCCGTTTCATTTTATGTTAGTTTCATAGTTTGTTAGATTTTGATTAGCTTAAGTCGAGTCGAGTCTAGGCTTAGCAATGCCATATTGTACATGTAATTAACCAAGATGATTAACTCGTCACCAGTAAATATTGCCTTTATCCAACAAAACCGTGTTTTCCATATCCCTACACATAAAGTTATAACCCTTTTAAAGACCTCTTTGATAGTTTATCCTAGGTGCTTACGCCAAGTGGTGGAGGTTTGATCCTTTCCCAAGCCTATGGTAATCTATTTGCTATGACAGGTATTGAGAGATGTTTTCCATTTCCACATTGTGATATATACTTTATTACACCCGAGAGATGTGAGTATCTAAACACTATTTGTGAAGTGCTAGTGTATGACCTCCGTGCTTGTTTTTGGTTTTTAGTGGAACGATTATTTGTTGTAATTACGTTTATATTAGTGTTAAATGACCCCTAACTTGTATTTTGATTAGAATAAAAGCGAATTTGCTTGAGGACAAGCAAATCTCAAGTGTAAGGGTATTTGATAAGGCGAAAAATGTACCGCTTTTAGGGGGTCATTAAAGCCCGAATTCGTGATTATTTGATCAATTACTGCCCTAAATCGTTCCTTTTGTCATTTTAGGTACTTTTGAGAAGAAATATGGAAAATGAAGCATTTTGGACGTTTTTGGAGCATAAAAAAGAAGAAAACGGCAAAGTCTCAAAATCCTTACTGGGAATAGTACCTGACGACGTCAAGACCTCACACATGACGGCGTCAAGCTTGGCAAAAGAGGTGGAAGTGGAAAATACACGTGACGGCCCAAAACATTTTTAGTGTAATTGACCTGACGACGTCACCAAGGCCGTCAGGGTCATTTTACAAGTGACGGCCCAGAGCTCAATTTCTACATGACAGCGTCAAGACTTGATCTAGGCAATACGACCCTTAATTTGGCGGCGAGTTGATGGCGTCAGACACTATAACGTGACGCCGTTAGGATGTATTCTCTATATATATTTTTCCAATTTTTCATTCATGATGTGTGGAACATTAGGAGAACTTTGGAGACTCAAACCCTAGATGAATTTTCTGTAAAAATAAGGGTTTCAACCCTTGTTCCATCCATTCTTAATTGAAGATAAGTTTTCTAATAATCATACGATATGTCTATGTGTTGTGTGATACTATCTTATACTTGTCTTTCTTTTAACATGTTAGGCTAGGTTTTTATTGTGTTTGCTTAGATGTAGTGAAACCTAGATGTTGATTATTGGTTGATGGTTTGTTTATAATTGTTGTGGATGATTGTATTCGATGTTAGGCTTAAGAAAACTGGCAGAATTCCATTGGTAACTTGCTTGAACGTCTTAAGAAACATGATCGGAGGTGTACTACGATTTTTGGTTGTATTTAATGCATAAGTGAATTCTAGTGATCCCATGTTAGGAGCTTTTAGTCGGCTCGACATAGGAGTGAAGTAGGAGCTTATAGAGTTAGGGAATATTGTACACGGCCCTACGATTAGTATTAAGGAATATAACCCGTCATCCATGCAATTGTTACAAGCTAATCAACCGGTAAAAGATATCTAGGGAGTAATGAAATCTAAGTAAACACATCTTTTCTCATTATTGTTTTCACCACATAATCATATTAGTTTATTTTTCATTTCCTTTTATTTTATTTTGATTGCATCTATAGTTAATTAGGTTAGTTGACTAGCAACTAATTCCGCTCACTCCTTCAAAACCCGAGATTTTACTTGCTTTCATAAAATATAAAAGAAATACAAAAAGAATCATCCCTCACCTCCAGACCTAGTTTAGTAGGCTTTCTAATTCTAGCGACACTATTCCTGAGTTGAACAATCAATCCCCCGGTACTTGTCACTATACTATACTACAACGATCAGGTGCACTGCCTGGCGGGGATTGCAAGCTTCTCAAGATCCCTTGAGAGGTAAAACATGTTGCGAGGGCGCAATCCCGCGTATCATACACCATCATTTTTCAGCCTGAAAATCAACTTCTCAGCTGAACTTGTCTTTTCAGGTCCTTGATACACGATCTCAGTAGACCCTTCTGACCAATTTCTATCTCTACTCAACTATATCTTCCGATCTATCACTCTTAGCCTCTAGCTTTTTTCAGAAGCTCATTGCGTCTCCATTCATCATAGTGAAATCCTTAGTGATCACTACCTTTTATCCCCTTGTTACTTTCACAAAACTTCCAACAAATCCATTAATCAAATTACTTCTTGAGTTTTAGGTTAAGATTTTATTCCCGTATATGGGTAAACCTTTTGGATCTGGATATGTGTTTCGTGGGTTTTAAGTTTGAAGTCGTTTTTTAGTGGACCGATCTGGGTCTGGATTTTTTGAGAGTGATGGCTGTGAGTGGGGTTTTTTTTATGACGATGAGAGGATAAAGTCTGGTATTTGTTTGGATTGATTTTGATCGGTTTTTGGATCTGGTATTTTGTGATGGTGAAATGGATTTGGATAGGTGTGAGAGTGAAAGTGGTGAGATATTTTATTTGAATTTGGGTGTGACAGTTTATGAAGAGTGGGTGATGATAAGGTTTTTGTGGTGGAGGTGTATTTGATTTGTCATTCTTGTCAAAGTTCAGTGTGCATCTCCCCCGCAAAAATTGCTATTACAGTAGCAGTTTTTGAAGATTTCACACATATCTTTGACATGCTTCAAATGCTATTAGTAGTCATATGAACGGATCTGGATTAGAGAAAAATCCACCCGCTCTGATACCACTTGTTGGTCCATGAAAATTGAGTAAATCTTGATAATAATAATAATAATAATAATAATAATAATAATAATAATAATAATAATAATAATAATAATAAAGAACAAATTCATTTAAAATGATGAATAATAATTACAAAATTTCTCAATACCAACATGACTACATGATAACATCTTCACCTTCTTCAAGGGGATAATTTTGGTATATTATCCCCATTGAATGACAAATAAACTCTCATTGATCCAAGCTAAGCTTGAGATTCAATAAGAGGAGAATCCTATCAACTAATACTAAGTATTATTTTGTTTGTTTAGAATCCTTAACTATCTCTATTACAACAAAACATATATATATATATATATATATATATATATATATATATATATATATATATATATATATATATATATATATATATATATAGGTAAAAATACAAAGCAACCATGTGATGTTTGGTGAGATGTCATGCATAAGGTGGTCCCTCTTCATATTCCTCTTTTGGAAAAGCATCAAAATCCCTTTTGAAATAGTCATAACAATATTCAAACTTCTATGGCAAATTCTTGTACTTGTTTGACTTCCCTTTTTAGAAGTTACCACCTATATTTATGAGTACGTTGTAGAGACAGTCTCTTTAGTGTCACCGAGACATTTGTCAAATCTCAGTGACACTGGTCTTGTTTGTAGCTCATATATTTTACTCACTGACACTGCATCAGTAAGTAAGAGCTACTTCACTGAATCTGTTTCAGTGAGTGACTCATTATTTATTTAGTGAGTTACGCTATTTTATTTTCAAATCCTTGTTTGGGTAATTGGGTCAATTTTTGGACCCAACAGGTAGGGTATGGGGCGACATTATGAAGATTGGAGATGAGATTGATGCATTGGGTATATAGTTCACTTCTTTTTGTGTTGGTGTTTTCTGAGATGGGATGGATATTAGGTTTTGGTTAGATAGATGAGTGGATAATCGGAGGCTTTGATAGATTTCCTAGATTTTGTCATCTAGATAGGAGAAAGGAGGGTAATATGATGGAAAAGGGATATGGGTAGATAATAGTTGGGTTTGGGAATGGGATAGGGTTAGAAGTATTAGGGGTAGGGTAAGTATGGAATTTGATGATCTTATAGACTTGTTGCAGCATGTTGTGGTTTCTAATGTTTGTAAGGATCGATGGAGATGGTCGCTTGGTGAAGACGGTGTGTTCACGGTTAAAGAGTTATCAAGTTTGATCGAGGAAAAGATTTTATGTGCGGATAATGAAGGACACGAAACGATTTGTAACAAGTTGGTGCCTAAAAAAGTCAATATTTTCATGTGAAAAACGCTAAAAGGAAGACTTCTGGTCCAAATGGAACATGATAAAAGAGGCATCGATTTGGATTTGGTTTTTTGTCCTTGTTGTAACAATAGTGTGGAAACATGTGCTCATTGCTTGGTCACTTGTGATTTATCAATGAGTATGTGCGTAAAAATATTCAATTGGTGGAAGGTGGGAATTGTTAATGTGTTCATTATTGAAGAATTACATGCGTATAGTTTTAATATTCCCACCTCTCTAGCTAGTGTTTGGTAAGCGGTGATTTGGACTTCCGGGTACTACATTTGGAAAGAACGAAATGCTCATGTGTTCGATAAAAAAGTGTCAAGTACTAATAAGATTGTTCAAAATATTCAACTCAAAAACTTCGAATGGGTAGTGAGAAGATCAAATAAACATAAAGTGATAGATTGGCAACAATGGTTATGGGACCCTCGAAATATTCGTCTACAATAATGATTCAGTTTTTGTCTTGTGGTCTTCTACAGTAACTCTGCAAGTATTTATATGTGAATTCGGGTGTTCAGTAGCAGGTATGTATGTTGACAGGAAGCGTGGCAGTTAAAGTGTGTAATATTATCTACTCATGGAACTATAGTACTGGATTTAAAGATAATTGTATGGGGTTAGTGGTGTGTCCGAAAACATATAGTTTATAATTTTGTCCTTACTGTCTTTTTCATGGTTGTCTGTGTAGGTAGTGTCAAAAGAAGCTGCATTATGGTTCTGTGGGTCGGCTTTTAGTCTATGTGTTGTGTTGGTACTTCAGCTTCAGTTATGATGCAATGGGCACTATTATCTTTGGCTAGTACTAATCTATTTTGGTTTGTGCAAGTTGAATGGCTGTGGTTTTCATTAGAAATTCATTTCTTTGTGGGCCTTTCCATTTTTTTATTACAATTGTGGCTGCCTACAAAATAATAGTGTGTCATCTAGTATTTGTGTGATATTTAGTTTTCTTTGGATGTATTTTGTATTTTGTTATGCCTTGTGTTGTATCGTTTTTCACCTTTTTTGAGTCTTTTATATATTGTTTGACTTTCTTTAAAAAAAAAGTTTTGTATGCTAAGAGGAAGAAAAGATAGGAGAGAAAAGAAAGGAGGGAGTATCAAATTCTCTTCTTTTCTCTTTTTTCCAAATCTTTCTAAGAAGATTTTATAATAAAAAAACCCCTAAATCTTCCTCTACTTTCTGCCCCCTTTTTTAATTTCTTCTCAAAAAAACCTTGAAAGCATATGTTTTTTTTTTCAGTTTCTTTCCGTTCCTTTTTTCTTTCTCTTTTATATTAATTTTAAAAACACATTGATAAAATCCCTAATCATCCAACTCAACCCACAAACATCTACATATTAAATCCCTTTTCATCCCCGATTCATCTCATTCGAATACAACAAGATCTTTTTATTACATAGCATTAGTATCTAATAATTAACTCTTCTTAAATTTATATTAGTTACTTTATCTTCTACCACAACTAAAACGAAAACATAATCAAAGATCTCTAAGAACCCATTTCCTTTCAAACTCAAAACGCTAAAAACTAATCGAGGTACTATAGTGTGAATCTTAAAGATAGTGGCGGTGGTGATGGAAATCCGACGAATTTATTTGTTTGACAAACTGATTTTCTATGGCTAGATTCGTCAAGTTTTGATGGATACTTCTTGAACCACAACTTCAATGTATCGTCATTTTTAATGTATGGTTTATCTTTTCTTTGTACTTTTTTATGTATTTTTTATGAATGAATATTTAATTATTGTTTATTGTGTTATTTTGTTTGAATAAATAAAAATAAATAAATAAAAACTGTGAGGTCCTTTGGTGTTTTATGTAGGGATGACAACGGGGCGGGAATGTCGGGAATCATATTTTCCATCCAAATCCCGTTTCCCACTCTCCATCCCCAACTCCGCTCCCATCCTCGTTGGGGAATAGTTTTACATCCCCATCCTAGCCCCCAACGGGGATCGAGGATCCCTGTGGGGGTTTTAGGATTTTCTATTCATTTCAAGAAAGCATAAAAAAAAAAAAAAAAAAAAAAAACACACACACACACACACAAACTCATCGAAAACATAAAGAATTTGACCCATAAAATGTCTCAAGAAATGTGCATCCCTCATACTTAAATTAGTTAATGTTAATCCAACTTTAAAACATCATAGATATTACAACACACAGTATAATATAAGAATAACGTGCATTGTATGTGAGTATTCAGACAAAACATTGATTAAGTAATATATACAGTAATAATTAAGGTTTAAGTGTTTATACTTTTTTAAGCTATTTGATAATTAAATGTCACAGATGCATATACATTACATGTCAATGCTCGTAAAAATATGCATACAAAATTAAATGTTGTATTGCTCTACATAGAATTTTTATATATTTATACATTAAAAAGATCGGGGCCTGGGATTGATCTTATTACCATCCCCGCCGCCCCGCCGCCCCATACCTGGATACGTAATTCGGGGATTCTCCGTCCTCGTCCCTATTCTCGCTTAAATCAGGGATTTCTCAATCAAATTGGATTTGGTGATCACGTCCCTGTTTGGTACCTTTTTTTTTTTTTTTTTTTTTTTTTTTTTTTTTTTTTTTTTTTTTTTCATCCCTAGTTCTATGGCACCACTTTATATATTAGGAAATGTGTTTTGTGCTGTGTGATGTCGTTATAAAAAACAGTGTTGAGGTCCTCAACACTTTTTTCATAACACTGGCCCATGGCACCATGTTATACCTAGTGCTCTAAATAATACATAACAATGTTTATTCAAGATTTGTTATAAGATTATGGTTTCAGATGCATTAAGTATGTCTTATTATTGGTGAGGTTGTCCTCAATCTCTTTAGCAAATTTCTAAAGATACCATTGTTTCATGATGTTCACATTAATACTAAAATATTATTACACATGGAGCCCTTGTAAATTTATCATGTGAAAATATAATCAAAAAAAACATGAGACGTTGACGTACCAATTGAGATTTGTAAACCTAACATGATATTTTAGCATTAAATAAATATGAAACACAGTTTTTCAATGAAAGCATTCTAGCTATTTATTAGTATAAGAAAAAGATATACTTTACGATTTGTCTTTAGACAAGAATACAAATCATTTTAATCCATTATAAATTATAGAATTAATTGTGATTTTCGTTCATGTGGTTCCACTTTTTTTCACTTTTTGTATTTAAGCTTTAATAATTACGTCACCCGTCTCAGTGATTTTCCATGTCTAACGGACCAATCATTTGTCCAAACGTTCATTAAATCTTTGTCGCTAAATTCAATTACACAATGAAATTTGTCATTTTATCAATCTTCTTCTACCTCAAGCTTATTCTTGATTTTTTATTTTCTTTTAAATCAAATTTCTATTAAGAAAATATCACCTCTCAAACTCAAATGTGTTCTCGAGTTAGTTTTGTAGGGTAAGAGAAAGAAAAGAAAAGGGAGAAAAGAAATGACAGGAATATCAAATTCTCTTCTTTTCTCTTCCTTCCTAATCCTTCTAAAAGTGTGAAGAAGATTTTAGAGTAAAAAAAAAAAAAAAAAAAAAAAAAAAAACAGCTAATCTTCCTTCCGCAACTGAAACAAAAACATAATAATTAACTCATAGTAGTTTTATATTTAGTTACTTCATCTTCTACCACAACTAAAACAAAAACATAATCAGAGATCATTAATAATCCATTTCCCTTTCAAACCCAAAAAACTAAAAACTAGTCGAGGTACGGTAGTGTGAATCTTAAAGATAGTGGCGGTGGTGATGGAAGTCCGACGAACTTATTTGTTTGACGAACTGATTTTCAGTGAGTCGGCCAGATTCATCAATTTTTCATGGATACCTGTTGAATCGCAACTTCAATTCTACCACTCAATTTTGATATAAAAAACAAATTACAACTAAGGGCCCGTTTGGTTTGAAGGTGTAGAATGGGTTTTGAAGTGATGTGACATTTAAAGATTGTTTGGTTGCATATTCTTAGAAAAGGAATAGATTCAAGAATGATAGATTGAATGATGAGGGTGTTGATGGGTTTTGATGGATATTAATAAAATTAGTGGACCCATTTACCACTCTACTCACATCTCTTTCTACATTTATTTTAATCAATAATATTTTTTAGTATAAAATTATTATATAAAGTAATTAATACTATTAAATTTTTTTTTTTCTCTCTCTTATTAATAGGGGTGTTCATGGTTCGGTTAATTAAACGAATAAACCGAAAACCGAATCGAACCGAACCGAAATAAAACCGAACCGAACATATAACCGAACCGAACTTGTTAAAACCGAACCGAACCGAATTAAAAATTCGGTTTTCGGTTTGGATATGGGTTTAGCTATCTGAACCGAAAACCGAACCGAAAACCGAATTTATATAAATATATATATTTTTTATATATTTATATTATTTTAAATATAAAAAATATCCATTAAAATTTTATACTAATATAAAAAAACATTTTTTTATGCTTGAAATATTTTTTTTGCCAAAAATATATATAATTAAATTCAAAAAAAATATAAATAGTGTAATTTAAGTAAAAAATTCGGTTTTCGGTTTTGACCCATAACCGAACCGAACTTCGGTTCGGTTCTCGGTTCGGTTCGATTATAGATATTTTCGGTTCGGTTCGGTTTTCGGTTATGACCCAAATTTTTTTTTTAACCGAACAACCCGAACCGAATAAACCGATTAACCGATAACCGAACCGATGAACACCCCTACTCTTATATCAAATCCAAATTTAAATCCAAATTCAAATCCAAATTCTAAATCCTCCTACAAACCAAACGGGCTCTTATTTTAATAAACCTGTTAATGGGTTTTGGGTTTTGGGTTTTGGGGGTGGGCTAATTGTTTTGTAATTAAAGTAGGAATCTGTGAATTTTAGATAATAAATATAGTTATTGATTTTGAACTTTGAAGATTGAGGTGGATAAAATAAAATGTTGAAGATTCCGGATGAAGATAAATATAGTAATAAACCTAAAGTTGAAGGAGATGAGTTTGATTTGATTTTCATTAAAGATGGTGATGATTTGATATGATTGTTAAGCTTTATTTATTGGAATAAAAAATGAAAATTCAAGAAAGAAAAAAAAAAGGACGTTGAAGACGACTAAGCATAAAAGGCTAAAATGCCCTTACAAGCAGTGATTTAGCGGATTTAACTTAACGGATGTTTGGTCAAAAGGAGCGGTCTGTTAGAAATGGACAGCCACAGGAACGGGCGGTGTAACCGTGTAATTATTAGAGTTTAAGGATGAAAAGTGAGAAAAGGTGTAAACCACAAGGACGAAATTTGTAATTAACTCAACGTTTTAAATAATTATTAGAGTTTAAGGATGAAAGGATAAAAACGGTGTAAACCACGTGGACGAAATTTTTAATTAACTCCAACTTTTAAATAATGCCTAACTATGTTTATGTAAGATCTGTTATAAGATTATGGTCTCAGATGTAATCAAGTGCATCTTATTGGTGAGAATCTCTTTAGCAAATTTTTAAGGTTATCATAATTTCATGATGTTCACATGACTACTAATATATTATTACACATGGAGCCCTTGTATCACTTTATTATGTAAACATATATAAAAAGCTTGATAATTTCATTTAAAATAACAATTAATTAAGTTAACCATTTTAGCTTAAGGTTACTTTAAATGTTATACAACTACTCAAACATTACACATGGAGCCCTTGTAATCACTCTATTATGTAAAAATATATAAAAAGTTTGATAATTTCATTTAAATAACAATCAATTAAGTTAACCATTTTAGCTTAAGGTTACTCTAAATGTTATACAACTACTCAAACATTTCAATAGCATACACATAACACACGTACAAACAATAGAATTTCTTTACAACCTCTTATTCAGTTTTGTTAGGCATAAAATAAAAACATGTTGTACAATGATTTATATGAAACTGTTGTCTATAGAGCATTAAAAAACCCTAAGACCAGACATTATAGTAGGTTGTTGAACCACGCATGGAGGGGCATGACTATGCATGGTAAACTGTTATAGTTGTGCCACTACCACATGTAGTAGGCCAAAAACATGAGAGAAACGGTCGCGGCGATCACAATGACTTTATAAGTTTTGGGTGTGTATGTGTGTTTAGTGGGGTATAAGTAAATTGTGAGAGTGTGTGATCATTACGAGGATAAATGTGGCAGGCGCGTGGTGAGAAGGTAATGATCATGTCGTTGACGTGAAGTTTGTCACAACTACCACTGTTAGACCTTATCTACATATGAAGCACCTATAAAGAATTAATATAAGTACCCTTATTATAATACAAGTATGGTACCCTCATGTTGCAGCAACGAGTACTTATTGTTCCCTTTTAGTTGGTTACAAAAAATAACTTACGTTATCTAACCAACTTTCATGCTTAGTAAAGATGTTTAAAATGCTTAACATAGATAAACATTTAAGAAAGATTTACACAAGTATTTTCAACGTTTAAATACCTATTAGAAATGATTCAAAGAATTTAGTAAGATTGTTTGTGGAAAAATAACCTAAGTTGAATGAGAATATCTGGTGATCCCCTCACTTAACTTAACCATAAACCAAAGTTAGTGTTTAAGAAAGAACTATGCTAAACACTCTAGATAGATTCAAGGACTTAGTTCGTATGGAGGAGTAAATGGTCTCTTGAATGCGTACAACATTAATTGCAAGAGATGTCATTTACTCATTTGAAACGTTCTCTTTTATAAGCAGAATACAAGGTGGTTACCACTTTTATACCAACTTTTGTACTTTCTTTGATAAGTGATTTTCTACTTATCTTTCGAAGAAATTTTCCGCATAACATATCAGATACTTAGATTATTTTCTTATATATCTAAGATCAAAATGCTTTTGATTGTTGAGGAGATCAAAGGGAGTCAGTGAGTTATTAACAATACTCACTGACACCATCATTTTCTTTTTGATTCAGGGATTTCACTTACTGAGATCTCTCTTAGGAAGCGATGAGACTTTCTCTGTCTCTAATGAACTCTGAAGATCACTTCTTGAATATTTTTATTTAGTCAGGAACTTAATTTACACTTTGGGCACGTTTGGCACATAGAAATTTAGTGAAATGAAATGAATCAAAGAATTGAAATAGGTAGAGAAATATAATAAATTCTGTTGTTTAAAACATCATAGATATTACAACACACAGTATAATATAAGAATAACGTGCATTGTATGTGAGTATTCAGACAAAACATTGATTAAGTAATATATACAGTAA
The DNA here is from genome assembly GCA_030686995.1 of Artemisia argyi. Taxonomy (NCBI): domain Eukaryota; kingdom Viridiplantae; phylum Streptophyta; class Magnoliopsida; order Asterales; family Asteraceae; genus Artemisia; species Artemisia argyi. The sequence continues at coordinate 29,264,954 of CM060708.1, forward strand.
TAATTAAGGTTTAAGTGTTTATACTTTTTTAAGCTATTTGATAATTAAATGTCACAGATGCATATACATTACATGTCAATGCTCGTAAAAATATGCATACAAAATTAAATGTTGTATTGCTCTACATAGAATTTTTATATATTTATACATTAAAAAGATCGGGGCCTGGGATTGATCTTATTACCATCCCCGCCGCCCCGCCGCCCCATACCTGGATACGTAATTCGGGGATTCTCCGTCCTCGTCCCTATTCTCGCTTAAATCAGGGATTTCTCAATCAAATTGGATTTGGTGATCACGTCCCTGTTTGGTACCTTTTTTTTTTTTTTTTTTTCTTTTTTTTTTTTCCTTCCCTAGTTCTATGGCACCACTTTATATATTAGGAAATGTGTTTTGTGCTGTGTGATGTCGTTATAAAAAACAGTGTTGAGGTCCTCAACACTTTTTTCATAACACTGGCCCATGGCACCATGTTATACCTAGTGCTCTAAATAATACATAACAATGTTTATTCAAGATTTGTTATAAGATTATGGTTTCAGATACATTAAGTATGTCTTATTATTGGTGAGGTTGTCCTCAATCTCTTTAGCAAATTTCTAAAGATACCATTGTTTCATGATGTTCACATTAATACTAAAATATTATTACACATGGAGCCCTTGTAAATTTATTATGTGAAAATATAATCAAAAAAACATGAGACGTTGACGTACCAATTGAGATTTGTAAACCTAACATGATATTTTAGCATTAAATAAATATGAAACACAGTTTTTCAATGAAAGCATTCTAGCTATTTATTAGTATAAGAAAAAGATATACTTTACGATTTGTCTTTAGACAAGAATACAAATCATTTTAATCCATTATAAATTATAGAATTAATTGTGATTTTCGTTCATGTGGTTCCACTTTTTTTCACTTTTTGTATTTAAGCTTTAATAATTACGTCACCCGTCTCAGTGATTTTCCATGTCTAACGGACCAATCATTTGTCCAAACGTTCATTAAATCTTTGTCGCTAAATTCAATTACACAATGAAATTTGTCATTTTATCAATCTTCTTCTACCTCAAGCTTATTCTTGATTTTTTATTTTCTTTTAAATCAAATTTCTATTAAGAAAATATCACCTCTCAAACTCAAATGTGTTCTCGAGTTAGTTTTGTAGGGTAAGAGAAAGAAAAGAAAAGGGAGAAAAGAAATGACAGGAATATCAAATTCTCTTCTTTTCTCTTCCTTCCTAATCCTTCTAAAAGTGTGAAGAAGATTTTAGAGTAAAAAAAAAAAAAAAAAAAAAAAAAAAAAAAAAAACAGCTAATCTTCCTTCCGCAACTGAAACAAAAACATAATAATTAACTCATCGTAGTTTTATATTTAGTTACTTCATCTTCTACCACAACTAAAACAAAAACATAATCAGAGATCATTAATAATCCATTTCCCTTTCAAACCCAAAAAACTAAAAACTAGTCGAGGTACGGTAGTGTGAATCTTAAAGATAGTGGCGGTGGTGATGGAAGTCCGACGAACTTATTTGTTTGACGAACTGATTTTCAGTGAGTCGGCCAGATTCATCAATTTTTCATGGATACCTGTTGAATCGCAACTTCAATTCTACCACTCAATTTTGATATAAAAAACAAATTACAACTAAGGGCCCGTTTGGTTTGAAGGTGTAGAATGGGTTTTGAAGTGATGTGACATTTAAAGATTGTTTGGTTGCATATTCTTAGAAAAGGAATAGATTCAAGAATGATAGATTGAATGATGAGGGTGTTGATGGGTTTTGATGGATATTAATAAAATTAGTGGACCCATTTACCACTCTACTCACATCTCTTTCTACATTTATTTTAATCAATAATATTTTTTAGTATAAAATTATTATATAAAGTAATTAATACTATTAAAAAAAATTTTTCTCTCTCTTATATAGGGGTGTTCATGGTTCGGTTAATTAACCGAATAAACCGAAAACCGAATCGAACCGAACCGAAATAAAACCGAACCGAACATATAACCGAACCGAACTTGTTAAAACCGAACCGAACCGAATTAAAAATTCGGTTTTCGGTTTGGATATGGGTTTAGCTATCTGAACCGAAAACCGAACCGAAAACCGAATTTATATAAATATATATATTTTTTATATATTTATATAATTTTAAATATAAAAAATATCCATTAAAATTTTATACTAATATAAAAAACATTTTTTTATGCTTGAAATATTTTTTTTGCCAAAAATATATATAATTAAATTCAAAAAAAATATAAATAGTGTAATTTAAGTAAAAAATTCGGTTTTCGGTTTTGACCCATAACCGAACCGAACTTCGGTTCGGTTCTCGGTTCGGTTCGGTTATAGATATTTTCGGTTCGGTTCGGTTTTCGGTTATGACCCAAAAATTTTTTTTAACCGAACAACCCGAACCGAATAAACCGATTAACCGATAACCGAACCGATGAACACCCCTACTCTTATATCAAATCCAAATTTAAATCCAAATTTAAATCCAAATTCAAATCCAAATTCTAAATCCTCCTACAAACCAAACGGGCTCTTATTTTAATTAACCTGTTAATGGGTTTTGGGTTTTGGGGGTGGGCTAATTGTTTTGTAATTAAAGTAGGAATCTGTGAATTTTAGATAATAAATATAGTTATTGATTTTGAACTTTGAAGATTGAGGTGGATAAAATAAAATGTTGAAGATTCCGGATGAAGATAAATATAGTAATAAACCTAAAGTTGAAGGAGATGAGTTTGATTTGATTTTCATTAAAGATGGTGATGATTTGATATGATTGTTAAGCTTTATTTATTGGAATAAAAAATGAAAATTCAAGAAAGAAAAAAAAATGACGTTGAAGACGACTAAGCATAAAAGGCTAAAATGCCCTTACAAGCAGTGATTTAGCGGATTTAACTTAACGGATGTTTGGTCAAAAGGAGCGGTCTGTTAGAAATGGACAGCCACAGGAACGGGCGGTGTAACCGTGTAATTATTAGAGTTTAAGGATGAAAAGTGAGAAAAGGTGTAAACCACATGGACGAAATTTGTAATTAACTCAACGTTTTAAATAATTATTAGAGTTTAAGGATGAAAGGATAAAAACGGTGTAAACCACGTGGACGAAATTTTTAATTAACTCCAACTTTTAAATAATGCCTAACTATGTTTATGTAAGATCTGTTATAAGATTATGGTCTCAGATGTAATCAAGTGCATCTTATTGGTGAGAATCTCTTTAGCAAATTTTTAAGGTTATCATAATTTCATGATGTTCACATGACTACTAATATATTATTACACATGGAGCCCTTGTATCACTTTATTATGTAAACATATATAAAAAGCTTGATAATTTCATTTAAAATAACAATTAATTAAGTTAACCATTTTAGCTTAAGGTTACTTTAAATGTTATACAACTACTCAAACATTACACATGGAGCCCTTGTAATCACTCTATTATGTAAAAATATATAAAAAGTTTGATAATTTCATTTAAATAACAATCAATTAAGTTAACCATTTTAGCTTAAGGTTACTCTAAATGTTATACAACTACTCAAACATTTCAATAGCATACACATAACACACGTACAAACAATAGAATTTCTTTACAACCTCTTATTCAGTTTTGTTGGGCATAAAATAAAAACATGTTGTACAATGATTTATATGAAACTGTTGTCGATAGAGCATTAAAAAACCCTAAGACCAGACATTATAGTAGGTTGTTGAACCACGCATGGAGGGGCATGACTATGCATGGTAAACTGTTATAGTGGTGCCACTACCACATGTAGTAGGCCAAAAACATGAGAGAAACGGTCGCGGCGATCACAATGACTTTATAAGTTTTGGGTGTGTATGTGTGTTTAGTGGGGTATAAGTAAATTGTGAGAGTGTGTGATCATTACGAGGATAAATGTGGCAGGCGCGTGGTGAGAAGGTAATGATCATGTCGTTGACGTGAAGTTTGTCACAACTACCACTGTTAGACCTTATCTACATATGAAGCACCTATAAAGAATTAATATAAGTACCCTTATTATAATACAAGTATGGTACCCTCATGTTGCAGCAACGAGTACTTATTGTTCCCTTTTAGTTGGTTACAAAAAATAACTTACGTTATCTAACCAACTTTCATGCTTAGTAAAGATGTTTAAAATGCTTAACAAAGATAAACATTTAAGAAAGATTTACACAAGTATTTTCAACGTTTAAATACCTATTAGAAATGATTCAAAGAATTTAGTAAGATTGTTTGTGGAAAAATAACCTAAGTTGAATGAGAATATCTGGTGATCCCCTCACTTAACTTAACCATAAACCAAAGTTAGTGTTTAAGAAAGAACTATGCTAAACACTCTAGATAGATTCAAGGACTTAGTTCATATGGAGGAGTAAATGGTCTCTTGAATGCGTACAACATTAATTGCAAGAGATGTCATTTACTCATTTGAAACGTTCTCTTTTATAAGCAGAATACAAGGTGGTTACCACTTTTATACCAACTTTTGTACTTTCTTTGATAAGTGATTTTCTACTTATCTTTCGAAGAAATTTTCCGCATAACATATCAGATACTTAGATTATTTTCTTATATATCTAAGATCAAAATGCTTTTGATTGTTGAGGAGATCAAAGGGAGTCAGTGAGTTATTAACAATACTCACTGACACCATCATTTTCTTTTTGATTCAGGGATTTCACTTACTGAGATCCCTCTTAGGAAGCGATGAGACTTTCTCTGTCTCTAATGAACTCTGAAGATCACTTCTTGAATATTTTTATTTAGTCAGGAACTTAATTTACACTTTGGGCACGTTTGGCACATAGAAACTTAGTGAAATGAAATGAATCAAAAAATTGAAATAGGTAGAGAAATATAATAAATTCTGTTGTTTGGTAACAACTGATAAATTGATTTGAGAAATGAGAAAAAATTTGTTTTTTCTTGAACAACAAAGACTTTAAAACTAATAAAATCGTGGTAATGCCATTTAGCATAACTGCAAAAAAGAACTTTCGAACAAATTGATGGATGAAGAACTAGAACATTTATATTTTTTTTGAACGACGAAACTAGAACATTTATATATCGAATGTTGGTGTTGTCATTATGCTAATCCCAAACATTCTTTGGTGAAAATGTTAACATAATCACTAAAGCTTACAAATTGTTTATAAATTCTTGAGTAAATTGCATCTTTGGTCCCTATGGTTTGGCCAAATTACATATTTAGACCTTATCTTTGTGAATGCAGTGAACGTCTTTATTTTAAACTTTGGATTGCGAATGCAGTCTTTGATCGATGTGAAATGACCAAATTACCCTTGTCTTCTTCTATAAAGGGCAATTTGGTCATTTCATATCGGTCGAGGACTGTATTTTTAATTTAAAGTTCAAAATAAGGACGTTCATTACATTTTCAAAAACATAAGGACCAAACATGCAATTCGGCCAAACCACAAGGACCAAAAATGCAATTTACTCAAAATAATTTAAAGCTTGCAAAAAGTTTAGTGACTGCACAAATCAAGAACTCAAAACCGCACGAACCCTCGTATATTACTTAACAAACACCCCTTTTAACTAATTGTATGCCTCTTTGCGAGGAAAAAAAAAAAAAAAAAATTAATTGTATGACTCAATATTAGAAATGAGTTCTTGAATTATTAATAAAACAAGATGAATCCTGTTTGATTGCATCATCATAAAACAAACCCATATTTATATATTTAGATTTAGAAAAACAAAGTAACCAACAAAAAATGCCCATAAAACTTGAAGATACAGGTGGGTTTTGGACATAAACGCATCAAAATAAAAACTTTAATAGCATAATTACAACCAAAGTTCAAAATAGATCAACCTTTCATTATTTAATTTAATTGAAACTAATTGACGTGCAAGTCCCATTTTTCAACTTAACCCGTTTCTCAGCCATTACAATGTCATCCTTTTTTGACCCAACCTAATATGATGATGTCTAAAATTAAGAATTTGTATTAAGCAACCATCATATCTTCAGAGCAATTATGGTTAAAAATGCTTCAGTTGTTGTGCGTTGTGTGCTTGCACTTGGTGAGCTCCTTCTATACACCCTCGTTAAAGCTTGACCATTTTTTAAGTCAAAAGACATGGTTAATTTTTGGGTGTGAATTCCAATTTCCACACCAAAGAGGTAAGGAAATAAACGAATTCAAAATACAAAAAGGCCGCAAATATATGAGAATTGTATTTTCTCCGCCTTATCAAACTTGGGAAATTATTCCAATTCCATTTCCATTTCTTTGGTACGGATTTTATGTAAATTATTTAAAACACACCTTTAAGATATTTTATGTTCAAATCGTAGTTAAAGACAATTGAAAATTGAAAATTGGCCCAATAAGAATCTATATCTAAAATCTTTAGTGTCAGGTGTTTATAATTATATATTTTTCATAACAATAACTTTACGTATGACGAAAACTTTAGGTTGAAATAACTTTAAGAAATAGCAAAATATTTCATATAATAAACTCGTGCGATATTGTGGCAATATAGAGTCAGTGGTGAGTAATATTATAGAGATAGGTTAAAGTGGTTGGTAACGACTTATATTCACAAGTAGTACACGGTGTGATAAACTTAATTAAAGAGGTTTCATAAGTCATAATATTAGCTTAAAATTAATTACACGACAATAAGTTATATTTAATAACAACATGATTTTAATTATTATAAGTAAGTTTAATTTGTTGGATTAAATTATCATATGTTATAAAATTTCAAAACTAAAAGTATACAAATAATAGTGTGCAAACTTTACTTTTCTTTAAGATTTTTGTTAAATGAATGACCTTATTAATTTATAACGAGCGGGGGTACCCGCACGTTGCTGCGGATATGTTGTGGTTAATATAAACTTGAAATAAAACGTTTGAAAAAAATTATTGCTGAAATGTTGTGGTTAATCTAAACTTGAAATAAAACGATTGAAAAAAATTATTTTTGTTAATAACGACTAAATTTGCAAAAGATCGATATCCGCAGAAGAAAAAAAAAATTATTTTTGTTAAAAAAAATAATAATAATAATAAAAATCACTGTAGCTACAGTACCGGTGCTACAGTACCACGACTCACGAAATCACTGTTCCGATCACTGTAGCACACTGTTGCTACAGTGTTGCTACAGTACCGCGTAATGATTTTTAGTATATACTAGTCGGGTAGCCCGCGCGTTGCGGCGGGTGTGTTTTGCGTTTTGTATTTTGTGGGTTGTATGATGTAATTAATAATTTTGTTATTTGAAGTATGCATATGTTTACTTGGAAGCATACTTTGTTTATGTTTGCGGATTTTTTTTTTTTTTGCGTTGCGATTGAATATTTTTTGTGTTGTTTGTTTTTTCGGTATTTTTTTTTTCTTCTTGTTTGGTATTTTAAAAGAAACAAATTTGTATAATTTTTTTTTTGTAAATGTATTATTTTTTGTGCTTTTTTATTTTTATTTTTTTGAAAAAACAAATTTTTATAACAAAATTAAAAAAAAAAAAAAAAAAAAAAAAAAAAAAACTGTAGCAAGCACTGTAGCTGCTACAGTGCTTGTAACAGTGCTTGTAACAGTGTTTTTTGGATTCACTGTTTTCTGGTTTTTAGTATAGAGTATAATATATTATAATATATTCTAAAAATGATTGTGTGTACTGTAGCAACAGTGCACATGGAAGTTTCGTCGTTGCCCCATTTTAGTCCCTGAGGTTGGTGGTCAAGTGCGAAATTAGTCCTTAATAGTCCTTAACGGTCGTTATCTAACATGTGTAGGGACCAACTGTGCAACAGGATGCCACGTTAAGGGACGGAAACTGAAAATTCATTTGCTACAGTACCAAACAGTGCAGAATAGTGCTGCTACAGTGCCAAACAGTACCAAATAGTGCCTAGTAATAGCTAAAGATAAAAGATTTTTTATTTTCTATCAAAGTGCGCATCTGTGACTTTAATTATGACAGACTATGATATATCAACATAGTGAATAGTGAATAATACCAGTGAAATTTGTCTCTTGAAATATGAAAGATAGCAACAACTCAAAAAGTTCAATATATTGCGACATTTTAGATGTAATAAACGTGCTCTATAAATCAATTAAGTAATTGATAAATCAAGATTTGTGAGATGGGATGACATAGAGTTTGAGGATGAAGGTAATGGATAAGAATTTGTACAAATATGTGGCTACAGTTGTGTTGTGCATTATATACTTATAGACAACCACTGGTAGAGAAAACAGATCGAACAACATAAACCACTACTATTAATTAAAGAAAAAAAAAAGGAAAAAAATATCGAGGAAGATATCAGGGCGAGAAAAACATGGAACATCATAAAAATGTTGAAAAAGCAATTCTTATATTTCTAACTTGTTCATGGGAATATATTGTATACATTTTCACGAAATGGGATTTTAGTTATAAGTATTTATTCAGATCTTTCAATCGTGGTTTATAAAACATTTATAAAACATCTTAATTAGCTTATTATTTAATAACAGGATACTAGAATTCGTGCGTCGCGTAAACTTCAAAAATATAATTAAATTTTTTGACGATCAGTGTTTTTTAGTTATGCATTTTTCGTGACAATAATGCTATGACTGACTAATTTATTGTTAAAATGACGTTAAACAATTGTTCAAAATAACTTTTTAAATTTGTATAAAAAGTGTTAAGTTGAGGGGAAAAAATATAATTTTAACTTCATTTTGATGCCTGAATTAATAACATACATAAACAAATAAAGCTAAACTTCAAGAGAGCTATTTAATCGCCACAAAACATGAAATTTGGAACTATGCACAAAATTATTTAGGAAGTAAAGCAGTTTGATATATAAAATTATCCAATGTTTCAAAACTATATCAATAAAATAACTTAAAATAATATACTTTTGTAAGGAGAAGTGATTGGCACACTCTCAAAAGTTATTGACACACTCAACTGTACAAGCAGTTAAAGCATGTTGTACTTAAAGTATAACTGTCTAATGCAGTCAGTGGAGTGTGCAAATAAATTATGAGAGTGTGCAAATAATTTCCCTTTTGTAAGAGTTTGAGATCCAAATGTTTCTAAACTTTTCATGTATACATCATGTATACATCTCCTTGAAAGACTAGTTATAGGCTCCATCTTTCCATCACTTAAGAATGCAACCTCAGTTAGGAACCATAGACATAACCCATGAATCCACAAGATTATTATCAGGTTATTCATTATTATTATTATTATTATTATTATTATTATTATTATATCAGTTGGCATCCATATACCTTATGTAATATCACACACACACACAAAATGCCAAAAGTGTAAATGGATGAATATAAAGTGCAAATTAAATGGTTTTGTGTTGACGTATGTGTCCGAAAGATCCAAACTGAATAATGGACAGTGCACGTGTCCGAAAGACATGCACCGAAGAACTAATGGCGGGCGTCCTTTTTATTCGGGTACTCACTTTTACCCAACAGTCCACTGCAAGAACCGAATTGCGCCGTCTAACCCGGATTTCACGAGATTGTGTCCCCCACATGACCTGACACCTAGCGCCTAGGCTAGGTACAGCTTGGCGTGTTCCTTCCCAAGACATAGCAGATATTAATTTATTGCCAAACTAACTAATTCACTTGCATTTACTCTGTCATTTATTATTCAGCTTTTTGGCACAGTATACTTATTCTCAGTTCGGAGCTTGGCCTTGGAATTAAACCCAAAAAGAGGCTAACGTGTGTCTTTTATTTGTGTAGGTGCTTGAAGAAAATTGATTCATCCAGTCCAAAAGGACCTACACGTGTTCTAATCAAGGTAAAAACTTTTACTTTAATAAATTGGCACCATTCGTGAGACCCATTATTCCATCTACTAAAGCTTTAGAATGATGGGTCCTACTTCAGAAACAGATTCCATAACTCTAAACAACCAAACCGAAGGAAGTGGGGATAACACCACCAATTCACACAACTTACAAGAACAAATCTTAAGCCAACTGTCATCACTTCGAGCTCTCGTAAAGGAACACAACGAAAAAGGCGGCATCATGGTCAGGTCCATGATGAAAATTTGTTTACAACTGGAAAAACGAACCACAATGATGCTAGAGGAGTTATGTGAAGTGGATGTGCCTCTCCTTCGGCATAAACATCTCCCTTGACCATCTTGGTGCCCTCTGATGTGTGCTTATTCACACATCATTTTTAGGCTTTAAATCAGACCGAATACACCAAATACTAACCAAATATGCCAAGAGAATGTGTGTTTTTGTATTTGTGTATGTGCAGGTACGGATATGCGAAAAATGGACAAAAATAAAGCCAAAACCGACAAAAACGAACACGAGAATGGAAAAAGGTCAAAAGCCGAAGCCGGGGAAGTGTAATGATCAAAAGAAGCTCAAAATGTCAAAAAAAGTCCTCAGAGATTTATAAAGTTGCAATAATAGTCCCTGATCAAAGTTTAGAAAGTTTGGCAAAATCAGTCCTCCAAGTTTCATGAATTGACAAAAATGGTCCCTGGAAGAAATATTTGAAGGAAAGTCAAACTTGGTCCTCCATGTATTAGAGAATTACAAAAAATGCCTTGGATTGTACTTTGGAAAATGGCAGCTTTGATCCCTGAGATTTTGAGAATTACAACATTGGTCCTTTTCAAAAATAATACTACTTCTAAAATACAAACCAGATCCAAAAATAACTTATAAACCCAATCTGCCAAATAAAATCCCACAAGCCCATACCACATCAAAAGCCCAATCCCTCATCCCATTTAACCCAATGCATCATAAAACTCCACCCGGTCAACCCTTTAATCTAATAACACCCAAAAACACATTCCCGCCCCCCAAAATCATAAATTACCCAGGTTTACTGTTACCTTATGAACCCTAGATTCACCTCGTTCCAATTTCACCGTAATTAAGAGCAATTCCGTACTTTAGCCCGAGTTTCTAGAAGGTATCTGACATGGCAGGCCTGCCATGTCAGTGATCCGTGTGAGAGTGCGTGGGAATAATCAAATCCAAGGGCCAAGAGTGAATGGAAGCATCTGGATTTAATCCAAGGGCAGAAGATTGATCAAAAGAAACACAAGTTGTGTGGATTGCCAGCATGGAATTGGAGGACTTCTCTCCTCAGCTCAGGCTATAAAAAGGGACCCTCACCTCACCATTTGAAGGAGTAGAATAGGAGTAGCTTAGGAATAGGAGTAGGAGTAATTTAGTAGTTTAAGCTTATTGTTATTGTTTTTTTTCAGCTTTAAAGTTGTATTAAATTTCAGTTTTTAATAAAAGTTTGATTCTAGCAATTCACTTTTCTTGCAATTTAATTTTCCAAGCAAATTTATTCTGTTAATGTTTAAAGCTTTTAGTTAACTTATTCATTGAGATCATTCAAATAACCTGTGGATTAAATTCTGTTTTTATTGATTCAGTCAACAAAAGTCAATGGTATTTCATGATTGTGATTCTGGCTATTCCTGGTGTTATCTTCATGGTTTCTGGTGTTAATGGTGTTATTGAGCCTATCTTAAAGATAGGCTAGGATCAAATGAGTTCCCTGTTCAGCTGGGACTAGAAAGTAAGTTTCTGTTATCAATTTCTAGTTTAATTCTGCATCATCTTCTTAAGTAGTTTAGATCTGAATTAGTTACCTGTTTACTATTCTAGTTAGGTTTATTTGATGTTATTAATGTTGATTGTTGTCTAGTTATTATTGTTTGATAATTGGAAGTTCTATTCTGAGTTCCATCGTTGTTAACTGCTTAATTTAGCTTAATCTGCAATTGTGAGTTTTTGTTGTTCTTAGTTAGCGATCATTGTTCATTCAGCTTTTATTTTTTTTCTTTAATCTGCTTAGTCCATTAAAGCAGTAGGTTATAACTAAAATCCACAAGTAGTAGTGTAAACTGCCTAATCAGGGGTATTTGGATTGCTAATGTTCTGTTTGTTCCTGTGGTTTTCTCACTCAAATCTCTGCATAAACAGTTTGCTTTAGGTGTAGTCAACTAGGTTTTAGCATCAATTCAGTAGGTTATATGCAGAAAGTCAAAATTCAATTCAAAGTGCATTTCTGTGTTCATATTTGCTTAAGTTGAATATGTTATCTTGGCATTTTAATAGATTTAAGTTGCACTTGGGTAATTCATGTCACAAACAAGCTTAATAATGCATTCAGGTTAAGCATTGATAATCAGAACTTCATATAAGTCAGCTTAGGTCTCAAATCAAAAAGTCAAAAGTTAAATTTTAGACTGCTTAAGGCTATCTGATCTCAGGCACAATTGGGGTTCAATTGGTGTGTAGGAATTAGGGCTTGTGGTTTTATTAGTTCTCTGTAGTTCTAGCTTTCTTTTGCCCCCCTTAGGTTCTACTTTATAGCTTAATTGGTGACTTATAGATAAGCTGCAAGTGGGTGGGTTCAAACCTATAGAACTGCCATTTTAGTGTAACCTGCATAAGTGCTTTCTAGTTTATCCCTTGTACTTATTTGGTAATTCTTAGCTTCATTCTGCTTATTGTTTAGTGATCTAGCTTTGTACTGAGTTTGGTGCTTTTTAATTTGTAACTGCTTATTCCACATTGCTTATTTCATCTGTATTGAGCCCATACCTGTGTTCTTGAGTTCATTCTGGTCTCACTTCTGTTCATTTAAGCTTATTTTAGTCAAAGAATCATTGAGTCAAAGTTTAGTTTAAATTGGTCAAGGTTGGCTTATTAATAAGCACTCATATAAGCTGTTGTTAAGCCATTAAGCACTTCCAGTGATTATTTTCCACTTTTTAAAATTTTCTTAGGTTTAGAATAATATTTTAGATTTTCCCTGAATTTTTCATATTTTTCTGAATTCATTTGCTATTTTTCTTATTTAATTTTGATTTTTAATATTTTTTAATTACCAAAAATTCCAAAAAAATCAGAAAAAGCCTAAAAAATCCAAAAATATTTTAGAAATTAGTTTTTATTTATTTTAGATTTTTAGAAATTAATTTTGCATTTTTCCCATTTATTTTCAATTTTATTTGAATTTTTATTACTTTTTAATTAGTTTAAATAGTTTTTAATTCCTAAAAAAATACACAAAAAGCCAAAAAAAATTAGTTTTCAGTTTTAAAAAAAATATTAGTTATTTAATAATTTCAAAATTTATTTTGCATTTTTCTCACTTAATTTCCATTTTCTTTTAATTTTTAATTAGTTAAATTAGTTTTTAATTCATAAAAATTAAATAAAAAGTAAAAAAAATATTTTTCTTTTTCTCAAAATTTTCTTTTATCATTTTTAACTTAGGAAAATTATTTTCAAGTCCGTAGGATTAGTGTAGCTTAAAATTCACGTTTTATTTCGCACGTTTACGTTTTATTTACGGTTAAGCTTACGGTTTTCAATTTTACGTTACGTTTTAAGTTTGTTTACTTGAATTACATGCTTAAGTGATTATTTGTGCTTGATTTTCGTATTCATTAGTGTAATCTCATCAATATCACTTTTTTCCACTTTCACGACACGTTTCACAAACCGGGAATTCAAAATTCCATTCACACCTTCGTTGGGACACAACCCGGGGAAATACTTTCCTAAGCATTTCTTCGGAAAAATAAACCTATACAAAAACGACTAAATCACCCTCCCACACCATTAGTTGCAGAAACTCAGGCATAATGATAACTGCATAAACAAAATTTTCTTGTTAGCCCGAGACGCATAAAGTATATCATAAGAACAAAGGGTTGTAAGACAGGGGTTACCCTGTCCCTCGCATCCATCATAACGTGTTTATGCTAGGATGCTTCCATTTACTTGTAAGCCCTGTGGCATACAGAAGGCCTATTAGAGGTTTCCGAAGCTCTATTGCTTTCGCACTTAACCTTGCCACGTCCTGTTCATTATACCCATGGGTAGGGGTAGGATCGGAGATGTCTGAGTTATGGTGTCTCCATGCCATGGTGAATAGAATTGCCCTTCAGTCAATTAAAAAGAATTTATCCTTCTAACCCTTCAAGCCAATAATGATATGTCGGAGCCTGTGGGTGAGTCCTACACCTCAGCCGAAAGAGGCGAATCAAAAGCCCATAAAAATGTTGAAGACCTAAACTAACATAAGAAATGACATGTCATATTTATTTATTTATTTTTTTAAAAAGGTCTACGCTGACCACGATGATTAATGCCATATGCAATTGCAGACTTCATTTATGTATCAGTCAAACTACAATCATCAAACCCACCATTACGATAATGGTTTTGCTCATAGGTGTTCTCTTTGTACTGTTCCAATAAGCTCTTCATGCCCACTCCACTACCACTTTTATAATTTTCAAATGCCATAAAACTTTTGGCTTCATTAAAGTCCTGAAGAACTTCATCATCATCATCAGTATCCAAAATAACCAAATTCCAAACCTTAGAAAACATATTACCAACCTTTTTTCCATCTTTAACCATGTCAGGTGTGCTATTTGAAAAGGAACAACATTGGATGTACTAGGGATGTTTTCATTGTTTTCCACGTGTCCTCTATCAACATTAGTAGTAGCATTACCACTAGATGCTACATTAACAGTAACACCTTTATCCAAATCAACAATAGGCGTATTGGAATTACCATTGGTTGAACATTTTCTATAATAGAATCATCTATCTCATCAAAATCAGAAAATACATTAGAAATACTAACCACATTACGATCTTTTGTAGGTTGTTTAGAAGTAGACGCCATGTTGGTTTAAGTGTTCATCACTTTCGTAGCCTTCTTTGGTTTTCTAGATGTACCTCTTTTGTATTATCTTTGTTAAGAGATGTCTTGGTATCCATAGGAGCAAGCGGTCGATACTCAAATTTGTTCATTTGAATAGCACTGAACTTCTTAGTGTTACCACTTTTCTGTTTCACAACAGTAAATCCGTCATTAGGCAGCTTTTTAGATACACCCAAATGAATATCTTTGCTTTTACCCATCCCATTCACCACATGTTTTGGAGCAGCTTTAGGACAATCATCATTCAAACAACCATAGAGAAAACAAGTACTACACCAAGGTGGTTCACACTCGTATTCAATGCGAATAGTTTCCTTTGTATACCCTTCCGCTACGAGTTTAGGAACATCCAACACTAAATTGTCACGAAATTCATTAGATGCGACTACTATGCTCCCATGACTCCATACACATGTTATTAGTATAAGAATCTAGCATCATAGAAGTACCAATTGTAGAAGCAATCAAACTCAAACCATCCAAAGTATAAGTAACCAAAGGGACATCGTGAAACTTACAGGAACATATTCGAATGTTGTCATTGGTCTTTTGTTAAGCGTGGTGGTAATGCGGTTGCACATAGTATAGCTCGATGGACTAGTTCATCTTGAGTCTAGTATTTTCTTAATTTTGGCTGTTTATCATACTCTTTATATATATAGTGTTCGGTTCAAGAGAAAAGCATATATATATATATATATATATATATATATATATATATATATATATATATATATATATATATATATATATATATATATATATATATATATATATATAGGGCAATTTAGCGTTCTGACAAAAATTAGATTTCTCACATAAATTGCCCTATATATATATATATATATATATATATATATATATATATATATATATATATAGGGCAATTTATGTGAGAAATCTAATTTTTGTCAGAACGCGAGAACTAATCCTAAGAGGTTCTAGTGGTGGGTTTTGTTGTGGTGGGAGGACGGGTTTAAAGATGTTCCCATCGTCCATGATGTCGGGTGGTGAAAAGTTACGAACAAAAACACAAAGAAATAAGATAGACTAAAGAGGACCTAAAAATAAAAAATAAAATCTTACTAGAACGGAATCTAGCAAGTAGACCTAATAAAAATAGATTCTAACCTAGACAGTAACTATTCCCCGGGCTGCGGCGCCAAAAACTTGATGCGTAAGGATTGCACCAGGCTTTACCTCTCGAGGGATCTCGAAAAGCTTACAACCCCCACCAGGCAGTGTACCTGATCGATGTAGTATAGTATAATGACAAGTACCGGGGGATTGATCGTTCAGCTAGGAATAGTGTCGCTAGGATTAGAAAACCTAAATAATAGTTCTAGAGATGAGGGATGATTCTTTTTATGTTTTTATATTTTATGAAAAGTAAGTAAAATCTCGGGTTTGAAGGATTTTAGGCGGAATTAGTTGCTAGTCAACTAACCCAATACTAAGATGCAATCAAAATAAAATACAAAAAAAAAAAAAAATGAAAATAAAACTAATTATACTAAGGTTGTGAGCAATAAGTGGAGAAATGTGTTTACATAGATTTCACTACTCCCTTGATATCTTTTACACATTAATTACTTGTTATAGTTGCGTGGATGACGGATTGTATTCCTTAATACCATTCATGGGGTGACGTACTTACTTCCCCAATCCTATGAGTGCCTACTTCACTCCTATGTCGAGCCTGCAAGAAGCTCCTAACATGGGATCATTAGAATTTACTCATGCATTAAATACAACCAATAAAACCTAGTACACATCGGTTCATGTTTCCTAAGACGTTCAAGCATGTTACCAATTGGAGATCTGCCAGTTTTCTTAAGCCTAACATTGAAATCATTCATCAAATACAACCATAAACAAGTAATCAACACATAATCAACATCTAGGTTTCATTAGATCTAAGCAAACACAAGATAAATCTAGCCTAGCATGGTGGAATCAAGACAAGCACAAGATATAGACAACCAGCACATAGACATATTGATTGAATTAAAACAATACTTATCTCAATAGCACATGTAAGAGTTCAAGGGCTGAAAACCCTTGAAAAAGCTGTAAAATACGTATATGGTTCGGGCTTAGGGTTTCTCCAAACTTGTTCCTCTTAATGAATGAAAATTAGAAAACTATATATAGATATTAGAGGCTGACGGCGTCAAGAACAAATGGGTGACGCCGTCATCTCGCCGCCAAAATAATCCTCAGACTGCCTTGATCTACATTTGACACCGTCATGTAGTCCACATTTGCAGGCCGTCACACATTTAACTCTTGACGCTCTACTTTGTGACGCCTTCATTTCTGTACTGGGTCGTCATGATCTTTACTCTTAACGCCGTCAGGAAAGTCTTCTTGACGCCGTCACACACTGTTCCCAGCTTGGAAAATTAAGTCTTTGGCGTTTTCTTCACTTTTATGCTCCAAAAACGTCCGAATTGCTTCCTTTTCCAGATTTCACTCCCAAAGTACCTAAAATCACAAAAGGAACGATTTAGGGCAATATTTGATCAAATAAATTCAATTCCGGGTTTAAATGACCCCCTAAAAATGGATCATTTTTCGCCTCATCATATACCCTTACACTTGAGATTTGCTTGTCCTCAAGCAAATGCGCTTTTATTCTAATCAAAATACAAGTTAGGGGTCATTTAACACTAATATAAAAGTAATTACAACAAATAATCGTTCCACTAAAGACCATAGACAAGCACGGAGGTCATACATTAGCACCTCACAAATAGTGTTTAGATACTCACATCTCTCGGGTGTAATAAAGTATAAATTACAATATGGAAACGGAAGATATCTCTCACTACCTGTCATAGCAAAATAGATTACCATAGGCTTGGGAAAGTATCAAACCTCCACCACATGGCGTAAGCACCTAGGATAAACTATCAAAGAGGTCTTTTAAAGGGTTGTAGCGTTAGGTGTAGGGATATGAAATACACGGTTTTGTTGGATATAGGCAGTCTTTACTGGTGGCGAGTTAACAATCTTGGTTAATTACATGTACAATATAGTGTTGCTAAGCCTAGACTAGACTCAACTTAAGCTAATAAATGAAAAATAACAAAAACATAAAATGAACATAGAATAAAAAGGGATGGTAGTCCGTATGTTTTTTTTTTCTTTTTTCTTTTTCTATTTTTTTTATTACACTCTTACCCTACCATCCAAAATATTACATTATAGGGAATGAACATTCCCCTTACACTTGAATCTTTACATACTTTACAATAAACTAATCTAATGACTCGAATTAAGAAAATCAAAACACTTGGAGTACTTTTAAGATTAGCGCACATATGGGGGTAATAATATGATGTTCTTCCCCATTACTCCATAAATAAGTACTTTACCCATGAGTCCCAATCGTCCCAAAACAATATGTACAAGGATATGACTCGACTTAGCAACCATGTAATCAATTAGATAGTTAACTTAGGGTTTAACAAATAACAATACTGCACTAAAGATGAGTGCATACACGGAAGGCTAAGGCGATTTGGGTGTACATTTAAGTGGGGTGTAACAAATTCTTCCTTTAAGTAAGATGCTTAAAGTTAGAAACGAAAAGATAGGCTCGGAGGGGTGTACTAGGGGTTTCGTGTACTAAAAATGAGTACAACGCTAAGGTGTGGGAAAAATTTAACTAGCCAAGTAATATGACTTAAATGGTCAAGTAATTGTGATACGGGTTTAACACAAGGGTGATCCTAATGCCTCTTATCATGTAGTAAATCCTACTACACGAATGTAGTCTCACTAGCGGTCTCGGGATGCATCACTAACGCAAGTTCTAGAATCTAAATGCTACCGGTACACTCATAAGCACTAATAGTAAATGCTTTTCCTATCAAATCTAAAGGCGAACCTCACATATTTGGGTGGAATATTTTTCTGAAAGTACGGTTTTGTGCTAGTCATACAATCTCCTATTAATGAGACGCTTGCTATGGCTAAAGTTTCACTCCTAAATGTTGTAAAAAATTTTAAATTTGGCGATAAAATTGCACTAACAAGTAATTCTCATAGTTTTATTACACATCTACTATCAAACAAACAAACTCAAGCGAAAGTGTATCTGTAAGGTATCATCATTTTACCCTCCCCTTACACTTAAGATGAACATTGTCCCCAATGTTCAAGTAAAGAATGTAAAAGTGAAAAAGTAAAAAGAATGAAATCAAATACTCCCCTGATTCGCTCGGTATGGATAATAGGGTGGCCAGGTTAAATCTTCCTCCAAGAAAATGAACAATCAAAGCTTCCCTTCCAGAAAAATAATCATCTTCTTGTCATACATAACCTGTAAATCCTGAGAAAACAGACAAGGCAACCTCGCATAAAATCGGCGGCAATCTACATAAGTTACTAAATCCTAGAAAACAAAGTAAGATATAATGCTTGTGGAATGAAGTTTGCAGATTTCCTGGAGATTATAAAACTTAATAATTCAGCAAAAACTTTAAGACTCCGTTAGAAAAACAAAACCGGTAAAATTTCCAGATTTTTACCCGTGACGCCGTCAAGAGCAAGCTCATGACGCCGTCAGAAGTGACCTGCAGAAATTCTTATGTTAAGTTTCCGGAAAATTTCTGGAAAAACTTGGTCCTACTTCCTGGAAAATCCTGCAAAACTTCATTATGACTCGATACAAGCACTTGACTCTAACAAATACGAATATACATGCTCACTAAATATTGTGGAGAATCATGATTGGTTTGTTTCTTAAAAACATATTTGGGGTTTCCCCTTACACTTATCTTTTGCAAAAATACTTTTAGGTGGAGTTAAGACTAGGCCAAAACAACAAAGTAAAGTATTTCCACTATTTAGTTTAGAAACATGATCTACCAACAATAAAAATAAAGCATGCATACGGAAGCAAATAACGAACAAATAAGATAAAAATCACACAAAACATGGGTTGCCTCCCAAGAAGTGCTTTTCTTTATTTACGAGTCTTGTAGCTAGACTCAAGGTCATGGGTTACTACGTGACTTCATCCCGTGAGATGACGTACCCCATGTAATTGTGATCATTACTATTTTGGTGGTAGTGCCTCAATCTGTTGATACTTGCAATCACCTCTCCACCTACTTTACTTCTCAGGTCAGCCATCCCATCTTGGCTCATGCTCTCAATTGTGAAAGGCCCATACCACCAAGGACTTGGTTTATCGGGTGGTATTGTTGTTTCCAAGTGTCTTAAGAGTACCAAATTTCCTTCCTCGAATGGTACATGGCTTTCTGCTGGTCGATTATGTTCGAACTCGACATGAACTTTATTGCTTTTGCTCCTTTCATATTTAGCCTCCTTTTAGCTTTTGATTCTTGCCTCCCATGCAAGAATTTTATTCTGAACACGAATGGGTGTCATGTCAATGTTGTTTTTGAGCTTTCTCCAACTCACATTCTCATGCCCATTTCACAGGGTCATGGGGAAGGTAATCTTTTTTTTTTCCAGATTTAAGCTCAATTTTCTTGCCTTCATATTTAATGACAGCCCTAGCGGTGGCGAGGAATGGTGCCCCAAGGATTATTGGCATGCATCCATCTCCCTTATCATCGATGATCATAAAATCAACGGGGTACATGAATCCTGCAACATTAACTAACACATCTTCTGCGATTACTAGGGGGTATACGTATGAGTGTCCAGCGAGGGATAACCTAACACGAGTGGGGGCTGGCATTTTTTACGTTAGTTGGATGTAAATAGTTAGGGGCATAAGATTTACTTCCGATCCTTGGTCGGCGAAAGCACTAAGATATTTCAAATCCCCGATGCTAGTTGGTATCTCAAAGTTCCCACACGCCATCTGCTTAGTAGCCACTTTTTGTACCAATAGCCTCTCGAATATTGGCCCCCCAGGCAACGCATCATACTCATCTTTTCCCTCTTCCTCCTTCTCAGAACTCTGGTTGGAAGGTTGGTTATGCCCGTCACCCTTTATCCAATTTGTTATAGTGTTTTCGTTTATATCATGTTTCAGGTAGTAACTCAGAGGTTGAGATTTTGGTGGTTCTTCTAAGGTTTGTTTAGTAGGAGTTTCTACCTTCTCCTCATCCTTGTGGACAATTGTGATGGAGTTAACAAATTGGGTAGTGGGGATGGCGCTTTCTTTCCTTAGTAGCATTTTTTCGGGGGTTCTCAGGTTGGCATATTCCTCCACTAGACTCATCATCTCATTCATTTTCTTTTGCATCTCCTCTTTTTGCTTATAAACTGCTTCCTCGAATCTAGCGAGCCGATCTGAATGAGTTGCCATATATTTTCTCATTCTAGCTTCAAACTCCGGGCTAAGCTCCTCGGGAGGGGAATAAGGTTGGGCATGGGTTTGAAAAGTCTCGACATTTTCTCTAGAGGGTGATTCTGATAACGGTGTTGAAGTCGTTTTCAAGACAGAATTGACAGTAGCCCGTCTAGGACTTAAAGGTCTCCTTTGCCTTTCCTCAAAATAGTCAACTTTTGCCTCGAGTTTGCATAGGAGTTCATCAGGGATTTCTGTGGTCCCTCCAGGTGTTGAGACTGCGTTGATGGCCGCTTTTATCGTATGATTAAACTCCCACATCTCTTGATTATCGGCGGCAAGCTCTTCGATAATTGCCCAGGACTCCTCGGCGTTCTTATCATGCAATCTACCTCCCGCGGCTCTATCGATTGTACGTTTAGTGTGATAGTCAACATGGTCGTAGAAAATCTGAACTAATAACCAAAGGTTTATACTATGATGAGGGACCTTATGGAGGAGATCCTTAAAACGAGCCCATGCTTCGTAGAAAGTTTCACCCTGATGTTGTTCAAACATCAAGATGTCACTTCTAAGCATAGTAGTTCTCCCCGGTGGGAAAAATTGAGCAAGAAAACGAGTGGTGAGATCATCCCATGTGGTGATGGATCCCGCGGGTAAACGCTCAAGCCATTGATTTGCTTGATCCCGTAGAGAGAATTGGAATAGGCGTAATCGGGTTGTCTCTCTAGTTTCAACATCTAGGTCTATGGAGTCTACGATTTTTAGGAAGTCCTTAAGATGTTGATTTGGATCTTCGGAACGAAGTCCATGGAATGCACATCCATTTTGCACCAACCGGATGGTGTCGGATCGCAAGGGGGTCACATTGGCTCCAGTGAGCTCAATGGTGTTTCGGTAGCCTTGGTGGCTAGGTCGGGAATACTCTCCTAAGGTTCGGGGCCTAAGAGGTTCTAGTGGTGGGTTTTGTTGTGGTGGGATGACGGGTTCAAAGATGTTCCCATCGTCCATGATGTCGGGTGGTGAAAAGTTACGAACAAAAACACAAAGAAATAAGATAGACTAAAGAGGACCTAAAAATAAAAAATAAAATCTTACTAGAACGGAATCTGGCAAGTAGACCTAATAAAAAGAGATTCTAACCTAGACAATAACTATTCCCCGGGCTGCGGCGCCAAAAACTTGATGCGTAGGGATTGCACCAGGCTTTACCTCTCGAGGGATCTCGAGAAGCTTACAACCCCCACCAGGCAGTGTACCTGATCGATGTAGTATAGTATAATGACAAGTACCGGGGGATTGATCGTTCAGCTAGGAATAGTGTCGCTAGGATTAGAAAACCAAAATACTAGTTCTAGAGATGAGGGATGATTCTTTTTATGTTTTTATATTTTATGAAAAGCAAGTAAAATCTCGGGTTTGAAGGATTTTGGGCGGAATTAGTTGCTAGTCAACTAACCCAATACTAAGATGCAATCAAAATAAAATACAAAAAAAATGAAAATAAAACTAATTATACTAAGGTTGTGAGCAATAAGTGGAGAAATGTGTTTACTTAGATTTCACTACTCCCTAGATATCTTTTACACGTTAATTACTTGTTATAGTTGCGTGGATGACGGATTGTATTCCTTAATACCATTCATGGGGTGGCGTACTTACTTCCCCAATCCTATGAATGCCTACTTCACTCCTATGTCGAGCCTGCAAGAAGCTCCTAACATGGGATCATTAGAATTTACTCATGCATTAAATACAACCAATAAAACCTAGTACACATCGGTTCATGTTTCCTAAGACGTTCAAGCATGTTACCAATTGGAGATCTGCCAGTTTTCTTAAGCCTAACATTGAAATCATTCATCAAATACAACCATAAACAAGTAATCAACACATAATCAACATCTAGGTTTCATTAGATCTAAGTAAACACAAGATAAATCTAGCCTAGCATGGTGGAATCAAGACAAGCACAAGATATAGACAACCAACACATAGACATATTGATTGAATTAAAAGAATACTTATCTCAATAGCACATGTAAGGGTTCAAGGGCTGAAAACCCTTGAAAAAGCTGTAAAATACGTATATGGTTCGGCCTTAGGGTTTCTCCAAACTTGTTCCTCTTAATGAATGAAAATTAGAAAACTATATATAGATATTAGAGGCTGATGGCGTCAAGAACAAATGGGTGACGCCGTCATCTCGCCGCCAAAATAATCCTCAGACTGCCTTGATCTACATTTGACGCCGTCATGTAGTCCACATTTGCAGGCCGTCACACATTTAACTCTTGACGCTCTACTTTGTGACGCCTTCATTTCTGTACTGGGTCGTCATGATCTTTACTCTTGACGCCGTCAGGAAAGTCTTCTTGACGCCGTCACACACTGTTCCCAGCTTGGAAAATTAAGTGATGCGTGGGAATCGCAACAGGGTTTACCTCTCGAGGGATCTCGAGAAGCTTACAACCCCCACCAGGCAGTGTACCTGATCGTTGTAGTATAGTATAGTGACAAGTACCGGGGGATTGATCGTTCAGCTTAGGAATAGTGTCGCTAGGATTAGAAAGCCTAATTTACTAGTTCTAAAGGTGAGGGATGATTATTTTTGTATTTTTATGTTTTATGGAAAGCAAGTAAAATCTCGGGTTTTGAAAGAGTGGGCGGAATTAGTTGCTATTCAACTAACCCAAAACTAAGATGCAATCAAAATAAAATAGTAAAAATGAAAATAAACTAATTATACTAAGGTTGTGAGCAGTAATTGGAGAAAATGTGTTTACTTAGACTTCACTACTCCCTAGATATCTTTTACACGTTAATTACTTGTTATAATTGCCTGGATGACGGATCGTATTCCTTAATACCATTCATGGGGTGGCATACATAACTCCCCAATTCTATGAGCTCTTATCTCCTCCTACACTATGACCCAGCACAACTATAGGGATTGTAAACAGTGGCTCATGCATTAAATACAACCAATAAAGACCTAGTACGCCTCGGTTTATGTTTCTTAAGACGTTCAAGCATGTTACCATTTGGAGATCTGCCAGTTTTCTTAAGCCTAACATATAAAATCATTCATCCAAGAACAAGAATAAACAAGTAATCAACACATAATCAATATCTAGGTTTCATTAGATCTAAGCAAACACAAAGGAGATCTAGCCTAGCATAATGGAATTGAGACAAGAACAAGATATAGACAACCAACACATAGACATATTGATTGAATTAGAAGAACACTTATCTCAATTACAATGCAAGGTATCAAGGGTTTGGAACCCTTGAAAAACCTGTAAAAGTTGCACCAAATTCGTCTTTAGGGTTTCTCCAAAACTTCTCCTCTTTTAATGTAAAAACTAGAAAACTATATATAGGAAAACTGGGCTGACGGCGTCAAGACAACCATGTGACGCCGTCATCTCGCCGCCAAATACTTCCTCGGACGGCCTTGATCTACTTATGACGGCCTATGTGACGCCGTCACCAACCACGGTATTTTATTCTTGGCCTTTTGACGCCGTCAGGATGACTTTTGACGCCGTCATCAACTACGGTATTTTATTCTTGATGTCTGACGCCGTCAGGGTGTAACTCTTGACGCCGTCACCTAGTGTTTCCAGCATGGAAAATTGATATTTTGCCGTTTTCTTAACTTTTATGCTCCAAAAACGTCCAAAATGGCTTCTTTTCCAGAATTCACTCTCCAAGTACCTAAAATCACAAAAGGAACGATTTAGGGCAATATTTGATCAAATAAAGTCGGATTCGGGCTTAAATGACCCCCTAAAAACGGATCATTTTTCGCTTCATCATATACCCTTACACTTGAGATTTGCTTGTCCTCAAGCAAATGTGCTTTTATTCTACTCAAAAGACAAGTTAGGGGTCATTTAACACTAATATAAATGTAATTACAACAAATAATCGTTCCACTAAAGACCAATAGACAAGCACGGAGATCATACACAAGCACCTCACAAATAGTGTTTAGATACTCACATCTCTCGGGTGTAATAAAGTAATATAACATTATGGAAATGGAAGATATCTCTCACTACCTGTCATAGCAAAATAGATTACCATAGGCTTGGGAAAGGATCAAACCTCCACCACATGGCGTAAGCACCTAGGATAAACTATCAAAGAGGTCTTTTAAAGGGTTGTAACGTTAGGTATAGGGATATGAGTTACACGGTTTTGTTGGATAAAGGAAGTTTTACTGGTGGCGAGTTAACAATCTTGGTTAATTACATGTACAATATGGCGTTGCTAAGCCAAGACTAGACTCGACTTAAGCTAATAAATGAAAAATAACAAAAACATAAAATGAACATATAATGAAACGGGATGGTAGTCCGTATGTTTTTTCTCTTTTTCCTTTTTCTATTTTTTTTTTCTTTTTTTTCGATTATTATTATTATTTTTTTTATTATTTTTTTTTTGCATACATTCTTACCCTACCATCCGAAATAATACATCATAGGGGATGAGAATTCCCCTTACACTTGAATCCTTACATACTTTACAATCAACTAATCTAATGACTCGAATTAAGAAAATCAAAACACTTGGAGCACTTTAAAGATTAACGTATATATGGGGGTAATAATATTATGTTCTTCCCCATTACTCCATAAACTAAGTACTTACCCATGAGTCCCAATCGTCCCAAAACAATATGCACAAGGATATGACTCGACTTAGCAACCATGTAATCAATTAGAAAGTTAACTTAGGGTTTAACAAATAACAATAATGCACTAAAAATGAGCGCATACACGGAAGGCTAAGGCGATTTGGTTGTACATTTAAGTGGGGTGTAACAAATTCTTCCTTTAAGTAAAATGCTTAAAGTTAGAAACGAAAAGATAGGCTCGGAGGGGTGTACTAGGGGTGTACTAAAAATGAGTACAACGCTAAGGGTGTGGAAAAAATTAGTTGACTTAACTAGCCAAGTAATATGACTTAAATGGTCAAGTAATTATGATACGGGTTTAACACAAGGGTGATCCTAATGCCTCTTATCATGTAGTAAATCCTACCACACGAATGTAGTCTCACTAGCGGTCTCGGGATGCATCACTAACGCAAGTTCTAGAATCTAAATGCTACCGGTACACTCATAAGCACTAATAGTAAATGCTTTTCCTATCAAATCTAAAGGCGAACCTCACATTTTTGGGTGGAAAATTTTTCTGAATATACGGTTATGTGCTAGTCATACAATCTCCTATCCATGAGACGCTTGCTATGGCTAAAGTTTCACTCCTAAATGTTGTAAATTTTTTTAAATTTGGCGCTAAAATTACGCTAACAAGTATTTCTCGTAGTTTTATTACACATCTACCATTAAACAAAACAAACTCAAGCGAAAGTGCATATGTAAGGTATCATCTTTTTACCCTCCCCTTACACTTAAGATGAACATTGTCCCCAATGTTCAAGTAAAGAATGTAAAAGTGAAAAAGTAAAGAGAATGAAATCAAATACTCCCCTGATTCGCTCGGTATGGATTATAGGTGGCCAGGTTAAATCTTCTTCCAAGAAAACGAACAATCAAAGCTTCCCTTCCAGAATATAAATCATCTCCTTGTCGAACATAACCTGTGAAACCTGACAAAATAGACAAGACAACCTTGCGTAAAATCGGCGGCATCCTATATAAGTTCCTAAATCCTAGAAAACAAAGCAAGATATAATGCTTGTGGAATGAAGTTTGCAGATTTCCTGGAGATTATAAAACTTAATAATTCACAAAAACCATAAGACTCCGTTAGAAAAACAAAACCGGTAAAATTTCCAGATTTTTGACTCCTGACGCCGTCAAGAGTAAACCCCTGACGCCGTCAGAATGGACCTGCAGAAATTCTTATGTTAAGTTTCCGGAAAATTTCTGGAAAAACTTGGTCCTACTTCCTGGAAAATCCTGCAAAACTTCATTGTGACTCAATACAAGCACTTGACTCTAACAAATACGAATATACATGCTCATTTAATATTGTGGAGAATCATGATCGGTTTGTTTAAAAACATATTTGGGGTTTCCCCTTACACTTATCTTTTGCAAAAATACTTTTAGGTTGGAGTTAAGACTAGGCCAAACAACATAGTAAAGTATTTCCACATTTTATTTGAGAAGCATGATTAACCAACAATAAAAATAAAACATGCATACGGAAGCAAATAACAATCAAACAAATAAAATCACACAAAACATGGGTTGCCTCCCAAGAAGCGCTTTTCTTTATTTACGAGTCTTGTAGCTAGACTCAAAGTCATGGGTTACTACGTGATTTCATCATTGGTTCCACTCTCTAGGTCGTCTTCTAAATCAGTTTTGTATTCCGGACCTAGTTGCAAGCACTCTTTGTAGAAACCAAGCATCCTATTCTTTACATATTCTACTCCCCTACGTCTATCCTCCTCATTCCTATAATAAGCCGCTTGCTTGTGTTCCTTTTCGAAATTAGAGAGAAGGCGGTATTGTTCGATCTTGTAGGGCATTTGATAAGCAACCTCATCATTCTCTTTCTTGAATCTAACTATCCCTAAAGTCGGATCATAACTCATCCTAGTGGCCTCAACAAATGGTTTTCCGAATATTATTTGGCTTAGGCAAGCATCTATCACCGGACGAGTGTCCTCAACTATCATAAAATCAATCTCATAAGTGAGATTCCCTATAATCACATGCAGTCCGTTCACTCTTCCTGCAAAATTACTTATCAGATTCTTACCGGGCATCATCCTAAAATTGAGTTGCTTCTTCATCACCCAATTGTAATAAGTCCTAGTCATGATGTTCACGGGGGATCTAAGGTCGATGTAAGCTTTCCATATATGCATGTGCCCAATATTGCATGGGATGTTAATGTTAGAGGGGTCTCCTATCTTGATAAGGGGGTCGCCAAAGATATATGTTTTCTCGGGACTATCAAATAAATCCTTATGGTATTCCCGTTCTTCCTTGGTTGGCAACTTATCAAAGTATTCTTCTATAGGTTCTACCTCCTCTAATTCCTCATCCTTATTAACCTCAACTTCCCTTCTCTCATCCTTACTATCGGCTTCTACTCTAACTTCATCCTTGTCTCTCTCCTCTATCTCCTTATCTATTGGCTTAATGGTGACAACATTGACAAAGTGGACATGTTTGGATGATGAGGGGTCCTTAATTTGGCTTCCACTATTGGTGTCCCTAGTGTCCTTCCTAGGTGTGATTAACGCTTGGTTGTTGAGGGCTTTCAACAAGTTGTCAATCTTGTTGGTCATCTCCGTTTGTTGTTGGTTGAATTCGGTTTCAAACCTAGCTATGCGGGCTTCTTGAGATGCCATGAACTTTGACATCAATCCTTCAAGATTGTTGGTACTACCATAGTTGTTAGAAGGATTGTTGTTGAAAGTACGGTTGGATGGTGGACCGTTTGGTTGGTAACGATTAGGTGGGTTGGATGAATTGGGTTGATTTTGTTTCCACCTAAGGTTTGGGTGATTTTTCCATGAGGGGTTGTATGAATCACCGTAAGTGTTTGGCTCGGGCTTGAAAGTGTACCACTTATCTCCTGCTTCGTCGGTACGCGTGGATGCGTAGTCCGCAAAAGCTGTTCCGGGGAGTTCCACACAATCACGAGTGTCATGGGGACCACTACATAATTTGCATGAAGAAGTGATTTTGTTCACTTGGCTTGAAGGCTTCGGAGCTTCGTAAGATTTCATGAGAAACTTGACTTGGTCCTCAAGTTCCATGATCCTACGGTCGGGAGTGCTAGAATTTTTCGAAGGCAAAGATATTGCCTTGACCGTTTTGTTCAAATCACGGGGATCATTCCAACTTTCGTTGTCATAGAGAGCAAGATCTTCTATGAGTTCCCATGATTGTTCCGCACTAAGATCACGTAGCTTACCACCGGCCGATTGGTCAATGGTTCGCCTCGTGGAGATGTCGATATGGTCATAAAAGATTTGGACTTGGAGCCAAAGATCTATGCCATGATGAGGGACTTTTTGGAGTAAGTCCTTGAAACGAGTCCATGCTTCATAAAGAGATTCATTTTGACGTTGTTGGAACATCAAGATGTCATTCCTAAGCTTAGTAGTTCTCCCCGGTGGGAAAAATTGAGCAAGGAAACGAGTGGTGAGATCATCCCATGTGGTGATGGATCCCGCGGGTAAACGCTCAAGCCATTGACTAGCTTGATCCCGTAGAGAGAATTGGAATAGGCGTAAACGGGTAGTCTCTCTAGTTTCAACACCTAGGTCTATGGAATCTACGATTTTGAGAAAGTCCTTAAGATGTTGGTTTGGATCTTCGGAACGAAGTCCATGGAATGCACATCCGCTTTGCACCAACCGGATGGTGTCGGATCGCAAGGGGGTCACATTGGCTCCGGTGAGCTCAATGGTGTTTCGGTAGCCTTGATGGCTAGGTCGGGAGTACTCTCCTAAGGTTCGGGGCCTAAGGGGTTCAAGTGGTGGGTTTTGTTGTGGTGGGATGACGGGTTCAAAGATGTTACCACCTTCCATGATGTCGGATGGTAAAGAGTTACGAACAAAGGCACGAAGAAATAAGATAGACTAAAGAAGACCTAAAAATAAAAATAAAATCTTACTAGAAAGGAATCTAGCAAGTAGACCTAATAAAAAGAAATCCTAACCTAGACAATAACTATTCCCCGGGCTGCGGCGCCAAAAACTTGATGCGTGGGAATCGCAACAGGCTTTACCTCTCGAGGGATCTCGAGAAGCTTACAACCCCCACCAGGCAGTGTACCTGATCGTTGTAGTATAGTATAGTGACAAGTACCAGGGGATTGATCGTTCAGCTTAGGAATAGTGTCGCTAGGATTAGAAAGCCTAATTTACTAGTTCTAAAGGTGAGGGATGATTATTTTTGTATTTTTATGTTTATGGAAAGCAAGTAAAATCTCGAGTTTTGAAAGAGTGGGCGGAATTAGTTGCTATTCAGCTAGCCCAAAACTAAGATGCAATCAAAATAAAATAGTAAAAATGAAAATAAACTAATTATACTAAGGTTGTGAGCAGTAATTGGAGAAAATGTGTTTACTTAGACTTCACTACTCCCTAGATATCTTTTACACGTTAATTACTTGTTATAATTGCCTGGATGACGGATCGTATTCCTTAATACCATTCATGGGGTGGCATACATAACTCCCCAATTCTATGAGCTCCTACACCATGACCCAGCACAACTATAGGGATTGTAAACAGTGGCTCATGCATTAAATACAACCAATAAAGACCTAGTACGCCTCGGTTCATGTTTCTTAAGACGTTCAAGCATGTTACCATTTGGAGATCTGCCAGTTTTCTTAAGCCTAACATATAAAATCATTCATCCAAGAACAAGAATAAACAAGTAATCAACACATAATCAATATCTAGGTTTCATTAGATCTAAGCAAACACAAAGGAGATCTAGCCTAGCATAATGGAATTGAGACAAGAACAAGATATAGACAACCAACACATAGACATATTGATTGAATTAGAAGAACACTTATCTCAATTACAATGCAAGGTATCAAGGATTTGGAACCCTTGAAAAACCTGTAAAAGTTGCACCAAATTCGTCTTTAGGGTTTCTCCAAAACTTCTCCTCTTTTAATGTAAAAACTAGAAAACTATATATAGGAAAACTGGGCTGACGGCGTCAAGACAACCATGTGACGCCGTCACCTCGCCGCCAAATACTTCCTCGGACGGCCTTGATCTACTTATGACGGCCTATGTGACGCCGTCACCAACCACGGTATTTTATTCTTGGCCTTTTGACGCCGTCAGGATGACTTTTGACGCCGTCATCAACTACGGTATTTTATTCTTGATGTCTGACGCCGTCAGGGTGTAACTCTTGACGCCGTCACCTAGTGTTTCCAGCATGGAAAATTGATACTTTGCCGTTTTCTTCACTTTTATGCTCCAAAAACGTCCAAAATGGCTTCTTTTCCAGAATTCACTCTCCAAGTACCTAAAATCACAAAAGGAACGATTTAGGGCAATATTTGATCAAATAAAGTCGGATTTGGGCTTAAATGACCCCCTAAAAACGGATCATTTTTCGCCTCATCATTAAGTCTTTGGCGTTTTCTTTACTTTTATGCTCCAAAAACGTCCGTATTGCTTCCTTTTCCAGATTTCACTCCCAAAGTATCTAAAATCACAAAAGAAACAATTTAGGGCAATATTTGATCAAATAAATTCAATTCCGGGTTTAAATGACCCCTTAAAAACGGATCATTTTTCGCCTCATCAATATATATATATATATATATATATATATATATATATATATATATATATATATATATATATATATATATATATATATATATATACATTAAAACCTCTATAAATTAATACTCGATTAATTAATAACCTCGATAAAATTAATAATTTGTTCAGTCCCAACTTGGGACCAGTACAAATTAAGACCTCAATCGATAAACTAATAAGATAATATTTTTTTTGAAATCCCAGTTTATATATATATTAGTACCAGTGAAACTATAAATTAATAATTTACTAAAATATTATATATATTATATATATATGCGCACACACACACACACACACAAACACGTAATTGAAACTTGTACAAATTCGGTTAACGTTATACATAACTGAAACTTGTCCCAACAGAACTAACTTTTTACTTATTAAATAATATTTAACTTAACAAATTAAATTAATTTGTGAATGTGAATTCATAAAATGCTAATTGGAACTTGTTTTCTAATTTAGTTTTCATCTCTAACTAGCATACATTGTAACTAATATATTGGACTTGAAAGTTTAAAGGTCATACGTAAAATCTTTTTAAATTAATAAATTATTAATTTATCGATATAATAATATCTCGCTAAATTAATAAAATATCTCAGTCCCGAAATTATTAATTTATAGAGATTTTACTGTATATATAAAGGAAAAGAACTTTAAAAGTTAAATATAGAAAATAAATTGTATTTATGACACGGCAATTTAAAAGTGTCTTTTATTATAATGTATAGACGGATGTATAGACGACTACTACCTAGCATATAGAATGCTATCAGATTATTATTACTTTTGCCTAAAGTTTTCTTTAGGCTAATGCTAATGTGTTGTCATTTAAATCAGTGTCAACTCAGCTTTTCTATCTAGAACTACACTCTAATCACAATTTGCTAATGGTGACCGAAATGACGACCTTAACTACTTTTTTTTTCTTTCTTTTTTTTTTTAAATTTAAATTTCGTTCATAATTAAATAAACGTTAGAATAATAATTCAACAAAAAAAACTATGATAAAACTTAAAGCTCTTTTTGATTTCTTTCGATTGTACGAGATCATCTTCATGATGTAGCTATAAGCAAAAATGACAAAACATATGTATATAAAGTTTATGGACTAAGAGTGTAAATTTGTTTTTCATAAAATAAAGGAAAAAACAAACATTTAAAATGTTTCTTTTTCATGTTTGCTGCAAACACCTCCAATTGAATATCTTTGTTTTTATGTTTACTAGGTAGATAATCCGCGCGTTGCGACGGGGCGTTTTGATAAAGAAGCAGTTTACGTTGCGTTTAGTAAGTAGGTTGTGATACTTGCGCTTCGCGGCGGGTTGTTTGTGTACGAAAGCATTTTATAAGTTAGCCCAAAAAAGAACAGGTACTAAACCTTCTGTTGTACACCACATACAGGTAAAGTCTTGAAACAAATAAATTGCATAACATGTCATGTAAATGGTAAACCAAAATTACACTTGACAAAATGATAGATATTAACTTCAAATCTATAAATACTAAATATCCTTACATAAGGTTTATAAGTAAAAGTCTTGCCATTTAGCAGCTTGTCTCCAAAGTTGATAAGTAAACATAAATGCACTCAAATGGAGCACATGAGTTGACACTACTGTTGAAGGAAAAATCATGTAATCATTGCCCTTTAATTTTAAATTAAAGGTTATATGGCCCGTCAACTCGGATACACAACTAATAATAATACCATCTATAAAAAGGTTGCTAGTTTTCTAATACAAACTGCAATTTAATTTGGTATGCGCCATATTTTTTAGAATGCTATTAAACTCAAACAAAAATGAATCAATTTGCTAATTTTGGATTGAAAATTCCAGAGATACAAATATATTATTCAGAAAGAGAATAATATGAAAGAGATCTAAACCAAACTACTATAAACTTGCATGCAACGAATAATCTGTTCCTCTATTGGTAACCAAACTAATGTATTTGGTGTCTCTAGTCTTGTGTGTATTCGATACTCAGTTTGAAACCACAAAAAAATATACAAAACAAAGCACTGCAATCTCAAATTCCAATCAAACAATTAACAAATAAAAAAAAGGCAGACCCTCTTACTCATACGGCTGAGCTCATAGGACTTAAACTTATTCCTACCAGACCCTTGAAGCCCAAGCATGAAGACCAACATTTTGTTATATACTTAGTTCGGAACAACTCTCTTTCTAGACATTATCATTGAGTGATCTACAAACATGGTAAACGACAGAAATCATAGATTGATGCATTGAACCTGTGTCATTGATCATCACAAAAAATCAAATGACACCAAGATTTAAGTCTACCATATCTATCGTTTGATAGCAAACTAATTTTTTTGAAAGATCAAAACTGAAAGTTGCAATGTACATTAAGTAACTGTTGCAGAAGTAACATAACATCAAGCTGCTTAAAAATTATACCATATTAAGTACATCTTCAAATATCACCCTCTTTAAATCCTTGTTTTTACTTGATATCTCATTTCATTTATACAGTTGTTTTAATGAATTATAACATAGAAAGCCAGTGTGAGTCAACTTCCGGAAGGGAACCTGACCTGGAAAACACTTGGAGGAGATCATGGAACTTTTCAGTATGAATCTTTTATGCCAAATCCGAACATACTGCAATAAGCCCATTTTTAGATTGTCTTCCAGTTGCCCCTACATTTCAGTAAAACAGTAGTTTTGAATAAGATTGTGTAAACAACATGTAGTTTCATATGTATATAATCAAGCTTACCTTTGTATCCCACATTATTTTCTAGGCCGTCATTTATTTGCCGTTCTTTTATGCTTCTCTAAGCAAGCTTTAGATAACGTTTGTACTGACGGTTTATGAAGCAATCATTCTTTCTTTCTATATACCTGTAACAACAGCGGATTGCGGGAAGTTAGTACACTTTAGTATTGCGATTAAACAATAAAGTTGCAAAATGCAGCTTTGTGTCACTGCACACCACTATCTGATATGTAAAACTATATTATAAAAATAAGAAAAATGTAATCAACAACAATAAAAATACAGGGGGTAAATCCATAACTCACCAATAGGATTAGTCACGTCGTCATACTCACGAACTCTCTCCACATCCTTAAACGCCACAGCCACATTTGTCGGCACACCATACCATGTCTTGTCAGCCCCCATATCCATATAAAACTGCCCAAACAGTCTTCTTTCCTAGCTCCCTATGGTCATACGCAAACTTGAATATGCGTAACAAAAATCAAATTTTGAACTGAATCTTATAAGAGCATATACCTGCGATTCGAAGCAATAAAGCCAAACCAATTTGTAGTAGTTCGTAGGTCCAATCTAAGTAAAAGCCTGCAATTAAAGGGAAAACCCCAAATTTCTTTCACAAAATCAAAACGCAGGATGGATCTGTCCGATTTACAAAGGATACGTACCTATTAAAAAAAAAGGCACAACCAGCACATTACCATGGGTCGCTACTTCGGTGGTCACGTCTTGTATCACATTACCATGAGCTATGCACATTGTAAACAGGGTTGGGGGGAAGCGATATATATATATATATATATATATATATATATATATATATATATATATATATATATATATATATATATATATATATATATATATATATATATATATATATATATATATATATATATATTTTGCATTCGGTTGTCACGCCTGCAAATCCATATAGCAGAAATAATAAGTTACATGTAAATAGCAGGCAAAGATTCAACAATAAGCAAGTCTTTAGAAAATGTACCAGACCTTTTTTATAGCACACGGGTTGGGTATCTACCTTTCGGTGGCTAGTTAAAATAATAAATAACGAAGTTTGTGCACCCATTGATGCCTGACACATTATATACAGATGAAAAGTTCTGTAGCCTCAGCCTTGGATGAAGAAGATCACAGACACCAAGCAACTTAGACAATCTTCCAGGAGCTGCACCAAATGATGCAAACTTAAGTTGCTAACGTTCTATCGCCTCAAATAAATAAAAGTTTAAGTTGAATTTAAGTATTCTACCAACGATGAAAAAAAATTGCGAAAAAAGATAACTCATCATAACATAACTTAAATTTAAAGTGCCAACTGCAAAAGAGATCGCCAATGTTCCTTTTTCGCATTGGCATAATCCTATTCAAGAATTCCTGCAATAACCGCCATTATAAAATTTAGTTAAGTTGTTACTGCAAAAGTGACCGTCAATGTTCCTTTTCTATCTTTCCTGTTTAAAAAGCAAAATCGAGAATTAGGATACAGAGCACGAACATCCCAATGACTTATGCGGCTGTTTTACTAAATTTAGTCATATTTTGTTAGAAGGAAACCGGCTAGCTGTGTGAGCACGCGACAAACTATGCCCGATTTCTAGTTAAGTTGGTCACCGTTTTATTCCATGCAAAAAAACATCAAATTTACAAATTATTACAAAACAATCCAGTTAGTTGTTGCTAACTTATATAAAGAAGTGGCCAAATAAAAAGTGAATAAAATGCATTATAATGGACTCCATAAGCTTAAAGCACATTATAATCCACATAATTAAGGGTGCACAATTTTTCTCATACCAATGTCGGCACATCAGGCGTCTTAGACAGTTCATATGTCATGGTGGCAATCGCGTTTTTAGACTTAAACCATGATTCTTGCTTTTCTATGAAATGAAGAACACTTCAAAACATTTTCTATATGTCCTTAGAGTAATGAAATATTACATTGACTTCTATTAACATGAAACAATAAGCATTTTTATTAATCGTCTCATCAACCACAGATTATATATTCGCATCAGTGCCATATAATACCATCCACCATCACCAGAAAAACAAATATTTATTTTTTAATTTTGCTAATGGTTATGAAACAAAATTAACATAGCTTCTTTTAGAATGTGAACTAATAAACAAATGCACCAACCTATATTAACATCAATCAAGTTAAACAAAAGTTAATGATACCAAGCCATAACTCTAAGAAATATCCTTGTCATTTGCACCCAATAAGTTTAATTCGACATAGCTTTCCTATGATGATTTTCATCAAACACATACCTGGTGAATTCCATCAGTAGACCTACAAAATTTCTGAATAACGGTTTCTCCAGCCATGCCAAGCAACTATGTACAAATAGTTCCTTCTGACCAGCTTTTCCAACGCAACAGGGACGTCACCAGACAAAGTAAATAAACTGTGGATTAGGAGATTGGACAAAGTGTATCCTTAATATGTATGTGCTGAATCAAACTAACCTGTTGTTGGGTGTCTGCGTGAAAAGAAGATCTGTTTATGAGCTTGGACAGCTTCCAATCAAACAAAAAGAAGGGCTTGTTCCCGCTACTGCCAATAACACTCATGTGAACTTTGAACCTATAGTTAGGTGGCATACAAAATCAGAATATGGCGGAACATAAACACCGTTAAATGTGGAATAATACTCGGAAATGACAACTTATTTTGGATATAATCAATCAAAAATCATAAAAAAATCATAGCAACATATTGGTCATTTATAAATTTGTGGCTACAACTATAAAAAATGGTCAAGATCAAACAAAGATAAAAGGCCCCAAAAGCAATTAAACCACTGGTCAAAAACGCCTATTCTGACTTCAAGTAACAATAATCAGAAAATCAGTTTCAAATTGCACATCCAAACACTCCGTCGAAAACATAAATTGTAACAGCATAAATTGAGGTAAATTTTTTTTAAAGAACTAAAATCTTCTAAGCATAAATTGAATCAACAAACTTACGTGCCCTCAGAGAGACCCATCAAGAACAAAGATCTAGAACCGATCGGCGTTCCTCCAAACACCCTTAATTTCACAAACAACCCTAAACTAAAAGTAAAGTCTAATCAAAATCAAAACACCTAAAACTGATAATCCAAAAAAAAAAAAAAAAAAAAAAAAATCATGTAATCAACCTGAAACATGCAATTTATGATATTCTTCTTTGCAATATTAAGCTCTCTCATCTCCACCTTTAAGCTACCGTCAAGATCGGTATGATTTTTAGAGAGAAAATATTGTGAGATAAGGTTATTTTCCCTCTTTTTTTGACTAACGATTCATCAAGAGAATGGGAGGTTCTGGAGTGTGTGCGTCTGGTAGAGAAAGATGGTAGATGATGAAAAAGAGAATGGGAGGTTCTGGAGTGTGTGTGTGGGAGACATGATATTTTGTTATTTGTGAGTCAGGGTCGGGTAGCAAAACCAAAAGATACCCAACCGAACCGATTTTTTTTCCCAAAGGGTACTGTTCACAAAGCCCCTGGTAAATGTTATTTAGTATAATATCTAAAATAATAGGGCTAATTCTTAAAAAAGCATTAAACTTGACACTTTTTACCGTTGTATGTAGCCATTTTTTTTTCTAATGTGACACGAAACTTTCAAATTTCGTACATTGTGTGTACCCAGTGACGACCGTTAGTAAATACCTTGGCATCGTTAGTCCATTTGACTAACGGCCGTTAGTAAATAACATAAAATTTCATTTCTTACGTTTTTATACGTTTTCATCCGATTTTATACGTTTTCCTCCGTTTTCTTACGTTTCATCCGTTTTCGTCCATTTTTATATATTTTTGTCCGTTTTTATATGTTTTCGTCCGTTTTCTTATGTTTCGTCTATTTTTATACGTTTTCGTCTGTTTTCTTACATTCTCATCTGTTTTTATATATATGTTTTAGTCCGTTTTCTTACGTTTTTATACACTTTCATATGTTTTTATATGTTTTCATCCATTTTTATATGTATACGTTCGTTTTCTTAGGTTAAATCCAATTGTTTACGTTTTTATACGTTTTAGTCCTATTTTCTTACGTTTTCTTACTTGTTTATACGTTTTCATCCGTTTCGTTCTTTTTAAAATGTTTTCGTCTGTTTTCTTACGTTTTTATACGTTTTTATACTTTTTCGTCCATTTTATATGTTTTCGTCCGTTTTCGTACATTTTTATACATTTTCGTCCGTTTTATATGTTTTTGTCTGTTTTTGTACGTTTTTGTCCAGTTTTCTTACGTTTTCGTCCGTTTTCTTATGTTTTCGTCCGTTTTCTTATGTTTCCATTCGTTTTTATATGTTTTTGTTCATTTTCTCACGTTTTTACACATGTTGTCATTTGTGTTTATATGTTTTCCTTTTTTTAATACGTTTTCATCCATTTTGCATGTTTTCATTCGTTTTTGCACGTTTTAATACATTTTCACCCATTATTATAAGGTTTCTTACGTTTTAAAACGTATAGAAACTCCTTACATTTTCTTTCATTTTAAAACGTATAAAAGCAGATAAAAAACGTATAAAAACGGATGAGAACGTGGGAATACAGGATGAAAACATACGAAAATGGACAAAAGCATATAAGAGCAGATGAAGACGTATACAAACGAGCGAAAACATGCAAAAACGAACAAAATCGTATAAACACGGACGAAAACATGTAAAAAACAAAAATGTATATAACGGATGAAAACATATAAAAACGTAAGAAACCAGGACGAAAATGTACAAAAACGGACGAAAACGAACAAAAGCGTATAAAAACGAGCGAAAATGGACGAAAGCGTATAAAAATGGATGAAAATGGAAGAAAATGGAAGAGACGTATAAAAACGGATGTTAAGTATAAAAATGGATGAAAACTTTTAAAAATGTATCAAAATAGGACAGAAAGGTACAAAAACGGATGAAAATGTATAAAAACGAGCGAAAACATGAAAAAATAGACGAAAGTGTATATAAATGTAAGAAAACGGACAAAAACGTATAAAAACGGACGAAAATGTAAGAAAACAGGACAAAAACGTTCAAAAACGTATGAAACTGACGAAAGCATATAAAAATGTATGACAACGGACGAAAACATACAAAACGGATGAAAACATAAGAAAATAGACGTTTATGTATAAAACTGACAAAAACGTATAAAAAAGGATGAAAACGTATAAAAACGTAAGAAAACATGACTAAAACGTAAGAAAACGGTCGAAAGAATTGTCGTGTTAGTGAGCGTGCTCCTTTCTTCAATCCTATACTCACTATTCTAATCATCTCGGCTTGGAGTCCACTGCTCAGCTTCCTTCTGTTTCTACTCACCTCTCTCAGATTGGGTCTAGTGGGCCTCCAGGTATGAACTTTCGTTTGGCTTGGTCTAGATTACCTAGATCAGGGGTTGATTTAGAAGAGCTTTTAGAGCTTAAGAGCTTTATTTCTAACGTTCATCTCACATTCTGATGTGATATATAGGATTATCTCTTGGATTCTTCAAGAATTTTTACTGTCAAAAGTATGAGATAGTTCATTACTTACTCGAATGTCCCATTAGATCAAACTCCAACAAGGTGGAATAATTTTATTCCAATCAAAGTCAATGTTGCATCATAGAGAACTGAAAATCAAAGATTGCCAACTAGAGTTAACTTGGACATTAAAGGTATTGCCTTGGATTCGATTCATTGCCCAATTTGTGACGAAGATCATGAAATAGAAAATGTCTTTTTGTCAATTGTTTTATCGGAAAAAACATTTGGATCGACATCCTCAAATGGTGGAAGATCCAAAATATAAATATTGACAAGGTGTTTGATGTTGTGGCCCACTCTACCCTTTGGATTCTTTGGAGTTTTCAGAATGACTCATTGTTTTAGTGAAACTTCAAAATAAGGATCTCATCCTTAATGATGCGAAACAATTTACTTTTACTTGGATTTCTAATAGATGTAAGAAGTTTAATATTAGTTGGATACATTAGCTATATATGTAATTCTTGTAATGCCCCATTCTCTTCATTCTAGTTTGTTTAGCACATTGCTAGTTTAATCTTATTTTGCTGTTAAAAAAAATAAAAAAATAAATTATAACCTAATGGGGATTTAAAACGAATTCATTTTATGGAATCCAAATTTCTCATTTCTGCATACATAGTGTGTTTTATATGAATATGAATTATTGTAAAAGGATAGTATGAAATTCATGGCTCTGTATAAACGCTTTTTTTTTTTTTTTTTTTTTTTAAATAGAGGACATGTGGAATGCACTAAATTTATACATAATTTCATTCTATCATTTTGGCACATGTTTATTTATATACTTAGAAGGATAAGTAGTAACAAAAGATAAAAGAAAATATTGTAAGGAACTTCTATATAAGAAGTTGAAATACCTATACAACCCCATCATATCACACTCTTCACTATTCTTTACCATGGCAAATGCTACAATAGACGTCCCTATAACCATTCCAAGGTATCCACTTTTATCTTCAAATTTATGTTTTAGATTATTTCTTAGTTGAAAGGTCATTAGTTTTATGCATCTTTTTGCTCATTTAGTCTCCTTAATTAGATTGGCAGGTAAAGTTGCACTTATTACGGGCGGAGCGCGAGGGATAGGAGAGTCCATCGCAAGGCTATTTACTAAACATGGAGCCAAAGTGGTGACTGCTGACATCCTTGATGATTTAGGACAAACCGTTGTCGAAAATATAGGTCTTGAAAAGGCTTCTTACATCCACTGTGATGTGTGCGTTGAGTCAGATATCGAAAAAGCCATCAACTACACCATTGATAAGCACGGTAAACTAGATATTATGGTAAACAATGCTGCTATTGCAGGTGACTTAAAGTTTAGTATCCTTGATAATAACGTGTCTGATTTTGAACGAGTGTTAAGTATCAATGTTACTGGTGTTTTCTTGGGAACGAAACATGCTGCTCGTGTCATGATCCCAGCTCGCGCTGGTAGTATTATTTCACTTGGAAGTATTGCTTCTACTGTAGGTGGGAACTGTTCTCATGCATATACAAGTTCCAAACACGCTGTCGTGGGACTTACTAAAAATGTTGCCGCTGAGCTTGGAGAGTTCGGAATTCGTGTTAACTGTGTATCACCACACTACCTCGTAACACCAGCGACAGTGCCTATCGTCAAAAAGTATCCAGACTTGTATACTAATGTTTACTCCAACCTCAAAGGAATCGAACTTAAAGAGCAAGATGTGGCCGAGGCGACCCTTTTTCTTGCAAGTGATGAGTCTAAGTATATAAGCGGGCATAATCTAGCAATTGATGGAGGTTTTACTGTAATCAATCCATCGTTTGGTCTATTTTCAAAAAGCAAGGCTACCTAGCTTCTTAGCTGCTTAATGTATTTGAAAAGCCAACGGAACCATGATCGTTCGAGTGTGATAATCTTATCTCTTGAATAATACCGGTAGATCGGTAACTGGAATATTAAATTAAATGTTTGTTTGGTAATGAATTGAATTATAGTTCAAATACTAGCCTTGCGCCCTTGCCTAGAATAGCTCTGAGTTAAAGACTTTACTTTCATATGAGGGTCTACACGGGAGGTTTTGTAAGATATACGTATGGTTGTCAAACCAAAACGTTGCAAACAACTAGCATGAGCTATTTACGGCTATCACATAGTTAATGATCAGCACAGGTGCATTAGAGCATGGGCAATAATGCATCAAATTTTAAAGACTCGATGCATTTAAAGAAAACTTTTAGCAAAGACTTGTGATTATCAAATCTTTGTAGAAAGCTTTTGATGCAATGCATAATTTTTATTTTTATTTTTTATTTATTATTATTTTTTTTTTCTGAAAAACATTTTAGAATAATAAAAAGGTTTTGTTAGTTTTTGCATTACATATGCTTTTAGAGACGATAGGAACTACAAAGATAAACCGATAAACCTATAAACAAAACAATGTGTGCAAAATATGACAAACGGCACTACAACACCATCATATCAAAAAGTGATTATATTATACAACCAAATAAGTTGTATTGTTATGGTACATCACATCAACCATGTGATTTTGATGTATGAGCACATTAGACCAAACTGAGTGGTCGTGACCATGGTATCATGAGCCTATGCTCACGCGCGACATACCCTAAAAAAGCACCACTTTGGTGACCGGCTCACCATTGTAGTTTCTAGTAAATGTGGCCCCATTTTGCAAGTTACTGTTAATACATTAAAATAATAATAATAAAATAAAATCCGATTACCTAATTTTTTACTTATAAATACTCTTATACTTCATCATTTTTAAACCCTACTTCAATATTTTTATGCTCTTATACTCTCAATACTTTACTTCTCATTTTAGCTACAAAAATGTCTCAAGCAGATACTACCTAAAATACCAACCGTCGACAATGAAGAACTATCCAAAACACTCCCCCGACACCCGAAGAAACATTTGTTCTCGGAAATACTCCACCATCAAACCAACAAATTAACTTCCGACTACAACCATACTATCCTTACCCAAACCTACCATAATGAACCCACTCCCGCAACAAAGCTTTACCCAATACTCACAAACAAATGCGTTTAGCCAATTCTCCTCACAACAAATCGCGTTCCCATTCGATAACCTCAACTACCCCTCACAAACCCATATGGCTGGTTCGTCATCACAACCACCTATGTCTCCCATTTCTTTATTTTCAAATGAAGATATGTACGAACCTACATTTTACGACACTTTTTATGAAAACACCGCTCGTGAGGACTCTCACATCGAAGTCCCGGCCCCATCACCGGCACCGGCACAGACCAAGGCTAAACGACGCACAAAGAGGATGGCTTGAAACGAGGAAGCACCCCGGTGACTTCCATGGACCAGTGTGGAAGAAATTGCATTGTGCAAAGAATGGGTTGATGTATCAAAAAATAGCATCGTGGTTAACGCGAGGAAGGAGCAAGGATTTTGGAATGAGGTTATAAAATACATGGAGAGCAAAACAAAGGCATACGGCCGTTGAACGTACGACATGGTGAACGGGAAATGGAAGATGGTGCGCCCGAACGTGGCCTGGTTTTGTGGAGGGTTCATTAACCTCAAGTGTATGGCGCCGATGAGTGGAGCCGGAGACAAAGATTACTTAAATACGACAATGCTTAACTATGAAGCTGAATACGGAGTACAGTTTACGCTTCGTCATTGTTGGGAGATTTTAAAAAATCTCCGAAATGGAATGATATTGAAGTTCCAAACTTTGAAGAAAGTGTCTGGAAAAGATCAGTGTCTAAAAGATACAAGTTATCTGGGTCTAGTTCGTTCAACCCAGAGTTTGGGGATGCTAGTATTAATCTGAATAATGCTGGAGACGATGATGAAGATGAGGTGAAGGAAGTTCAACGACCAGTAGGAAAGGACAAAGTGAAATCTTTGAAGAAGAAAGGGATCAGTTCGTCAGAAACGTCCGCAACTACGAATGACGAAGCGTTGGCTAGGATGATGATCTCCGAGTTGACACACCAGAATGAACGTGCCATTAAAATGAAGAAGAAAGAACGCTTAGAATTTTTGGAGATTAAAAAGAGGGAGGTGGAAATGCAGAAATATAAAGCGCATCAAAAAGACTTTTTTAGTACAATTTTGTTTTTATTGCGAGTGTAACGGTATATGTGGTGAGATCTAAAATGACCCCGATTCAAGAGTTTGTTTTTGGATAGATGGGTAGGCCGGATTTTGGCTGGATTTTAAAAGAGGAAAGTAGAGATTTTTGTTGGAGGCTCTAGTACCATAAAGATTGGTATTTATCTCTTAGTCAATACAAATTGGGCTTGGGCCAATGACTGATTATACTAGAAATATACAAATAATAATATGCATCCTCTAGTAAATTGGTGGTAAAAGACTTTAAAATCACTTAAACAACATCCGACTATCCGTCACAAGATTATTGGTAGCTACAAAATGTGCCCAAGAAATTACTATCAAGCTATGTATGGGCACTCTTGTAAATATTTGGGGTTGGGAAATTCTTTGATTTGTTTTTGAAATATATATTTACGTATTCGATGATAAACATGCATGCATGCATGATGTTTTAAGACTGATTATTTCAACTAAAATGGTGATATCCGGTTGAATTGACACCAACGGATCACAACCCCTGGAGTGGTTTGCACCATCTAATTGTATAAATCGCCGTTAAAAAATAAATAAATTATATAGTAATAGTTAGACGCTTAGCAAATTCAGATATGTTGTGTTACCTTTCAGAGTT
The DNA here is from genome assembly GCA_030686995.1 of Artemisia argyi. NCBI lineage: Eukaryota > Viridiplantae > Streptophyta > Magnoliopsida > Asterales > Asteraceae > Artemisia > Artemisia argyi. The sequence continues at coordinate 29,309,409 of CM060708.1, forward strand.
TCAGCTAACTAGTATTACGTTCATTCTTTATTCTTTTCTCGCTTCCTGAGTAGCATCATTGACAATCATTTTGAACACCCACTATATGACTTATACATTAGGTCAGAAAACTCATTCACCACCGCATAGTAGCTTTTTCACTAGGATACATCCGGCCAAAGTCATTGTATTAATTTTTATAAAGTTGGTTCATACAGAAAAAAAGTATATTATACTCTAAACAAAAACTAATATTTCCGAGTCATCTTTGGTCGAGACATTTTATTGAGCTCACTGTTAACAGTGGCTCAAAATTGCATTAATATTCCTTTTTCATTAAAATCACACATTACGTGTGTTGAAAAACTGAATATATATAAAAATATAATGAACACAAGTTACAAATAAGCAACTAGATCTTTGAAATTAAAACGTGGTTGTAGTTATCTCTTGGTGATAGATGCATTGGCTCCCAATCTTCATCGTCAATCATGGCGAAGCATTTCCTCACCATTTCCTCATTCACTAGCTCTAGTTTTGAAGGCGACCACTAAAAAAAATAAATAAAAAAAATAAAATAAAAAACCATTCTAAAATCTAAATGAACAGAAGCAATGAATGAAAATCATGTAACACATTGACACCCTCACCATCTTATTGTAAATAACTTTAAGAAACAATATCAAAAGTATGAAAAACATGACAACTGTAAATGGAATTAAGTAATTAAGCATATAGATAAAGTAATGTAACATGAATACACAAAATGAAATGTTAAGTATTACCTGTGGATTCTTATCTTTATCGACTAGCATTGCTCTAGGACCCTGCGTAACAGATTTTCAAGACTTCATTAATTAGCAATTCCAATATGATTGTGCTGTTTAAAAATATAATCCAATTTAGTTGTTACAATAATGGACTCTAGGTACCAAATCTGACCTCATAGAAATCATCATTGATGGTTCTTCGTAAAAGATGACTAGCAACAAGATGCTCACGAGAAAGGCATTGTTCGAGTTTTAGTGATCGGCCTTCTCTTATCTACAAAAAGATATAATAGCATGATTGTCAAGATTTCAAATAAATATTTTTGAATTGAAACCAACTCAATCAATTGCACTTGCCAGTTTTAATGCAAGTTTTATGCAGAGTGGTGAAGTCGATTTCATCGATTTTATTGCTTGAAGAATCCATTTTTCAGGGTTGGTAGCTGCAAAATTCTCCTGCATAAATGCAAATAAAAATATAACATGTGTTAGGGGAGCTTTTAGTGAAATACTCCGTAAAACGATATCTAGTTTAAATGAAATTCCAGTTATAAGGTACTTACCAAAGATAACAATATATCTTCCACAGTCTCTTTTGAGAAGCATTCGTTGATAATTTCCAGCCTAGCGCTGAAATTAATTGGTATACCTTACTAAAAAGCTAGGATATAGTAACTAATAATGCAAAGTTGAGTTCGTTCCCGAGAAATATTCGAGTTAGATGATTATTCAAGAGCAAAAAAAACTCGAATAATCTATGTATCAGAAACCATTCTCAATCAAGTAGGGATTTTTTACATTAATTAAGAAGTTGTTTTAATAATGGTATGCCTTGCAAGATGGAAAGAACTGAAAAGTTGTTTTTCCAAATATGAGGAGTAAATATAACTACCTTGAACATGCATTTTCTTGTTTGATGGTTCTCCCATTTGCATGTTTCATAACAATTTCAGAAATTCTTGTAATGTTCATTGCATCTGATGAAGACATTATGCTAAGTGCGTTCTCCAGTGCAGTTAAATCCTATAAGAATTTAGACATAGAGCATTGGTTATTCTTAGAATGACATAGCTACCAGATCGAAAAATATTATATTCCGTATAAGCTACAAAATTTTCGTAATATTAATCTCATTTTAAGAGCAGTTTCAGCAGTAACGCATGTACGTGCTGCGTTAAAGAGTATATAACGTGCGTTAATTCCAAGTTATCCTTTGCACCATATTGCGTTAAGTCCACGTTAAAGTGGCAAGTTAAGTGGCTAACGCCACGTTAGGGGTGTATTGTGTAAAAAAAAAAAAAAAAATCACTTTCCCCCCCTAAATGAATGAGTGTTTTTGTAAGTTGTTGTTGAGTTAAGGCTGAATTATTGTTGTGGGTGTTTTTTTGTGAGTTAAAGTGAAAGTGTTAAAGCTGATGTAGCGCTGACGTGGCATTGGGTTAAAACTTAACACGTGTTATTGATGTAAGTGCTCTAATAATACAAAATGGTAATTATGATAATTGATTTCAAGATAATAAAACTTTTGGATGACGAAATTACCTTTGAGGGTACAAAGTGAGTTGCGAGACCACAATCGACCATTTCAAGTCCATTCAATCGTACTCCAGTAAGTGCCACATATTCACCTAAATATTCCAATAAAACATCGAGTTCAATTTCAGAAACGAAAAAAAGAGCATATAGAACAAAAGGTGTATATCTACAATAAAAGGAAATTACCAAAATAGCCAGGAAGTCGTGACAGGAAATAAGATGAACCAACATCTGGAACAGATCCTATTGATGCTTCCGGCATTGCAAATAATGTATTCTCCGTGACAATTCTAAACGCTGCATTCATCGATAATCCAGCCCCTCCTCCCATCACAATTCCATTTATAAGAGCAATCTACCGTTTATGAAGCTATGAGTATAATGAAATAGACTACTAAATCTGCTAATATACCCACTTGAGATTGTTGGATATCCTAATACTAGTTGTTGAATCAGAGATCGTATATACTTAGGGGGCCTTTGGTTTAGCTTATTTTTAGTGCTAATTGTGATTTTGGAAAAGTCGAAATGAGCTCAAGTTTTAAAAAAATTGAATGAAAATTTCAACTTGATTTTATCTACTCAAATGAATGGTAAACTTAGCTTAATTAACAACGTTTATAAATTTTATAAAGCTCGACAAAAAGGCAACCAAGCAACCCTTATTACCAAGTAAATATACACGATATAAACGGCATCAATAAACAGTAAAACTTGCATATTGTTAGTGTGGCTACAAGTTTTTTATGCAAAATATTTTTAAGTATGAGGAATTGTACCAATGGCTTCTTATAAGTTCCAAGTAAGTAGTCCAGACTGTACTGTTTCCGAAAGAAGTTTGCACCGAAGCTCCAATGTCCTTATGAAAATAAATGCAAGACATTATTTGTTATGGCGTTTACATGCGAAAGAAGCATGATATAACCAAGTTATCAAGTCTCAATATTCCATGTATCCGGAATTTCGAATTATTCACTTAAATTTCTTTATTTATTCTAGAGTCACTAAAATGAATTTTTCTCGCCTTTGTTAGCTTACTCAAAGATAATATATGGTTGTTTTCGAACATACATTAGAGATAGCTAAGGTGGTCATATATACCTTCACCAGTGACCGCAAAGAGAGCCGTAACATCCCCACCTGCACAAAATGCTTTTCCAGTTCCCTAATTGATTATGAAAATCAACACTAAGAATTCAATAACTTGAAGTATGAAATATAATGAACGGCTTATTTATGCATCACTACATGATATTTGTAATAGTAACACATAAGAAAAAGTGTCGCTAAAGTAAAAACACGGTCACTAAACTCTTTTGCGTGTTTCTCTTACATACTAACAGAAAAAAAAGTGTTCCTATGACGGTGTTGACATAATCTATACATATTGACAGAAATAGTTTATTTTAAGCTATTGTGACACAACTTTGTCATCAGGCCCGTCTTTGAGGGTGTGCAAGGTGAGCGACAGCTCAGGGCCCCAAAATTTTTAGAGCCCCCAAATTTGTCCCGTTAATAATTATATGCATGCATACACATATTTTTTTACGAAGTAAAAGATAATTAGTTGAGAAAATATCTTAAATGAGTAATATATTAAAGCGTTTAAATAACTAATTACATTATATCTTATAAACGGTGACACTTTATATAAAAAATTCATTTTTGAAAGGCCTTATTATGTAATTTTGTCCAGGGCTCTCAGAAAAATATGTAATTCATAGGACAGCCCTGTTCGTCATTAAACATTTTCACTACAAATATACAAACCAAAAACTATAATATTTTACCTACTGTATCTAATGCGTGATACTATAAAATTACTCGTGTATTGTTGATAATAAAAATGTAAATAAACGAAGATTTTTCCATTAATACATGACCAAAGTATAGATACCTAAAACAACTAAAAACCAGATTACATATACGTGTAATAAATTGACGGATCGGAGATGAAGTTTTTTGTTGTCTATTATCCGAGGTAGAGACCACCAAGTACTAAAGGACAGAAAGGGATTTGTTAGAAAGGCTGGGTCATTGAATATTGGTTTTAATTTGGTGAACAATTTCGGTAATAAGATAGAACATGTAAAAAGCCTTATATAAACAAAAATATCATATAAAAAGCCTAATCATGTATCAAGTCTAAAAATAACTATGGATAGAATAAAAAAGCTCTACCAAAATTGAAGAAATTTCACAGCAAAAGTAAGAGAATATCAACAAAAATCAATTAATAATTTCTATGCTTCCATCAAAACATGGCGTATTTTTTTTAGAAATGCAAGTCATCCCATCTCAATTAAACATGACGTATTATTTAAAATCGATTTTAATCCAATTAACTTATTATTTATTGTGAAATTGTTATGGATTATGTTGACAACTTATGATTATAAGAGCACTCGGTATCATCATTCAAGAACCAAGTGAAAGCTTAACATTTCCACATTAAAGCTGCGTTACCCACACCACTCTTGCGTTAAAAAAGCTTTAACGCTGCGTGAAGGTAATTTATTTATTTATTTATTTATTTTTTTTTTTTTTTTTTTTTTTTTTTTTTTTTTGATCTTGGTTACAAATTCACTTAGGAATTTTTTTTATATGTTGTATTTTATTTATTTGTAATATTTTGTTTTTAGTATGTAATTGTAATTCTAATTTATCGAGGATGCAAAATAATTATGTTATAGCTTACACACCCAATAATTTTTTATATTAAATTGTATGTCGGCATCTACATTAGAAAAGAAAAGCTTCTAGCAAGAGTTAAAATGAGAACCTCTTGATTGATAATGAACACTCTTTAACCAATTGAGCTACACTTAATTCTTGTTTAAGTTTCATTCAAATATTATATACTAATAGATAAAGTAATGCAATTGTTAGGAATAATAAACGTCAATTCACAATTGTATGTATTAATTAGTAGTAATAACAATAATTACTTATTTTTTGATTCACAAAAAATACTTTTTACAGTTTTAATGAAGTTGGGTTTTTTACCGGGATAATCATTTCTAAATGTATCAAAAAGCTACTGTATCCTTTATTTACATATGGACTTTTTAATAATGTCTATTGTAAAATAGGAAAAAAAGAATATAGTGAAATAGGAAAAAAGTTTGTATCTAAAATAAACTAAAAGAGTGTTATTAATAATGTCTAATGTAATAATGTGTTATTAGAAGTTCGAATGTGAAATGGAGAAAGGAATAAAAAAGATTACATTGACTAGTTAGATACATTTAGAATGATCATCTTTTCTTACAACCTCACCCCATATTGCATTACGGATGAACAACACCAAAAACTCTTAAAAGATGTCTTGAAATGTGCATCATGAAACGATCACACACAAAAAAAAAAAAAAAAAAAAAAAAAAAAAAAAAAAAAAAGAGGCGGCGACTAATCATAGACCATGCATATGATTGTCTAGTATGGTTTACGCCGTTTACTATTTGAAACTCGTTAATTATTGTTACCTTCAATATCACAAACTTGATTGTTGGATCATTCTCATACACTTTAAAGATCTTCAACATTTGAACAATCTGCAAAAGGATCATAATATTAAAGGTGATGATACCTAGCAATATGGTAATATGATACTAAATATGCATGAAACTGTAAGCATACGAGCTTGTAGTTTAGACTATTTAGTTTTCTTGGTCTGTTTAATGTCACTTTCATGCCACTGGATATCGCATCGCATGTTACCTACAAAAGGAAACCGGAAACCGATCAGCAGTTAATTAATTAAACTATAGTAAAGTATTTAATAAGATCCTCCGAGAAAAATCATGCAGAGTCTATAAACATTAGGATTAGCTAAGTAGTCCTAGAATATAAGATTTAAACCTAGCTAATATATATAGTCGTACCAAATATATATCAAAGAGCGACATAAATGATTTTTGGTGGCACGAAGGTCATTGTTCCATTGTTTAAGTTTATCAAGCATGGGATATGAAACTTACCATGTTGTCTTCTTTCTCTGAGAGAGATGGAGCCATGATCAGAGATGATCGATAGTGATCGAAGGCTTTTTATTAGAATAATTTTTGTGACAGTGGGATTGGTTTAATTTCCAATGAATCTAAAGTAGTGGTGGTGATTTATAAGCAGATCAAGATGGAAATTTCAAAGACTTGTGGTCTTTTCATAATGTTATGAGTAAATTGCATAAATTGTCCCTAAAGTTTGGTCAAATTCAGGTTTCATTGTAAATAGTTTGAAAGTGCAGAGATCGTCTTTTTATGAAACTTTTTGGCAAAATTTGGTCCTTTTTGAAACTTTTTTGGTCCTTAAGATTTGGTTAAATTGCAGGTTTCGTCCTAAATAGGGACTAAAATTTGCAAAAAGGTTTCCAAAAAGGATAATTTCTTCACTTTCAAATTATTTAGGACTAAACGTGCAATTTGACCAAACCTTAGGGACTATTTATACATTAAAGCACGTTTTTAATGTATAGACTTTTTGTTACGTTAAAGTTGAAAATTGATAGTACTAGGTACGAGGAATGACAGAGACAAGTCGATAACATGATGTATAAGCTTTTTGCTATTTCTTTGTGAATTTATTATATTGATAAATATAACCTCACAAATTTGACTGCTTTATTTTTTTAATCTGTATATCCATTTTTAGCCGTTTCTCTATAATATAATAATAATAACATAAATGGCTCAGTTTTGAATGAAAAGAAGTCTATAATGAGAGGTTGGACCTTGCTCAATAATTTCATTGCAATTAAAGATATGGACTTTGAAGGAAGGTCGCTTAGTTGTGAATGTTTAAGGTTTTTAGAAATAGACATGAAATCAACGCTTATTTAATGACACGAAAATATATACTAGGATTATTAAGTGAAAGATATGTCATTAAAAAAATCAGTCACAAAAGTGTCCACATGTTTAATGTTTTATCTACACATACTATTGCAAAACATTAGAAAAAGTGTCACTAGAAAGCCTCATTGTAACGCCCTTTAGCGAGTCACTAATACCTTTGTCACTAAATCATAGTCCTTGCAGTGCATGATCTAGGATTGCTAGACTAGATAACTCTAATCTTATGATTATTTCAAACCATGGATAACTAAACATGAATTAAAGGCAAGTAAGGGGTGTTTGTTTAAGCTTATATATGAGCTTATAAGCTTCTCATATGTTTTCGGTTTATGTTTCATTAGCTTAATTTTCTTGGCTAATTTTTGGGACTTGTGGGCTTTTATAAGTTTAATTTGAGATAATAAATTTATATGAGCTCACAGGTTTCAAAATAAGTCAAAAAAATTAAACTTAAAACATAAGCCAAAACATATAAGTTGATAAGCCAATAAATAAACAAACAACACCTCGTTGTGTAATTATTATTGGTATTATTTTGAACAAAAGAAAAAAAAAAAAATACTTCGATATGTGGACAAAGGACCCAACTACCTACAAACTAGAGTACAAGCACCAATGATCCAAGTGTTTGTTTGGATGTAAAATTGTAGGAAAGAACACCCATATGTTCATGGTTCATTTCTTTAAAATTCTACTGTATATCTAAACATGAGAAATTCTATTTTACTTCTCATTCTGTTGGGTCATGGCAGGCTAAAGCTTTTTGGTAAAATTCAACAATGGCGGATTAATCTTATGATTGTTATGCATACTTTGTTAACAGCATTTTTACACTAACTATAAATTATTTTATTTCATTCTCAACATTTATGGGTTACTTTGAAATGTGCAATTGTGATTACATCTAAAATGTAATTTTAGTCACATTTTTAATCCTTACACTTTGTAGCATGCATTATTAGTAGGAATGTTAAATGAAAATGTAAATTGACCCCTCTAAAACCAATACGCTAGATTTTTGCCCATCTAATTAAACTTGTCATGTTCTGTCTATAGTGATTGTAGTTGCTCCTTATTCTTCCTATTTGATCCTACCTCTATTCATACTAGAAGGATACCCGCACAATGCGGCGGCAGGTACCTGGTGACTATTTTTGTGGTGTGTAAATGTTTTTTATGGGTCCAGTGGTGGAAGGATCTTGTGGTGGCGGCAATCTTGGTTTAAAAATGCGCGCATCATTGCGCAAATTGCACGCATCATTGCATTGCATTTGAAATTTCGCATTATGGTGCCTAATGCAAGGCCATTCCAGAATGCTTTCGCATTAGACCGCAATTTACCGCATTTGTGTAATGCTCGCAACGGTCGCAATTGTCGCAATCTAGAACTTAAGTCATTTTTGTCAAAAATAAACCATATAAAAGAGATCAAAATATTTAAATATGATTTTATAGATAGAACTTGTTAAAAGATGTACAAAACATACAAAATAACGAAAATATAGTATCTTACGTTTTGCTAAGTGTTTTACGTCAAGCTTTGCTTTCGACTTATTTATTTTACTAATGAATTATTGGCCTAATTTTAATATGCTAATAACTTATATTGTATGTTTATTGCATTTACTTGGTACTTGATAGAATATATTATGCATAAATAGTTTTTGTACTTTTTTAAATACTAAACGCAACGCGTCCAAATTGCGCTCGCATTTGCATCACGCATCACGCAATGGATTTTGGGGCCTTTAGCGCATCGGATCGCAAAATGCATTTTTAAACCAAGGCGGCAATGACAGTGGTGGCGAAAGTAAGTGAGCCAAGAGAGAACCTGTCAGTGGGTCGTGTATGTTTTTATGTGTTTAGTGTGTGATAGGCTTATGTGCAATATGTATACTTAAGGTTAGGGCAAAGCTCGATTTCAATAAGCTGATACAAGTCTTCATATGGTTTAAATATGTGATGCATCAATATTAGAGGATGTTACAAGTATGAGAATTTAATATATTAATTATGTGTATGCTGAATTTTTATGCTTAGCAAAAGTAACTTTCCTTTTATAAAAAATTTTATGGTCTTAAAAATTTTAATACTACTATATTTAGAATGTGTTAAACCCTTTTTATAAAGGAGTATAGATTTACATATTTAGCGCATGGCTTAATTAACTGAGCAAACATCATATTTAAGTATTTCTGTTTCGGGCTAAATTCTTGTCTAAGGTGTATGTATTTTTCAATCACAATTACATGAAACACTAATATACATAATTTGTGTGTTTTAATGTACAGAGTATGATACAAGTATCCTACCAACCCAACCTATTCGAGTGACTTGAACGTTAATTATAGATTGAGGAAGACCAAGTCAAGGGATAAAACACACTCAACTTTCACTTCTCATGTACACGTTGAAATAGTACTTCTGCATACAATCTCTTTAGGAATAGCAAGTGGTCCACCACTTCATGCATTATTATCATATTTGCATTTACTTACCCATGTTTTTATCTTGCATCAGAATCTAGTTTTAGTTTCTTTCTTATCTTTTAGAATCTTGCCCGCTCAAAAAGCCTTATCATCCGGGTTTTTTAATCTAGTTTTAGAGAGATTGACAATCTCAAATCAGTGTTTTAACAATGGTGCTTTCATTGTTTCGTACTATGCCTCCAACAAGTACATACCATCATCCAAAGAGTCTATGACATCCATAGCCGACTCGTTATGTAATACCTAAAATTTTAAAAGCATGTAAAATGATCAAAATGCCCATAAGTTCAAAAAAATTTGCAATAACATTTAAATAATACCAAATAAACCCTAGAAATTTGAAACTTGACAATATATGATCACAAGAAATTAAGTATAAATAAAATTTATCACTTTTGTAAAAGTAAAATAATTTCTTGTATAAAATTTAATTAGGCCGAATTTATTTATTTATATATATAAATAAAGAAATAAATACCGAATACAATAGGAAACTTGTATAATATTTAATTTGACCTTATCACATAATCTAGCAACCCAAGATAAGTATTTCACTTCATATATATATATATATATATATATATATATACATTACATGTTTTATTTTTTTTAGAAAACCTTAGTCGACATTTAAAACAAATCGAAACCCTAACAATCCCTTATACTCGACACAAATTTTACTGAGGCTTCCTAGTATTTTTCTTGGATGAGATTCAAGCATAATAAGGTGGGAAAAATAGTGGGTAAGGCTGTTGTGGCTTGGTTCCATTGTGGGGATTTTTCTTGTTCGAAATATATCAAATCGAGGGGTGGTTTTGATTCTGCTTATTCTCACGTTCGAATCTTCTTGTGGTATTTTTGTAACATCCTGTACATCTCATATGATCTATAGATATGTATAAAAACATAACATGCATGCTTAATCTGATCATACGAATTTTAGAAACTAAAAACACTAAATCGACCTAAAAACCTAAATCGACTGGAATAATTTTTGGCATGCTTTGAGTTATTTTATACAACACCTATACATGTTATACAACTCAAATAAAATTGGTATCATGATTATCAAAGCCTATAATCTTGTTTTGGAATTATTTTGTAATCGGGTCAAATAAAGAAAAGGAAATAAAATATAAAGAGGGTCGAATGGATTAGGGTTAGGGTTTTCATAATTTTTGGATGCAATAAATGATGTTAAGGTTGTTTTAATGATTGGTAATGATTGAAAAAATTAGGGTTAGAGTTTGTGGAATTATTTTAGAATCGAATGGGATTTAAAAACTATAAGGGTGCATTTGTAAATTATTAAACTTTAAGGATTTATTTTGGAAATCATAAGAGACCAGGGAATATTCGTATAAAATTAGTACAAGGGTGGAAAGTGTCAATTTTGTAATTAAAAGGATTAATTTGCAAATTTATATAATTAAATTGTACGAATTGTATTTTATTTAAATTAAGGGTTTAATTTGTAACATTTGTAAACTTGAAGGATTGAATAATAAATATTGTTAACTTATGGATTATTTGTATAAAATATGGAAAATGTAATATTTATACTTTAGACCTTGAACTTTGAAATAATTAAAAAAAAAAAAAAAAAAAAAAACTCTCCCGTGTCCTGTGGCGATTTTGACGATAATCCCTAAACCTAAATCGATTACGATCCTTATTGTCGATTATTAAACTATTCTTTAATCAATTGTTCCTCAATGTTTCTTGGATTATTTTAAGATTCACGTGGGTCGGTTGTTTAAAGTTTTACTTTGTGATTGCAAGGAGGGTTGTATTATATTATTGTTCATTGCTATAGGGTTTCTTTTCCTTGGTAGGTGATTGATTGTTGCATGCTACGTACTGCATTTACTACATTGATAATTGTTTTGTAACTTCACATGATGATTTAATTACTGCGCTATATTTTGTTAAAACCCCTAGCTTTTTCGCTAGGGTTTACTCGTCTCGTATTGAAGATATAGACTTTATTTTCTTCTTGTTACTTTCTGGTTGCTTTTTGTTGATTGGAAGTGCTTGTATTGAGTATGAAAAGTGGATTCTTGGATTCGGGAGGGAGAGGAGTAAAGAAAAAGAATGACGTGTATGAAACGAGTGATACTAATCTTGGTGTTGGTGGTGATTCTTTGTCGATGGAGTCCAACTTCCCTTCATTGAGTAAGTTGGATGCAAAGGTTGTTCCTGCGGTTAATGAGACGGTTACACCTAGTGTTGCTATGTGTGATGCTTCATTGACTGGTGATAATGGTGAGTCAGTTAATAACGAGGGTAACAAGAGTATGGCTTCGGATACTGTGACGAGTTCCTTTGATGAAAAGATCCGCGACATGGAACGGAAAATTGTCGAAGGCAAGCTTGTGTTCGTCGATGATAATGGGCTTCCATTACCTCTGAATAATGGGACTCCTGTCATTGTTACTGCTGCTAACGTTGATGCTAATGTTAATGATACGGTGAATGAACCTCAAGTGGCGAAGGAGTGTACTAATGAACATGTGGTTGCTCCTAATATTGAACAGTTATTGTTAAGTGCACGTAAGAATTTTGATGCTACTATGAATCAAGTTCAACATGACATTGCTGCTAGTAAGGGTACTAATAAGGATTCAAACACTATAGATGGTTTGGACCAGCCTTCTAATACGAGTGGTACGGGAGTGAAGTCGGTCTCTTATGCGGGTGCTACTTCTAACGATCCTAAGAAATATGTGTCTAATTTTCGTAGGTTGGAATGTAGTAACAAGAAGACTGAAGTTGATCTTTGTGTCCCGATAAAAGTAGTGGAAGAGGTGAATCTCAGATTTGAGAATACTCTTTATGGGTATTTCCTTGGTCAACGCCTTGCTTTTTCTGTTGTCGATTACTATGTACGCAATGCGTGGGCTAAGTTTGGTATACAAAAGGTGATGATGAATGCTAAGGGGTTCTTTTTCTTTAAGTTCAATTCGTGTAAAGGTGTTGATGATGTACTTGAAAACGGTCCATGGTTGATTAGAAATGTGCCTATTGTTCTTAAACCATGGACATTGAACACCAATTTACTTAAAGAGGATTTGACCAACATCCCGGTGTGGGTGAAATTCCATGATGTTCCTCTTGCTATGTTTTCTGATGATGGTCTTAGTCTTCTTTCTACATTGATTGGTACGCCCAAAAGGTTAGATGCTTTTACCAGCCAAATGTGCAAGGAATCGTGGGGCCGTAGTAGCTTTGCTAGATGTATGATTGAAGTGAAGTCGGATGTGGTGCTTAAGGATAGCATTACTGTTGAAATACCTTTACTTGATGAAAAGGGCTCGATTATTGAGAAGATTCGGGTTGAATATGAGTGGAAACCGCCTCGTTGTGATAAATGAGTGTAAGGTATTTGGTCATACACTTGCTGATTGTCCTAATTTTGTACCAACTACTACTCAACCTACACCGAGAGTTAATGATGGATTCCAAACGGTTACTAATAAGAAGAAGAGTACTAGTGATGGTCAATCTGGTCCTATTAAAGGAGGTTTTACAAAGCTTGGTGTGGGTAAGAAGATGCAATATAGACCCAAAGCACCTCATCCGGAACCCAAGAAAGTGGATGTCAATAAGAAGAAGAATGCTGATATGCCGAGTTCTAGTGGAGCTAAGATTGTTACATCAAATAAGTTTGATGCACTTAATATGGCTGATACTGATGATTTTGGTATTCCTACTGAGGAAGTGACTTTGGAGGTGATGTCTGGAAGTACTAAGGAGGCTAATGAGGATGAGTCTTTAAAGACTGCTACTACATCACAAGAACCCCTTGTGCGTGATTCGACTGAAAAGGAACAGGCTGGGACTTCTAAGCCTAGTTCATTTTCTTCTCCATCTACTTCGTCTACTAAGAGGGTTAACCCATTTTCTAAAGTGGGAGATGTTGTTGTGACTGATAGTGATGATGAGGAGGTTGTTAAAACATTTGATGAGTCCGCTAATCTATTTGGTGGGGGTCACTGATGAGTGTGTAAATACTCATCATTTTTACCAATTCTGAACTGCCAAAACATCCAAAAACACTCAATAATGAATCAAAATAGTGAAAATATCCCAGGAAAGTGTTTTACATGTCTCAAATGCAAAAATGCCAAAAACAGATGAAAAACGCACAAAGTTTGCATAATTGGCAGTTTCAGTCCCCCAACTTTCAAAAGTTGTCAAATCTAGTCCCTGGTCATTCTAAAAACTTGAAAAAGTCACCAAAGGTCCTTATAAATCAAAAAGTTACATAAATAATCCTTTGGTGAAAAGTTTCACAAAATGTCAAGTTTAGTCCCTGAACTTTGAAAATTGTCAAAAATGGCCCCTGGGATATGAAAAACTTTGAGAAAAACAAATTTTGTCCTTGCACTAATCTCTTATGGCAGGTTTGGTCCCTTGGTAGAAAGTTTGGTGAAATTACAAGTCAAGTCCCTGAAGTTTGATGAATTGGCAGATTTAGTCCCTGGGGTTTTAAAAAGTGAAAAATTCAAAATAAAACCTCATACTATTCATCCTTGGCATATTACACCCTTGAAAACAAATTAAAAGGATGCCAAGTTCACACCCTCAACTTTCCTAAAATTGCAAAAAAGGTCCTTGTGTTAACAAAACCAAATCCGGACCATAAATACTAAACCAAAACCAAACCACTAAACCTATTCCAAATCCAATCCAACTTGGGCCCAAAATAATTACCCAGTCCACCCTGAGCCCAGTCCAACCCCAAGTTTGACTTCGGTCAAACCCACCAAACCGCCCTTTCTTCTTCTCCCTCACCCAGACCAATACCACCCCTGGTTTTGCAGCCACCACCCCACCAACTTGCAGCTCAAACATCACACACCCACCCCCTACACCTACCCAAGCCACCCACAATAAATGCCCCTTCCCTAATGCACGTTATCAGAAGCAATTTGAAGAGACGTATTTTGGCGCCAAAATACGTGGCAACTCATTAGTGGACCAAAATACAAAGAAAGTGGTGGGATTTGATCAGAGGGCAAAGGGAAACCCTAATCTGAGGCTATAAATAAGAGAAGATGCAAGAAGAAGTGTGTGTAGTTTATTTTTAGTTTTAAGTGTGTCGAATTTTTATTATCTTGCAAATTAGTGTAACTCTTTCCAATTCAAGTATTGTAACATCTTTATTTATGTATTAAAAGTCTTTTGAAGTTATAAAAAATTAAGGTTCAATTCTGCATTGTGTTTTAGCATTCTGAGTTTCCATTGGAGTTTCTGCATTACTTGTATTGGCAATCATGGACTGAAAATAGATCACATAAGCTCCAATAAGCTTGTCAAAGCTTTTAGAGACTTTAAAACTTAGCTATACTAGAAAAAGATCAAAAAGATAAAAAAAGTCAACCATGGTCAACTGTGTGCTTGATTTTTGTGTTTCAGGTTGAAGAAGGAAGTGGTGATCAGCATTGGAGCTGGTTTTGCCTATCTAAAGATAGGCTAGCTCAGTGATTTACTCCTTTTCATGCTGGAGTAAAAAAAATTGGTAACTTGGTCTATTCATAATTCTAAATCTGCATAATCTTTTGATTCTGAGTAGGAAGTAATTTTATTTGCATTAGATTGTTAATGCAGCTTTAATTTTAGTTAATATAATTAGTTGAATCAGTAAATTGGTGATTGGTAATTGATTGCATAGTATCTAGTATAAGTAGTCATTTAAGGTAGTGTTTGGATTTGGTTAATGCATTCAGCTGTGGTACTTGTTGCTTGATATAATCCAGTTAGATACATAGTATTTGCCATATCTGGGTCTGTGAAACTCAAAACCTGGTCTCTTTAACCTTAAAAGTCAAAATCATCCACAAATCTACCTAGTAACTCACTGTGTTGGAATTGTGGTTGCATAAGCTTTATATCAGCTCATAAATAGATATAGTAGCTTAATCCAGTCTTATTATAGCTTAATATAACATATTAACTCAGTAAATTAGAGTAGAAACTCATAAAAGTCAACTGTGCTTAAAAGTAGTAAAAGTCAAAAGTTGCATGTTCAGATTTTCATCAATATAGCAAGAATTTTAGTGATTTTTGTGTTTGGACTTAAGGCTTCAAACTTGTTTCTAGTGATAGATTATCAGCTTAATTCTTAGATCTCACATAGATTATAATTTTGTGATTTTTTTTATTCGACAAAACAGCCCCTTGAACTGAGCTGCAGGGCAAGGTGATTGCCCTGTCTCAGCAGACCTTGGCTCAACCACCACCTTTGGTGGTCCATTGTGGTTGACTCAGTGGGTCCCACACCCCATAAATAGGTTCCTTCAACCCCCCTCCTACCAGGGAACAATCATTGACCAATAGTTTGACCCTTAGACTAGTGGACCCCACCTGCAATTGCCCCCAAAGTTTGTCCCAGTTCTGACTTGAAATTGGATTTGTCAAAGTGCTTATTTGGTCTTATATAGCTTATTTGTGTTCATTGCTTGTTATTTCTGGCTTAATAGAGTGTGTTGAACTTATTTGTACCTGATTTAACCATTGTGGACCCCACCCAAAGCCATTTGACCCAGATTGACCAAACAGTCAACCAAAGTCAACTGTTTAAGAAAAGGGGGTGTTTACAGCTTATAAATAAGCTAATTTTAAAAGTGTTTTCATAAAAGTTTGTCATTTTAGGGTATAAAGTAGTTCTGTAAAAGAAAAATCCAAAAAAATCAAAGTTAAAGTAAGTGATAGTTTCTATTTAATTCAAGTTAATTTTAATTTTCATTTTTATATTTTAATTAAGTCACTAGTGTTTTTATATTTTTATTAAATACCTTATATAGTAAAGTAATTTTGATAATTTTTTCAGATTTTTATTTTGTCATTTAGTGTTAATTAGATTTAATTTTAATTTTCTTTATTATTAATTAATATTAAGTATTAAATAGCTTATTTAGTTTTTATAAGGATAAACTTAGTTTTTATAATTTTCCTAGCTCTAATATAGTCTAATAAGTTTTTAGAAAATATAATTTGAGATTCTACTGTTCATTTTATATTTTTCTTATTTTATTTGTTTAAAATAGACTTAAGTTAATTAAAAGGTAAATAATTAGTTGTTTAGTCTTAAAACATAATTTTTAGAGTTTTTATAATTTTGTAGGATTCCAGTGATGGTTAAGTAATTTTATAAATTTTATCTTAATTTTCTAAGCTAATTTAGTATTAATATAAATTAAAAGTAGTTTAATTAGCTTAATTAAGTTAAATAGTTTTTAATTAATAACAAAATCACAAAAAGACAAAAATATTATTTTTAATTTTTTTATACTTTCTTCAAGTTCTAATTTAGGTTTAGAAAATATTTTTGTTAATTTTTAGTTTAATTTAAATCATTTGTCATTTTTAGTTTATTTAAATTAGGTTTTAATTTAGATTTTAAATAGTTTAATTAATTAAATAATATTTTAATAGTATTTTAATCACTTTTATAATTTCATTTTCATTTTTAATTTTAAGTTTTGAAAAGTGTCAAAAGCACCCCCTGTAGTTTGATAAATACCAAAAACCCACTTTTCCTGTCCGATACGTGATCTTAATTGTGAATTTGTGCATATATCTGGTATCTGATTATTGTGAATATTATATCTGTGTACCAATACCAAAATAACAGTAGCAAAATCAATTCCATATCATCTGGGCTACTGTCCTCAGTCCCACTCACTCATAAACGATTCCAAAAGCACCATTTCAATCTCGTCGGGACATAACGACCCGGGGAAACACTACACTATCCACGGAGTATTGGCTTGGTTAGTTTGACTTTTACGGTTGACCATTCACAAGTGGCTGACTAATAAAAGTTGACTAGTTCAGGGCCAATCAAAATTTGGCGCCGCTGCCAGGGAGGTTGTTGCGTGTTTTATAAAATCGTTTTAAGTTTAGTGGTTTTCAAAACCCTCCCTGTACAAATTTCACACAAATTTGTAAAAAGTTTTGTAAAAATATAATCATATCAGAAAAAACGTTCATTAACACTTCTCCTGAAGTGTTGAAAACACCAAAAAAATTAAAAACAATCAAAAACAAACTGTGAAGTTAAATTACTTCGTGTTCTTTAAGATTACAACCTGAAACAGTTGGTTTAAGGTAAGTTCTGACATTAAATTGCGAACTGAAGAGGAAACCTATTTACTTCCTCCCGCCAGCCTGCGAGTAATCTTAAAGGGACGATTTCGGTTAACGAATCAGTTCCAAAAATATTTCCCAAGTTTCTGCACACACACCCATAAGCCTAAAGCAGTTTTTCAAATTAAATAATAAACCCATAATAAGTTCCCAAACTTAAGATAAAACTTGCCTTTGTATCCCTGTGAGTAGTGTACCTTTTTCAAAGAAGCTGCTCACTTGTGATTATTGGTTTAAGTTCACTGTGGTTTTGCCTCGAACTTGTGTTGAAAAATTGTTTTTAGTGCATGCGCACTCGGTCTCAAGCAAAGAATAAAAAACAGAAAGACGTACCCGAGCTACGTTCTAATACAGAAACCGAAATGGCCGCTGGGCCACCACCACCATTACCACCCCCTGACCCTCCTAGGGATGAGCCAGCTCCCGATCTCTGAACGATGGAGGAGCTGTGCCAACCTACCATGCAAGGGCGGGGTGGGCCTATTGCACCACTCACTATTGGGGCTGCGGACTTTGGCCTCAAGCACCACATGATCCAACAAGTCTAGAATTCGTGTCAATTTCACGGATTACCGGGTGACGATGCCAATAAGCATCTTGACAAATATCTCACGGTCACCCAAAGCATGAAACAGCATGG
Organism: Artemisia argyi; assembly: GCA_030686995.1. Classification (NCBI taxonomy): domain Eukaryota; kingdom Viridiplantae; phylum Streptophyta; class Magnoliopsida; order Asterales; family Asteraceae; genus Artemisia; species Artemisia argyi. The sequence goes on from CM060708.1 coordinate 29,327,830, forward strand.
TGTCACCGATGATGCCCTTCGGCTGTACCTCTTCCCCTATTCTCTCGCTCATCATGCCACTGCATGGTTTGACCGACTTCCAAAGAATTCTATTCGTACCTTTGATGAAATGGTAACCAAGTTTCTAGCAAAATATTTTCCACCATCCATGGTTACCAAGTTACGAAATGATATTAGCAACTTCCGGCAACTTCCCGATGAGTCTCTTTTTGAGGCTTGGGAGCGTTATAAGCTAGCTATTGATCGGTGCCCTAACCACAATATGTTGCAAGTTACCATCATAGATACCTTCTATAATGGTCTGACATTGAGGCACCGAGACATTCTCAATGCTGCTGCTGGTGGGACCTTTATGAAAAGGCGTCCCGAGGAGTGCTATGACTTAATCGAGAACATGACTGCCCATCATAACTTTTGGGATTCCTCTGCGGAGAGGGATGCGTCATGTAATTCAGTTACTCCCTCATCATCATCTCCTGAAATAATTGCTCCTACAAAAAAGATGGATGATATTTCTACGGCTGTGTTGAGAATGAACCAAACGATACAACATCAGGTTCAAAATCAACAAGTGAAAGCCGTGGCCCGAAGTTGTGAAACTTATGGGGGCCCACATCTGTATTCCGAGTGTCCAGCTACTGCTGAATTTCCTCAAGAGAACGTTTATGCTGCTAACGGTTCCTACAACACGGGGGGTAATTCTTACCAACCGCAAGGGGACCGTAATCTCTTAAGCTATCGTTCCAACAATTTTCTCGGACCTCCCGGTTTTAACCAAAATCAAAACCGTAATGCGAATCAGAATTTTAACCAAGGTCAAAACTCAAATTTCCAAAACCCGAACCAAAATCAAGGCCAGTTTAATCAAAACAATTTTCAAAATGGCAATCAAAACCAAGGTTTTCAAGGAAATTTTCAAAGAAACCAGAATCAAGGGAATTACAATCAGGGTAATTTCAGTCAGAGAAACACTTTTCAGGGTAACAACAATCAAAATCAAGGGAATTTTCAAAACAACCGTGTTCAAAATCCCCCTGTTCAAAATCAAAACGTTGTTCCACCCCCGTCTTCCTCCGATGCTGAGATTAAACAATTCATGAAAGCACAAGAGGAAACAAATTGATTATTGATCAAGACGATCTCTGAACTTCAGAAGTCTTTAAATGATCGACCCTCGGGCCCGGGTACATTACCGAGCAACACGATCGCTAACCCGAGGGGCGATGTCGAGGCGATCACTACCCGAAGTGGGGTATCATACAAAGGACCCTCGATTCCTTCTACCTCTTCTTCTCCTCCTAAGGTAGCGGAACGTGAACCTGAGGTTACTACGGACAAGGTACTTCCTACTAATAACGGAGGTACCAACAACGTCCAACCTCAAGTTGTCCCGGTCCCGGCTCGTAAGCCTAAAGTTGTATTTGATCCTCCTGTGTGTTCTGATGAAATCTCAAAGAATGATCCTAAGCCGTCAATTCCATCTCCTTCACGATTGAATGAACAAAAGAACCGCGAAAAAGCTAACCATCAGATGGAAAAATTTTATCAAATTTTCCAAGAATTACACTTTGATATTAGCTTCGCGGATGCTCTTCTTCTCATGCCTAAGTTTGCTTCGACAATCAAAAATCTGATAAGCAACAAAGAAAAACTTTGTGAGATGGCAAAAACTCCTCTTAACGAGCATTGCTCAGCAGTGCTCTTGAAAAAGCTTCCCGAAAAGCTTGGAGATCCCGGGAAATTTCTCATTCATTGTGTTTTCCCTGGGATGGTTGAATGCTTTGCCTTGGCCGATCTTGGCGCAAGCATTAACCTGATGCCTTACACAGTCTGGAAAAGACTCTCACTCCCTGCTCTCACTCCGACCTGCATGACACTCGAGCTTGCAGACCGTACCATATCCCGTCCTCTCGGCATTGCCGAAGATATCTTCGTGAAAGTAGGAAAGTTCCATTTTCCGGCAGATTTCGTGATTGTTGATTTCGATGCTGACCCACGAGTCCCTCTCATTCTCGGGAGAGGATTCTTAAGAACGGGTCGTGCTTTGATCGATGTATTCGAAGAAGAAATCACTCTACGTGTTGATGGCGAAGCCATAACATTCAATCTTGATCAGACTTCAAGATATTCCTCCAATTATGACGCTGAAACGGTTAACCGTATTGACATCATCGATATTGCGTCGGAGGAATCGTCCCAAGAAGTCCTTGGTTTCTCAGCAAGTGGCAGTACCACTCCGTCCACTGATCCAATCATTTCCGACTCTTCCCCTTCCCTCACTCCGTTTGAGGGAGGTGACTTCCTTTTGGAAGAGCTCGAGGCTTTTCTTGCTCAAGATAGCTCAATTCCCGATGGGGTTGATGAAAACTATCTTGACCCGGAGGGGGACATTCTTCTCCTTGAAAGATTGTTAAATGACGATCCTTCACCCTCTCCGTCTCCATAAATACTTCATAAAGCGGAAGTCAAAAATGTTGAAATAACTGAAGACTTTCCCGAGGTTGAGCTCAAGGACTTGCCTCCTCATCTAGAATATGCATTTCTGGAGGGTGATAATAAATTACCCGTCATTATTGCCAAAGACTTAATAAATGAGGAAAAGGCTGCACTCCTAAAGGTTCTTAAGTCAAACAAGCAAGCAATTGCTTGGAAACTCTCCGACATTAAGGGCATAAGCCCGAACTTTTGTACTCATAAAATATTAATGGAGGATGACTTTAAGCCAGCTGTGCAACATCAGAGAAGGGTAAATCCCAAAATCCACGAAGTTATCAAACAAGAAGTTCTTAAACTTCTTGATGCGGGATTGATTTACCCTATATCTGACAGTCCTTGGGTTAGCCCAATTCATTGTGTTCCCAAAAAGGGTGGCATTACCGTTGTCACCAACGAGGATAACGAGTTGATTCCAACTCGTTTGGTCACGGGTTGGCGGGTTTGTATTGACTATCGAAAGTTGAATGAAGCCACCCGTAAAGACCATTTTCCTCTCCCTTTTATGGACCAAATGCTCGAAAGACTTGCGGGGAATGAATACTACTGCTTCCTCGATGGCTTCTCGGGTTACTTCCAAATCCCCATTGATCCCCAGGATCAAGAGAAGACTACCTTCACATGCCCCTACGGAACTTTTGCTTACAGACGTATGCCTTTCGGCTTATGTAATGCACCAGGCACGTTCCAGAGGTGCATGATGTCTATTTTTTCCGACATGATCGGGAAAACTATGGAGGTATTCATGGATGACTTTTCAGTCATCGGGGATTCATTTCAGACTTGCCTCTCCCACTTGGAACAGATGCTTAAACGTTGCAAAGAAACGAATCTAAGTCTCAACTGGGAGAAGAGCCACTTTATGGTCAAGGAGGGCATTGTCCTCGGCCATAAAATTTCAAAAAACGGGATCGAGGTTGACAGAGCTAAAATCGATGTCATTGCCAAATTACCTCATCCCACCACCGTAAAAGGTGTTAGGAGCTTTTTGGGTCATGCCGGCTTCTACCGTAGGTTTATCCAAGATTTTTCTAAGATTGCCCGGCCTATGACCCATCTCCTCGAGAAGGATGCTCCTTTCATCTTCTCTCCTGAGTGCATCGAAGCTTTTGAAACATTAAAGAAAAAGCTTACCGAGGCACCGATTCTTGTTGCCCCCGATTGGGACCAACCTTTTGAGCTTATGTGCGATGCTAGTGATTTTGCCATAGGTGCGGTCTTGGGGCAACGAAAAGCAAAATACTTTCAGCCCATACACTACGCAAGCAAAACTATGACTGAGGCTCAAGGTCATTACACCACCACCGAAAAAGAACTCCTAGCTGTGGTGTATGCCTTCGAGAAATTCCGGTCATACCTAATCTTGACTAAATGCGTAGTGTACACAGATCACTCGGCTTTGAAATACCTATTTGCAAAACAAGATGCAAAGCCAAGGCTTCTCCGTTGGGTTCTCCTCCTTCAGGAATTTGATATCATTATCCGTGATAAAAAAGGAGCCGAGAACCTTGCTGCTGATCATCTCTCACGATTAGAGAACCCTCATCAAGATGTGTCCGAGAAAAAGGAAATAAATGAAACATTTCCTCTCGAGACACTCAATGCGGTTGCTTTTCGTGGTGACTCTACTACCCCATGGTTTGCCGACTTTGCAAATTACCATGCGGGTAACTTCATAGTGAAGGGGTTAACGTCCTAACAAAAGAAAAAATTCTTCAAAGACGTTAAACATTACTTCTGGGACGACCCCTTCCTCTTCAAAATCTGTGCCGATCAAGTCATCAGGCGATGTGTATACGGACAGGAAGCCGCTGATATTCTCAAGGCTTGCCATGCTGGACCCACCGGGGGCCACCATAGTCCTAACTACACCGCCAAAAAGGTGTTTGATTCCGGTTTCTATTGGCCCGCAATCTACAAGGATGCCCACGAGTTAGTCAAAGCCTGTGATGCTTGTCAGCGTCACGGGAATATTTCACAAAAGAACGAAATGCCACAAAATGCTATTCAAGTTTGTGAAATCTTTGACGTCTGGGGCATTGACTTTATGGGGCCATTCCCATCTTCTCGTGGAAACAAATACATACTCGTGGCTGTTGACTACTTGTCAAAATGGGTTGAGGCTAAGGCCTTACCCACTAACGATGCCCGAGTAGTTGTGAAATTCTTGAAATCCCTCTTTGCTCGTTTTGGAACCCCACGTGCCATCATTAGTGATCGCGGTACTCACTTTTGCAATGATCAATTTGCAAAAGTCATGCTGAAGTACGGTGTTACTCATCGTCTTTCCACCGCGTATCCCCCCCAAACAAGTGGGCAGGTGGAGGTTTCCAACCGTGGTATTAAACGGATTCTTGAGAGGACAGTAGGTGAAAACCGTGCTTCCTGGTCGGATAAACTAGATGATGCACTCTGGGCCTTCCGTACAGCTTACAAAACACCCATCGGGTGCACTCCATACAAGCTTGTACACGGGAAGGCGTGTCATTTACCGATCGAGCTCGAACACAAAGCCTACTGGGCCTTGAAACATGCTAACTACGACCTTCATAAAGCGGGTGATCACCGTAAGGTTCAAATCAATGAATTAAACGAACTTCGTGATCAAGCCTACGAGAACTCTTTGATCTACAAAGAAAAGACAAAGAAGATTCACGACTCTAAGATTAAGAACCGAGTTTTCAACATCGGTGACAGAGTCCTTCTTTTCAACTCAAGATTAAAGATCTTCTCGGGGAAATTAAAAACCCGATGGACCGGACCATTCACTATTGCTAAAGTATACCCATACGGGACTGTTGAGTTATCTCAACCCGAAGGTCCCAACTTCAAAGTGAATGGTCATAGATTGAAACATTATTTTGGAGAGGACATACCACCCATGGTTGTCCCGGATCTCCAAACTTTCCCCATGGACCAATGAATTCGGGGATCGAGTCAAGCTAGTGACTCGGTGAACAAAAATTAGCAGCATATATGGGTTTTCACCCGTATTTCTGACTTCTTTCTACTTTCTACCACCCTAGTGTGGGGGAGTGGCCATCCCCCACCGTTTCAAAAGTAAATATGTTTCAAAATTCAATAATCATGTTTTGTATGTATATTATATATTTTATCATTCAACTCCCGGGCTGTCAAGGCAAATTTATTACAGTTAATCATTCACAAGTGATTAGCTAGCATGGTAAACCTGACACAAGCCTGGGAGGTAGTGATTACATATATCTGAAAAAAAAAAAAAAAAAAAAAAAAGAAGAAGATTGTATGTACAGATAAAATAAAGTGAAAAATAAAAATTTCCACAGTTAGCATCGAATATTAGCTTTTCCCGTTCAGAGATTCGGTATAATAGCCGAGACTTTGAATATTGAGGACAATATTCAGTTCTAGTGTGGGGGGGGGGGGGGGGGGGAAATTCTTACGAATTTTATCACAAAACTTTCCAAGTACCCCCATTTTAGGCCTAAATTTTTCAAAATTTTTCACTTTATTCCAAAATTTTTGTGGTTATCAGTCCGCCAAAGTCTAAATGACAAAGGGATTGGCTAGTCCAGGAGCAAACGGCTCTTGGTAAAGACATCTCAAACCCGTTGATGGCTGGCAGTTTGCCAAAAATTGCATGGTTCCTCAGCTCCCCCGCATCCTCATAAGCAAATGAGTTGGCTAGCCCACAAGATTATGGCTTGTGGTAAAGGCAGTGGAAAATCCATAATTGGTATTCAGCTCACCAAGATGTCGACTTAGTCCATCAAGATGCTGGCTAGTCCAGAAGCAAACGGCTTTTGGTAAAGACAAATCAAATCCGTTGACAGCTGGTGGTTTGCTCAAAATCACACGGTTATCAGGTGTGCCACAGTTCTTACACCTGGCTACTCCAGAAGTGATGGCTTTTGGTAAAGAGTTTCAAATCCATTAAGTTTTTCTCAAAAGATTGCTAGGGACTAGCAATGTTTTAGTGTGGAGGATTGATGAGTGTGTAAATACTCATCATTTTTACCAATTCTGAACTGCCAAAACATCCAAAAACACTCAATAATGAATCAAAATAGTGAAAATATCCCAGGAAAGTGTTTTACATGTCTCAAATGCAAAAATGCCAAAAACAGATGAAAAACGCACAAAGTTTGCATAATTGGCAGTTTCAGTCCCCCAACTTTCAAAAGTTGTCAAATCTAGTCCCTGGTCATTCTAAAAACTTGAAAAAGTCACCAAAGGTCCTTATAAATCAAAAAGTTACATAAATAATCCTTTGGTGAAAAGTTTCACAAAATGTCAAGTTTAGTCCCTGAACTTTGAAAATTGTCAAAAATGGCCCCTGGGATATGAAAAACTTTGAGAAAAACAAATTTTGTCCTTGCACTAATCTCTTATGGCAGGTTTGGTCCCTTGGTAGAAAGTTTGGTGAAATTACAAGTCAAGTCCCTGAAGTTTGGTGAATTGGCAGATTTAGTCCCTGGGGTTTTAAAAAGTGAAAAATTCAAAATAAAACCTCATACTATTCATCCTTGGCATATTACACCCTTGAAAACAAATTAAAAGGATGCCAAGTTCACACCCTCAACTTTCCTAAAATTGCAAAAAAGGTCCTTGTGTTAACAAAACCAAATCCGGACCATAAATACTAAACCAAAACCAAACCACTAAACCTATTCCAAATCCAATCCAACTTGGGCCCAAAATAATTACCCAGTCCACCCTGAGCCCAGTCCAACCCCAAGTTTGACTTCGGTCAAACCCACCAAACCGCCCTTTCTTCTTCTCCCTCACCCAGACCAATACCACCCCTGGTTTTGCAGCCACCACCCCACCAACTTGCAGCTCAAACATCACACACCCACCCCCTACACCTACCCAAGCCACCCACAATAAATGCCCCTTCCCTAATGCACGTTATCAGAAGCAATTTGAAGAGACGTATTTTGGCGCCAAAATACGTGGCAACTCATTAGTGGACCAAAATACAAAGAAAGTGGTGGGATTTGATCAGAGGGCAAAGGGAAACCCTAATCTGAGGCTATAAATAAGAGAAGATGCAAGAAGAAGTGTGTGTAGTTTATTTTTAGTTTTAAGTGTGTCGAATTTTTATTATCTTGCAAATTAGTGTAACTCTTTCCAATTCAAGTATTGTAACATCTTTATTTATGTATTAAAAGTCTTTTGAAGTTATAAAAAATTAAGGTTCAATTCTGCATTGTGTTTTAGCATTCTGAGTTTCCATTGGAGTTTCTGCATTACTTGTATTGGCAATCATGGACTGAAAATAGATCACATAAGCTCCAATAAGCTTGTCAAAGCTTTTAGAGACTTTAAAACTTAGCTATACTAGAAAAAGATCAAAAAGATAAAAAAAAGTCAACCATGGTCAACTGTGTGCTTGATTTTTGTGTTTCAGGTTGAAGAAGGAAGTGGTGATCAGCATTGGAGCTGGTTTTGCCTATCTAAAGATAGGCTAGCTCAGTGATTTACTCCTTTTCATGCTGGAGTAAAAAAAATTGGTAACTTGGTCTATTCATAATTCTAAATCTGCATAATCTTTTGATTCTGAGTAGGAAGTAATTTTATTTGCATTAGATTGTTAATGTAGCTTTAATTTTAGTTAATATAATTAGTTGAATCAGTAAATTGGTGATTGGTAATTGATTGCATAGTATCTAGTATAAGTAGTCATTTAAGGTAGTGTTTGGATTTGGTTAATGCATTCAGCTGTGGTACTTGTTGCTTGATATAATCCAGTTAGATACATAGTATTTGCCATATCTGGGTCTGTGAAACTTAAAACCTGGTCTCTTTAACCTTAAAAGTCAAAATCATCCACAAATCTACCTAGTAACTCACTGTGTTGGAATTGTGGTTGCATAAGCTTTATATCAGCTCATAAATAGATATAGTAGCTTAATCCAGTCTTATTATAGCTTAATATAACATATTAACTCAGTAAATTAGAGTAGAAACTCATAAACGTCAACTGTGCTTAAAAGTAGTAAAAGTCAAAAGTTGCATGTTCAGATTTTCATCAATATAGCAAGAATTTTAGTGATTTTTGTGTTTGGACTTAAGGCTTAAAACTTGTTTCTAGTGATAGATTATCAGCTTAATTCTTAGATCTCACATAGATTATAATTTTGTGATTTTTTTTATTGGACAAAACAGCCCCTTGAACTGAGCTGCAGGGCAAGGTGATTGCCCTGTCTCAGCAGACCTTGGCTCAACCACCACCTTTGGTGGTCCATTGTGGTTGACTCAGTGGGTCCCACACCTCATAAATAGGTTCCTTCAACCCCCCTCCTACCAGGGAACAATCATTGACCAATAGTTTGACCCTTAGACTAGTGGACCCCACCTGCAATTGCCCCCAAAGTTTGTCCCAGTTCTGACTTGAAATTGGATTTGTCAAAGTGCTTATTTGGTCTTATATAGCTTATTTGTGTTCATTGCTTGTTATTTCTGGCTTAATAGAGTGTGTTGAACTTATTTGTACCTGATTTAACCATTGTGGACCCCACCCAAAGCCATTTGACCCAGATTGACCAAACAGTCAACCAAAGTCAACTGTTTAAGAAAAGGGGGTGTTTACAGCTTATAAATAAGCTAATTTTAAAAGTGTTTTCATAAAAGTTTGTCATTTTAGGGTATAAAGTAGTTCTGTAAAAGAAAAATCCAAAAAAATCAAAGTTAAAGTAAGTGATAGTTTCTATTTAATTCAAGTTAATTTTAATTTTCATTTTTATATTTTAATTAAGTCACTAGTGTTTTTATATTTTTATTAAATACCTTATATAGTAAAGTAATTTTTATAATTTTTTCAGATTTTTATTTTGTCATTTAGTGTTAATTAGATTTAATTTTAATTTTCTTTATTATTAATTAATATTAAGTATTAAATAGGTTATTTAGTTTTTATAAGGATAAACTTAGTTTTTATAATTTTCCTAGCTCTAATATAGTCTAATAAGTTTTTAGAAAATATAATTTGAGATTCTACTGTTCATTTTCTATTTTTCTTATTTTATTTGTTTAAAATAGACTTAAGTTAATTAAAAGGTAAATAATTAGTTGTTTAGTCTTAAAACATAATTTTTAGAGTTTTTATAATTTTGTAGGATTCCAGTGATGGTTAAGTAATTTTATAAATTTTATCTTAATTTTCTAAGCTAATTTATTATTAATATAAATTAAAAGTAGTTTAATTAGCTTAATTAAGTTAAATAGTTTTTAATTAATAACAAAATCACAAAAAGACAAAAATATTATTTTTAATTTTTTTATACTTTCTTCAAGTTCTAATTTAGGTTTAGAAAATATTTTTGTTAATTTTTAGTTTAATTTAAATCATTTGTCATTTTTAGTTTATTTAAATTAGGTTTTAATTTAGATTTTAAATAGTTTAATTAATTAAATAATATTTTAATAGTATTTTAATCACTTTTATAATTTCATTTTCATTTTTAATTTTAAGTTTTGAAAAGTGTCAAAAGCACCCCCTGTAGTTTGATAAATACCAAAAACCACTTTTCCAGTCCGATACGTGATCTTAATTGTGAATTTGTGCATATATCTGGTATCTGATTATTGTGAATATTATATCTGTGTACCAATACCAAAATAACAGTAGCAAAATCAATTCCATATCATCTGGGCTACTGTCCTCAGTCCCACTCACTCATAAACGATTCCAAAAGCACCATTTCAATCTCGTCGGGCCATAACGACCCGGGGAAACACTACACTATCCACGGAGTATTGGCTTGGTTAGTTTGACTTTTACGGTTGACCATTCACAAGTGGTTGACTAATAAAAGTTGACTAGTTCAGGGCCAATCAAAATTTGGCGCCGCTGCCGGGGAGGTTGTTGCGTGTTTTATAAAATCGTTTTAAGTTTAGTGGTTTTCAAAACCCTCCCTGTACAAATTTCACACAAATTTGTAAAAAGTTTTGTAAAAATATAATCATATCAGAAAAAACGTTCATTAACACTTCTCCTGAAGTGTTGAAAACACCAAAAAAATTAAAAACAATCAAAAACAAATTGTGAAGTTAAATTACTTCGTGTTCTTTAAGATTACAACCTGAAACAGTTGGTTTAAGGTAAGTTCTGACATTAAATTGCGAACTGAAGAGGAAACCTATTTACTTCCTCCCGCCAGCCTGCGAGTAATCTTAAAGGGACGATTTCGGTTAACGAATCAGTTCCAAAAATATTTCCCAAGTTTCTGCACACACACCCATAAGCCTAAAGCAGTTTTTCAAATTAAATAATAAACCCATAATAAGTTCCCAAACTTAAGATAAAACTTGCCTTTGTATCCCTGTGAGTAGTGTACCTTTTTCAAAGAAGCTGCTCACTTGTGATTATTGGTTTAAGTTCACTGTGGTTTTGCCTCGAACTTGTGTTGAAAAATTGTTTTTAGTGCATGCGCACTCGGTCTCAAGCAAAGAATAAAAAACAGAAAGACGTACCCGAGCTACGTTCTAATACAGAAACCGAAATGGCCGCTGGGCCACCACCACCATTACCACCCCCTGACCCTCCTAGGGATGAGCCAGCTCCCGATCTCTGAACGATGGAGGAGCTGTGCCAACCTACCATGCAAGGGCGGGGTGGGCCTATTGCACCACTCACTATTGGGGCTGCGGACTTTGGCCTCAAGCACCACATGATCCAACAAGTCTAGAATTCGTGTCAATTTCACGGATTACCGGGTGACGATGCCAATAAGCATCTTGACAAATATCTCACGGTCACCCAAAGCATGAAACAGCATGGTGTCACCGATGATGCCCTTCGGCTGTACCTCTTCCCCTATTCTCTCGCTCATCATGCCACTGCATGGTTTGACCGACTTCCAAAGAATTCTATTCGTACCTTTGATGAAATGGTAACCAAGTTTCTAGCAAAATATTTTCCACCATCCATGGTTACCAAGTTACGAAATGATATTAGCAACTTCCGGCAACTTCCCGATGAGTCTCTTTTTGAGGCTTGGGAGCGTTATAAGCTAGCTATTGATCGGTGCCCTAACCACAATATGTTGCAAGTTACCATCATAGATACCTTCTATAATGGTCTGACATTGAGGCACCGAGACATTCTCAATGCTGCTGCTGGTGGGACCTTTATGAAAAGGCGTCCCGAGGAGTGCTATGACTTAATCGAGAACATGACTGCCCATCATAACTTTTGGGATTCCTCTGCGGAGAGGGATGCGTCATGTAATTCAGTTACTCCCTCATCATCATCTCCTGAAATAATTGCTCCTACAAAAAAGATGGATGATATTTCTACGGCTGTGTTGAGAATGAACCAAACGATACAACATCAGGTTCAAAATCAACAAGTGAAAGCCGTGGCCCGAAGTTGTGAAACTTATGGGGGCCCACATCTGTATTCCGAGTGTCCAGCTACTGCTGAATTTCCTCAAGAGAACGTTTATGCTGCTAACGGTTCCTACAACACGGGGGGTAATTCTTACCAACCGCAAGGGGACCGTAATCTCTTAAGCTATCGTTCCAACAATTTTCTCGGACCACCCGGTTTTAACCAAAATCAAAACCGTAACGCGAATCAGAATTTTAACCAAGGTCAAAACTCAAATTTCCAAAACCCGAACCAAAATCAAGGCCAGTTTAATCAAAACAATTTTCAAAATGGCAATCAAAACCAAGGTTTTCAACGAAATTTTCAAAGAAACCAGAATCAAGGGAATTACAATCAGGGTAATTTCAGTCAGAGAAACACTTTTCAGGGTAACAACAATCAAAATCAAGGGAATTTTCAAAACAACCGTGTTCAAAATCCCCCTGTTCAAATCAAAACGTTGTTCCACCCCCGTCTTCCTCCGATGCTGAGATTAAACAATTCATGAAAGCACAAGAGGAAACAAATCGATTATTGATCAAGACGATCTCTGAACTTCAGAAGTCTTTAAATGATCGACCCTCGGGCCCGGGTACATTACCGAGCAACACGATCGCTAACCCGAGGAGCGATGTCGAGGCGATCACTACCCGAAGTGGGGTATCATACAATGGACCCTCGATTCCTTCTACCTCTTCTTCTCCTCCTAAGGTAGCGGAACGTGAACCTGAGGTTACTACGGACAAGGTACTTCCTACTAATAACGGAGGTACCAACAACGTCCAACCTCAAGTTGTCCCGGTCCCGGCTCGTAAGCCTAAAGTTGTATTTGATCCTCCTGTGTGTTCTGATGAAATCTCAAAGAATGATCCTAAGCCGTCAATTCCATCTCCTTCACGATTGAATGAACAAAAGAACCGCGAAAAAGCTAACCATCAGATGGAAAAATTTTATCAAATTTTCCAAGAATTACACTTTGATATTAGCTTCGCGGATGCTCTTTTTCTCATGCCTAAGTTTGCTTCGACAATCAAAAATCTGATAAGCAACAAAGAAAAACTTTGTGAGATGGCAAAAACTCCTCTTAACGAGCATTGCTCAGCAGTGCTCTTGAAAAAGCTTCCCGAAAAGCTTGGAGATCCCGGGAAATTTCTCATTCATTGTGTTTTCCCTGGGATGGTTGAATGCTTTGCCTTGGCCGATCTTGGCGCAAGCATTAACCTGATGCCTTACACAGTCTGGAAAAGACTCTCACTCCCTGCTCTCACTCCGACCTGCATGACACTCGAGCTTGCAGACCGTACCATATCCCGTCCTCTCGGCATTGCCGAAGATATCTTCGTGAAAGTAGGAAAGTTCCATTTTCCGGCAGATTTCGTGATTGTTGATTTCGATGCTGACCCACGAGTCCCTCTCATTCTCGGGAGAGGATTCTTAAGAACGGGTCGTGCTTTGATCGATGTATTCGAAGAAGAAATCACTCTACGTGTTGATGGCGAAGCCATAACATTCAATCTTGATCAGACTTCAAGATATTCCTCCAATTATGACGCTGAAACGGTTAACCGTATTGACATCATCGATATTGCGTCGGAGGAATCGTCCCAAGAAGTCCTTGGTTTCTCAGCAAGTGGCAGTACCACTCCGTCCACTGATCCAATCATTTCCGACTCTTCCCCTTCCCTCACTCCGTTTGAGGGAGGTGACTTCCTTTTGGAAGAGCTCGAGGCTTTTCTTGCTCAAGATAGCTCAATTCCCGATGGGGTTGATGAAAACTATCTTGACCCGGAGGGGGACATTCTTCTCCTTGAAAGATTGTTAAATGACGATCCTTCACCCTCTCCGTCTCCATAAATACTTCATAAAGCGGAAGTCAAAAATGTTGAAATAACTGAAGACTTTCCCGAGGTTGAGCTCAAGGACTTGCCTCCTCATCTAGAATATGCATTTCTGGAGGGTGATAATAAATTACCCGTCATTATTGCCAAAGACTTAATAAATGAGGAAAAGGCTGCACTCCTAAAGGTTCTTAAGTCAAACAAGCAAGCAATTGCTTGGAAACTCTCCGACATTAAGGGCATAAGCCCGAACTTTTGTACTCATAAAATATTAATGGAGGATGACTTTAAGCCAGCTGTGCAACATCAGAGAAGGGTAAATCCCAAAATCCACGAAGTTATCAAACAAGAAGTTCTTAAACTTCTTGATGCGGGATTGATTTACCCTATATCTGACAGTCCTTGGGTTAGCCCAATTCATTGTGTTCCCAAAAAGGGTGGCATTACCGTTGTCACCAACGAGGATAACGAGTTGATTCCAACTCGTTTGGTCACGGGTTGGCGGGTTTGTATTGACTATCGAAAGTTGAATGAAGCCACCCGTAAAGACCATTTTCCTCTCCCTTTTATGGACCAAATGCTCGAAAGACTTGCGGGGAATGAATACTACTGCTTCCTCGATGGCTTCTCGGGTTACTTCCAAATCCCCATTGATCCCCAGGATCAAGAGAAGACTACCTTCACATGCCCCTACGGAACTTTTGCTTACAGACGTATGCCTTTCGGCTTATGTAATGCACCAGGCACGTTCCAGAGGTGCATGATGTCTATTTTTTCCGACATGATCGGGAAAACTATGGAGGTATTCATGGATGACTTTTCAGTCATCGGGGATTCATTTCAGACTTGCCTCTCCCACTTGGAACAGATGCTTAAACGTTGCAAAGAAACGAATCTAAGTCTCAACTGGGAGAAGAGCCACTTTATGGTCAAGGAGGGCATTGTCCTCGGCCATAAAATTTCAAAAAACGGGATCGAGGTTGACAGAGCTAAAATCGATGTCATTGCCAAATTACCTCATCCCACCACCGTAAAAGGTGTTAGGAGCTTTTTGGGTCATGCCGGCTTCTACCGTAGGTTTATCCAAGATTTTTCTAAGATTGCCCGGCCTATGACCCATCTCCTCGAGAAGGATGCTCCTTTCATCTTCTCTCCTGAGTGCATCGAAGCTTTTGAAACATTAAAGAAAAAGCTTACCGAGGCACCGATTCTTGTTGCCCCCGATTGGGACCAACCTTTTGAGCTTATGTGCGATGCTAGTGATTTTGCCATAGGTGCGGTCTTGGGGCAACGAAAAGCAAAATACTTTCAGCCCATACACTACGCAAGCAAAACTATGACTGAGGCTCAAGGTCATTACACCACCACCGAAAAAGAACTCCTAGCTGTGGTGTATGCCTTCGAGAAATTCCGGTCATACCTAATCTTGACTAAATGCGTAGTGTACACAGATCACTCGGCTTTGAAATACCTATTTGCAAAACAAGATGCAAAGCCGAGGCTTCTCCGTTGGGTTCTCCTCCTTCAGGAATTTGATATCATTATCCGTGATAAAAAAGGAGCCGAGAACCTTGCTGCTGATCATCTCTCACGATTAGAGAACCCTCATCAAGATGTGTCCGAGAAAAAGGAAATAAATGAAACATTTCCTCTCGAGACACTCAATGCGGTTGCTTTTCGTGGTGACTCTACTACCCCATGGTTTGCCGACTTTGCAAATTACCATGCGGGTAACTTCATAGTGAAGGGGTTAACATCCCAACAAAAGAAAAAATTCTTCAAAGACGTTAAACATTACTTCTGGGACGACCCCTTCCTCTTCAAAATCTGTGCCGATCAAGTCATCAGGCGATGTGTATACGGACAGGAAGCCGCTGATATTCTCAAGGCTTGCCATGCTGGACCCACCGGGGGCCACCATAGTCCTAACTACACCGCCAAAAAGGTGTTTGATTCCGGTTTCTATTGGCCCGCAATCTACAAGGATGCCCACGAGTTAGTCAAAGCCTGTGATGCTTGTCAGCGTCACGGGAATATTTCACAAAAGAACGAAATGCCACAAAATGCTATTCAAGTTTGTGAAATCTTTGACGTCTGGGGCATTGACTTTATGGGGCCATTCCCATCTTCTCGTGGAAACAAATACATACTCGTGGCTGTTGACTACTTGTCAAAATGGGTTGAGGCTAAGGCCTTACCCACTAACGATGCCCGAGTAGTTGTGAAATTCTTGAAATCCCTCTTTGCTCGTTTTGGAACCCCACGTGCCATCATTAGTGATCGCGGTACTCACTTTTGCAATGATCAATTTGCAAAAGTCATGCTGAAGTACGGTGTTACTCATCGTCTTTCCACCGCGTATCACCCCCAAACAAGTGGGCAGGTGGAGGTTTCCAACCGTGGTATTAAACGGATTCTTGAGAGGACAGTAGGTGAAAACCGTGCTTCCTGGTCGGATAAACTAGATGATGCACTCTGGGCCTTCCGTACAGCTTACAAAACACCCATCGGGTGCACTCCATACAAGCTTGTACACGGGAAGGCGTGTCATTTACCGATCGAGCTCGAACACAAAGCCTACTGGGCCTTGAAACATGCTAACTACGACCTTCATAAAGCGGGTGATCACCGTAAGGTTCAAATCAATGAATTAAACGAACTTCGTGATCAAGCCTACGAGAACTCTTTGATTTACAAAGAAAAGACAAAGAAGATTCACGACTCTAAGATTAAGAACCGAGTTTTCAACATCGGTGACAGAGTCCTTCTTTTCAACTCAAGATTAAAGATCTTCTCGGGGAAATTAAAAACCCGATGGACCGGACCATTCACTATTGCTAAAGTATACCCATACGGGACTGTTGAGTTATCTCAACCCGAAGGTCCCAACTTCAAAGTGAATGGTCATAGATTGAAACATTATTTTGGAGAGGACATACCACCCATGGTTGTCCCGGATCTCCAAACTTTCCCCATGGACCAATGAATTCGGGGATCGAGTCAAGCTAGTGACTCGG
The DNA here is from genome assembly GCA_030686995.1 of Artemisia argyi. NCBI lineage: Eukaryota > Viridiplantae > Streptophyta > Magnoliopsida > Asterales > Asteraceae > Artemisia > Artemisia argyi. The sequence goes on from CM060708.1 coordinate 29,344,533, forward strand.
TGAACAAAAATTAGCAGCATATATGGGTTTTCACCCGTATTTCTGACTTCTTTCTACTTTCTACCACCCTAGTGTGGGGGAGTGGCCATCCCCCACCGTTTCAAAAGTAAATATGTTTCAAAATTCAATAATCATGTTTTGTATGTATATTATATATTTTATCATTCAACTCCCGGGCTATCAGGGCAAATTTATTACAGTTAATCATTCACAAGTGATTAGCTAGCATGGTAAACCTGACACAAGCCTGGGAGGTAGTGATTACATATATCTTAAAAAAAAAAAAAAAAAAAAAAAAAAGAAGATTGTATGTACAGATAAAATAAAGTGAAAAATAAAAATTTCCACAGTTAGCATCGAATATTAGCTTTTCCCGTTCAGAGATTCGGTATAATAGCCGAGACTTTGAATATTAAGGACAATATTCAGTTCTAGTGTGGGGGGGGGGGGGAAATTCTTACGAATTTTATCACAAAACTTTCCAAGTACCCCCATTTTAGGCCTAAATTTTTCAAAATTTTTCACTTTATTCCAAAATTTTTGTGGTTATCAGTCCGCCAAAGTCTAAATAACAAAGGGATTGGCTAGTCCAGGAGCAAACGGCTCTTGGTAAAGACATCTCAAACCCGTTGATGGCTGGCAGTTTGCCAAAAATTGCATGGTTCCTCAGCTCCCCCGCATCCTCATAAGCAAATGAGTTGGCTAGCCCACAAGATTATGGCTTGTGGTAAAGGCAGTGGAAAATCCATAATTGGTATTCAGCTCACCAAGATGTCGACTTAGTCCATCAAGATGCTGGCTAGTCCAGAAGCAAACGGCTTTTGTTAAAGACAAATCAAATCCGTTGACAGCTGGTGGTTTGCTCAAAATCACACGGTTATCAGGTGTGCCACAGTTCTTACACCTGGCTACTCCAGAAGTGATGGCTTTTGGTAAAGAGTTTCAAATCCATTAAGTTTTTCTCAAAAGATTGCTAGGGACTAGCAATGTTTTAGTGTGGGGGATTGATGAGTGTGTAAATACTCATCATTTTTACCAATTCTGAACTGCCAAAACATCCAAAAACACTCAATAATGAATCAAAATAGTGAAAATATCCCAGGAAAGTGTTTTACATGTCTCAAATGCAAAAATGCCAAAAACAGATGAAAAACGCACAAAGTTTGCATAATTGGCAGTTTCAGTCCCCCAACTTTCAAAAGTTGTCAAATCTAGTCCCTGGTCATTCTAAAAACTTGAAAAAGTCACCAAAGGTCCTTATAAATCAAAAAGTTACATAAATAATCCTTTGGTGAAAAGTTTCACAAAATGTCAAGTTTAGTCCCTGAACTTTGAAAATTGTCAAAAATGGCCCCTGGGATATGAAAAACTTTGAGAAAAACAAATTTTGTCCTTGCACTAATCTCTTATGGCAGGTTTGGTCCCTTGGTAGAAAGTTTGGTGAAATTACAAGTCAAGTCCCTGAAGTTTGGTGAATTGGCAGATTTAGTCCCTGGGGTTTTAAAAAGTGAAAAATTCAAAATAAAACCTCATACTATTCATCCTTGGCATATTACACCCTTGAAAACAAATTAAAAGGATGCCAAGTTCACACCCTCAACTTTCCTAAAATTGCAAAAAAGGTCCTTGTGTTAACAAAACCAAATCCGGACCATAAATACTAAACCAAAACCAAACCACTAAACCTATTCCAAATCCAATCCAACTTGGGCCCAAAATAATTACCCAGTCCACCCTGAGCCCAGTCCAACCCCAAGTTTGACTTCGGTCAAACCCACCAAACCGCCCTTTCTTCTTCTCCCTCACCCAGACCAATACCACCCCTGGTTTTGCAGCCACCACCCTACCAACTTGCAGCTCAATCATCACACACCCACCCCCTACACCTACCCAAGCCACCCACAATAAATGCCCCTTCCCTAATGCACGTTATCAGAAGCAATTTGAAGAGACGTATTTTGGCGCCAAAATACGTGGCAACTCATTAGTGGACCAAAATACAAAGAAAGTGGTGGGATTTGATCAGAGGGCAAAGGGAAACCCTAATCTGAGGCTATAAATAAGAGAAGATGCAAGAAGAAGTGTGTGTAGTTTATTTTTAGTTTTAAGTGTGTCGAATTTTTATTATCTTGCAAATTAGTGTAACTCTTTCCAATTCAAGTATTGTAACATCTTTATTTATGTATTAAAAGTCTTTTGAAGTTATAAAAAATTAAGGTTCAATTCTGCATTGTGTTTTAGCATTCTGAGTTTCCATTGGAGTTTCTGCATTACTTGTATTGGCAATCATGGACTGAAAATAGATCACATAAGCTCCAATAAGCTTGTCAAAGCATTTAGAGACTTTAAAACTTAGCTATACTAGAAAAAGATCAAAAAGATAAAAAAAAGTCAACCATGGTCAACTGTGTGCTTGATTTTTGTGTTTCAGGTTGAAGAAGGAAGTGGTGATCAGCATTGGAGCTGGTTTTGCCTATCTAAAGATAGGCTAGCTCAGTGATTTACTCCTTTTCATGCTGGAGTAAAAAAAATTGGTAACTTGGTCTATTCATAATTCTAAATCTGCATAATCTTTTGATTCTGAGTAGGAAGTAATTTTATTTGCATTAGATTGTTAATGCAGCTTTAATTTTAGTTAATATAATTAGTTGAATCAGTAAATTGGTGATTGGTAATTGATTGCATAGTATCTAGTATAAGTAGTCATTTAAGGTAGTGTTTGGATTTGGTTAATGCATTCAGCTGTGGTACTTGTTGCTTGATATAATCCAGTTAGATACATAGTATTTGCCATATCTGGGTCTGTGAAACTTAAAACCTGGTCTCTTTAACCTTAAAAGTCAAAATCATCCACAAATCTACCTAGTAACTCACTGTGTTGGAATTGTGGTTGCATAAGCTTTATATCAGCTCATAAATAGATATAGTAGCTTAATCCAGTCTTATTATAGCTTAATATAACATATTAACTCAGTAAATTAGAGTAGAAACTCATAAAAGTCAACTGTGCTTAAAAGTAGTAAAAGTCAAAAGTTGCATGTTCAGATTTTCATCAATATAGCAAGAATTTTAGTGATTTTTGTGTTTGGACTTAAGGCTTAAAACTTGTTTCTAGTGATAGATTATCAGCTTAATTCTTAGATCTCACATAGATTATAATTTTGTGATTTTTTTTATTGGACAAAACAGCCCCTTGAACTGAGCTGCAGGGCAAGGTGATTGCCCTGTCTCAGCAGACCTTGGCTCAACCACCACCTTTGGTGGTCCATTGTGGTTGACTCAGTGGGTCCCACACCCCATAAATAGGTTCCTTCAACCCCCTCCTACCAGGGAACAATCATTGACCAATAGTTTGACCTTTAGACTAGTGGACCCCACCTGCAATTGCCCCCAAAGTTTGTCCCAGTTCTGACTTGAAATTGGATTTGTCAAAGTGCTTATTTGGTCTTATATAGCTTATTTGTGTTCATTGCTTGTTATTTCTGGCTTAATAGAGTGTGTTGAACTTATTTGTACCTGATTTAACCATTGTGGACCCCACCCAAAGCCATTTGACCCAGATTGACCAAACAGTCAACCAAAGTCAACTGTTTAAGAAAAGGGGGTGTTTATAGCTTATAAATAAGCTAATTTTAAAAGTGTTTTCATAAAAGTTTGTCATTTTAGGGTATAAAGTAGTTCTGTAAAAGAAAAATCCAAAAAAATCAAAGTTAAAGTAAGTGATAGTTTCTATTTAATTCAAGTTAATTTTAATTTTCATTTTTATATTTTAATTAAGTCACTAGTGTTTTTATATTTTTATTAAATACCTTATATAGTAAAGTAATTTTGATAATTTTTTCAGATTTTTATTTTGTCATTTAGTGTTAATTAGATTTAATTTTAATTTTCTTTATTATTAATTAATATTAAGTATTAAATAGCTTATTTAGTTTTTATAAGGATAAACTTAGTTTTTATAATTTTCCTAGCTCTAATATAGTCTAATAAGTTTTTAAAAAATATAATTTGAGATTCTACTGTTCATTTTCTATTTTTCTTATTTTATTTGTTTAAAATAGACTTAAGTTAATTAAAAGGTAAATAATTAGTTGTTTAGTCTTAAAACATAATTTTTAGAGTTTTTATAATTTTTTAGGATTCCAGTGATGGTTAAGTAATTTTATAAATTTTATCTTAATTTCCTAAGCTAATTTAGTATTAATATAAATTAAAAGTAGTTTAATTAGCTTAATTAAGTTAAATAGTTTTTAATTAATAACAAAATCACAAAAAGACAAAAATATTATTTTTAATTTTTTTATACTTTCTTCAAGTTCTAATTTAGGTTTAGAAAATATTTTTGTTAATTTTTAGTTTAATTTAAATCATTTGTCATTTTTAGTTTATTTAAATTAGGTTTTAATTTAGATTTTAAATAGTTTAATTAATTAAATAATATTTTAATAGTATTTTAATCACTTTTATAATTTCATTTTCATTTTTAATTTTAAGTTTTGAAAAGTGTCAAAAGCACCCCCTGTAGTTTGATAAATACCAAAAACCCACTTTTCCAGTCCGATACGTGATCTTAATTATGAATTTGTGCATATATCTGGTATCTGATTATTGTGAATATTATATCTGTGTACCAATACCAAAATAACAGTAGCAAAATCAATTCCATATCATCTGGGCTACTGTCCTCAGTCCCACTCACTCATAAACGATTCCAAAAGCACCATTTCAATCTCGTCGGGACATAACGACCCGGGGAAACACTACACTATCCACGGAGTATTGGCTTGGTTAGTTTGACTTTTATAGTTGACCATTCACAAGTGGTTGACTAATAAAAGTTGACTAGTTCAGGGCCAATCAGTCACGAACGTGAATATGAGTATGATGGATATGACTCTGATGGATATGACTACGATGACTATGCGCAGCAGGTTTATGATCTTCCAGGGAATTTGGATGTGTTGATATAAATAAATAACTAAAAACGTTATTCATATCTTTCGATATCTCTATGTTTTGATAATCACAAAACGTAAACTCATCAAACCAAAGGTTATGACGTAAACAAGTATTTAGTAGTAAATACTCACTTTCACCATTTAATCACTTAAGGTATGAATAAACAAAGTGATTAGTGCATTATAAGATCAAAGGAAATCTTGTCTTAAGACATAACATTTTATAAAATGATTTTAACATTTTATATATATTTGTAAATCATTTTTGGTAAAGCCTTATTAAACCACAAAAATATGATTTCAAATTTCCAACCAAAAAGGGCAAATTTTATCCAGAGAATCTTTTCAAACGTTCAGGAGGGCGCCCCCCTTAATTTTACTAAGCAGCCCCCTTAATCATTAAGGGGACCGGCCTACAATTAAGGGGACCGGCACGCTCCCGAACAGTATTTTCTGGCCCTATAAATATTGGATCATTCCATATATTTTTCTCACCTTTTTGCATCAGAAACTTTCAGATCTAAACATCCATTTCCTTTCTCTAATAATCCTTTGATCTTATACACTTTGATCTTTGTTTCAAAGTGATTCAAGCCTCAACATTCAAAGTGCAAAGAGAAGAATACTTCTATTAGAAGTATTACAACTTAGTATCATCTTGCTATCTAAGTTGCTTGTTTATATTTTCTTGTAAATCTTTCATTCATTGGTGAATAAGGTGTATGTATTAGTTAGCTAGATTTGGTTGAAGAATCTAGAATTGGTGTAAGTGTAAAGTGGAACTTGAAGTGGAGAAGAAGGGTTAGATAGTATTGGTGATAGGAGATTGTAGCAATAGGAACTTGTTGAGAAGATATTGAGGGTTCCTAGTGAAGAAGACTTGAAGACATTAGTAGATTGAAGTTGTGAAGACTTTAGTAGCTTAAAGGTGTGAAGACATTAGTGACTTGAAGGTGTCAAGACATTAGTGGCTTAAAGGTGTGAAGACATTAGTGACTTGAAGGTGTCAAGACATTAGTGGCTTAAAGGTTTGAAGACATTGGTGGCTTGAAGGTGTCAAGACATTAGTGCCTTGAAGGTGTGAAGATATTTGTGGTGTGAAGTAGTATTGAAGTAGTGCAAAGGTGTGAAGAAGAAGTGGTGTGATACTTGGTGTGAGATTGGTTCTAGCTACGATTAGAACTCGACATCTTTCTTTGTGTCGTTAATTGGTGTAAGCTTTTGGTGTGTACGGTTTTCTCCGCCATAAGGGAGGTTATTGACTTAGTGAAGAAAACTCTCGAGTTCGGTGCTCGGGGAGTGGAGTAGGGCAAGGAAGGTGTCCTTGTAGCCGAACCACTATAAATCCTTTGTCTCTCGGTTTGATCTTTCCATCTCTCACTCTTTACTTGTTTACTTACTAGCTTTTCATATATTGCTAATATTGTGTGTTGTGCATATATTGATTTCACATAAAGATCAAACTAGGTTACATTCAAAACATTAATCATACTTTGGTAAAATATAAGTATAAACAATTACTAAGACACACATATATATATATATATATATATATATATATATATATATATATATATATATATATATATATATATATATATATATATATATATATATATATATATATATATATATATATATATTAGTACAAACTTGTAATTAAGTGAGATATATGAAATTATAATTTTTCTATTCAACACTTTAAACAAGTAGTGTATATATATATAATATATGTGAATTAGGTTTGTATCTATACTTTAGCTTCAAAGGTTTTTACAATTAATATCAATTCTTTGAAAAGCAAATTCTTATTAAACGAAAAAGACGCAAAACTATTCAACCCCCCCTTCTAGTTTTCCACAATTGGTATCAGAGCCACGTCTAGCAAGATTTTTAAAATAGACTGTATTTTAAAACTTGTAACGATCTATGGAATTTGAAAAATATTTAGAAGGGGAATTTATGCAACAACCACCATTATTTGAAAATGATCATTTTCTTGAATGGAAAAACAAATTTGAAAATTATGTGAAATCAATAGATCTTGATCTTTGGCATATCATTTCAATTGGTGATCTTAAATCAACCAAAATAGATTTTGAAAATCAAAATAATAATTTTCAAACTAAAATTGATAAAAATACTAAAGCCAAATTACTTATCTTCGAAACTCTACCAAAAGTTAAATATGAAAGATTATTTCATTGTAAAACGGCAAATGATATTTGGAAATGTCTTTTAAAGATTCACCAAGAAGAATGTAAAACCAAAGATGATAAACTTGATATTGCACAAGAAATAGTTAATCTAGAAAATTTAGTAAATAAATATTTAGTTGAAATAAACACATGTACTATTAGTTCAAGTGTGATCATTGAAGGTATTTACAACGAAGAATACATAAGCCAAATCCGAAGAAAGAGAGTGAATAAATCATGGTGCAACAAGTGCAAAGAAGACAATGATGATATGGCTTATGAGAATATTCAAACAAATGAGAACACAAGTATTGATGGCAAGAACTACATGTCTCTCGATCCAAGTGACACTACAAACAAAACATGGAGTGACATGGAAGATGGAATTGATCACCACATAGCATGTGAGGAATGTACAACTACAAAGAAGGTACAATCTAAAACTAAACATTTTTGCTATGATCAATTTACATTAGAATTTTTAAAAATGGAAAACAACTTCAAACATTTTTGCAACATTGACTCAAAAATCAGTTTTAAGAACGAATTTTCAACATCCGCTGAAAACAACTTTGAAAAAGAAATCATTTTAGAAGATAAAATGTCTAGACTTAAAAGTAATATCGAAATCGATCTTGAATGCAAAAAATGTCGAGACTACAAACATGAAATCAAAATTGAAAATGAAAAAGCTAAAACATTGGCAAAGTTTGAAAATAGCTCTAAATCTTTAAAATATCTTCTCGACATTCAAAAGCCATTTTATGATAAAACCGGATTAAGATTTATCACAAATGATCCTTCAACAAATGCATTAAAACAAATAAAATTTGTTAAATCTAGTGAGTAAATTTAGAACTAATACTATTAACATTCATTACTTATTATTCTAGTCAAGAAAGTCATTGTTTGTTATTTAAAACAAACTATGGATGAATTCTTGTACTTATCGTCGACATCCCCATCATGTGCATTCAAATGCAATGGATGTTCTCATCTAACCAACTAGGACCCATGAGAATCTGGGTACCAAGCTGTTTATCATGTTTAGGTAACTAACGAATGAAGAGTCTATTTCATGTTGATTCTCTCATCTCGCTCTATTACCTTTGACGATTATTGGCTTCTATCACGTTGTTTCACTTTCTGCAATTGTTTCGCCTATGACGTTCTTGCGGGAATTTTCTCGTCTCGGCATTGTGCTATTCACTCTTGGAGCATTGGTATCATGGTGTACCCGTTACTATTTCAAGTTGAAGCCTCCTACGTGCTACTTCTATTAACCTTCACGACTTGTGATGATTGATGTGATCGATTGAGCATCTCGAATCTAGTTCTCTTAATTTCTATGCATGTGAATACTACTTGGCTATTTCGACATGTTTTGGACCGACTCTTAAGATTTCTACTATCACCGTCGTGCCCACTATCTCTGAAAAGCTGGACCTGAGATAAGTTTTCTTTTCAAAAACTTGTCAACGTTACATTATATTCTAGAATGTTTTAATTAGTGTGCCAATACGATTTAACTGATAAGTTGCCATGCTTTTAGATTATTAACACTAATATATGCATACATGATATTAGCTTTATTAACCTTACTGTTGTTTAGTATATTATCATTTTTCTTAATCTTCTATGATCTATAGTAGAACTCTTCCACGTATGCTATATGATCTTACTAGTTGCATTAATAGATATATTATAATTGATATTTGCTTGCAACTTGATATTATGATGTTCTTTATATACATATATACGTATATATATATATATATATATATATATATATATATATATATATATATATATATATATATATATATATACACACATGTCTATCTTGTATTCATGAACTGTTTACCTTGCTCCTTCCTGTCCCATTGCATTTAGATCATAAATATCTATCACTTCACGTTAATATCTTTAGGTATCATTAAAGATGATTATGTGTGACAATGGGCTTAATTGATTCTCCTGAGCTTGATAAATTTCCATATCAAACCCCTCATTTGAAACTTCTTGATTATCATGATCAAAACATCATGTTCAAAACTTCTCTCTTTTTGAATGAAATATTTTCTTTAACAATTTATTTGACTAAAATCTTTTTCATAACCACTATTTTGCTCAAGAACAAGATTGAAATATTTTCTGTTACACGTTAAGAAACAAAATTCAATTTATGTTAGTATAATGCATACTTGAAGTCACTTCAAAAACATTGTTGAATAAAACTAAAAACGTTTTGCTTAAAACACATTCAACTCTCTCAAGTATCATACACTTCTATTGGAAATGACATTTACAATTTAATTAAATCATTTCATGAGAATCATGACATGCCCATATGGATCTTGTTTGTAACAAGTCTTGAAGTCCATATAATCATATCCACCTATTTGTTACTTGTCAACTATCATCAACATGTTTGCTCTATACTAAAATGTTATCATCTTCATATAGTTGCTCATTTAGCTTATTTGGCTTATTGTCTCCTTTGTTGCATATCTTAATTGATAAATTAATAGATAGCATGATTATTAGAAATTAATTGCCTACTTTAATTAATTCTATATCATCCTCTACATTCATGAATAGTATGCCCTATATTGCCTCAAAGAGTTGAACTTACTTGAATCTAAAAACAAAAACACAACCTTTTTGAAAATTTTCTGCCAAAAACCCATTTCTGGCATTCTAGGAATCACCAGATGGGCGGCCCCCCTTAATTATATAAGGCGGCCCCCTTAATGATTAAGGGGACCGGCCCCTAATTAAGGGGACCGGCCATCTGATGGTCGGGGATACTGTTTTCTTTATCACTTTTTGACCCACTTCAGCCTATACTTCCCAAAATTCACAAACATATTTTGTCCCATGCTATTCCTCAAAATTTACCTTCCTAAACCACATTTCTCATACACTATAAATACCTTCTTCCCATCATAAATGCCATCACACCCAAACATGTCATCTCCCAACAACCAAAAACCTAAAATTTCAAGAACCGCAAGGATCTCCGTCAAACCCGTTTGGAGGAGGAAACTTGATTCTTGTCAAAACTCAAGTGATGTTGTTCCAAGTCAACCAACTACTAAACCTCAAACCCACAACAATGATTCATCACACAACCTATCACCCACTCATTCCCTCATTCATGCTTCTTCTTATGATGAGCATGCTCAATCCCAAAACAACAATCCCAATCTCTCAATCAATACCTCACATGTTGCTCATTCAACAAAAACACCACTCACTCTTGGAGAATCTCTTCCACCCATTTCATGTTTTCATGACTACCCAAGCTCAACCATGTCTCCACCACCAAGAGTACCACCACCACATCCTACAACCTCACATGCCACTCCTATGTTGCATGTTCAAACCTTCACCCAAGACAACTACCATGTTCCACCATCATCACCTTCCTCCGAACACTTGAAGTTCGTTGAGGAGCTAAAAGAGGCTCATGAGCTTAGTGCTCTTTTAGCATTACATCTTGCGCAACGCAATTTGGATCCACCCCAATCAAGCTCACCATCATCACCACATAACATCAACCAAATGGAGAAGCATGTTAACAATTGCCCTTGTTGCATCTTCCTTCAACAACAAACCATTGCTTTGAATGAGCACTTTACTTGGATTGAGTATCTTCTTACTAGATCTCAACAAACACCATCACTTGAACAACATCAAAATCCTCAACCAACAAACCCAACTTCAAATCCACCACCTACAAGTTCCACATCTCCAAACTCACCAACATCCATGCAACCAAAAGTTTATCTCCACTAAACCACTAAGCATTTTACATGCTTATGTTTCTCATTTTCAAATAAAACCTTTCAACCATTTTGGGATTCAAGAAAGTTTGGGGACACTCCTTGTTGGCACAATAGGATATTCTACTTAGTATTAGAATTCCATTATTATGGCTTTTGTAACAATGATTATGTGGTTGACATAATCATCTTGAATTAATGAATGCTTTTATATGTGTTTAAAATTCTTCTTTGCCATGCTTACTATTAGTTATTATTATGCTATATGTATTTGCTTGTGCTTCTAATATTTTTCTTGCAAGAATTCCATATCTCGAACCCTTGGTGCCCTCAAACGAGGGGGCGCATACATCAAGGGGGAGCCTTTACCTTATAGGCTTAAACCTTTTTGATTCTACAAAAAGGGGGAGAAGTGAATATAAACTCACTAAATACTTGTCTAAAAATTAATTTTTGGATTTAATGAGTTTAGGTTTTGTAATCATCAAAAAGGGGGAGATTGTTGATATAAATAAATAACTAAAAACGTTATTCATATCTTTCGATATCTCTATGTTTTGATAATCACAAAACGTAAACTCATCAAACCAAAGGTTATGACGTAAACAAGTATTTAGTAGTAAATACTCACTTTCACCATTTAATCACTTAAGGTATGAATAAACAAAGTGATTAGTGCATTATAAGATCAAAGGAAATCTTGTCTTAAGACATAACATTTTATAAAATGATTTTAACATTTTATATATATTTGTAAATCATTTTTGGTAAAGCCTTATTAAACCACAAAAATATGATTTCAAATTTCCAACCAAAAAGGGCAAATTTTATCTAGAGAATCTTTTCTAACATTCAGGAGGGCGGCCCCCTTAATTTTACTAGGCGGCCCCCTTAATCATTAAGGGGACCGGCCTACAATTAAGGGGACCGGCACGCTCCCGAACAGTATTTTCTGGCCCTATAAATATTGGATCATTCCACATATTTTTCTCACCTTTTTGCATCAGAAACTTTCAGATCTAAACATCCATTTCCTTTCTCTAATAATCCTTTGATCTTATACACTTTGATCTTTGTTTCAAAGTGATTCAAGCCTCAACATTCAAAGTGCAAAGAGAAGAATATTTCTATTAGAAGTATTACAACTTAGTATCATCTTGCTATCTAAGTTGCTTGTTTATATTTTCTTGTAAATCTTTCATTCATTGGTGAATAAGGTGTATGTATTAGTTAGCTAGATTTGGTTGAAGAATCTAGAATTGGTGTAAGTGTAAAGTGGAACTTGAAGTGGAGAAGAAGGGTTAGATAGTATTGGTGATAGGAGATTGTAGCAATAGGAACTTGTTGAGAAGATATTGAGGGTTCCTAGTGAAGAAGACTTGAAGACATTAGTAGATTGAAGTTGTGAAGACTTTAGTAGCTTAAAGGTGTGAAGACATTAGTGACGTGAAGGTGTCAAGACATTAGTGGCTTAAAGGTGTGAAGACATTAGTGACTTGAAGGTGTCAAGACATTAGTGGCTTAAAGGTGTGAAGACATTGGTGGCTTGAAGGTGTCAAGACATTAGTGCCTTGAAGGTGTGAAGATATTTGTGGTGTGAAGTAGTATTGAAGTAGTGCAAAGGTGTGAAGAAGAAGTGGTGTGATACTTGGTGTGAGATTGGTTCTAGCTACGATTAGAACTCGACATCTTGCTTTGTGTCGTTAATTGGTGTAAGCTTTTGGTGTGTACGGTTTTCTCCGCCATAAGGGAGGTTATTGACTTAGTGAAGAAAACTCTCGAGTTCGGTGGTCGGGGAGTGGAGTAGGGCAAGGAAGGTGTCCTTGTAGCCGAACCACTATAAATCCTTTGTCTCTCGGTTTGATCTTTCCATCTCTCACTCTTTACTTGTTTACTTACTAGCTTTTCATATATTGCTAATATTGTGTGTTGTGCATATATTGATTTCACATAAAGATCAAACTAGGTTACATTCAAAACATTAATTATACTTTGGTAAAATATAAGTATAAACAATTACTAAGACACATATATATATATATTAGTACAAACTTGTAATTAAGTGAGATATATGAAATTATAATTTCTATTCAACACTTTAAACAAGTAGTGTATATATATATAATATATGTGAATTAGGTTTGTATCTATACTTTAGCTTCAAAGGTTTTTACAATTAATATCAATTCTTTGAAAAACAAATTCTTATTAAATGAAAAAGACGCAAAACTATTCAACCCCCCCTTCTAGTTTTCCACAGGATGCTTTTAATGCCATGTACGGCACTAAGCTTCAAGGTCGTAGGAAGTAATTTATTTTTTCATTGTCTTTTGTCATCATTTGAGTATTGGTTTCTTTTCCTTTTGGAGAATAGATAGTATCTTGTTATGTAAGAGTTCGCCTATGTAAAGGGCTGAGATATGGGATTCACCTATATTCTATGTACTTAAATGTTTTTTGGAGTAATATATTTACCGGGTCTTTTGACCTTTTACCCAAAAAAAACTTTGAAATAATTACATATTAAACCCTAAACTTTTGAAAGTTAACATATTTTACCCTAAACTATAATTATTTGTCATAATGAAACCCTAATTCCATAATAATGATTTACCTAAAGTTTAAACCTAGTTTAATGTGTAATCTTTCTAATTATAGAAACTTACTAAATTAGGAAACCTGCTAAATATGAAAAATTACTAAAAATGGAAAGCTAACTAAATGGAGCAATCTAATTTAAGATAAAGTTATTAATAATAAAATGATTATAATTCAGGTAGATATATTGAAGAAGAAATGAACTTTTCCATTTCGTGATTCTTTCTTTTGATCTCATTGCTTTGCTAAGTTACGGATATTCTGACCTTACTCTTAAGGTTTCCTTTGTGATTACAACCTCTGATATGAACCTTTGATATGAACCTTCTATTTTGAACCTCTGTAAAGAGAAACCTTGTTATTTGAACCTTCTGATATGACAATTATGTTTTGAACCTTTATTATGAACCTTAAGTTACCTGAGCTTCACTAGGCATGGGGGCTCCATGTCCGTGTCAGAGATGCACCTTTGACATGACTCTAGGGCAGTAGAGTGATGTTCTGCCACGTCCCTTCTGTTATATATGAATGTACACTATGGTGATGGGTTATTTTCAGGGGCGTATGGATGCATCATAGATCAGTTTCTTTTATGTTATGATATGATATTGTCTCGTGAATGTGGCAGTGTATGCAATACACGTCCTTCACAATTCTGGGAGCTAGCTACTCCATTTATGTTGCCTTATATGTTATTATGATATGATTATGATATGTTTCTGAGCTCATGGTATATTCTGATTCTGTTTATACAAGTGATTGTATAAATTCCTTAATTAAACCACACATTACATTTTCGTACTATCTTTCATGCCTAAATTATGTTTCCCATACAATATAAATTGTACCTCAATATTTATTTCAGTTTATTATTGTTATATCTGTTCACTGGTATCACATCCCGTGATTTTCCTCATAATTAAAAACGTTTAATTATAAATTAATCTCCGTCATTACTTCTAATCACCATTTTTACAGGAAAATTTAAAATTTTCTTTATTATATAAATTGGCCGTTACAAACCTGTATTTTCAGAACATTTTTCAAAATTACTATTCATCAGTACTATTCACCAAACACTATTCATCATTTCACTATTCATCGTTTTTGGAGTCGGTTAGTAATATTGAGATGTTTTTCAAAAGTTTTACTATTCACGAAACACTATTCACAAACCACTATTCACTCTCGGACTCACGAAAACGTTTCATTAAATCTTAAACAAACTTCTATAATCATAATTAATACCTTACTAATCCTAATTATCTTCAAACGGACCATTAATTATATACTAAGCCCAAATTCAAAACCGGCCTATTACTATTCACGGCCCACACGATTTTTAAGCCCAAATCTCTTAAAATTATTTTGCAAAATACGACTAGACCAAGCCAAGAACGCCCATCGTACGCCTTATTCTTACACACGACACATACGTATTTTCACACTTCCTCATTCCTCACCTAGCCAACTTTAAATATGTCGAATTTCAGTTTCACATATCGAGTCTTACTATATTTTTACGAGGCCAAGTGATTGGTCCAAAAACAAACCATCCGATTTATACATAATCCAAAACTTAACCATTTTAAACCCCGCTTGTTTCTTTGAACTCCTAATAATAATCCTAGCGTGAATTCATGTTTAAATGCTAAAGTTAATCAACTATAACCAAGTTTTACATGAATTTCCAAATCGTATGCTAATGAAATTGGTAGTCGACATATGATTAAACAAATGGAAGTACACCCCTATTTCATGCACTCACAACTCCATATAATATTTAATAGGCAAGGTACAAGTTGAATTTTAAAAGGAAGTAAGACGTACAATTCTAACATAAAATATATACATCACACGTTTTCTTTGGACATGGAAATTATGTCGACATGTTGATTTAAAAACACAAGATAGTACTCCTTCTTTTCATGCACTCACAAACATATATTATATGTTCCTAGGCAAGTACTACATGCATATTAAAAGAAAACTCAAACGTACCATACTATTTTTATAATTAAACCCACACGTTTCTTTTACACAATTATATGGATGTCGACATAGACTTTTGAAACACAAGGACATACACCTCCCCATTTCATGCTCTCACAAACTCATTATAAAATCCCTAGACTAGTACTAATTATATTTTAAAAGAAACACATACGTACTATCATAATATATAATATTCTTTTAAACTAGAGAGTATGTCGACTAGCTAGAAACAAACAAAGAGGAACATGTTACTTCTTACAACCTCAAGACTTTTGAGTACAAGTTACCATCCCATCTCATTAAATTATGACCCCTGAAATACTTCAAATTTCATATATATAATCACCTTTTGCATGCTTGCACAAGACCCAAACATAAAAACCAAGTTCCATTCTCTTTTGTTCTTTCTGTGATCGACTAGGAAGGAAGAAAAGGAAACCATGTGGTATTCTTGCAAACCTTCTTACACACCTTATGACAAATCACTTACACACTACCAAAGATACACTCAACTCTTTCTTTTGCTTGCACTCCACCCTCCTATTCATCATATCACATTAATGTTAAATATCAACTTGTGTGAAAATCCTATATAAAGTCCTCACTTCAATTCTATATCATACGTACACACACAAACAATCAATCAACTCCTTTCCTTGTTTCCCATGCCATACGAGTACAAACCACAAATATCTTCCCTTGTTTTGTTTCTTTTGTACAAGGTGAAAGAAGAAGAACACCATGCAATGCATTCCTTATCATACGTATAAACACACCTCCATGCAAACTACCTTCTTTCCTTTCCTTTCTGCCATTTGAAGACTTGGAAGCCATGGAGTTATTTTAGCTTCGCCTCTCGTTCGTCCCTCGTTCACAATTCCACTTCGTCTCCTCACAACCAAGCTTTGGTGAAGTAAGCCACGTTCTTCATTTTTACTTCCTTTTCAGTTTTAGTTTTGTTTTGATATTCATAATCACGACTAGCATACATGCTATTTCTCGTTCTACCATAAATCTTTTAGTTTCAAATCGTAGTATCTAATCTCATTGTGGCCTTGCATGAGGTGGCGAAAACAAGGTAAAATAAATTCTAACGTATAACAAGTTTACATATCACGTTCTAAATCATGTTACTTAACTTCCTAAATATTTGGTATAATCTTAAATCCGAACATACTTCACCACCTCACTATAGGATCGGACTTGTTGAAACTTAGAACTTGATAGATCTTCTGAGCACTCTAGAATCGGTAGTTATGTTAATGTAATCACCAACACACTAATAGACAATCTCTGTAACTTGTATTTTAAAGCGGAAACAAACACAAGTTTTAATACTAAGAACAATTGATCCTCTATGGATCTTTTATAAAATAAACGTCACTCAATACATAATCGTGTGTTCCTTTTATACACAAGGAACCCTAAACCGTTTCCCAAGAAACGTATATTCTAAAACTTCTAAAAGATATGCATTATCACTTTCTAAATAAACTCATGCATATCCTAACTATATTACATAAAACACGAAAAAACTATATCCGCAGAAACAACTAATGCTGAAACTAGACTTCAGTAGAAACTAAACTATAAGCAGAATCTGTGTCTTCAGTAGAAACCATCAGCAGATTCTTCAGTAGAATTCTCTCTTAGCAGAATTTCCAACAATCTTCCCCTAATCTTGAATTTGACATGGTTAAGTTCAAGATTCTTGATAGATCTTTGAAGTTACATACCAAGAGGATTGAAATCAAACAACATCAGCAAAGAATCATCATCAGCAGGATCTCTATGATCAACACATACTTGAAAACTCCATTCTTTGCAGCAACAAATGACTAAATGTACATCAAAACAAATTAGTTTCATACTATTCTCATCACATCCAGGTGTGTTAACTCCTATGAGAGGTGAATCATTGAAAATAATGGATTTGATGTCTCTTTACCAATAGCCATCACTACTGGAGTAGCCAAATGTTTTAAGGTACACTGATAACCACATGATTTTTAGCAAATCATCAGCTATAAACGGATTTGAGATGTCTTTACCTGTAGCCGTTTGCTCAGGACTAGCCAATTATTTTGATGAAAAATCATCTTGGTCAACTGATTACCAAATATGGTTTTCCACTGCTTTTACCACAAGCCATATACATGTGGGCTAGCCAATTATTTGGAATCCATAAAGGAAAAATCCATGGTCAATTGACAACCATTTCAACTCTCAACAATGAAGCATGGGTGAGTTGATTATCCTATGGTTTTGAGCAAACCATTACAGCTATCAACAGATTTGATGTGTCTTTACCAAAGCTGTACCCTTTGGACTAGCCAACTTTTTGATGGAATAGTCAACATCAGGTAAGTTGATAACCAAAGATAATGTGAGTAACACCGAACCTGCATACAATATACACAATACTATACACAAATGTTAGTTAGTTTTTTTTTTTTTTGTTTTTTTTTGTTTTTTTTAATACTAATAAAAGAAAGAAATATACAACAATATACCATCAATTGGAAGCTGCTCTGGAAGTCCTAATTCTGAGTTTGAAGACTTTCACCAAAGATTCAACAAACAATCTTGCATTCCCAACTGGATCAGGAGGAATCTCCAACTTTTGTTGAAGCACTTTCTCCATCAGAGACACTGTCAGAGGATATCTTTTGCCAAGATCCATAATAAGCCTTAGTCCAGATGTAGTTTCCAACACATGAACATATGGCATAGGATAAAACTTCCAACTCTGAACCTTCCATCTCTAATTGTTTTTCCATATGTCATAACCAGCACCAGTGGGAGTAGAAGAATCAAACAACACTATGAGATCACCCAATAAATACAATCCAGACCCTGTAGGAGTATGGTTTGCATAAAATTTGTGAACCAAATCATTTAGAGTGAGCAAATCCTGATGATCAACAAGATGTAGTATTTCTTTGAGAAATGTAAAGGATATAGAAGTTTTATCTAATCTATAAATGGTATTAATCTGTCCATTTTTAGTTAACTCCCAGTGAACCAAAACATCTCTAGTTGCCTCAGGCCAATCATCAGGGGATCCTTCTTTGATAAATGAAGCATCAGAAGCATTCACATCTATTAGTCTTTGTGTGGAATGTGAAGTTCTGACTCTAGCCATTCTCTTAGCTCTTCTTCCAGGAACATAAATAGCATCATGAGGTAGAGAAGATGCATCAGGAACTTCAGCTTCAGTACATACACCTTCTGCATCATCAGTTTCCACTGATGGATTATCCAATTGTTCATCAGTAGAATCCTGAGAAGATTCAAGTGCAGCAGAGGCATATTGTTCATCCATAGCCTTCCTCATCTGTTTGGCTCTAGCAGCTTGAAGTTCAACCTCTCTTTCCTTAATCTCATGAAATCTTACCAGGTCAGCTTGTTGTTCATCATCTAACCTTTTAGCAGCCTCTTCACCCAACCTTTCCTCCTCCATTTGTTTCCTGGTTCTCTTTCTAGATGGAGTATCTTCTGCTATCACTTGAGCTTTACCTTTATCCACATAAGATGAAGCAGCAACATGTGGTACATCAGCAGAAGTAGCAGGTAAAGATACCTTATCAGCAACAACAGGAATATCCATGTTAACAGATGAACCAGCAGTGGCAAGAGTGATAGGAACATTCTTAGAAGCACCCATTCCATCTTTGTCACATCTAGACTTGATTCTATTATACATCTGAATCAATTTGTCATCTGGAAGTGCCCACACTTGTTTCCTAGTCCAAGCTTTGTTATAAAGCACTGCTTTGACTTTTCACATATGTTCTCATGTAATCCCTTTGCTGTGCTTGAGTCATGGATTTGTCTCTTTTAGCTTTGGCTTTTTGCTCATCTGCTGCTTTCTTCCTCAATTTCATCTCTTTCACAATTTCAGAAACCCAGTCCTTTTTCTCCACCCTATCACCAAGAATTTTTGCAGCTAAATCAGGATTAGCAATCACTTATTCTCCAATATGCTGCCAATCTGACTCATCAAAATCTTGAACAGCAGCATCCAATTCTTTCTATCTTTCAATAGGCAAGGTAGAAATATATCTTTTTGTAGCAGACTGGTATTCTGAATCAAACTTGGCTTGCTCTGCCTCAGCCATATCTGAACTTTTCTTATAATCTTCTCATTCTTTAAAGAGTTTTTCTTGTTCAACTCTTTCTTCTGCTGTAACAATCTCATCCTCACCCACTTCAGTTCTTCAGTAAAATCATCATGAGGAACATCCAAATCTTCCATAGGATCATCATTTAATTCTTGAACATCTGAATTAAGTATATTATCAGTAGATCCTTGAGGCTTGAGGGTTTCAGTGATGTCATCAAGAGAAACTTGCTTATTCCCATATGAATTATGAACAGGGGAATTAAAATACTCTTTCCCTGCTACACAAAATGTATCTCCTGATGCATGAGCTTTATCAGTAGATTTGTCAGCAGCAATAGTACTGGGTGATTGTTGCTCCTGAAGAATATCAGCAGCTTCTGCCATAAGAATATCATCACCACTTGATACCTTGGAAGATCCAGCAGCTTTCTTTGCCAAATATTGTCTTCTACTTCTTCTGCTGAAGTGAATTGTTGGCTTAGATGGAGGTACTTCAGCAGCTTTAGGAGGAGCAACATGAGACTGTCTAGCAACTTCAGCTAGAATTTCAAGAGAATCCAAATTTTCCTCCTGAGGCACTTCAGTAGTATCCATTTCACCCTTACTTTTCTTCTGCTGATTCAACTGTGCCTCCAAATCCTTAACTTTACTTTTCAGCCTTTCAATTTCATTACCAAGAGTAGACTTGGTATCGGCAAGCTCCTTTTGGAGATCATCAGTCTTTTTCATATACCTGCAAAGTGAACCATATACAGAAGTAAGAGTAATAGGGTCCTCTGCTCTACCAGCCGATTGCTCAGTGGTAAGTGGAGCTTCATTGAACCCTGCAGGAGAAACAGACTCATGTACAACATTAGGATAGCCTTCATCAAATGGCTCTCTCATAAGACTAGGTGTAGGTAGTCTAGTGATCTCAGGCTCAAGAGACTGAAATGTATCTTCAATCTCATGAGTTTGCTCAACTGGAGCAACCTGAGATGGTGAAATAGTAGGACTAGGTAACATATGTGCAGGGGAAGGTGGTGGTAGGTCAGAAGAAATAGGTAATGGTTCAGCAGTTGTAGCTGGCTCTTCCTTAATTACCACTGAAGGATTACCATCAGCAGCAACACCAGAAGATGATGGATTACCATCATCAGCAGCATTTTGAGTAGGTACATTGCCAACAGTATCACCCTCAACTACATTATCATTGCCAGCTAACATAGGGCGATGTTCCCCAGTATAATTTGTTTTCATTGAGGCAAACAACTTAGAACCAAGACTTTTAATAGGCACATGGGTCCTATCTTCAGTGGTTATGTTTAAAATAATTTGTAAGAACCTAGGGTACATTAAGAACTTATGCTGTTCTTTATCAATATTTTCCAGCATATTTTCAAAAATAAACTTTGAAAAATTATAAGTTAGAACCTTAGAGAGACAGACAATACCACAACCCAATTGTAGAGAGAATTGGTCCCATCCACCACACTTGTTGCTTATACATTGGAGCAGCAAATGCACCAAATACCTCCACTTAGGACAAAATTGATTCTTCTGCCACTTAATTGTTTCAGCACTTTGATATCCAGCTTCCCTTAGCCCAGCAAGAATTTCTGCAGTGTTGGAGTGATAAACACCATTCTCATCATCCAACTGAAGCTTTGTCCTGATCAAACCTTCTGTCACCACATACTCTACACCTTCAATTACAGCAACTATCTCTGTGTTAGATCTCTTTGTAGTAGATGCCCAAAATTGCGTCACCATTGATTCACATATCAGGTTGGGACAATGTGTCAAAGCATAATGAATCTTTGATCTTTGTAGAAACTCCACCATTAAATCAAATTCTTCATGCCCCTTAGCCTTTTTCAAAATAGCATACTTGTTATGATCTCTCTTCAATTCAAGTTGCGCCATTTGATCAAATTTGTGTGAGACAGTTATGAATTACTCAAAGAATTATGGGTTTAAATGGAGTAACAAGCGAATAATTTTGTTTAGGAAGAGATATGCAAAGTAGGTTATATTTGGAAGTTCCCCAATCGTGATCAAAATTATCGGAACTAAGTATTGACCAAGTCTGACGTGTAAATTAAAAACTTCCAAATTCAAAATTACCCTTCAGCAGAAATGAAAGTCAAATCTGCCGAGGAATGGTCAACATCAGCAGAAACAAAGCAAATGTAAAAATATCTTTGGTGAATATCTTGATTTTTTACTGTGCCACCCAACTCGCATTAATTATCATAACACCTAAACTTTGCTTATTTAATAACCCCCAAATAACACTTCTCAGACATCAATTAACCCAAATCATCTCACAACCCTAATTTCCCAAATAACCTCAATTTTCCCTCAAATAATGTCTTCCAAACCTGAAATCATAGACATATCTTCCTCCTCATCCGATGATCCTCCACCATATCCCTTAGAAATCGATGATTTTGATTATGCACGTGAGTTGGAAAGGCGATGGAATGCCTTGGAGAAGGGGGAAGCAAGTAATGCTCCCATTCCTGTTGAGAGGCAATATGTCTCTCCCTTCATTTTCACATCTGATGAAGACTCTTCAGAGGATGAAGACGAAGATCCCTCATTTCTTCCTCCTTCCACACCAGAGAGACCTCAAACAAGGCCTAGGAAGAGAAATCCATCTCTTCCAACATCACGAAGTGTGGTGTTAGGTCTTCCTTCTCCAGGACCTGGTTCTTCATGCCATGGAAGCAAGGGAAAGGACAAGAGGACAGATGTAGTGGGTAAGGGGAAAGGGAAGATGGTGTAGGTGATGATGGGATGTTGCCAGGGACCAAAATACTTGGTTCTTGAGCATCTTCATCGTCGTTTTCATCAATCCATTCTTCCTCCTCTTCTTTTTACATTTTCATCTTCAGCTTCAGCTTCTTCATCATACTGGTTATGAACCAACTTTTGTAATAGATGATAGAAGCTAGACTAGTTAGACTTGTATAGGATTGCATCTTGTAATTTCATTTGAAGTTGTTTGTAAGCTGCAATATGTCACAACTCGTAATTTCATGTCCTTTTTCACATGTCAAAATTTCATTTTTATTTCGGCAAGTTACTATTCATCAGTTACTATTCATTTTTACTATTCACTTTCACTATTCATCTCCGAAATTTTTATTTCATATTTGCGAAAGTTAAACTATTTTAACTATAATCCGAGAGTTTGGCGCTCGTCGGATCATTTCTGCAAAAATCACGAAGCCGTGTCCGAGATTTACATTCAGGTTTAAACGTCCTTCCGGCACCCCGATATGTTCATAAAACACTATAAACGATAGAAATGTGATTTTCTCTCATTTTACGACAATTCTTAAAGTTTTGGAATTTTACGTTTTTCAGTTCAGCGTTTTACGCGAATTACGCGTTTTAGACCCGCGTTTCCAGTTTTAACAGCGTTTATGCAACCCGATGGAACTTACCATTCATTTTATATTTTATTATGGGGTATTTTGACAAGTTTAGTCATTCTTTCAAGTTTCGTATTTTTACGATACCCGGATTTACGTTTCGCGGTTTAAAACTTTACGTTTTGCGATTAACAGAACCAAAACCGACTCCGTGAACCAGATAACACCAAGCTTCCTACATACTCATCCATACATGTGCAGCCCCCCTCCCCATGTTACTTGAACTTCACCACTTATTTACCATAATGCCATTGAAATTAGATAAATATCTATCAAAAACCATTAAAACATAACTTACATAATTTTCAAGAATCATAAAGTGCTCATTTCTCTTCTCCATCACAAAACCCACGACCCAAGTTCATTCTCCATGATCAAGTGATGATTTTCCAAAGTACAAAGCATCAAAGTTGTTCATTTCATCATCCTAATCAAGAATCATAACACAAAAACACAAGTAATCCAAGGTTTCTCATCATCTCACCACTTATTATTTCAAAGTGAGTATTCAAAATTATTTTCATGTTTTCATCTAATTAACATATGTATCTCATAGTATTCATGCTTAATTTCATGCACAAACTAGTTATACCACTTTATTTTTGTATACTTTTTGAACATACAAACCCTAGATTGTGATTTAGGTGTTCCCTTGTTAAATTAACTTGATTACTAGTCATTAGGAACCCATGGCACCCTAAGAAGGTGTATGGTAGGATTAGTATAGCTTTGTGGTGTTTGCAAGAGATTTGGTTGAAGTAGAAACTAGTTTTGGACATGAAAAATGGGTTTGTAACAACTATCTAAACATTCTGTCCCATTTTGGTAAATCCAGGAAAATCAGTAAACATAAAGGAAACTTTGGCAAAATTTTTAGAAAATACTTTCAAAAATGAAGCCGTAGGCGAAAGAACGGATTAAAACGAGTTTATAACGAAGGAGATATGAATTTTTCAATATTAACGACGAAAACTATTTTCTGGAAAAATACATGCTGTTGGACGTTTTTCGTCGGACAAAAAGAGGCTTTAGACGTAACCCGGAGGAGCCAAGCTTTCCAAAATATATTACTACATACTAAGACGTAACCGTGGATATAAAGAACAAGTAAAACGGACTTATAACGACAAAGATATTCAAGTTTCAATATCGGCAAAAATCCTCTATAATTGGCAGCTTTTAGAAATACTAATAACACTACGTACTAAATTCTAGATTTTCTAGAATTATTAACCAAGTACCCAATTTCATAACTAATGAAGTATTAGTTATTACAAGTATATTTTCATCACTACAAGACGTTATTTCAAGGATTTCAAACCGAGGATTTCAACACAAACATTGGTACATACGATATATATATAAGTATATATACTGCAACTAGTTTTATTTTTCTAATAGCCATATTTTTCCTAAGTCTTGGAATATATATTTTGATAACAACAAGTGTTTTTCAAAGAGTAGAGTGGTATAGGAACATGTGCATGGACATTTCCAACATCATTTCATGATCTAAATTAGATCGTTCATATCATTCATATTAGGTTGCGGCAGCTTACCGTTCATTGTTGTTCATTTCACTTCATCACAGTAACATCAGCCTCAGGTGAGTCATAGCCCCTACTCTTTTAATTGTTTTATCAACTCTTTGGGGGAGAATACATGCTCGTTTTACTTAAACGCATTACTCGCTTTACATGGTTGATTACCTGCATTTCATTGGTATGGTTGATTACCTGCATTTCATTGGTATGTTTGATTACCTGCATTTCATGGGATTGTCATCATTGTTTATATAACCTCATTGTGAAAATTGTTTACATAGCGGTTTTGCTACACTTATATTTGAATTGAGATTCAAGCATTATTTTGTTCACACAAACCAAAACACATTTGGCAGTGGGTTGTAAACACACAGGTTACAAGTCTCTTATGGCGGGACTTGGAACTGAGTGGATTTACGATGCCTTTGCTGGGATACCTTCATACATATGCATTACATTCTTTTTTTCACAAGACTCTATGAACTCACCAACCATTGTGTTGACACTTTAGCATGTATTTTCAGGTATTAACCAATGGCACGCTATAGGAGGTTTTGGCAGGGCATGGCATGGTCATAGAAGACTCTGATTATTCATTTGGGGACCGTTTTAAACTATTTTAAGGGCCTACTTCCGCATTACTTTTAACAATGTAAATTCAACATTTTGATTTAACTATTTTATTCAAAATGATTCAAGTGCAAACCATTTTTGAACTTGTGTCGAGATACCAATTGAGTTACACCCCAGCTACATGTATGCTTCCGCTGGACCCGATTTTGGGGGTGTGACAGATTGGTACCAGAGCTTTGGCTATAGCGAACTAAGTGTTTTTAAAACCTAGACTATAGCTACTTTCAAGAAAACTTAACCCTATGACCGTCACGTGCCTGCCTGCCAAGCTGAAGCCTCATTTGTGGTTAGTTGCTGACATAGGTAATGAGATTTGTGTCTCATTATCTGATATAATATATTCATTTATTATAGTTGATTACTATAATTGTCTTTCATATAAGCATGTTCACGTATTATATATATCACCGCATTATGTTTTTCCTTGCATAGTTTCATCATTTGACCTTAAGTTTGGTCACCTGCCTCAGTCTTTTTGAACGTCTTGGTATTTGTGAAGGACATAGTCTTAGTATAACTGAGCTGAGTATTTCAAAATTCATGGAACCTCGGTGGAATATAGACTAGTCATCTATATTCAACCCGGGATAGTGGGACATAGGCTGACTACCTATGTCTGACTCAGAAATGAATTTTGCAACACTGAGAATAGTTATAATAAAATTTTGTCTGGATTGAATCCTTTACTCATTTTCCAAATGCTTCATGCATGTGTGTGTATACTCTCATTGTCAGAACATTCATACTTTTCATCACCTCGTGAACCGCCGCTTGGAAGCACGTCAATTGATCATTTCATCTCATGAACATTCACGTCTATGCATTATACACTTACATCACGGTATTTTCTTTTATCACAATATCATTTTGTCGCAGTTGTCACAATCTCTTCCCTTCTCACCATCACTATCATTTCTTTTCCCCATCCCCATATATATAAGGAATTAGCTGACACTTTATGGATTCCTATGCCACTTATCACTCACTACTCCCTATATTGATAAGTGGATATTATCAATGACCTCCCTAGGAAAGACTTTCCATACCATCTATAAGGAGAATCTCTCGGTACATTAAGACCATTCAAAACTCAACGAAAATATCAAGATATCGCAAAACTATTCGAAACACTATCATTGGTCTGATCGCCAAAATTCCATCATCTAGAAAGTATTGGCTTGACTGAATTACAAGATTCGTTTAGATACGAGTACTCACAAAACAACACCTTAGAGATAAATCCAATCTCCTAACCAAGACTGTAGAACATTCAATTGAACATGGACTCACCAATAGACTTTATTCAAACATATTAGACATTTATACATTTGTGCAGACATACCTACCTGGCTATTTTATCCTCTTCATACTTTCACTTTTACATGGATTTTTCTCCAAACTACAGTTATGCAAAACATATACCTTGTAAGAAATACTTTTCTGAGGCACTTATTTTGACAAGCAAATTCCTTTTGGTTAATCTCTACAAAACTATTAGACGTTAAGGAATTTTAAACATCAATCCTTGGCAAACCATACTATTTACTTCAGGTTGAAAATAGTTCTATCTTGCATAACTATTAAATTTTGAAACATCAAGAAAAATGTTACTTAGAAAGCCGTTTTCTTAAAGTTGTAAATTCATTTATTCAGGGAAGGTTTATGAACAAAACACACAATCTCAAAACAAACCTTGAAAATCAATCACTATATTACATCACTTATACACTTAGGATTTTGTGATTTGATGACATAGAGCTTGGGGAAAATCTTAGTAATGGAGACTAAGCATCGTAAGTGGAGAAACACTCAATTTATGACATCCTACGGAGGATCACAACCTTATCCTAATCTATTATTTTCAACAACACCCTTTGACGGACTTAACCTTGTAAGTTTTTCTACAAGATTCATGATAATCATTCTAATTATTCCTAATAGAGGAATTTGATTCACCTCAAACTCCTAGCGATTTCATTAAGATTCCTTTGAAACCACACCGCTTATCATCTTCAGACCAATGGTCAGAATTAGAGAACGATTCAAACATAAGGAGACCTGCATTGGGTATGGATTTACCTACATTCAACGGGTATGGATTTACCTGCATTGGGTATGGATTTACCTACATTCAACGGGTATGGATTTACCTGCATTGGGTATGGATTTACCTACATTCAACGGGTATGGATTTACCTGCATTGGGTATGGATTTACCTACAATCAACGGGTATGGATTTACCTGCATTGGGTATAGATTTACCTACATTCAACGGGTATGGATTTACCTGCATTGGGTATGGATTTACCTACATTCAACGGGTATGGATTTACCTGCATTTATTGGGTATGGTTAACTGCATCGCATGAGTGATTGACTCTAGAAATAGTTGGATTAACCATTTGCCATAAATCAGATTCCTTTACAACCATAGTTACCACACGAGCTTAGAGACTACACCATTTGGAGCACTCTATGGTCGAGGTGCCAACATCCATTAATGGATCGAAATTTGGAAAAGCCCAACTCACTAGTCCAGTAGGCATTCATGATATAACCAGGAATTTTCTACAAATCAGGAATCAGTTACAAGTTTGATAAGTTGTAAACCATTGGAATTCCAAGTTAGTGGCAGAGTCATGTTGAATGTTCTGCCTAGGAAAGGCATGATACCATTCAGAAAAATTCGGGAAGTTAAAATCGATATACACTGGACCATTTAATATTTCAGACAGAATTGGCCTAGAGGCCGTCAGATTTGAGCCTTGTTAGAAAACAGTAGGGTATACCAACATATTTCACAATTTCAAATCCCTAGAAATGACTTTCAGATGAGTCACTCATGATTCCATTGGAAGGGATCCAACCCAAATGACAATCACAGACCTTGTAAGAGAACCAACAGAAATCATGGACCGTGTGGTCAAACAGTTGAAGCAAAGTCGAATTCCTACCGTGAAAGTTCGCTGGAATTCTCACATATCATCATCTTTTTACCAATACCACTTCAGAGACCAACATAAACTGAACTTCGGGACGAAGTTCCTTTTAGAGGGGAAGAATGTCACAACTCGTAATTTCATGTCCTTTTTCACATGTCAAAATTTCATTTTTATTTCGGCAAGTTACTATTCATCAGTTACTATTCATTTTTACTATTCACTTTCACTATTCATCTCCGAAATTTTTATTTCATATTTGCGAAAGTTAAACTATTTTAACTATAATCCGAGAGTTTGGCGCTCGTCGGATCATTTCTGCAAAAATCACGAAGCCGTGTCCGAGATTTACATTCAGGTTTAAACGTCCTTCCGGCACCCCGATATGTTCATAAAACACTATAAACGATAGAAATGTGATTTTCTCTCATTTTACGACAATTCTTAAAGTTTTGGAATTTTACGTTTTTCAGTTCAGCGTTTTACGCGAATTACGCGTTTTAGACCCGCGTTTCCAGTTTTAACAGCGTTTATGCAACCCGATGGAACTTACCATTCATTTTATATTTTATTATGGGGTATTTTGACAAGTTTAGTCATTCTTTCAAGTTTCGTATTTTTACGATACCCGGATTTACGTTTCGCGGTTTAAAACTTTACGTTTTGCGATTAACAGAACCAAAACCGACTCCGTGAACCAGATAACACCAAGCTTCCTACATACTCATCCATACATGTGCAGCCCCCCTCCCCATGTTACTTGAACTTCACCACTTATTTACCATAATGCCATTGAAATTAGATAAATATCTACCAAAAACCATTAAAACATAACTTACATAATTTTCAAGAATCATAAAGTGCTCATTTCTCTTCTCCATCACAAAACCCACGACCCAAGTTCATTCTCCATGATCAAGTGATGATTTTCCAAAGTACAAAGCATCAAAGTTGTTCATTTCATCATCCTAATCAAGAATCATAACACAAAAACACAAGTAATCCAAGGTTTCTCATCATCTCACCACTTATTATTTCAAAGTGAGTATTCAAAATTATTTTCATGTTTTCATCTAATTAACATATGTATCTCATAGTATTCATGCTTAATTTCATGCACAAACTAGTTATACCACTTTATTTTTGTATACTTTTTGAACATACAAACCCTAGATTGTGATTTAGGTGTTCCCTTGTTAAATTAACTTGATTACTAGTCATTAGGAACCCATGGCACCCTAAGAAGGTGTATGGTAGGATTAGTATAGCTTTGTGGTGTTTGCAAGAGATTTGGTTGAAGTAGAAACTAGTTTTGGACATGAAAAATGGGTTTGTAACAACTATCTAAACATTCTGTCCCATTTTGGTAAATCCAGGAAAATCAGTAAACATAAAGGAAACTTTGGCAAAATTTTTAGAAAATACTTTCAAAAATGAAGCCGTAGGCGAAAGAACGGATTAAAACGAGTTTATAACGAAGGAGATATGAATTTTTCAATATTAACGACGAAAACTATTTTCTGGAAAAATACATGCTGTTGGACGTTTTTCGTCGGACAAAAAGAGGCTTTAGACGTAACCCGGAGGAGCCAAGCTTTCCAAAATATATTACTACATACTAAGACGTAACCGTGGATATAAAGAACAAGTAAAACGGACTTATAACGACAAAGATATTCAAGTTTCAATATCGGCAAAAATCCTCTATAATTGGCAGCTTTTAGAAATACTAATAACACTACGTACTAAATTCTAGATTTTCTAGAATTATTAACCAAGTACCCAATTTCATAACTAATGAAGTATTAGTTATTACAAGTATATTTTCATCACTACAAGACGTTATTTCAAGGATTTCAAACCGAGGATTTCAACACAAACATTGGTACATACGATATATATATAAGTATATATACTGCAACTAGTTTTATTTTTCTAATAGCCATATTTTTCCTAAGTCTTGGAATATATATTTTGATAACAACAAGTGTTTTTCAAAGAGTAGAGTGGTATAGGAACATGTGCATGGACATTTCCAACATCATTTCATGATCTAAATTAGATCGTTCATATCATTCATATTAGGTTGCGGCAGCTTACCGTTCATTGTTGTTCATTTCACTTCATCACAGTAACATCAGCCTCAGGTGAGTCATAGCCCCTACTCTTTTAATTGTTTTATCAACTCTTTGGGGGAGAATACATGCTCGTTTTACTTAAACGCATTACTCGCTTTACATGGTTGATTACCTGCATTTCATTGGTATGGTTGATTACCTGCATTTCATTGGTATGTTTGATTACCTGCATTTCATGGGATTGTCATCATTGTTTATATAACCTCATTGTGAAAATTGTTTACATAGCGGTTTTGCTACACTTATATTTGAATTGAGATTCAAGCATTATTTTGTTCACACAAACCAAAACACATTTGGCAGTGGGTTGTAAACACACAGGTTACAAGTCTCTTATGGCGGGACTTGGAACTGAGTGGATTTACGATGCCTTTGCTGGGATACCTTCATACATATGCATTACATTCTTTTTTTCACAAGACTCTATGAACTCACCAACCATTGTGTTGACACTTTAGCATGTATTTTCAGGTATTAACCAATGGCACGCTACAGGAGGTTTTGGCAGGGCATGGCATGGTCATAGAAGACTCTGATTATTCATTTGGGGACCGTTTTAAACTATTTTAAGGGCCTACTTCCGCATTACTTTTAACAATGTAAATTCAACATTTTGATTTAACTATTTTATTCAAAATGATTCAAGTGCAAACCATTTTTGAACTTGTGTCGAGATACCAATTGAGTTACACCCCAGCTACATGTATGCTTCCGCTGGACCCGATTTTGGGGGTGTGACACAATATGTTCTCAGAATGAATGAAAACTCATTTGCTAATTTTGATCTCTGTATATTGTGAATCAGTAGAAATCAATCTTAGCCTCTATTAGACTTCAGAAGAAATACATCTCAGCAACCATATTAACATATCATGGTTAAACTTATCAACAACTTGCACTGGCATTCTGCAAAACAGACACAAACTAACAAAAAGACCAAACAAACTTATAATACATTAGTTGGTTAGTGTTAAGAACTCAAAAAGTATACAAATTCTACAAAGTTTACACTCACAATCCTCCCCTGAGGCATATGCCTCCCCTTAAACCTTGCATTTAAGGGTTAAGCATACCAATATGGACCACCAAATATTGAAACCTTGGTCCATCAAATGCTTTGGTTAACAAATCTGCCACATTCTCATCTGTGTGAATTTTTACCACTTTAATTAAATGTTTCTCATAAGCATCCCTCATAAAGTGGTGCCTGATTTCAATATGTTTGGTTCTATTATGAAAAACTGGATTTTTAACAATGCAAATGGTACTTTGATTGTCAATGAAAATAGTAGTATTCATAAAATTATACCCATAATCCAGCAATTGATTCTGAATCCATAGAACCTGTCCACAACAGTTGGCAGCAGCAACATACTCTGCTTCAGTAGTAGAGGTAGCAACAATGGTCTATTTCTTGCATTGCCAAGAAATCAGTCTCCTTCCAAGGAATTAGCAACCTCCAGTTGTGGATCTTCTATCCATATTGGCACCAGCATAGTCACTATCACTATAAGCTGTTAGCTGAAATGGAGATTCTTTGGGATACCAAAGACCTAATTTGGGTTGGCCTTTCAGGTACTTAAAAATCTTTTTGACAGCATTCAAGTGAGAGGTAAGTGGAGTGACTTGGTGCCTTGAACATGCACTCACAGCAAATGTAATATCAGGTCTAGAAGCAGTCAAATACATCAAAGAACCAATCATTGACCTGTATAAATGAACATTGACAGGAAGATCAGGATCAAGATTGTTCTTTGGTTTGGGAGCTTCATAAGGAGTAGTGGCAGTCCTGACATTCTCCATATCAAACTTTGTCAACATATCCTTTACATACTTCTCCTGATGAATAAAAATACCATCAGGTTTCTGCTGAACCTGTAAACCCAGAAAGAAAGTGAGCTCCCCCATGGCACTCATTTGAAATTCTCCCTTCATCAAATCCTCAAACTCTCTACACCATGCTTCTTTGGTGGAACCAAATAT
The DNA here is from genome assembly GCA_030686995.1 of Artemisia argyi. Taxonomy (NCBI): domain Eukaryota; kingdom Viridiplantae; phylum Streptophyta; class Magnoliopsida; order Asterales; family Asteraceae; genus Artemisia; species Artemisia argyi. The sequence continues at coordinate 29,376,856 of CM060708.1, forward strand.
AATATCATCCACATAAACTTGCACAAGAAGAATATCCCTGGAATCTTTCTTTAGGAATAGAGTCTTGTCAATGGCACCTCTTCTGTAGCCATGCTTCAGCAGAAATGTGGAAAGTCTAGCATACCAAGCTCTGGGAGCCTGATGAAGTCCATAGAGAGCTTTGATAACCTTGTACACATACTCAGGATGATCAGGGTCTTCAAATCCCTTGGGTTGAGTCACATAAACCTCCTATTCAATCTCACCATATAAGAAAGCACCTTTAACATCCATCTGATAAACCATAAAGCCCATATATGATGCATAGGCCAAAAATATTCTAATTACTTCAACTCTGGCCACTGGTGCAAAGACCTCATCATAGTCAATGTCTTCCTCTTGCCTAAACCTTTGAGCCACTAATCTTGCTTTGTTTTTCACCACAATCCCCCTTGCATCTTTTTTATTCTTCAAAATCCATTTTGTCCCAATGGCATATTTACCATCAGGGAGAGGAACCAATATCCAAACCTGCTGATTCTTAAATTGCAGCATCTCTTCTTGCATTGCTTCAAGCCAACTTGAATCAGCCAGTGCTTGAGGAACACTAGTTGGCTCTATCTGAGAAAGAAAGCATGCAAACAGACAATGTTTGAAGTCTGTGTGATTGTCCCTCTTTTGATTGTAGACATAAGAGATGAAAGCAACTTCACCATATTTAGTATTCTTTATAGTGCTTCTTGTTCTAACAGGTGCTTGAGGATTACCAATAATCTTAGAAAGGGGATGATCATTATGAATCCTCTTCGTTGCTGTAGGGTTAACATCAATTGTGGCATCAAGGTTGTTGACTGTAGGCCCAAACTCAGTATCATAAGAAGCTGAGTGAAACAGGCCAGGCTTGGGCTGAAAATTGCCAAGATCAGAAGGACTTGGAAATCTTGTAAAGGGCTTCTCAAAGTCTGTAGAAGCTTTAGTAGAAATGGGAGATTGTGCAGCAGGAATATCAGCAGCTTTGAGCTCATCAGTGGGAATAGGAGTGCCTTCAGTAGAACTGTCAGCAGCATCCTTGTTTCCACTGACTGCTTGTGCTGATTGTTGAAGGATGGCATCAGTCTCTTGTGCAACCTTTTTACTGAGTCTCTGAGCTTCCTGTGTAGCAGCATGTTCTTGCTTCTTAAGTATTGCAAGATCCTCTGCATAATGTGACTCATCATCTTGTTCAGCAGCAGAATGATTTCCTACAAAATGGTTAGGTGGAAAAGAAGGTACAACAATGGTATGATCATCTGGCTCAGAGTCACTCTCTGAATCATCATCCATGGAACCTGCAGGGTTAGAAATTGGATCTTTGGTACCTGCATTAGGATTAGAAGCATGTCTAGTGTACCCCAAATAATTAGTCAAATAATCTAGGTCAAAATACCAAGAATGGCCCTGTCCCTGAGTATTAGGCTGATCTTCAAGAAATCTTAGGTTAAGGGTCTCCTCTATCCTTTTGGCATTCAAATTATAAACCCTATAGGCCTTGCTATGAGCTGAATAACCCACAATATATCCCTCATCAGCTTTCCCATCAAACTTACCCAGTGTATCAGCAGTATTCAAGATGGTCACTTTGCAACCAAAAGGCTTAATGTAATGAATGTCTGGAACTTTCCCAGTGAGAAGTTCATAAGGTGTCTTGACATGATGTCTAGTGATGGATACCCTGTTCAGGACATAGCAAGCAGTACTTACTGCTTCAGTCCAAAACATAGTGGGTAATTTAGAGTCTGCAAGCATGGATCTTGCTGCCTCAATTAAGGTCCTATTTTTCCTTTCAGCAACCCCATTTTGTTGTGGGGTTCTTGGAGTACTGTAGACCCTTCTAATCCCCTTAGACTTACAGAATTCTATGAAAACAACATTTTTGAACTCTGTCCCATTGTCACACCTAATGCCTTTAACCTTTTTATTTAGCTGGTTTTCAATTCAAGTGATGAATTCTTTCAAAATGGGAGTTGTTTCATCTTTAGTTTTTAGAAAGAATACCCAGCAAAACCTGCTATAATCATCTGTGATAACCAGGCAGAAGTACTTATGATCAATACTTCTGATAGGAGTTGGACCAAAGAGATCATGTGCAGCAACTGAAGAGGTTTTGAGATGGTGCTCACAGCTTTTATGGCTTTGTAAGAGGCTCTGTGTTGCTTTCCCTTGTTGCAAGCAATACAATTGTGTTCATTGGTGAAGAGTTTAGAAGGAAGGCCTTGAACAAGACCAAGTTTAGACAACTTATTGATAGTCTTGTAGTTTACATGAGCCATTCTCCTGTGCCACTTGGTAGATTCATCCTGGGAAGCTTTGGCCACCAAACATGTTAGATCACCTTCTGGCTTAACATCATTCAGATTGAATGTGTACAAGTTGAAGGTTCTAGGAACTCTCAGCAAAACAGTTGTGTCTTCTAGAAGTTTGAAGTCCTTGGAGAGCACAAGACATTCATCCTCAGAGAAGAAAACCTTATTCTTAGTGTTACAAATTTGTGATACAGAGAACAGATTAAAATGCTCCAGTTCCTTCGCATAATACACATTCTCAAAATCTAACAGAGGTGTCTTAATAGTTCCTTTCCCAGTAATTTTTCCATCTCCACCACCAAAGGTTACACTGCCTCCTCCTTCTATAGGCATAAAGTCATGCATCTTGTCCTTGTTACCTGACATACTTCTGGAACAACAACTATCAACTATACCTACTTCAGTACTTTTCAAAGGATGATCCTACAACAACAACAAAAATATACAAAAGTCAATACACATTGGAGACTCAAGTCATTGCTGACTTGAGCCTGCCTTGTGGATCATTAGAGATAGGCCATGTAGATGTTTTAGATCCACCATTGTTCTTGGGCCTGTAATGCAAATTAGGTCCCTTCTTTGTCCAAGAACAACCTGCTGAGGGCTTCACAACAATATCCCAATATCCTCCACCATAATACATTGAGTCAAAGTGACTAGGCCAATAACCATTAGAAAAGAAAGAACTAGTGGGTCGAACATAAGGTCTAGTACTGGTTCTTCTCCATGAAGAATGTGGTTCAGCAGAATTGGATTTCTGCTGATGTGGAATAAAAGAGGGTATATCATTAACATTCTTCCACATTTGCCTAGGTTTTCTTTGACTAAAACATACACCCATTCTTTGCTCATGAAAAGTACAATCCTTAATCAAATGAGATTTACTTCCACACACAAAACATTTCTTCTTTTTAGAAGATTTATTCAAACTGATGGAAGTTCCATAACATGAAAAAGTATTCAAACCACAATGATTAACTGAATTGTTTTTAACAGAACTAGAAATATTGTTTTGCAAAGAATTATAAAACAAGTCTTCAGAAGAAACTGTCTTGGAATCAGCAGTAACTCTAGCAGGTTTGTGGGGAGTCTTAGGTGAAGTCTTGGGTGTGGTCTTGGGAGTGGTCTTGGGCAGGTCTGACTTCTCACTTGAATCACAACTGGAAAATGAAGTAGACCCTTCATCAGAAGACTTGTCACTGTCACAACAAGAGACAAAGTCAGTAGATTTATTAATAGGGTCTGAAAAGTCACTTGACTTTTTGCCATAGAGATGGTGTGATCCATCAAAGTCAACAGGTATGGACAGGTCTATAGGCATATGTTCCCCTCTTATAGGTCCAGGGACATCATTCATTCCCCCTTCCTTAAGAAATTTTGCAGGTGTTTGATATGCTAAGGCTGGTTCAGGGTCAAAAACACTAGACATATCAGGATAAGTCAACTCTTCAGGATCTATATATTTCTCATATCCTAATGCTTTTCTAGACCTAACAGATTGGCGACCATCAATCAATTTATTCAAATTAGATGCTCCTTCCTGCCATTTCATACGACCAGCTATCTCTTTATCTAACTTAACTTGTAATTCTTGTTTTTCCTTTTCTATATCAGATTTCTCTTTTTCAGTACGTCTTAAATCTATCTTAGCACATTCTAAATCACTTTCTAGAACTCTTATCTTTTCATCATATTTAACTTGATTCTTTTGAAACCAGACTTTTTGTTTTTCTAAAGTTTTTAAAGCCTTTTTATAGGCCTCAACTTCTATATAACACTCATTGTACTTAGGTTTCAATTCATCATATTCTTGTTTAAGTTCATTGTATCTTACACTACATCCAAACACACAGTTGTGTACCTGAGAGATTCCCATCAAGGAGACTTGTTCCTTCTTGTCCTCTGAAGGTGAGTATGCCAGCAAATTCACTTGTGTAGAAGTAGAAGCTTCCTCTTCAGCAGGTTCATGTTCAGCCCAATCAATCTGGTGATCCAGAGTCACCAAAGCTTTTGAAGGTGTAGCCTTAGAAGTCCCTGATTCCAATGGATATGAGCTATATCTAACTTCATCACCAGACTTTGTTTCCTTGCATTCTCTTGAAAAATGGCCCACTTGACCACAAGTGTAGCATTTAACCTTCCTTCTGTGAAACCTTGCTGCCTCTCTTCCATTAAAACCAAAATTTCTTCCAAACTTAGTCTCAAACCTCTTAATGTTCATAGAAATCAATGCTAGCTGCCATTTCAAGTGCATCTCCTCCATCTCCAGTGGATCCACCTGTTCAAAATCCTCATAAGCAAGAAACTGCTGATGTTCATATTTAGCCACAAATGAATGAACAATATCATCCATTACACTACTGGATTTTGATTTAGGAGCCGATTTTGTCTGGGTTTGAGAAGATGCTCCTGAGGTGTAAGAACTTGAGGCTTGGTGCATAGGTTTTGTGGTGGTGCTGACAAAGGCTGAGTGAGTGGATGGACGAATGGGACTTCTAACATCAGGCTCAAGAGATTTAAGCTTGTTCACTACAAGAAAAGTGGCTTTTTAGGACCCCCATAAGCGTCATAAAATGGTACTTTTTAGGACCTTTCATTTAATAGGACCAAGGATGAAAGCGTTTCATGTAAGGCGGTTGTAATAGGTCCAAAGCGTCCTAACCCTTATGAAACCAATTTTATGGTCGTATTATATGTCTATGAACAACACAAATAGCGTACTAATAAAACCATATTAGGACACTTTTACATTGTTTTAACATGTGATTACCTACTTTTAATCTTTTGAGACACATAAAAACGTCCTTAAAAGTATTGTTAGGACGCTTATGATGTAACATCATAGCTATTTTAGCAACCAAGAAAAGGGTCCTAATAACTCAAATAAGATAATGATACCAATTTTATGGTCGCATTTTAGGTCTGTAAACAACACAAATAACGTCCTAATAAAAACATATTAGGACACTTTTCCAACGTTCTAACATGTGGTAACCTACTTTTAATCTTTTGATACACATACAAGCGTCCTTTAATGTTAATTCTTAGGACGGTTATCATTTACCATTATAGTTACTTTAACACCAAGAAAAGGGTCCTAATATCCCAAATACGATTATGAAACCAAATTTATGGTCGCATAATATGTCTATGAACAACCAAATAACGTCCTAATAACAACATATTAGAACACTTTTACAATGTTGTAAAACGTTGTTACCTAATTTTAATCTTTTGATACACATACAAGCGTACTTAAAAGATAATTGTTAGGACGCTTATCATATAACATTATAGCTACTTTAGCACGAAGAAAAGGGTTCTAATATCTCAAAGAAGATTATGAAACCAATTTTTTGGTCGTATAAAATGTCTATTAACAACCTAAATAACGTCCTAATAACAACATATTAGGACACTTTTACAATGTTAAGCGTCTTTAAAAGTTAATTGTTAGGACGGTTAATAAGTTTAATAGGACAATTCAAAGTCCTGACAAGTCATATGATAGGACGCTATTTTCAGCATGCACACTCTATTATTACGATATGAATAAAACATCAACTAATTATTAAATGAATAAAACGTAATTGTATTTCAAATAAGCAATTGTCATAACAAAAGCACTAAACATAAATAAGGTAGACACTATCCAACATAAAGTCTTGTAACATTAAACAATAAATTAAAGCAACAAGAAGCTTAGTCCGGGGTCATCATGCATCCTTTCTTAATCCTCACGGACCACCTACAAATAAACACCCATGTATAAGCATTAAGCTCCATGTTAGTAAAATTATTGGTATCACAAGATTAACAAAGACATACCGAGATAAAGGGACAAGGCCATGCTATGGTTGCACCAACACAGTCTTCAAATCCCCGATGAATTTTCGAAACATACCAAGTCAAATATGTTAGTCGTTATTCATATATATGCCTACAAAAATAACCAATATATATATATATATATATATATATATATATATATATATATATATATATATATATATATACAAACACATGTTTAGGTTTATCTTATGTAATCCTTTATTACGTTTAAAGAACATAAAACTCATTTGAAAGAACAATGATCAAACCCTCTCTATATTTCTTTAAGTTTTACTCCAAATTTTATATTTTAAAACACCTCTGCTTAAATTATGTTCAATGGACTCATTTGGTTCATCAAACACAGATTTTCTTGCTTCAAAGTATGGAGACTCCAATGCCACCTCTGCTTGTTGACTTAGAAAATTAAGCCGAGGGTCACACTGAATGAGCTTTTCATAGTGCTTTCCTAATAAACCTTGTGGACATTGCAGACAGTGATGCCTGCACGAATAATACAGTATGTTCAGATAAGTATGTATAAAAACAAAAAGTTCGTATGGACCTTATGTACAAAGAGGAAAAATTTACATCTGAAAACATAAATATCTAAATCAAACAAGCCAAAGTCTAAATGATGGAAAACATATAAACTACTGTAATATTCACTTCAATTTCAGCCGGATACAGTTGGTATGCTGAGAACTAACTACAAAGAAGAAAAGGCTATGTCTGCTCGCTCTGCTATAGCTACTACTACCAGGTACATATAAGAGCGTGGGATCAAGTGACCCCACAATACTTTCTCTAATACTCCGTAGATATTAAGAACCGTACTAGCAATATTTATTTGAGTTTAGTATAATTCATTTTGACGCTACAATATTTTTTTCAAGAAACACTTATTTGCAACAATTGCTTGTATGTTGAGCATAAAATTTATACATTGCTCAAGAAATTTCAGCTTCAGCTTTGCAAATTAGTTTTATAATTTAATGGATCTTATAATGTGGAACATAGCTATATTCTAGTTCAAATGCTTACTATAGTATCTCACGTAGTTTAGTACTTGAAAATTTCAATCACGGCAGATGAATATCAAAAGAAATTCTGACAGGAAATGTGTCACATTTAACTTTATTTCATACTCCATTGTATATTTTATTAATCCTTCAAATGTTATGACAACATTTTTTTGGTTTAAGGAGAGTTCTCATTGTACTTCAAGAATCTTTAATTAGCTTAAGCGACATGTAAATGTTCGAAAAGAAAAACAAAAGAAGTGAATAATCGAGCAAGGTGTAGAGTCATTTACCCTTGAATTGCAACACCAGAAAATACACGAGATGAGGTCGTGTACTCGCCAAACAATAATTGGGCCAGCAGAAACCAACACCCCTTCGAACATGAGTATATACATCTCTTCGAACCAAAAATCAACCAACCCCTTTTTGATCACAATTCACCCCTCAAAAAGAAAATAAACCCACGGTTACACCTCCTTTCGAACAGAATAAACCCTCGAACAAGAACCCTTCCAGCCTCCTTTAACCACGAATGAATTATGTCAAGACACCTTAATTGGAAACATGCTTAAACCTTCTTCGAACAACATCAAGCACCCGCAACATGAACCCCCTCTCTTGCACTTCTTTCTGGTTGATCAGGGATGGAGAAAAAAAAAGTATTGCCGCCATTTGTTTTGATAGGTTTTTAGGGTTTTATTTGTTGTAGGGTTTTATGTGAATGAAACGTAGTATACAGTTGAAGAAAAATAACGAATGAGGAGGAATAAAATAGGGAATGCCGAGATTTCGGGTATATAATGGAATATTTGATTGGGCTGAATATTTATTTGTATTATACGTGATATGTGGAGATTTTAAATGTTATACGTGATATGGGCTGGAAATTTCAAATTATATTATTTGTATTATACGTGATGCCATAATAAGAAGTGTACAAAAATATGAATTTGGTCTTTTAACTTGCCGGGTTTTATGAGACCCGGGTAAACCCGGTTCTTAAAACCCGACTGGGTTTTAAAAAATAAATAAATAAAACAAGTTAATTCTCGAAACCCATTTAGACCTAGTGGGTTTTAAGTGACCCTAGTCAACCCGGTTCTCAAAACCCTACCAGGTTTGTTTTTTTTTTTTTTTAAAGAAAACCAGTAATCCGGTTACTCGACCGCATCAATTAAAAACCACGTTTTCAAAACATTGGTATCAAATGAAGGTCTTGATGACTTTGCCTAAGACTAATGCTAATGGTGACCACAACTTCACCCATGCAACCCCGCCACCTTAGAGCCACGTTAGTTTTCACTCTTCACAACTATACCCTAACTATAACTAGCTAGCGATGACCACAAAAGTAATAATAATAGTTTTATTTTTTATTTTATTTTTTTATAACTTTTTTGATAAATTAAAATAAGGGTGAAGTTTGAATATACGTAACAAACTTTCTGAAATTAAGCGATATACGTAACATACTTATTTTATTCCAACGATACGTAATATACTTTTAAATACTGACCAATGTACGTAACATTGACGATTACCATTTTAAAAAGTTACAATTTTGGTCCCTGTTGTTTGCGATGACTTTCACCGTTAGTCCTTTGACATTTTTTTACTTAGAAAAGTTACAGTAATTGTCCCTTGACATTTTGTTGACTTCCATTGTTAGTCCTTTGACATTTTAAAAATCTTTCATCCGTTTTTCTTTACGTTTTTATCCGTCTTAAGTCGTTTTCCTCCGTTTTTATATAATTTCGTCCGCTTTGTCCATTTTCATTCGCTTTTATACGCTTTCGTCCGTTTTTCTTTCATTTTTATCTGTTTTTATAGGTTTTTATCTGTTTTTATCTGACTTTATCTGTTTTCATCCGTTTTATATGCTTTCGTCCATTTTTCTTACGTTTTCATACATTTTTATCCGTTTTCATCTGTTTTTATATGCTTTCATCCGTTTTCGCACATTTTTATTCGTTTTTAATCATTTTCATCTATTTTTATATGCTTTCGCTCGTTTTTCTTATGTTTTCATATGTTTTTATCCATCTTCATCCGTTTTTATAGCTTTTATCTGTTTTTCTTAAGTTTTTATAAGTTTTAATCTGTGTTTGTTCGTATTCATTCATTTTTATAAGCTTTCGTCATTTTTCTTACGTTTTTTTTTATAAAAATGGATGAAAACGGATAAAAATATATGAAGACGTAAGAAAAATGGACAAAAGCGTTAAAAATGGATAAAAGCGTATAAAAACGGATAAAAATGTATAAAACGGATAAAATCGTATGAAAACATAAGAAAAATAGGCAAAAGCATAAAAAACGGATAAAAACGTATGAAAACATAAGAAAAACGGACGAAAGCGTACAAAAATGTATGAAAACGTCTAAAAATGGACAAAAACGGATAAAAAGATAAGAAAGACGGACGAAAGCATATAAAAATGGATAAAAATGCCCAGAATGGATAAAAACGTAAGAAAAATAGACGAAAGCCTATAAAAACAGATGAAAACGGACAAAAAATGATAAAAACGTTAAAAAAAATGGACGAACTTGTATAAAAACAGAGCAAAACGGCTTAAAACGGATAAAAACATAAAGAAAAACGGACGAAAGATTATTAAAATGTGAAAGGACTAACAATGGAAGTCAACAAAATGTCAAGGAACCATTACTGTAACTTTTCTGAGTAAAAAAATGTCAAAGAACTAACGGTGAAAGTAAACGCAAATGACAGGGACCAAAACTATAACTTTTTAAAATGGTAATCGGCAATGTTACATACATTGGTAAGTATTTAAAAGTATATTACGTATCTTTGGAATAAAATAAGTATGTTACGTATATTGATTAATTTCAGAAAGATTGTTATGTATATTCAGACTTCACCCTTAAAATTAAATGGGGTTTTATAGAGAATAAGTTGGGTATTTAGAAAAAAAAAAAAGAAAAAAAGTTTTTATTTTATTTTATTTTTTTAAATAGCCAAACGGTAACAAAAATTGGAGTTGCTTTGTTAAATGTTTCGGTCACTCAATCAACCAAAACATTAAAATGACCATCAAGCGACGTGTCTATTTTGGTGTTGCTAATGGGTGCAATGCGTTGGTTTAATCGGTTACGGTTGGGGTGCAACGCCCGTAAGCATTAGCCTAATACACTAGCTAAAACAACCGGCCCAAATAACTTTGTTTTTCACTTTTGTTTTAGGCGGCCAAAGTGAAACTTCAATTTTTTCACATGCCGCCACTACAAAAAAAGGGGCTTTTTAGGACGAACTTTTTTGGAACGGTCAAAAAAGAGTGCCAAATAAACGTATTTGGCACTTTTTGGATAACCGTACCAAAAAAATAAGTATTTGGGACGGCTATTAGAAAACCGTTCCAAATACGTATGCATTTGGAACGTTTTGTAATAATGGTGCCAAGTGCATGTGTAATTGGAACAGTTTAAACTACCGGTGCCAAATATTTACGTATTTGGGACAGCCGGTACCAAAGGTGTCAAATACGTATATGTATTTACAACGGTTTTTAGGGTTTGTGCCAAATACTTGTGTATTTGGAACGGTTTTTTTTAGAGTGTGGAAACTAGGAATGTATTTAGAACGTTTTTTATGAACTGTTTCGAATACATATGTATTTGAAACATCTTTTAAAACCCGACCACGATGCCTTATTCGTCTCACACATGTTGATAATATTTCTCCTTTATTCGTCTCACACATTGATATTAAGATGAATTTTGATCTTAAAAACTTAAAATGGGCTTCTTCCACTTTTTTGACGAGTTATCGTTGATGTTTCATAAATAAGAATTTTCCATTTTCAACCCTCAATTTTTGCTGACCACCCCCAAATAACTAGTGACCTCTTATGAAAAAAATCACAGGCTTAGCACTAAGGAATTTAGTATCCTAAGAAGGGCACATGCCTTAACATATGGTTCGGTTGGAATTGTTATAGGTTCTAGCACGAGCATTGATGTACGCAAGAAGGGTCGAGGACTAACACTTGGTTGTCAAGGAAAAGAGAAAATCAAGATTATTAATAACGAGCTCATGCAACCTATCACGGATAGTAGTACCAATCACGCGAATTTACTTGGTGGAATTCCAAAATCTGGGGTTCGTGCTCCTCTTAATATTGTTTCATGTAAGTTAATGCCGGATACCAATCTTGAAATAATGTGGCGAGATGTTCGGTAAGAACGACATACATGTGTCACAGAAATGACTCTGCGACATCAAGCTCTTATTAATCATGTCTATATGACACTTAGACTGTGTTTGGGAAGGGGCTTTTACGGGCTTATGGGGGTTTAAACTTTTAAAATAAGCCTTGTTTGTCACACGGGCTTATAGAGGCTTATATAAGCCATAAGCCCAAGCCCATTGAAAGGGGTTTATGAGGGCTTATAACTAGTTAAATTACTTAAATAGCCTTAAAAATATAATGGATTATCACGCAAAAGCCGAAAATATATATGAAATTAGTTTGATGTATTTTTATGCAATTTTAAAATAAACTTTAGCTCAAAGTAATTAGCCCCATCCTCAGCCCCAGCCCCATACGGCCAAACATACCCTATTTTAAGATCCCTTTTTTTATATACATATACAAGAACATAAAAATAAAAATTTCAATGTATTAAGGGTATGTTTGGCGAAAGTAACTGTTGCTGGAACTGGAGATGGTGTTGGTGCCGGAGATTATAAAAATAAATTATTTATATAAGCTACATGAAATAACCTTTGGTTTTAAGAGATTATGGAAGATTATTTTTTTTAGAATATTTTATAAGTTATGTCTGCCCAACAAAGATTATTTTCTAAATAGCTTATTTAGGCATAATCTTTCAACAATCTTATGTGCCAAACATAGCCTATATTTTGTGAATTTTTTAGTACCAAATTTTTAAAAGACGTAAAATTGATTTAACAACCCTTTTAACAATTAAAATTTCCCTCTTCACATTTTCACAAGTCCCGCCCAAACTTTCACCAAAATTAAATTGTCCCTTTATTGCTATCTCAGATCTCTTGATATCATATTTCACATCTTCAAGGTTATCTTCGTTCGTTCATCTCACTACAGGATGGTATTATCCCCCCAAACTTATTATCTTAGTCTCATCTAAAATCTTATATTGTCTCCGTGGTCAACCACAAACCATCCACCAATTGTCAGTCGGATGATCCCCACCAATTTCAAATTCATTTGCTCACAAATAAGGTACTGTATTGTATTATATATTCCATCTGGTCATCAATTTGAAGTGTACATATGCTAGCTTTTTGATTTTCTAAATTTGAAGGAAAAGATTGAGAGTGAATCAGGTATTTGGTCATGCTAGAGATTTGAAGCACCCTTCTAGCATTTTTGTATGATGTCTTTTCTAAGTTTTGTGTTATCATTGTTAGGATTGCTAACTATTTGTTCCATTTATGTTAATGGGGATTTGAATGTGTAACGTCTTGTCTCTTAGCCAGACATTTGAATTTTGATAAATTGATTTAGTGGTATGTGCATACAATAAAACCCAAGATACCTTATTTGTTCGAATTGTATTTTAATAGTTAGTTTAGTTAAATAACGACTATCTATATAGTATGTGTTGTAGTCCCTTATGTCACAATGTTTTTCACCATTAGTTTTATTCTTCATTCTTGAGGATCTCAATTTTATTTGTTTCCTTTATCACACCATCTTTAGCAGATCCCAGTCACTCACAAAATGGATATCAAAACCTAAGCAAAACGGGCAAGTCTGTATTGACCAGAATTAGTACAACTTATACCTCATTTCTCTCATTTTGGTGATCGTTATTGATCAATATGTATTGATGATGCTCTGATTATGTGTTAGAGCATAGATTAGTGTTTCAATAAGGATGAATTTCAGTACTAGTATTTTATAAGGCAAGGAGCTCCTACTAGGATAAGAGAGTATGCGGTTTCCAAATTAGATGATTATGATCTTTAACAGCGTTAAGAATGTTCGGTGTTGTTCAATCTGATTCAGAAAAAAACAGATAAATGATTGGCCATTTTACAGCTCTTTTTCCTCTGTTATTACAAAATTCCTGCCGAGTCAACCCCAGTTTCTCTTTTTTTTCCCTTCTTTTTTCCAATTTTAGAACACAGCTCTGCACATATTTGATGAGATAATCCCGTATTGCTTCTTCACTTGTTGTACTATGTATGTTTCATTTGGTTCCGTATCATTGCTCCTATCGAACTGATAATTATACGACTTTATGTACATTTAGGATCATAAAATTATATCCGTAGTGTGTCATCTTTTATTAAAATTCAAATGTTACACATCTCAACAGCTAATATCAACATGTTTGACTACAAAAAGAACATAGAATTTATTTCTTGTTATGTTGGAATGTACAACTTTCTGATCCTAAATCGTGGCATTTTAAAAAGCTCTTTTATGTACAGATATATAGTTACTCAGAAGGTTGTCCTATATGGTAATTCACTAATTTTACATGAATTAATTTATTATAACTCCTTATTCTTAGTTGCCCACTGGAACTTTTATCGGATATTTGTGCGTTGTCTTTTGATGTGCAATATGTTTGAGCAATATATGAATGTGTTTCACTTCTTTGTCGACCGTCTTTGAAAGCTTGTGATGTTGTGAGTATTATGTGTTACACACTTACAGGTCATGTGTGAATGGTGGTATCTGGTATTCTCCATTCCATATTCTTACTAAGGATTAAAAGCTCAAATGGAGTGATTTATGAAACTGGAATTACTGCTAGGAAAGGAGTTACCACCTCCGCCGGGTCATCAGCCATATAGATTTGGATCCGTTCTTGGTTAGGTATATCGCTAACTAGTTATTCTTAATATTCTAGCCTATATTGCACGTGCATCAAACTATTAAATGATGAACTGTATTTTGTAGGCCCGAACTCCGTCAAATGAAAATTGATAAAAGAGTTCAGACACATTTGCTTAGCTATCTTTTTAATGTAAGTATCAATTCTATAAGTTTGCTTTTGCATTATAATAGGATGATATTGATAAAAAGTTTCGACCCATTTAACCCGTTTCAAATAAGGTTGAAATCATTAGGATGATATTGAACTCATTTGACCCAAATTGGTTTCGAGCTTGAAACATTTGACCCGTTTAACCCATTTCTAATGTTGGAATATTATATAATGCAGGTTTACGATGAAGATGTGACCCGATGAGCGTTATTCGTTTCCGTTAGTAAAAAAATCGTACTAGTGATTTAATTGAGTTTTAGTTACTATTATTTTGTCATTTTAAAGGCCATGGTTTATAAGGATGTTGGACGTATTGTTTTTTTACTTTATGGTATTCAAGTGATCATGTTGACTTGATTTAAGGATGATTAATAAAAGTTGAGTTCAAATTATTTTTGGCTTCAATTGAAATATAGCCAAAATCGAATCGAGAAATTGCCACAAGTCATATTAAGACTTAGTTGGAAATCAAAAATAACTATGAGTCAATTCAAAACGTGACCAGAAATCAAATCAAAACGAAGTCAAAGATCAATAAAGTCAAAGAGCAATGCAATGAATAACGACTAAAAGCGGATGTTTTACGACTCTAAAAAGAAGTGTCATATTATGCTGTATTATAAAAAAACCATTATGAATAAGCGTTCTATAAAGGTTAACGTTATAAGACCCTATTGTTAAGGGTCCTATTAACTTTTGTTTTAATCAAAAACGTTTGCGAATAAGCGTTTCATAAAACTGATGTTTTATGACTCAAATATCAAGTGTCCTATAATGGTGTATCAATCTATGGGACCCAAGTGTCAAGTGTCATATTAAGTTATGTTTTAATAATATGTTTGCGAATAAGCGTTCTAAATAATCAATGTTTTATGACTTATGTATCAAGTGTCCTATTATGGTGTATTGTAATAAAACCATAATGAATATGCGTCCTTTAAGGGTCCTATTAAGATTTGTTATAATAAAACTTTTGCAAATAAACGTTCTAAAATACTGATATTTTATGACTCAAAAATAAAAAGTTCTATTATGGTGTATGATAATAAAGCCATTCTGTATTAGCGTCCTATAAAGGTTAACATTATAATAACCACGTCTTAAGGGTCCTATTAAGTTTTGTTATTAAGTTTTGTTATAATTAAACTTTTGCGAATGTCCTATTATGGTGTACGATAATAAAACCATTGTGCATAAGCGTCCTATAAAGGTTAACGTTATAATACCCACGTGTCAAAGGTCCTAATAAATTTTGTTATAATAATACTTTTGTGAATAAGCGTTTTAACTAACTGATGTCTTATGACTCAAAACTCAAGTGTCCTATTATGGTGTATTATAATAAAACCACAATGAATAAACGTCTTATAAAGGTTAAAGTTATAAGACCCAAGTGTTAAGGGTCTTATTAGGTTATGTTATAATAGGACATCTAGTGATCAAGTGTCGTATTACACTATCACATAATGGGACGCCAACAACTAAATGTCTTATAAAGTAATTTATTAGGATCCATATTTTAAGTGTCCTATTAAGTTATATGATAATATGACCCCAAATAATCAACCATCCTATTATATAACTTTTTAGGACACCGCCTAAGTAGCAAATATTTACAAAGGACCCCAAACGCTCATATGTCCTATTAAACTGTTTTTTAGGACTCTATTATCATACCGTCCCACACAAAGGGTCCTAAAAAGCCACTTTTGTTGTAGTGGTTGTAGAGGTCATCAAAGGAGATCAAGTCCAATCCACCCTTTGTTTTGAGAGCAATGCTGACTTGCAACCAAGATGGTGGCAAAGATCTCAGAAACTTAGCATTGCAGTCCTCATTATCTGGCCTAGCCTTCAGCTGATTAAGTTGACTTAAGATCCGGTGGAACCTGTCATAGCCTTTGTGGATTCCTTCTTCCTCAGATATCTGAAACTCTTGAAACTGCTGCTTCAGCATTGACTTCTTCAACCTTCTTGATTCATCATTCCCACCAAATCTAGCCTTTATTGCCATCCAAATGTCCTTGGCATCCTCCATGAAGTGGAAGTCACCCATGTGGTCATCTGGTATAGCTTGGAGCAGAATTGTTCTTACTTTATTCTCCCTTTGCACGGCTAGAACCTCTTCAGCAGTTTTGGGACCTACAATTGTAACTATCCCATCAGCATCTTTAACATGCTTTTTCAGGCTGTTCCCCTTTCGGACAACCTCCCAAAGATTCCAGTCAATGTTTGTAATCCAGTTTTGCATCTTCATGGACCACAAATCATAGTCTTCAGCATTCTTCAAGTATGGAAATTTAGCATTACTGTTGGAGAGGTTGAGTTGTTGAAGAGAAGTGGTGTTTAGGTTCTGGGTTGTATCAACTTCATCGTCTGATCCAGGCATTTT
Organism: Artemisia argyi; assembly: GCA_030686995.1. Taxonomy (NCBI): domain Eukaryota; kingdom Viridiplantae; phylum Streptophyta; class Magnoliopsida; order Asterales; family Asteraceae; genus Artemisia; species Artemisia argyi. Next base: position 29,393,433 of record CM060708.1, read on the forward strand.
CCTTGATTGGTTTGGATTTTGATGGTGTAAGATTTGTGTTTCTCAGTATCACAGAGACTCTCCCGAGGCTCTGATACCACTTGTTGAAACTTAGACCTTGATAGATCTTCTGAGCACTCTAGAATCGTTAGTTATGTTAATGTAATCACCAACACACTAATAGACAATCTCTGTAACTTGTATTTTAAAGCGGAAACAAACACAAGTTTTAATACTAAGAACAATTGATCCTCTATGGATCTTTTATAAAATATCAAAGTGTTTTCTAAAAACGTCACTCAATACATAATCGTGTGTTCCTTTTATATACAAGGAACCCTAAACCGTTTCCCAAGAAACGTATATTTTAAAACTTCTAAAAGATATGCATTATCACTTCCTAAATAAACTCATGCATATCCTAACTATATTACATAAAACACGGAAAAACTATATCCGCAGAAACAACTAATGCTGAAACTAGACTTCAGCAGAAACTAAACTATAAGCAGAATCTGTGTCTTCAGTAGAAACCATCAGCAGATTCTTCAGCAGAATTCTCTCTTAGCAGAATTCCCAACAGGACTCACACATCTCATATTGGACATACGACCTATCGGGCTCAAGGCCTAGTTTGATTGTCTATAAGCTCGACTAATAAGCTGTGTGAACAGGCTTCCTTAAAAAGCTCACGTACCACCTTTTTAGACGCTAAAGCTAATTACGATCGAAACAGTTTCAAAATACTTAAATTTCACCGATTGGGCCTTAAAGCCCATTAAGCTAATAATAAACTATAAGCTATAATAAGCTCTTTTTCACTTAACAAGCTATTTTACAAATTAAATAAACTGGTACAAATTTATTTAGTAAACGGAAATGCTAAACTTTGAAAATTGTAACTTTGGACTAAAAATGCAAATATTACGAGACTAGGGGTTAAAAATGTAACTTTTTGAAACCTAAGGTATAAACTGTCGTATTGATAATCTGAGGTAATAAACTAAATTTATGAAACTTTTGAGTATAAAATATATAATATTAGAAGAGAGTAGACATAAAATGTAAATATATATATAAATTTTAGAGTAAAATTGTAACGTATTTAACTTTTGGGTTAAAAGTGTAGATTTCAAATAACTTAAAGGTTATTACAGAAACTTAAATACATTCTAAGTAATTTATATTTTGAAGACTTGTAATTTAATAACATGTATAAACTTTATATGTAAACTAAAACGACAATAGATAGATATTAATATGTATATAACGTAATAATGAAACATATTAAGAATGTAAACATTAACGATACTTTATACTTAAAGACAAGTTATATGGTATATAACTTTGTCATGAAACCTTAAGCATTTTGCCACACAAGCCACCTCTGCCACAAAACCATTTCATCATCCTTTCATCATAACGATTAATCGTCATTCATTAATCGTTATTCATTTACCAAATAGTATTTGGTTAGATTCTCAGATAAATTTATTTATCAGGTTCCGTACTAAGGACGCTTCCAAAATCATTCTCATACTCTCACTCGCACTTACTTTCATCATTCCTAATATCACTTAAGGTGAGTTCTTAGCCCGGTTTTTATAAATGTTTTATAAATGTTTTGGGGGAGATACATGCTCAACTACTACTTTTACTTTCATAAGTATTTTAAACTATTTACAAATTACTGTGGGACCATAGCCTACCATTTTATACATTTTATATCTCATGAATAGATAACTGCTATAAACATGTTTACAAGTAACTTTTCAACTGTATGCTATATCTAATTTCTATTTCCTAAGTTTACTATTGCCAAAAGTCCCTCAAATCATGAGCCTTAATCACCCGTAGAGAGAACGTAAATAATTGTGGATAGATCTATTAGGGATTGACAATCCTCGTTTGGGCGTTGGAGAAAACTACCAAACGCACTTTATTTGAAATCTAATAGGTTACTGGCAAGAACCTATCCCGAGGGCCCTTGTTACTATTATCCATCATTTATGATGAGATCTGTTAATCGGATGAGTGTCATGAGGCTTAGGGAAATCAGGTTGTAGTGCTGTGGGCGTATAACAACGTAGCTCATTATTTTATCAAATTACTAATTTGTGTTCACTATATAGCAGAAAATCATTATTTCTTGGCAAAAACAAACTATTTTGGTGTTGACCCAATTAGGGCAAACCAACAAACTATTTCATGTTAACTTTGATTTTGATAAATCACCTGCTTTTGACTATAAACACTATGGATTTTTACTCACACTTTGATTTTGATAATAAATCGTTTATTATGAATAGTGTAAACTCACAAACTCTTTTGATTCTTGGAAATCAACTACTATACTTATAAACTCTATGAACTCACCAACCTTTGTGTTGACACTTTTAGCATGTGTTTATCTCAGGTCCATAATGAGCAAGGATGGTACGGAGGAGCACAGATTCTTACAAAGGCTATAAATTTTACTATCATTCGAAAACTTATTTAACAAACTTTAAAACCACTGGGACCTCTTTTTGAAAACTTTGATATTTATAAAATTCGAATGATAAATGTTTTAAAATGACTAAATTGATAATCATTTTCTACTGAAAAACTGTGAGCTATGAAGTAACACCCAATCTTTATTCCGCTACAAATATTTTAAAATTGGGGGTGTTACAGATTGGCATAAGAGCTTTGGTTATAGCGAAACAGATCAAATTTAGATTTGAACTATAACCGTTTTTACAAACAAAACATTTTATAGCCTTTACGCTCTCCGTACCTTCCACCTGCTATACGATTTTGGAACTTCTAGATAATTTATGCTACAAGCAACACTCTAGTATATTGATACATACTCATTAACTATTTCAAGTATTATACAAATCCTTCCTAATTGTCTTACTCCCATCTTTATAGATGCGTATGACATACTCTTTCCATTTCCCCAAAAATCCGCGCATGAATTACCTTGTCGATTAGTATGGATGTTAAGTCAAAACCTTAAGATGATTTACAATGTCTTAATTTGAATGGATTGGGACGCCCTTTTATTCAAATCAGGAAATTGTACATCATTGAACCATCAGTCTATATTTCCTTAGTTACATGGTTTGGGACGCCTCTCTATGTAAATAACGAAATATAGATAGGTTTAATTATATCTGAATTGACAGGCATATGAAACCAAGAACCACTAAATTTCATTAGAAACCCCGTATATTGATACACAACGATACAATTAGCATTTGTAATGCTATTGTTGCAAATATCACTAGGTAAGGCATAGAAAAACCAATCGGTTGGCCTGCCAATATCCTATACGATAACACCACTATCCCTGCAAGATCAAGAATCACGACTGGATGTAGTACATCCAATATCCTATACGATAAAATCACACAAATGAAACGTTAGTGCATGGTGCCATTTTACGGTTCCAAAACAACGTTTCTATTGTACCATTATCTCTTACCCCCATATTTCATCCACACTAACAGCCAAAACCACAATTAGCACGAGAAGTGCTATAATCCAATCCAAAAACTCCAAATCTTCCCTTGGGATGTAGGCCAAGAAGATGGTTGACACCGCATACAAAATTATGAGAAAAGTATAGGTGTATGACATTTTAAAACCTTTGGATGAAAGAAATATGAGTAGTGAAGAGGAAAAAGGTGGGATATGTAAGGCGATAGCCGTAGACTACTATCCTACCCACAGACGTTCCCGATCACTACACAAAGACAAACTGACTTTCATCATTCCCAAAGGCTAATAATCCGGCAATTTTACTCTACGTCCTTACCCAAAATTCTCTTTGTAAAAATCTGTATCAACAAAACTCTTTGTTTAACGGGTAGGTTACCCGCACAGATTTTTGCAATTATAATTAATGAGAAATACCAAAACGTGACAGCGTAATGAGTTCTCTTCCAAGTTGTGTTCACAACATAAACGTTCAAACACCATAACTTATAAATCATGAACACGCCACATATGAAAAACACCTCTCGTGCGTTTTGACTCTTCAATCTCTAAGAGATTGTGAACTTTCTAACAATCTCTCAAAACTCTTAGGCATTATACGAAATCTTGATGGTCTCAAAACTATCTTGTAACCGTATATGTCATGGAGCTCGTGTTAAACATTTTCTTTACTCGCCAAACCGAACCCACCCTTTTAACTTTGGGCCTTTGGTCACAAATTAAGCCCGACACTATTCAAGCCCAAGACTTAAGCTTTACACCTAAGATTAACCGACTCGTGCTCACTTACTTTGGATCGTTCTCACTGTTATTTTCCTAACAACCTATCGATATTTTTACACGTCTTGATTTAGCACACACCTATAAATCATATGTGACAAGTCCTTTTCATTTACTCGATTATTCGATGGCCAAGTCATCATCAAAACTCTGCTCAACTGACACGTTCTCCAAATGCTTCAACTAGGCCAAAATTTTTATCTCGCCTAAACTATTTTTTTTTTCTTCTCATTCGAACTCCAAACAATTTCAGCACACTAAAACAAACTACCATCTAGTTATTTGGTCTTAATTCATGTCGATTGAATCCCTTGTGGAGTCAGCTATAGTCAGAACAAATCAATTTTTTTGTTTTCATTTCATCCCCAGCAACTGCTGTCAACCCTAAGAAACCAAATGATTTAAAACTATTACACACCCCATAATATGACATATTGATTTCCCACAATTATTTTTGAATAATTACACGATAAATACGAACAAATAATTAACATAAGACACGATTTCATAAAGCAAACAAATTTTATTTCATTCATTAAGATTACATGAAAACACAACAAAATTTATTACAACACTTCTACACTATCCATCACTTCCAACACAAATATCCATCACTTCCAAAACTTATCAATGACCATCGCTAGGATCACGAGGGGTACAAGAAACACCAAAATCCCGACCAAAAATACACGATCTTCATTCGGAATGAATGCCACGTAAATAATAGCAACAACCACGTACACGATCGCAACCATGGTAATAATATGTGTCATTTTGAAAGATTTTTGGGAAAAATAAAATTAAAAAGAAAAATTTTGGAATGATAAAATGTCGAAATTTACAAAGAAGATATTTAAAGGGGAAAGGTAACTGTTGGGTTACTGTTTGGCACTGTTCACGCACTAAAAACAAAGGGCCCGTGTAAATTTTTTTTATCGCTCGAGAACAAATTAAGTCATTAATTACAGAATCGTGGGGCTAATATTGGGTTGTCACTTAAAACTTTACTTAACAAGTTTTCCTTACAAAAACCGTAGTTTTCACAAACTCTCCCTAAAAAGTTTTCATTCAAACCTCCTGATAACAACAATCTTAGACCGGATTCCCGGGACGGGATTCAGTTTAACGGGTAGGTACTATCACATCCCGTGATTTTCCTCATAATTAAAAACGTTTAATTATAAATTAATCTCCGTCATTACTTCTAATCACCATTTTTACAGGAAAATTTAAAATTTTCTTTATTATATAAATTGGTCGTTACAAACCTGTATTTTCAGAACATTTTTCAAAATTACTATTCATTGGTTACTATTCATCATTTCACTATTCATCGTTTTTGGAGTCGGTTAGTAATATTGAGATGTTTTTCAAAAGTTTTACTATTCACGAAACACTATTCACAAACCACTATTCACTCTCGGACTCAAGAAAACGTTTCATTAAATCTTAAACAAACTTCTATAATCATAATTAATACCTTACTAATCCTAATTATCTTCAAACAGACCTTTAATTATATACTAAGCCCAAATTCAAAACCGGCCTATTACTATTCACGACCCACACGATTTTTAAGCCCAAATCTCTTAAAATTATTTTGCAAAATACGACTAGACCAAGCCAAGAACGCCCATCGTACGCCTTATTCTTACACACGACACATACGTATTTTCACACTTCCTCATTCCTCACCTAGCCAACTTTAAATATGTCAAATTTCAGTTTCACATATCGAGTCTTACTATATTTTTACGAGGCCAAGTGATTGGTCCAAAAACAAACCATCCGATTTATACATAATCCAAAACTTAACCATTTTAAGCCCCCGCTTGTTTCTTTGAACTCCTAATAATAATCCTAGCGTGAATTCATGTTTAAATGCTAAAGTTAATCAACTATAACCAAGTCTTACATGAATTTCCAAATCGTATGCTAATAAAATTGGTAGTCGACATATGATTAAACAAATGGAAGTACACCCCTATTTCATGCACTCACAACTCCATATAATATTTACTAGGCAAGGTACATGTTGAATTTTAAAAGGAAGTAAGACGTACAATTCTAACATAAAATATATACATCACACGTTTTCTTTGGACATGGAAATTATGTCGACATGTTGATTTAAAAACACAAGATAGTACTCCCTCTTTTCATTTTCATGCACTCACAAACCTATATTATATGTTCCTAGGCAAGTACTACATGCATATTAAAAGAAAACTCAAGCGTACCATACTATTTTTATAATTAAACCCACACGTTTCTTTTACACAATTATATGGATGTTGACATAGACTTTTGAAACACAAGGACATACACCTTCCCATTTCATGCTCTCACAACTCATTATAAAATCCCTAGACTAGTACTAATTATATTTTAAAAGAAACACATACGTACTATCATAATATATAATATTCTTTTAAACTAGAGAGTATGTCGACTAGCTAGAAACAAACAAAGAGGAACATGTTACTTCTTACAACCTCAAGACTTTTGAGTACAAGTTACCATCCCATCTCATTAAATTATGACCCCTGAAATACTTCAAATTTCATATATATAATCACCTTTTGCATGCTTGCACAAGACCCAAACATAAAAACCAAGTTCCATTCTCTTTTGTTCTTTCTGTGATCGACTAGGAAGGTATAACACCCCCAAAATTGATCAATACAGCGGAAGACTTTTGGGGTATTATAATGTGGATCTTTCGTCACAATTATAGAAAACGATTCAAGTGATCGTTTTAAATTTTATTTAAAATACCAAATATTCATAATTTCAAGAGAATTCGTTATTCAACAACAAGTTTTATTTAAAGAGAAATAAACGTTTCTTTATTTGCCCACTTCGTGCTGTTGCCATCCATTCCATTTAGTTACCTGAGATAAACATGCTAAAAGTCAACAAAAAGTTGAGTGAAATTCATAGGTTTATAATTTAGAGTTTGAACACAAGAGATAGATGTTTATTGTAATATCGATACAAATAAACAAGTTAGAAATCACATTCATTATTGCATTAAGCTCATGACACTCAACGATTCAACAGACATCAATATTTTCATAATAATGATGTAAAATATATAGCCCCCAAGATAGGTATTTGCCAGTAACCTATTATATTCAAATAATGTGTATTTGGTAACTTTCCTCTAGCAACCAAATGGGGATTGTCAATCCCTAATAGATCTATTCACAATTATTTACGTTCACCTTTCAAGTGATTAAGGTTCATGATCGAGGGACTTTTGGCAATAGCTACTTAAGCAATAATAAGATCAGGAAAAGACTTGTGTTCGGTTTTTGAGCATGTATCCCCCCCACAGAAATCAGTTAAGTGTGGGCTATGAACTCACCTTAGTAGGATAGTAGAACAAATGTAATCTCAACGATGCAAGGCAACGGCTTCACACACAACCTATAAGATATGGCACGTTTTAGTTCTTAAGTCTCGTTTTATTGCGAACGTTTATTATTAACTACGAATAATCCATAAAGTGTATACGCGATGTGTTACGTCGTATAAAAATAGATAATGGTTAGTATTGTTTTATTCGTCTAAATTTAGTTATCGTCATATAAGTTTTATTCGTATTATATATATATATATATATATATATATATATATATATATATATATATATATATATATATATATATATATATATATATATTTGTAATAAGTTACGTTTATTATTTATCGATTTAATATATATTCAAATATATATATATATATATATATATATATATATATATATATATATATATATATATATATATATATATATATATATATATAATAAAATTATTATTAAAATCAATATTACTATTCAATCCTTCATGTTTCTCAATTTTACACTTTTTACCCTTAACAGAAAACATTTACGCCGTTAGTCCAAAAATTATATATATTTACATTTTTAGTCCAAATATCAAATATTTACATTTATTATCCCTAAATTTCAATATTTACAGTTTATACCCTTAGAAAAACAGTTTTATACTTTTCACCTTAAGTTTACAAATTTGACAATTCTAGTCCCTATCCTTCGAACATTTGCAAAAATGGTCCAAACATTTCCAAATTTAAAACTTAACATTTTTATTACTTCAATAAGCTCTTAAGGTCTCAAATAGCTTATTTTCCCAGCTTATTAGCTTATTTTGTTAATTGGGCTTAACAAGCCAAAATTAAGGGCCCGTTAAGGTTTTATGATCCAAGGGGTTTGGGGGAACACTAGGTTTATAGAAATCCATCATTTTAAGTTACAAAAGCATTTCAAAACAGCTTATATGCTCAGCTTATCGTAATAAGCTGAAACAAGCTTTTTGGGCTTTACGGCCCACTTAAGGTTTTTAGTAAATCTGAAAACTAGTTCTAATAGCGATTTACTTTGGGTCTCGTTAGGTGATCAAACGATGTTGTTAAGTCGTACTATTTATCATTCTCGTTTCTATACCAAGTAAACAATTAGTTCGTACAAAAATATTAGGTGGTCGTGTGTTGAAATTTAAAATGACGAGGTCAAAGTATAAGGTCTAAACTTAATACGAAAAAACAATAAAACTCAAAATAATTCTAAGTCTTTTAGTATATTCCGTATAGGTTCACTTATCTTAGAAACGTGTGATTTTTAGTGTGTATACGTTATTATAATTCCAATGTTATTATAGGTTCTCGTTAATGGCTTAGTAAACATGCAATACGACTTATAATATAAGCATGTTGCGTTTTAGTTTCTCGTTTTATTTAGGTAAAGTGTTCGTGCAAAATAAGAATTACGTATATGTATAAAATGAAAATAACGATTGAAGTCTCACCTCACCTCAAGAGGTGGAGTAAAACGATGAAAATGGTTCCTGTGTATGGTTCAACGCCTTGTGGTTCACTTCACGTCCCTCCAAGGTTCAAGTTGCTCCAACCCTTGCTTCCTAGGTTCACTTCAAGGCGTGGTTCTCCTAGCAATCCGTATGTCCCTCCATAGCTCTCTCTCGTTAGTATTTTTAGTGGTAGTGGTACGTATGAGTGTATGTGGTGGTTTAGGGTTGCATGGAAGGTTTATATAGGCAGTCTTTGAATGTGTATGGACAAGATAAGTTCACAAGGATGGAGGTTGCATGTTAGGCGAATAGTAATGCCACAAACAATGCCCAATCGAAGTTTTACAAAGTTTAGATCTTGTGAGATATGTTCCTGTTCATTCCTGACAATCATGAGATGCATATTGTTCATTTAGATGGGATTGGAGAGCATGGGTGGTGCTAAGGAATAATATGCCACGTTTTTGGAAGTTTTGATATGGAGCGTTTTGTGGTTTGCTTGGGTGGTTTCTAGGGTAGTAAACAAACAAGGGAGGTTGCAATATTTGTTGTTTCTGGTTCTTTGGTACTAGGTAATGCAAAACAAGCAAAAATAGGTATATGTCATATGTAGAAATCGTAAGATAAGGGGTGTGTTTTGGGCGTGGTCGCGACAGAAAGAAAGAAAAGAAAACAAAGAAAATAATATAAGGGTGTGATTTGGGCTTGGCCTGGTGGGCTGCTGGTGTTGTCGGCCCAAAGAAAAAGAAAAGAATAAAAAGGAGTCTGTTTGGTTTGTGTGGTGTATTCGTGGCCCAAAGGGTGTTGGGGGCCCACCTGGGGTGTCTCGATTATCGTGTCGAAGTTCAAAAATATTAGTGAGCGTTATCGGGAAGTTTCGTAGGTTCAGGGAATATATAAATAGTATACGTTATTTAGACGAAACGTATTATTAAGTATAAACGCGTTATATAATTATTTATCGTTCGCAATAATTATAGACAATCTAGGTTATGTGTAAGCATCGTTCCTGGGTAAATGGTCAATCACAGTTATCGTAGTGGTTCAATATCAAGCCATATCATAAAAAAAAAATTGTTACCCGTAAAATGGTGTTAATTCCTTGTAACATCGTTTTATTTATTCGTATGCATTTACTAATCGTAAGGGAAATTTACGAGAGGTTACATTACCTACCTCTTACAGGGAATTCCGTCCCGGAACTGTAGTCTAAGATAGTTGCCAAGGGTGTCTTAGGTGAAGAGATGTGGGTACTTGGAGCGAATCTGATCCTCGCGCTCCCAGGTATATTCCGGTCCTCGCTTGGAGTCCCAACGAACTTTGATGATAGGGATACGGTTTTGTTTTAGTTGTTTGACTTCTCTATCCATAATTTCAATGGGTTCCTCGGTAAAGACAAGTTTATCATCTAGTCGAATCTCTTTCAATGGAATCACGAGAGATTCATCGGATAAACACCTCTTAAGGTTTGACACATGAAAGGTGTCGTGAATCCGACTAAGTTCTTCGGGTAGTTCTAGTTTATAAGCCACCGGTCCTATCCTTTCCAGGATTTTGAATGGACCGATGTATCTGGGGTTCAACTTTCCATGCTTTCCAAATCGTACCATTCCCTTCTAGGGAGATACTTTCAATAAGACTCTGTCTCCTATTTGAAATTCCATGGGTTTCCTTTTTAGGTCTGCGTAGCTTTTCTGTCGGTCTCGGGCTGCTTGTAATCGTTGCTTAATCTTAACAATTTTCTCAGTTGTTTCCCGAACAAGGTCTGGTCTTATAAGTTGTCTTTCTCCGACTTCTGCCCAACAAACGGGCGATCTGCACTTTCTACCATACAGTGCTTCGAAGGGTGCTGCTTTTATACTGGCGTGGTAACTATTGTTGTATGAAAACTCTGCTAATGGTAAGTGCTTATCCCAACCTTTTCCAAAATCAATAACGCATGCTCGGAGCATATCTTCTAAGGTTTGGATAGTTCTTTCACTTTGACCATCAGTTTGAGGGTGGTATGCGGTGCTCATATCTAGTTTAGTTCCTAAGGCTTTCTGTAATGATTTCCAAAAGTGAGAGGTGAAACGACTATCTCGATCCGAGATAATCGAAATTGGTACTCCATGTCGAGTGACAATTTCCTTCACATATATCTGAGCTAGTGTATTCATCTCATCGGTTTCTTTGATGGGTATAAAATGAGCGGATTTTGTTAGACGATCCACAATAACCCATATTGTGTCGTATCCGGATGAGGTTCTTGGGAGTTTGGTGATGAAGTCCATAGTGATTCGTTCCCATTTCCATATAGGAAGTTCTGGTTGTACGAGTAAGCCTGAAGGTTTCTGATGTTCTGCCTTTACCCTTGAACATGTTAAACATTTACCGACATATTCTGCGATGTCAGCCTTCATGTTTGGCCACCAATATATCTCTTTAAATCCTGATACATCTTGTCGGAACAGGGATGAATGGAGTATTTTGACTTGTGGGACTCGTACATGATGAGCTCACGAATACCTCCAATCATAGGGATCCAACTTCTGTCCCTGAAACACAGTGTTCCATCGGATTTCTTCACGAAACCATTCTTATTCTCGGGCATACCGTAAATCTTTTCCTTGGGTCGGTTTTCTTCTTTAAGTGCTTCGTTCTGCGCGGTAAGGATTTGGGATGGAAGGGGTGAGTGGATAGTCATCCCTAGTGATCTAACTCGAAGGGGTTTCAATCGTTCCTTTCGGCTTAACTCATCTGCTACTACATTAGCCTTTCCTGGGTGGTAACGGATCTCACAATCATAATCGCTAAGCAACTCTAGCCAGCGACGTTGCCTCATATTCAAATCTTTCTGATCCAAAATGTGTTGAAGACTCTTGTGGTCGGTGTACACGGTACATTTGGTGTCATATAAGTAGTGTCTCCATAACTTGAGCGCAAACACTACAGCTCCTAACTCCAAGTCATGAGTCGTGTAGTTTTCCTCATGTTTCTTCAGTTGTCGGGATGCATAAGCTATCACTTTGCTTCTTTGCATCAAAACTGCTCCTAGTCCATGATAAGATGCGTCGCAATATACTATAAAGTCCTCGTTTCCTTCTGGGAGGGCTAATATTGGAGCTTCACAAAGCTTTTGTTTTAACAACTGGAAGGCTGCTTCTTCCTTTTCTTCCCAGATGTACTTCTCATTCTTTTGGGTCAGTTTAGTCAAAGGTTTTGCAATCTTGGAGAATCCTTCTATAAATCTTCGGTAGTAACCTGCGAGACCTAAAAATTGACGAATCTCCGTGGGGTTTGTAGGAGATGACCAACCTTTAATAGCCTCAATCTTTGCAGGGTCCACGTGAATTCCTTGACTATCGATGATGTGTCCTAAAAATTGTACGGTGCGAATTCAAAAGTCGCATTTAGAGAACTTAGCGTACAATTTTTCCTTCTTGAGCAGTTCTAGAATGATTCGCAAATGTCCCGCGTGTTCTTCTTCGTTGCGAGAGTAGATCAAAATATCGTCGATGAATACTATTACAAACTTATCTAAGTAAGGTTTGCATACTCAATTCATTAAATCCATGAAAACTGCTGGTGCATTGGTTAGACCGAATGGAATTACTTGAAATTCGTAGTGACCATAGCGCGTTCTGAATGCAGTTTTCGGAATATCCTCTTCTCGAACTCTTAGCTGATGATATCCTGATCTCAGATCAATTTTTGAGTACACACTCGATCCTTGCAATTGATCAAACAGATCATCAATTCGAGGTAATGGGTATCGATTCTTTACCGTAAGTTTATTCAACTCCCGGTAATCGATGCACATTCGAAAGGATCCATCCTTCTTCTTAACGAATAAAATTGGAGCTCCCCAAGGTGATGAGCTTGGTCGAATAAATCCTTTATCCGATAATTCCTTTAGTTGTTCTGACAACTCTTCCATTTCAGATGGCGCTAGCCTATAAGGTGCTTTAGCCACTGGTGCTGCTCCAGGCACTAGTTCAATCTGAAATTCTATTTGACGTATAGGTGGAATGCCAGGCAATTCTTCAGGGAATACTTCAGGAAAATCCCTAACGATAGGAACATCATTAAGCTGCTTCTCGGATGACTTATTTTCCGTAATTTGAGCCATGAATACTTGACATCCTTCCTTCATGTATTTTATTACTCGCATACATGAGATAATTCCATATCGATGTCTGCTTTTGTCGCCCTGGACAATGAGTGTTTCATCCTTGAGTGGTATATGGACGGCCTTTTCATCACAGTGAATCCTAGCACGATGGTGGGATAGCCAATCCATGCCGACGATAGCGTCGAAACTACCAAGTTGAACCGGCATAAGATCAATGGCAAAAGGTTTTTCGGATAAGGTTAGGGTGCAATCTTTCATGATAGTATTGGTATCTATTAAATTCCCGTCAGCCATTTCGACTTCGTAGGTGGTGTTTAGCTTAGAGGGGGTAACATTAAGTAAAGGGGCAAACGTATTTGATATAAAACTCTTATCGGCGCCCGAATCAAACAATACTCTAGCATTATGATGGTTTAGTAGAAATGTACCGGTGACTACATCGGGTCCATTTCTATCTCCGAGTAGGTATACCCTAGCTTGGGCGTTGGCGGGTTCGTTTCCTTTTGGGCAGTTCCTCCGGATGTGTCCTACTTCTCCGTATCCGAAACAAATGGGTGATACAGCCAGTGTGTTGCTTCCCGTAGCAGGAATCCTACAGTTTCTGGTTTGATGACCGATCTTATGACATTTGTCACATCGGATGGTACAACGACCCTCGTGATGAAGTTTGCATCGCTGGCACAGGGGTTTCTGTCCGTTGTACCCTACACCTTCCGTAGCGGTGTAGACTCGGGGTTTTTCTTGTCTTTGATTCTGCTGCTGAGTGCTTCGAGTGTTGTGATATGGTTGGTGGTTCCGATGACTGTTGTAGCTTTGCTGGTTGTTGTTGTGATGGTGGGTGGTTCTTTTATCGTCCAATTTCCTTTTAAGTTCATTGCATTTCACGTCTTGATCTAGAAGTTTCTGAGCAAGCTCCATCGCTGCTTCCAAGGTTGGCGGGTTTGCTGAGGTGACATTTCCTTCAATACTCCTAGGGAGTCCTTCGACATATTTCTCTAATGTCTTCTCATGATCGGGTACCATGGTAGGGCATAGTATCCTGAGTTCTTGGAATCTCCGGTTGTAACTTCTCAAATCAACTCCTTTCACTATTAAGGCATGGAACTCATCCTCGAGTTTTCGCAGTTCGGAACGGGGACAATACTTCTTTAGTATTTTAGCCTTGAATTCAATCCAAGTAAGCTGATGTGCTGCTTCTGCCCCTAGTGTTTGAACGGTAGAGTTCCACCAGGATAGAGCGTCTTGCATTAGTGTTCCCGTTGCGAAGCTTACCTTGTTGTTTTCCGAGCATCCACTTCTTTGGAAAACAGTTTCACTTCTTTCAAACCATTGAGCTAATTCCGACACTCCTTCAGTTCCTTTGAAATACGTTGGTTGACATGCTATGAAGTCCTTGTACGTGCAGTAGCGGGGTGCCGGTGCATTTCCGTCTCTATTATGGTTTTGTTCAGCTAAAACGGCATTAACGCCATCAGCGATTGCTTGCTGGATTGCAACCGGGGTCATAACTTCGGGGTTTGCTGGTGCGGCGTTCGTGGTTGTTCTCCTAGTTCTAGGCATGTTGCTATAAAAGAAGGTATATTATTAGAACATTTATAATAATCCTATCACGTCGAAAAATACATATCGAGTAATAATTAGTTAAATATAGGTCGCAGTTACAATGATTCGATCATTGAAAGGGTTCAGATCGTAAATTTTCGTATGTTGGGATGACACACATAGGAATTACGAATAAGTTTGACCTGTATGAACTAATATATTACGATATAAAGTTTGCAACGTAAATAAAGATAAAATAAACTTCCATAAATCAATGTCAAGGTGTTACAACACTTATTGGTACTTGTGCAAATGTTTACAAAACACGACAAGATATTCTTATTTGTAGGACATTGATTTTTCTTAACAAGGTGGTGGTCTCATGGTTTTCCTAAGGCCTTGTCTAGGCGGTTTTAGAGTTCTTGAATAGCAGTGGACATGGTTTCCATGGTTTGATCTCGAGTCCTTTCCCTTTCTCGAGCTTCTAGTAGGGCTTGCCTAAGGCATAGGTTTTCAGTGTTGATCCTCTCAATTTCTTGGTCTAAAGTTCCCAATGCTATTTTGGTCGAAGTGTTAGCCCCACATAGTGCTCCTATGAATTCCATTGATTCCCAAAATAGAGAATCCAACTTTTCGACCTTATCTTCTATTGCAAGATGACCAATCATGAGACTGTTCATATCATCTTCAAAGGTTTCTAGAAGTTCATGCGGAATCTTGTTGAGTATGCTAGCGATGGAATCAAGTCGGTCTTCGTGGCGAACCATTCTTGCAGCTAACAATGGTATGGTATGGTGTATGGGTTCCCCAGTGACTGGCAGAATTCGGGAGGTAGAGTAAGAACTTTCCCCAAGTTCCCTTGTTGTTGGTGTTCCTTCTTGAGATCTCCAATATCGCATAATGGGCAATAAGAAAGACCATTTACGAGCATCTACTCGCTTGTGGATCCTTCGGCGTCTACGGTGAACACTAGATTCTGAGGTGGTTGGGCGGATTGGGTAAGTCTTTTGGTGAGGTGATAGAGGGACACTTCGGTAAGGTGCAGGTGGTGATGCTAGTGGAGGTGATACTATAGGTGATGGTGTTAGTGGCACAGTAGTAGTTTGGCTGTAGAAGATAGTTGATAGTGGTGGTATCACTGGTGGTGCAGGTGGTGATGGCACAACTGATTCATGTGGTATGACAAGAGCTCGTGCTGGTACAGCAGTACTTGCTTCATACGGCTGAAGTTGTCTAATTTGCCTAGATCGGCGAATTGGACCAGATGTTGCCAGAGGAGAAGCCTCTGTGTCAGATGCTGGCAGAAATTGCTGGCTTTGCATGTATCTGTCGGTAGCAGGAGACATAGGCATAGGTGAGGTAGCATAGGCTAAAGTAACATCTTCAGCTTCTGAGTTTGAGGACAAGCTAATAGGGTGGGTGTTCGAAGACATGACACTGTAATAAATTTCCCGATTAGTAAATGTAAGCATAATTATAACCAATTTAAAAATGCTATAAGGTAAATAATACTTTTTACCAATTACTGGGATGCGTAGGCACGAAGGGCGTAGAATGGTATTTTATGAAAATTTTGTCCCGTTTAAAGTGTAGTTATAGTCCAATGTTCCAAAAACACTTGGTTCACTATAACCGTAGCTCTGATGCCAATCTATAACACCCCCAAAATCGATCAATACAGCGGAAGACTTAAAATGTCAGCGGAAGACTTTTGGGGTATTATAATGTGGATCTTTCGTCACAATTATAGAAAACGATTTAAGTGATCGTTTTAAATTTTATTTAAAATACCAAATATTCATAATTTCAAGAGAATTCGTTATTCAACAACAAGTTTTATTTAAAGAGAAATAAACGTTTCTTTATTTGCCCACTTCGTGCCGTTGCCATCCATTCCATTTAGTTACCTGAGATAAACATGCTAAAAGTCAACAAAAAGTTGAGTGAAATTCATAGGTTTATAATTTAGAGTTTGAACACAAGAGATAGATATTTATTGTAATATCGATACAAATAAACAAGTTAGAAATCACATTCATTATTGCATTAAGCTCATGACACTCAACGATTCAACAGACATCAATATTTTCATAATAATGATGTAAAATGTATAGCCCCCAAGATAGGTATTTGCCAGTAACCTATTATATTCAAATAACGTGCATTTCGTAACTTTCCTCTAGCAACCAAATGGGGATTGTCAATCCCTAATAGATCTATTCACAATTATTTACGTTCACCTTTCAAGTGATTAAGGTTCATGATCGAGGGACTTTTGGCAATAGCTACTTAAGCAATAATAAGATCAGGAAAAGACTTGTGTTCGGTTTTTGAGCATGTATCCCCCCCACAGAAATCAGTTAAGTGTGGGCCATGAACTCACATTAGTAGGATAGTAGAACAAATGTAATCTCAACGATGCAAGGCAACGGCTTCACACACAACCTATAAGATATGGCACGTTTTAGTTCTTAAGTCTCGTTTTATTGCGAACGTTTATTATTAATTACGAATAATCCATAAAGTGTATACGCGATGTGTTACGTCGTATAAAAATAGATAATGGTTAGTATTATTTTATTCGTCTAAATTTAGTTATCGTCATATAAGTTTTATTCGTATTATATATATATATATATATATATATATATATATATATATATATATATATATATGTAAATGTAATAAGTTACGTTTATTATTTATCGATTTAATATATATTCAAATATATATATATATTTATAATAAAATTATTATTAAAATCAATATTACTATTCAATCCTTAATGTTTCTCAATTTTACACTTTTTACCCTTAACGGAAAATATTTACGCCGTTAGTCCAAAAATTATATATATTTACATTTTTAGTCCAAATATTAAATATTTACATTTATTATCCCTAAATTTCAATATTTACAGTTTATACCCTTAGAAAAACAGTTTTATACTTTTCACCTTAAGTTTACAAATTTGACAATTCTAGTCCCTATCCTTCGAACATTTGCAAAAATGGTCCAAACATTTCCAAATTTAAAACTTAACATTTTTATTACTTCAATAAGCTCTTAAGGTCTCAAATAGCTTATTTTCCCAGCTTATTAGTTTATTATTAGCTTATTTTGTTAATTGGGCTTAACGAGCCAAAATTAAGGGCCCGTTAAGGTTTTATGATCCAAGGGGTTTGGGGGAACACTAGGTTTATAGAAATCCATCATTTTAAGTTACAAAAGCATTTCAAAATAGCTTATATGCTCAGCTTATCGTAATAAGCTGAAACAAGCTTTTTGGGCTTTACGGCCCACTTAAGGTTTTTAGTAAATCTGAAAACTAGTTCTAATAGCGATTTACTTTGGGTTTCGTTAGGTGATCAAACGATGTTGTTGAGTCGTACTATTTATCATTCTCGTTTCTATACCAAGTAAACAATTAGTTCGTACAAAAATATTAGGTGGTCGTGTGTTGAAATTTAAAATGACGAGGTCGAAGTATAAGGTCTAAACTTAATACGGAAAAACAATAAAACTCAAAATAATTCTAAGTCTTTTAGTATATTCCGTATAGGTTCACTTATCTTAGAAACGTGTGATTTTTAGTGTGTATACGTTATTATAATTCCAATGTTATTATAGGTTCTCGTTAATGGCTTAGTAAACATGCAATACGACTTATAATATAAGCATGTTGCGTTTTAGTTTCTCATTTTATTTAGGTAAAGTGTTCGTGCAAAATAAGAATTACGTATATGTATAAAATGAAAATAACGATTGAAGTCTCACCTCACCTCAAGAGGTGGAGTAAAACGATGAAAATGGTTCCTGTGTATGGTTCAACGCCTTGTGGTTCACTTCACGTCCCTCCAAGGTTCAAGTAGCTCCAACCCTTGCTTCCTAGGTTCACTTCAAGGCGTGGTTCTCCTAGCAATCCGTATGTCCCTCCATAGCTCTCTCTCGTTAGTATTTTTAGTGGTAGTGGTACGTATGAGTGTATGTGGTGGTTTAGGGTTGCATGGAAGGTTTATATAGGCAGTCTTTGAATGTGTATGGACAAGATAAGTTCACAAGGATGGAGGTTGCATGTTAGGCGAATAGTAATGCCACAAACAATGCCCAATCGAAGTTTTACAAAGTTTAGATCTTGTGAGATATGTTCCTGTTCATTCCTGACAATCATGAGATGCATATTGTTCATTTAGATGGGATTGGAGAGCATGGGTGGTGCTAAGGAATAATATGCCACGTTTTTGGAAGTTTTGATATGGAGCGTTTTGTGGTTTGCTTGGGTGGTTTCTAGGGTAGTAAACAAACAAGGGAGGTTGCAATATTTGTTGTTTCTGGTTCTTTGGTACTAGGTAATGCAAAACAAGCAAAAATAGGTATATGTCATATGTAGAAATCGTAAGATAAGGGGTGTGTTTTGGGCGTGGTCACGACAGAAAGAAAGAAAAGAAAACAAAGAAAATAATATAAGGGTGTGATTTGGGCTTGGCCTGGTGGGCTGCTGGTGTTGTCGGCCCAAAGAAAAAGAAAAGAATAAAAAGGAGTCCGTTTGGTTTGTGTGGTGTATTCGTGGCCCAAAGGGTGTTGGGGGCCCACCTGGGGTGTCTCGATTATCGTGTCGAAGTTCAAAAATATTAGTGAGCGTTATCGGGAAGTTTCGTAGGTTTGGGGAATATATAAATAGTATACGTTATTTAGACGAAACGTATTATTAAGTATAAACGCGTTATATAATTATTTATCATTCGCAATAATTATAGGTAATCTAGGTTGTGTGTAAGCATCGTTCCTGGGTAAACGGTCAATCACAGTTATCGTAGTGGTTCAATATCAAGCCATATCATAAAAAAAAAAATTTGTTACCCGTAAAATGGTGTTAATTCCTTGTAACATCGTTTGATTTATTCGTATGCATTTACTAATCGTAAGGGAAATTTACGAGAGGTTACAGAAGGAAGAAAGGGAAACAATGTGTATTCTTGCAAACCTTCTTACACACCTTATGAAAAATCACTTACACACTACCAAAGACACACTCAACTCTTTCTTTTGCTTGCACGCCACCCTCCTTTTCATCATATCACATTTAATGTTAAATATCAACTTGTGTGAAAATCCTATATAAAGTCCTCACTTCAATTCTATATCATATGTACACACACAAACAATCAATCAACTCCTTTCCTTGTTTCCCCTGCCATATGAGTACAAACCACAAATATCTTCCCTTGTTTTGTTTCTTTTGTACGAGGTGAAAAAAGAAGAACACCATGCAATGCATTCCTTATCATACGTATAAACACACCTCCATGCAAACTACCTTCTTTCCTTTCCTTTCTGCCATTTGAAGACTTGGAAGCCATGGAGTTGTTTTGGCTTCGCCTCTCGTTCGTCCCTCGTTCACAATTCCACTTCGTCTCCTCACCACCAAGCTTTGGTGAAGTAAGCCACGTTCTTCATTTTTACTTCCTTTTCAGTTTTAGTTTTGTTCTGATGTTCATAATCACGACTAGCATGCATGCTATTTCTCGTTCTACCATAAATCTTTTAGTTTCAAATCGTAGTATCTAATCTCATCGTGGCCTTGCATTAGGTGGCAAAAACAAGGTAGAATAAATTCTAACGTATAACAAGTTTACATATCATGTTCTAAATCATGTTACTTAACTTCCTAAATATTTGGTATAATCTTAAATCCGAACATACTTCACCACCTCACTGTAGGATCGGACTCACACATCTCATATTGGACATACGCCCTATCGGGCTCAAGGCCTAGTTTGATTGTCTATAAGCTCGACTAATAAGCTGTGTGAACAGGCTTCCTTAAAAAGCTCACGTACGACCTTTTTAGACGCTAAAGCTAATTACGATTGAAACAGTTTCAAAATACTTAAATTTCACCGATTGGGCCTTAAAGCCCATTAAGCTAATAATAAACTATAAGCTATAATAAGCTCTTTTTCACTTAACAAGCTATTTTTCAAATTAAATAAACTGGTGCAAACTTATTTAGTAAACGGAAATGCTAAACTTTGAAAATTGTAACTTTGGACTAAAAATGCAAATATTACGAGACTAGGGGTTAAAAATGTAACTTTTTGAAACCTAAGGTATAAACTGTCGTATTGATAATCTGAGGTAATAAACTAGATTTATGAAACTTTTGAGTATAAAATATATAATATTAGAAGATAGTAGACATAAAATGTAAATATATATAAATTTTGGAGTAAAATTGTAACGTATTTAACTTTTGGGTTAAAAGTGTAGATTTCAAATAACTTAAAGGTTATTACAGAAACTAAAATACATTCTAACTAGTTTATATTTTGAAGACTTGTAATTTAATAACATGTATAAACTTTATATGTAAACTAAAATGACAATAGATAGATATTAATATGTATATAACGTAATAATGAAACGTATTAAGAATGTAAACATTAACGATACTTTATACTTAAAGACAAGTTATATGGTATATAACTTTGTCATGAAACCTTAAGCGTTTTGCCACGCAAGCCACCTCTGCCACAAAACTATTTCATCATCCTTTCATCATAACGATTAATCGTTATTCATTTACCAAATAGTATTTGGTTAGATTCTCAGATAAATTTATTTATCAGGTTCCGTACTAAGGACGCTTCCAAAATCATTCTCATACTCTCACTAGCACTTACTTTCATCATTCCTAGTATCACTTAAGGTGAGTTCTTAGCCCCGTTTTTATAAATGTTTTGGGGGAGATACATGCTCAACTACTACTTTTACTTTCATAAGTATTTTAAACTATTTACAAATTACTGTGGGACCATAGCCCACCATTTTATACATTTTATATCTGATGAGGCGAAAAATGAACCACTTTTAGGGGGTCATTTAAACCCGGAATTGAATTTATTTGATCAAATATTGCCCTAAATCGTTCCTTTTGTGATTTTAGGTACTTTGGGAGAGAAATCTGGAAAAGGAAGAAATTCGGACATTTTTGAAGCATAAAAGTGAAGAAAACGCCAAAGTCTTAATTTTCCTTGCTAGGAACAGTAGGTGACGGCGTCAAGAAGAAAAATCTAACCGCGTCAAGAGTAATTTCCATGACGACCCAGTACAGAATTGAAGGCGTCACGAAGTAGAGCGTTAAGAGTAAAATGCGTGACGGCCTGGAAAATGCTATAACGTGACGGCGTCAAAAGTAGATCAAGGCAGTCCGAGAAGTATTTTGGCGGCAAGATGACGGCGTCACAAATTTGTTCTTGACGCCGCCAGCCTCAATTTCCTATATATAGTTTTCTAATTTTCATTCATAAAAGAGAGAAGTTTTGGAGAAACCCTAAGGCCGAACTTAGTACAAATTTTACAGGTTTTTCAAGGGTTCTCAGCCCTTGAACCCTTTCATGTGTAATTGAGATAAGTGTTCTTTTAATTCAATCAATATGTCTATGTGTTGGTTGTCTATATCTTGTTCTTGTCTTAATTCCATCATGCTAGGCTAGATCTATCTTGTGTTTGCTTGGATCTAATGAAACCTAGATGTTAATTATGTGTTGATTACTTGTTTATGGTTGTATTGGATGAATGATTTCGATGTTAGGCTTAAGAAAACTGGCAGATCTCCAAATGGTAACATGCTTGAACATCTTAGGAAACATGAACTGACGTGCACTAGGTTTTATTGGTTGTATTTAATGCATGAGTAAATTCTAATGATCCCATGTTAGGAGCTTCTTAGCCGGCTCGACATAGGAGTGAAGTAGGCACTCATAGGATTGGGGAATTAAGTGCGCCACCCCATGAATAGTATTAAGGAATACAATCCGTCATCCACGCAACTATAACAAGTAATTAACGTGTAAAAGATATCTAGGGAGTAGTGAAATCTAAGTAAACACAACTTCTCCACTTATTGCTCACAACCTTAGTTAATTTAGTTTATTTTCATTTCTAGTATTTTATTTTGATTGCATCTTTAGTATTGGGTTAGTTGACTAGCAACTAATTCCGCCCAAATCCTTAAAACCCGAGATTTTTACTTGCTTTCTAAAAAATATAAAAATACAAAAATAATCATCCCTCATCTTTAGAACTAGTATTTAGGTTTTCTAATCCTAGCGACACTATTCCTAGCTGAACGATCAATCCCCCGGTACTTGTCACTATACTATACTACAACGATCAGGTACACTGCCTGGTGGGGGTTGTAAGCTTCTCAAGATCCCTTAAGAGGTAAAGCCTGGTGCGATTCCCACGTATCAAGTTTTTGGCGCCGCAGCCCGGGGAATAGTTATTGTCTAGGTTAGAATCTCTTTTTATTAGGTCTACTTGCTAGATTCCTTTCTAGTAAGATTTTATTTTTATTTTTAGGTTTTCTTTAGTCTATCTTATTTCTTTGTGTTTTTGTTCGTAACTCTTCACCACCCGACATCATGGACGATGGGAACATCTTTGAACCCGTCATCCCACCACAACAAAACCCACCACTAGAACCTCTTAGGCCCCGAACCTTAGGAGAATATTCCCGCCCTAGCCACCAAGGCTACCGAAACATCATTGAGCTCACCGGAGCCAACGTGACCCCCTTGCGATCCGACACCATCCGGTTGGTGCAAAGCGGATGTGCATTCCATGGACTTCGTTCCGAAGATCCAAACCAACATCTTAAGGACTTCCTTAAAATCGTAGATTCCATAGACCTAGATGTTGAAACTAGAGAGACAACCCGATTACGCCTATTCCATTTCTCTCTACGGAATCAAGCTAGTCAATGGCTTGAGCGTTTACCCGCGGGATCCATCACCACATGGGATGATCTCACCACTCGTTTCCTTGCTCAACTTTTCCCACCGGGGAGAACTACTAAGCTTAGAAATGACATCTTGATGTTCCAACAACGTCAAAATGAATCTCTCTATGAAGCATGGACTCGTTTCAAGGACTTACTCCAAAAAGTCCCTCATCATGGCATAGATTTTTGGCTCCAAGTCCAAATCTTTTATGACCATATCGATCTCTCCACGAGGCGAGCCATTGACCAATCGGCCGGTGGTAAGCTACGTGATCCCCGTGATTTGATCTCTCCACGATCTAAGTGCGGAACAATCATGGGAACTCATAGAAGATCTTGCTCTCTATGACAACGAAAGTTGGAATGATCCCCGTGATTTGAACAAAACGGTCAAGGCAATATCTTTGCCTTCGAACAATTCTAGCACTCCCGACCGTAGGATCATGGAACTTGAGGACCAAGTCAAGTTTCCCATGAAATCTTACGAAGCTCCTAAGCCTTCAAGCCAAGTGAACAAAATCACTTCTTCATGCGAATTATGTAGTGGTCCCCACGACACTCGTGATTGTATGGAACTCCCCGGAACAGCTTTTGCGGACTACGCATCCACGCGTACCGATGAAGCGGGAGATAAGTGGTACACTTTCAAGCCCGAGCCAAACCCTTACGGTGATTCATACAACCCCTCTTGGAAAAATCACCCAAACCTTAGGTGGAAACAAAATCAACCCAATTCTTCCAATCCACCTAATCGTTACCAACCAAACGGTCCACCCTCCAACCGTACTTTCAACAACAATCCTTCCAACAATTATGGTAGTACCAACAATCTTGAAGGATTGATGTCTAAGTTTATGGCATCTCAAGAAGCTCGCATAGCTAGGTTTGAAACCGAATTTAACCAACAACAAACGGAGATGACCAACAAGATTGACAACTTGTTGAAAGCCCTCAACAACCAAGCATTAGCCACACCTAGGAAGGACACTAGGGACACCAATAACGGAATCCAAATTAAGGACCCCTCATCATCCAAACATGTCCACTTTGTCAATGTTGTTACCATTAAACCAATAGATAAGGAGATAGAAGAAAGTGACAAGGATGAAGTTAGAGTAGAAACCGAGACTAGGGATGAAAGTAGGGAGGTTGAGATTAATAAGGGAGAGGAATTAGAGGAAGTAGAAACTATGGAGAAATACTTTGATAAGATGCCCACCAAGGAAGAACGGGAATACCATAAGGATTTATTCGATAGTACCGAGAGACCATACATCCTTGGCACACCCCTTATTAAAATGGGAGACCCCTCTAACATTAACATACCATGCAATATTGGGCACATGCATATATGGAAAGCTTATATCGATCCTAGATCTCCTGTTAACATCATGACTAGGACTTATTACAATTGGGTGATGAAGAAACAACTTGATTTTAGGATGATGCCCAATAGGAATTTGATAAGTAATTTTGTAGGAAGAGTGAAGGGATTGCATGTGATTATAGGTAATCTCACCTATGAGATCGATTTTATGATAGTGGAAGACACTCGTCCGGTGATAGATGATTGCCTAAGCCAAGTAATATTTGGAAAACCATTTGTTGAGGCCACTAGGATGAGTTATGACCCGACTCTAGGGATAGTTAGATTCAAGGAAGAAAATGATGAGGTTGCTTATCAAATGCCCTACAAAATTGAGCAATACCGCCTCCTCTCTAATATAGAAAAAGAACACAAGCAAGCGGCTTATTATAGGAATGAGGAGGATAGACGTAGAGGAGTTGAGTATGTGAAGAGTAGGATGCTTGGTTTCTATAAAGAATGCTTGCAACTAGGTCCGGAATACAAAACTGGTTTAGAAGACGACCTAGAGAGTGAAACCAACGATGAGGTCACGTAGTAACCCATGACCTTGAGTCTAGCTACAAGACTCGTAAATAAAGAAAAGCGCTTCTTGGGAGGCAACCCATGTTTTGTGTGATTTTATTTTGTTTATTTGTTATTTGCTTCCGTATGCATGCTTTATTTTTATTGTTAGTAGATCATGTTTCTCAATTAAATAGTGGAAATACTTTACTTTGTTGTTTTGGCCTAGTCTTAACTCCACCTAAAAGTATTTTTGCAAAAGATAAGTGTAAAGGGAAACCCCAAATATGTTTTTAAGAAACAAAACGATCATGATTCTCCACAATATTAAGTGAACATGTATATTCGTATTTGTTAGAGTCAAATGCTTGTATTGAGTCATAATGAAGTTTTGCAGGATTTTCCAGGAAGTGAGACCAAGTTTTTCCAGAAATTTTCCGGAAACTTAACATAAGAATTTCTGCAGGTCACTTCTGACGGCGTCACGAGTTAACTCTTGACGGCGTCACGTGTAAAAATCTGGAAATTTTACCGGTTTTGTTTTTCTAACGGAGTCTTATGGTTTTTGTGAATTATTAAGTTTTATAATCTCCAGGAAATCTGCAAACTTCATTCCACAAGCATTATATCTTATTTTGTTTTCTAGGATTTAGTAACTTATGTAGGTTGCCGCCGATTTTATGCGAGGTTGTCTTGTCTATTTTCTCAGGATTTACCGGTTACGTACGACAAGAAGATGATTTATATTCTGGAAGGGAAGCCTTGATTGTTCATTTTCTTGGAGGAAGATTTAACCTGGCCACCTAATTATCCATACCGAGCGAATCAGGGGAGTATTTGATTTCATTCTTTTTACTTTTTCACTTTTACATTCTTTACTTGAACATTGGGGACAATGTTCATCTTAAGTGTAAGGGGAGGGTAAAATGATGATACCTTACATGTACACTTTCGCTTGAGTTTGTTTGTTTGATAGTAGATGTGTAATAAAACTATGAGAAATACTTGTTAGTGCTATTTTAGCGCCAAATTTAAAATTTTTTACAACATTTAGGAGTGAAACTTTAGCCATAGCAAGCGTCTCATGGATAGGAGATTGTATGACTAGCACATAACCGTATATTCAGAAAAATTTTCCACCAAAATATGTGAGGTTCGCCTTTAGATTTGATAGGAAAAGCATTTACTATTAGTACTTATGAGTGTACCAGTAGCATTTAGATTCTAGAACTTGCGTTAGTGATGCATCCCGAGACCGCTAGTGAGACTACATTCGTGTGGTAGGATTTACTACATGATAAGAGGCATTAGGATTACCCTTGTGTTAAACCCGTATCATAATTACTTGACCATTTAAGTCATATTACTTGGCTAGTTAAGTCAATTAATTTTTCTCACACCTTAGCGTTGTACTCATTTTTCGTACACGAAACCCCTAGTACACCCCTCCAAGCCTATCCTTTCGTTTCTAACTTTAAGCATCTTACTTAAAGGAAGAATTTGTTACACCCCACTTAAATTACACCCAAATCGCCTTAGCCTTCCGTGTATGCGCTCATCTTTAGTGCATTATTGTTATTTGTTTAAACCCTAAGTTAACTATCTAATTGATTACATGGTTGCTAAGTCGAGTCATATCCTTGTACATATTGTTTTGGGATGATTGGGACTCATGGGTAAAGTACTTATTTTATGGAGTAATGGGGAAGAACATCATATTATTACCCCCGTATGTATGTTAATCTTAAAAGTACTCCAAGTGTTTTGATTTTCTTAATTCGAGTCATTAGATTAGTTTATTGTAAAGTATGTAAAGATTCAAGTGTAAGGGGAATGTTCATCATCTATGATGTATTATTTTGGTGAATTAAGCCACGTTCTTCATTTTTAATTCCTTTTCAGTTTTAGTTTTGTTTTGATATTCATAATCACGACTAGCATGCATGCTATTTCTCGTTCTACCATAAATCTTTTAGTTTCAAATCGTAGTATCTAATCTCATCGTGGCCTTGCATGAGGTGGCGAAAACAAGGTAGAATAAATTCTAACGTATAACAAGTTTACATATCACGTTCTAAATCATGTTACTTAACTTCCTAAATATTTGGTATAATCTTAAATCCGAACATACTTCACCACCTCACTGTAGGATCGGACTCACACATCCCATATTGGACATACGACCTATCGGGCTCAAGGCCTAGTTTAATTGTCTATAAGCTCGACTAATAAGCTGTGTGAACAGGCTTCCTTAAAAAGCTCACGTACCACCTTTTTAGACGCTAAAGCTAATTACGATTGAAACAGTTTCAAAATACTTAAATTTCACCGATTGGGCCTTAAAGCCCATTAAGCTAATAATAAACTATAAGCTATAATAAGCTATTTTTCACTTAACAAGCTATTTTTCAAATTAAATAAACTGGTACAAACTTATTTAGTAAACGGAAATGCTAAACTTTGAAAATTGTAACTTTGGACTAAAAATGCAAATATTACGAGACTAGGGGTTAAAAATGTAACTTTTTGAAACCTAAGGTATAAACTGTCGTATTGATAATCTGAGGTAATAAACTAGATTTATGAAACTTTTGAGTATAAAATATATAATATTAGAAGAGAGTAGACATAAAATGTAAATATATATAAATTTTGGAGTAAAATTGTAACGTATTTAACTTTTGGGTTAAAAGTGTAGATTTCAAATAACTTAAAGGTTATTACAGAAACTTAAATACATTCTAACTAATTTATATTTTGAAGACTTGTAATTTAATAACATGTATAAACTTTATATGTAAACTAAAACGACAATAGATAGATATTAATATGTATATAACGTAATAATGAAATATATTAAGAATGTAAACATTAACGATACATTATACTTAAAGACAAGTTATATGGTATATAACTTTCTCATGAAACCTTATGCGTTTTGCCATGCAAGCCACCTCTGCCACAAAACCATTTCATCATCCTTTCATCATAACGATTAATCGTTATTCATTTACCAAATAGTATTTGGTTAGATTCTCAGATAAATTTATTTATCAGGTTCTGTACTAAGGACGCTTCCAAAATCATTCTCATACTCTCACTCGCACTTACTTTCATCATTCCTAGTATCACTTAAGGTGAGTTCTTAGCCCCGTTTTTATAAATGTTTTGGGGGAGATACATGCTCAACTACTACTTTTACTTTCATAAGTATTTTAAACTATTTACAAATTACTGTGGGACCATAGCCCACCATTTTATACATTTTATATCTGATGAGGCGAAAAATGAACGACTTTTAGGGGGTCATTTAAGCCCGGAATTGAATTTATTTGATCAAATATTGCCCTAAATCGTTCCTTTTGTGATTTTAGGTACTTTGGGAGAGAAATCTGGAAAAGGAAGAAATTCGGACGTTTTTGGAGCATAAAAGTGAAGAAAACGCCAAAGTCTTAATTTTCCTTGCTGGGAACAGTAGGTGACGGCGTCAAGAAGAAAAATTTGACCGCGTCAAGAGTAATTTCCATGACGACCCAGTACAGAATTGAAGGCGTCACGAAGTAGAGCGTTAAGAGTAAAATGCGTGACGGCCTGGAAAATGCTATAACGTGACGGCGTCAAAAGTAGATCAAGGCAGTCCGAGAAGTATTTTGGCGGCGAGATGACGGCGTCACAAATTTGTTCTTGACGCCGTCAGCCTCAATTTCCTATATATAGTTTTTTAATTTTCATTCATAAAAGAGAGAAGTTTTGGAGAAACCCTAAGGCCGAACTTAGTACGAATTTTACAGGTTTTTCAAGGGTTCTCAGCCCTTGAACCCTTTCATGTGTAATTGAGATAAGTGTTGTTTTAATTCAATCAATATGTCTATGTGTTGGTTGTCTATATCTTGTTCTTGTCTTAATTCCATCATGCTAGGCTAGATCTATCTTGTGTTTGCCTGGATCTAATGAAACCTAGATGTTAATTATGTGTTGATTACTTGTTTATGGTTGCATTGGATGAATGATTTCGATGTTAGGCTTAAGAAAACTGGCAGATCTCCAAATGGTAACATGCTTGAACGTCTTAGGAAACATGAACTGACGTGCACTAGGTTTTATTGGTTGTATTTAATGCATGAGTAAATTCTAATGATCCCATGTTAGGAGCTTCTTAGCCGGCTCGACATAGGAGTGAAGTAGGCACTCATAGGATTGGGGAATTAAGTGCGCCACCCCATGAATGGTATTAAGGAATACAATCCATCATCCACGCAACTATAACAAGTAATTAACGTGTAAAAGATATCTAGGGAGTAGTGAAATCTAAGTAAACACAACTTCTCCACTTATTGCTCACAACCTTAGTTAATTTAGTTTATTTTCATTTATAGTATTTTATTTTGATTGCATCTTTAGTATTGGGTTAGTTGACTAGCAACTAATTCCGCCCAAATCCTTAAAACCCGAGATTTTTACTTGCTTTCTAAAAAATATAAAAATACAAAAATAATCATCCCTCATCTTTAGAACTAGTATTTAGGTTTTCTAATCCTAGCAACACTATTCTTAGCTGAACGATCAGTCCCCCGGTACTTGTCACTATACTATACTACAACGATCAGGTACACTGCCTGGTGGGGGTTGTATGCTTCTCAAGATCCCTTGAGAGGTAAAGCCTGGTGCGATTCCCACGTATCAATATCTCATGAAGAGATAACTGCTATAAACATGTTTACAAGTAACTTTTCAACTGTATGTTATATCTGATTTCTATTTCCTAAGTTTACTATTGCCAAAAGTCCCTCATATCATGAGCCTTAGTCACCCGTAGGGTGAACGTAAATAATTGTGGATAGATCTATTAGGGATTGACAATCCCCGTTTGGGCGTTGGAGAAAACTACCAAACGCACTTTATTTGAAATCTAATAGGTTACTAGCAAGAACCTATCCCGAGGGCCCTTGTTACTATTATCCATCATTTATGATGAAATCTGTTAATCGGATGAGTGTCATGAGGCTTAGGGAAATCAGGTTGTAGTGCTGTGGGCGTATAACAACGTAGCTCATTATTTTTATCAAATTACTAATTTGTGTTCACTATATAGCAGAAAATCATTATTTCTTGGCAAAAACAAACTATTTTGGTGTTGACCCAATTAGGGCAAACCAACAAACTATTTCATGTTAACTTTGATTTTGATAAATCAACTGCTTTTGACTATAAACACTATGGATTTTTACTCACACTTTGATTTTGATAATAAATCATTTATTATGAATAGTATAAACTCACAAACTCTTTTGATTCTTGGGAATCAACTACTATACTTATAAACTCTATGAACTCACCAACCTTTGTGTTGACACTTTTAGCATGTGTTTATCTCAGGTCCATAATGAGCAAGGATGGTACGGAGGAGCACGGATTCTTACAAAGGCTATAAATTTTACTATCATTCGAAAACTTATTTAACAAACTTTAAAACCACTAGGACTTCATTTTGAAAACTCTGATATTTATAAAATTCGAATGATAAATGTTTTAAAATGACTAAATTGATAATCATTTTCTACTGAAAAACTGTGAGCTATGAAGTAACACCCAATCTTTATTCCGCTGCAAATATTTTAAAATTAGGGGTGTTACAACTGGGCTTTTTAAGCTCAGCCGCATTTCTTTTCACCACGGCAGGTATTCAAGATAGCTTTCTAGGATTGAGAGTGGAGCTAAGTGAAGATTTGTCCATAGTCATCTTAGATTAAAGTTCTTTATATAAGACTTCTGCTTTTGTTTAATTATGTATGTTCTGACGTGAAACCATATTATTATGACATCTCTACCCTTGTCGGGTTGGGGTGTTACAATTTATAGTATCAGAGCTAGGTTTGATCGACTGATTCAAAACCCGTAGAGCTTAGGCTATGACCTGTGAGTATTAGGTCTTTAGGTTTTGCACCAACGGAGTTATGAAACAACCTTTGAGAACTTGCTTTAGGACTCCACTATATGAAACATGAGTTATGACTAGTGAGGATTGGGTAGACTAGGACATTGGTTTAAGTAGCATTGCTTCCACATCACTATGATTAGTACCTCTGTCTTTAGTTAAGACCGATAAGATCATTCTTTCCGAGATTAGGAAGTTATGCACAATATAAAGTTCAGTAACCAAGTAAGTTTAGAATGCCTTGAGAACTACACAATTATGCCTCACATCATTTAAGTTTCACTTTCTGATTCTGCTCCCCATCTCTGACTTGTTGACAATCAGTTTGATGTTTTCTGACCATTCGGAAGATTATTACAACCCTATGCGTTTAACACGTTCTGTGAATTCTTCTGCTTATGCTGGGCATATTAAGTTTTCCTTTGACGCTATTTGATTTTCCTTAACCTTTCCTATTCCTAAAAGAAATTAGGTGGTCATTAATTACGAGTATAGGAAGTTGTCCACTTCATTCTGATAATGAAACTAGGTCAACTAATGTTCTCCTTAATTTTGAAATTTCATCTTTGGACAATTCTGCGTATGTTCGTTAAGTTTATAATTCTAAGAATTTTGGCGAATTTTGGAATTGGTGAGATTATTTATGTACTCTCTTATGATAGATCTGTTAGATTTCCTTTGCTTTCTGATAAGTTCGTTTTCTATTCAACCTCATCGATGATGATTGTTTTTGTTAAATTCTGGGAAGAAGAGAGGTGTTGAGATGTCGTTATTAGGTTGCTTATTCACGACTTGAGATAAAGTATGATTATCAAGAAGGTATATTCATGTGATGTTAGTATTATGGCGCCTGATCAACGTGATAACACTCACATCATATGACGTACGCTCATTATAAGCATAGGATATTTCAGGAAGTGTTTGAGAAGTATTAGATTTCTGTCAGTTCGATTATCTACGACTAGTGAGATTTTTAGAATTCATTTTACCTACGCGTATGTTCTACCTTCATCGTCACTTATCAGGAGACGTTTGAAATCTCGTCATATGTTTGTTGATCGTTGTTCATCCGTTAAGAATTTCAGAACTCATCGTAGAATTTCCTACCGTTTGATTTTCGCGCTCAATCTGTTTTCTGCTAGTACTTTTGAGAAGTACTTTAGTTATCTGTTACATGTATGTGATCGTTGAACCGAATTATGATCTGCTCTGATAAGATATGAGATTATGAATTTTGATAAGAAAGATATGTCTGTCTGTTAGAATCTGTTGGAAATGTTATTCTGAATTGAGGCTACTTCTGTAACTGAAAGATTATGTGTTCGTTTCATTCTTGTAATTTCTGCAATTCGAATCGTTTCTGTCTGCTTTGTTTATTCAATTTCCAAGGACGGAAATTTTTTGTTAGAGCGGAAGAAGTTGTAATACCTAAAATTTTAAAAGCAATTAAAATGACCAAAATGCCCCTAAGTTCAAAAGAATTTGCAATAACATTTAAATAATACGAAATAAACCCTAGCAATTTGGAACTTGGCTACATATGATCACAATAAATTAAGTATGAATAAAATTAGTCACTTTTGTAAAAGTAAAATAATTTCTTGTATAAAATTTAATTAGGCCGAATTTATTTATTTATATATATAATTAAAGAAATAAATCCCAAATACAATAGAAAACTTGTATAATATTTAATTTGACTTTATCACATAATCTTGCAGCCCAAGATAAGTGTGCCACTTCATATATATCACAATATGGAAATGGAAAACATTAATATAAAAGTAATTACAACAAATAATTGTTCTACTAAAGACCAAAGACAAGCACGGAGGTCATACACTAGCACATCACAAATAGTGTTTAGATACTCACATCTCTCGGGTGTAATAAAATATATATCATAATATGGAAATGGAAAACATCTCTCACTACCTGTCATAGAAAATAGATTACCATAGGCTTGGGAAAGGATCAAACCTCCACCACTTGGCGTAAGCACCTAGGATAAACTATCAAAGAGGTCTTTTAAAGGGTTATAACGTTAGGTGTAGGGATATGGAATACACGGTTTTGTTGAATAAAGGCAATATTTACTGGTGGCGAGTTAATCATCTTGGTTAATTACATGTACAATATGGCGTTGCTAAGCCAAGACTAGACTCGACTTAAGCTAATAAATCAAAAAGAACAAAAACATAAAACAAACATAGAATGAAATGGGATGGTAGTCCGTATGTTTTTTCTACTTTCTTTTTCTATTTTTTTTCTTGATTTTTTCAATTTTTTTTGTGCATACACTCTTACCCTACCATCTAAAATAATACATCATAGGGAATGTACATTCCCCTTACACTTGAATTTTTACATACTTTACAATAAACTATTCTGATGACTCGAATCAAGATAATCAAAACACTTGGAGTACTTTTAAGATTAACGCACATATTGGGGTAATATATGATGTTCTTCCCCATTACTCCATAACACAGGTACTTTACCCATGAGTCCCAATCGTCCTAAAACAATATGTACAAGATATGACTCGACTTAGCAATCATGTAATCAATTAGATAATTAACTAAGGGTTTAAACAAATAACAATAATGCACTAAAGATGAATGCATACACGGAAGGCTAAGGCGATTTGGTTGCACATTTGGGTGGGTTGTAACAAATTCTTCCTTTAAGTAAAATGCTTAAAGTTAGAAACGAAAAGATAGGCTCGGAGGGGTGTACTAGGGGTTTCGTGTACTAAAAATGAGTACAACGCTAAGGTGTAGGAAAAATTAATTGACTTTACTACTCAAGTAGTATGACTTAAATGGTCAAGTAATTATGATACGGGTTTAACACAAGGGTGATCCTAATGCCTCTTATGATGTAGTAAATCCTACTACACGAATGTAGTCTCACTAGCGGTCTCGGGATGCATCACTAACGCAAGTTCTAGAATCTAAATGCTACCGGTACATTCATAAGCATTAATAGTGAGTGCTTTTCCAATCAAATCAAAAGGCGAACCTCACATATTTGGGTGGAAAATTTTTCTGAATGGTACGGTTTTGTGCTAGTCATACGACTCCTATCCATGAGACGCTTGCTAAGGCTAAAGTTTCACTCCTAAATGTTGTAAAAAAATTAAATTTGGCGCTAAAATTACACTAACAAGTATTTCTCTTAGTTTTATTACACACCTACCATCAAACAAACAAACTCAAGTGCAATAGTATCCTATAAGGTATCATCATTTACCCTCCCCTTACACTTAGGATGAACATTGTCCCCAATGTTCAATTAAAGAATGTAAAAGTAGAATAGGTAAAAGAATGAAAGCAAATACTCCCCTGATTCGTTTGGTGTGGATAGTGTGTCAACCAGGTTAGATCTTCCTCCAAGAAAATGAACCTTCAAAGCTTCCCTTCCAAAAATATAAATCATCTTCTTGTCATATATAACCTGTTAAACCTGAGAAAACAATCAAGGCAACCTCGCATAAAATCTGCGGCAATCTATATATACTAACAAGTCCTAGAAAGCAAATTAAGATATAATGCTTGTGGAATGAATGTTTGCAGATTTCCTGGAGTTTATAAAACTAAAGAATTAACAAAAACTTTAAGACTCCATTAGAAAAACAAAACTCGCAAAATTTCCAGAATTTTACACGTGACGCCATTAGGAGTTAACTCCTGACGCCGTCAGAAGTGACATGCAGAAATCTTTACGTTAAGTTTCCGGAAAATTTCTGGAAAAACTTATGTCCTACTTCCTGGAAAATCCTGCAAAACATCATTATGACTCGATACAAACATTTGACTCTAACAAATACTAATATACATGTTCATATAATATTGTGGCGAATCATGATCAATTTCGTTCTTATAAACAAATTTGGGGTTTCCCCTTACACTTAGCTTTTGCAAAATACCTTTATATGAAGTTAAGACGAAGTTAAACAACAAAATAAAGCATTTTCACAATTTTAGTTTGAAACATGATCTACCAACAATAAAAATAAAGCATGCATACGGAAGCAAATAACAATCAAACAAATCAAAAATCACATAAGACATGGGTTGCCTCCCAAGAAGCGCTTTTCTTTATTTACGAGTCTTGTAGCTAGACTCAAGGTCATGGGCAATTACGTGACTTCATCATTGGTCTCATTCTCCAGGTCATCTCCAATCTTAGTTTTGTATTCCGGACCTAGTTGCAAACATTCCTTGTAGAAACCAAGTATTCTATTCATGACATAATCTACCCCTCTACGTCTATCCTCATCATTCCTATAGTAAACCGCTTGCTTCTGTTCCTTTTCTATGTTTGATAGAAGACGGTATTGTTCAATCTTATAGGGCATTTGGTAAGCAATCTCATTGTTCTCTTCCTTGAATCTAACTATCCCTAGGGACGGGTCATAACTCATCTTAGAGGCCTCAACAAACGGTTTTCTGAACACTACTTGACTTAGGCAGTCATCTATTACCGGACGAGTATCTTCTACTATCACAAAGTTGGTAACATAAGTGAAGTTTCCTACAAAGACATGCAATCCTTTCACTCTTCCTACAAAGTTGCTCATCCTAATCGTGTAGGGCATCATCCTATACCCAAGTTACTTCTTCATTACCCAATTATAATAGGTCCTAGTCATGATGTTTATAAGAGACCTAGGATCGATATAAGCTTTCCACACATGCATATGCCCAATGTTACATGGTATGTTGATGTTAAAGGGATAACCTACTTTAGTAAGGGGTGAACCAAGGATGTATGGTGTCTCGGGATCATCAAATAGATCCTTGTGATATTCCCATTCTTCCTTGGTGGGTAACTTATCAAAGTATTCTTCTACGTTTTCTACTTCTTCTAACTTTTCTTCCTTAATATCCTCAACTTCCTTAATCTCATCCCTAGTCCCGGTTTCTATTCCAACTTCAACCTTATCACTTTCTTCTACATTCTGATCTATTGGCTTAATGGTGACAACGTTGACAAAGTGGACATGTTTGGATGATGAAGGATCCTTAATTTGGATTCCGCTATTGGTGTCCCTAGTGTCCTTCCTAGGTGACAGATGTTTAAAGAGTTTACTGGGACTTTTTATTTTCACAGGAGAGGTTGGTTGATTCATGATGGTGACAGATTTGACTTCTTCAGCCTGAATCGGTTTAATAGCGTGCTCTTTAATAGCGGTTAACAGATTACAAATCTTGTCATTCATATCGGCCTGCTGTTGTCTAAATCGGGTCTCGAGCGTGGAAAGCTATAATTCTTGAGAGAGAACGAACTTTCGCAAGGCATCTTCATAGCTTTGCGTAGGAGTGTTCTGAGGTGGAAAATGCTCGGACCATTCGAGTGGAGGGGAATCATTGAAGGATACGCTCCGAGTTTGGTATCCTCTGAAATTTGGTTTATCTTTCCATGCATCATAGGCCTCGCTAAAGTTTCTAGGACCTCGATTAGTGGCGAGCTCTCTATTCTTTGTTTTATCAGCGTGTGATGATGTGAATTCCTTAAAAGCATGCTTTGGAAGTTCCATGCAGTTATGAGTTTCATGAGGGCCATTACAAAACTTACACGAAGAAGTGATTTTGTTCACTTGGCTTGAAGGCTTAGGAGCTTCGTAGGATTTCATGAGAAACTTGACTTGGTCCTCAAGTTCCATGATCCTACGGTCGGGAGTGCTAGAATTGTTCGAAGGCAAAGATATTGCCTTGACCGTTTTGTTCAAATCACGGGGATCATTCCAACTTTCGTTGTCATAGAGAGCAAGATCTTCTATGAGTTCCCATGATTCTTCCGCACTTAGATCACGTAGCTTGCCACCGACCGATTGGTCAATGGTTTGCCTTGTGGAGAGATCGATATGGTCATAGAAGATTTGGACTTGGAGCCAAAGATCTATGCCATGATGAGGGACTTTTAAGAGTAAGTCCTTGAAACGAGTCCATGCTTCGTATAGAGTTTCACCTTGACGTTGTTAGAACATCAAGATATCATTTCTAAGCTTGGTAGTTCTCCCCGATGGGAAAAATTGAGCAAGGAAACGAGTGGTGAGATCATCCCATGAGGTGATGGATCCCGCGGGTAAACGTTCAAGCCATTGACTAGCTTGATCACGTAGAGAGAATTGGAATAGACGTAATCGGGTCGACTCTCTAGTTACAACATCAAGGTCTATGGAATCTACGATTTTAAGGAAATCCTTGAGATGTTGGTTAGGATCTTCGGAACGAAGTCCATGGAATGCACATACGCTTTACACCAACCCGATGGTGTCGGATCGCAAGGGGGACACATTGGCTCCTTGAGTGAGCTCAATAGTGTTTCGATAGCCTTGGTGGCTAGGACGGGAATACTCTCATAAGGTTCAGGGCCTAGGGGGTTGGTTTGCTAGCGGTGGGTTTTGTGGTTGGTTTTGTTGTGGTGGTTTGATGGGTTCAAAGAGGTTACCACCTTCCATGATGTCGGATGGTAAAGGTTACGAACAAAGGCACGAAGAAATAAGATAGACTAAAGAAAACCTAAAAATAAAAATAAAATCTTACTAGAAAGGAATCTAGCAAGTAGACTGATACGTGGGAATCGCACCAGGCTTTACCTCTCAAGGGATCTTGAGAAGCTTACAACCTCCACCAGGCAGTGTACCTGATCGTTGTAGTATATTACAGTGACAAGTACCGGGGGATTGATCGTTCAGCTAGGATTAGAAAACCTAAATACTAGTTCTAAAGGTGAAGGAAGATTATTTTTGTATTTTTATATTTTTTTAGAAAGCAATTTAAAATCTCGGGTTTTGGAAGAAGGGGCGGAATTAGTTGCTATTCAACTAACCCAATACTAAGATGCAATCAAAATAAAATACTAAAAATGAAAATAAACTAAATTATACTAAAGTTGTGAGCAGTAATTGGAGAAAATGTGTTTACTTAGATTTCACTACTCCCTAGACATCTTTTACACGTTAATTACTTGTTATAATTGCATGGATGACGGATCGTATTCCTTAATACTATTCATGGGGTGGCACACTTAACTCCCCAATTCTATGAGCTCTTATCTCCTCCTACACCATGCCCAACACAACTATAGGGATTGTAAACAGTGGCTCATGCATTAAATACAACCAATAAAGACCTAGTGCGCGTCGGTTCATGTTTCTTAAGACGTTCAAGCATGTTACCAATTGGAGATCTGCCAGTTTTCTTAAGCCTAACATATAAATCATTCATCCAAGACAAGAATAAACAAGTAATCAACACATAATCAACATCTAGGTTTCATTAGATCTAAGCAAACACAAGATAGATCTAGCCTAGCATGATGGAATTAAGATAAGAACAAGATATAGACAACCAACACATAGACATATTGATTGAATTAA
This sequence comes from Artemisia argyi, assembly GCA_030686995.1. Taxonomy (NCBI): domain Eukaryota; kingdom Viridiplantae; phylum Streptophyta; class Magnoliopsida; order Asterales; family Asteraceae; genus Artemisia; species Artemisia argyi. The sequence goes on from CM060708.1 coordinate 29,432,149, forward strand.
AGGAACACTTATCTTGATTAAACATGCAAGGTATCAAGGGGTTGGAACCCTTGAAAAACCTGTAAAGTTACACCAAAATCGTACTTAGGGTTTCTCCCAAAACTTCTCTCTTTAATGTGAAAAATTAGAAAACTATATATAGAAAAATGTGTCTGACGGCGTCAAGACCAATTAGGTGACGCCGTCACCTCGCCGCCAAAACTTTTCTCGGACTGCCTTGATCTACATTTGACGCCGTCAAGTATTAATCATTTCCAGGCCGTCATGACTTTTTACTCTTGACGCCCTACCTTCATGACGCCGTCAAATCTCTACTGGACCGTCATGGAATTTTGCTCTTGACGCCGTCAAGGAGTTGCTCTTGACGCCGTCACCTACTGTTCCCAGCATGGAAAATTAAGACTTTGGCGTTTTCTTCACTTTTATGCTCCAAAAACGTCCGAATTGCTTCCTTTTCCAGATTTCTCTCCCAAAGTACCTAAAATCACAAAAGGAACGATTTAGGGCAATATTTGATCAAATAAATTTGAATTCGGGCTTAAATGACCCCCTAAAAACGGATCATTTTTCGCCTCATCATATACCCTTACACTTGAGATTTGCTTGTCCTCAAGCAAATGCGCTTTTATTCTAGTCAAAATACAAGTTAGGGGTCATTTAACACTAATATAAAAGTAATTACAACAAATAATCGTTCCACTAAAGACCAATAGACAAGCACGGAGGTTATATACAAGAACCTCACAAACAGTGTTTAGATACTCACATCTCTCGGGTGTAATAAAGTGTAAATTACAATATGGAAATGGAAAACATCTCTCACTACCTGTCATAGCAAAATAGATTACCATAGGCTTGGGAAAGGATCAAACCTCCACCACATGGCGTAAGTACCTAGGATAAACTATCAAAGAGGTCTTTTAAAGGGTTGTAACGTTAGGTGTAGGGATATGAAATACACGGTTTTGTTGGATAAAGGAAGTTTTTACTGGTGGCGAGTTAACAATCTTGGTTAATTACATGTACAATGTGGCGTTGCTAAGCCCAAGACTAGACTCGACTTAAGCTAATAATTGAAAAATAACAAAAACATAAAATGAACATAGAATAAAAACGGGATGGTAGTCCGTATGTTTTTCCTTTTTTTTTTTTTTTTTTTTTTTTTTATACACTTTTACCCTACCATCCAAAATAATACATCATAGGGAATGAACGCTCCCCTTACACTTGAATTTTTACATACTTTACAATAAACTAATCTAACGACTCGAATTAAGAAAATCAAAACACTTGGAGCACTTTTAAGATTAACGTACATATGGGGGTAATAAATAATGTTCTTCCCCATTACTCCATAAAATAAGTACTTACCCATGAGTCCCAATCGTCCCAAAACAATATGTACAAGGATATGACTCGACTTAGCAACCATGTAATCAATTAGATAGTTAACTTAGGGTTTAACAAATAACAATAATGCACTAAAAATGAGCGCATACACGGAAGGTTAAGGCGATTTGGTTGTACATTTAAGTGGGGTGTAACAAATTCTTCCTTTAAGTAAAATGCATAAAGTTAGAAACGAAAAGATAGGCTCGAAGGGGTGTACTAGGGGTTTCGTGTACTAAAAATGAGTACAGCGCTAAAGGTGTGGGAAAAATTAGTTGACTTAACTAGCCAAGTAATATGACTTAAATGGTCAAGTAATTATGATACGGGTTTAACACAAGGGTGATCCTAATGCCTCTTATCATGTAGTAAATCCTACTACACGAATGTAGTCTCACTAGCGGTCTCGGGATGCATCACTAACGCAAGTTCTAGAATCTCAATGCTACCGGTACACTTATAAGCACTAATAATAAATGCTTTTCCTATCAAATCTAAAGGCGAACCTCACATATTTGGGTGGAAAATTTTTCTGAATATACGGTTATGTGCTAGTCATACAATCTCCTATCCATGAGACGCTTGCTATGGCTAAAGTTTCACTCCTAAATGTTGTAAAAAATTTTAAATTTGGCGCTAAAATTACACTAACAAGTATTTCTCATAGTTTTATTACACATCTACCATTAAACAAAACAAACTCAAGCGAAAGTGCATATGTAAGGTATCATCTTTTTACCCTCCCCTTACACTTAAGATGAACATTGTCCCCAATGTTCAAGTAAAGAATGTAAAAGTGAAAAAGTAAAGAGAATGAAATCAAATACTCCCCTGATTCGCTCGGTATGGATAATAGGTGGCCAGGTTAAATCTTCCTCCAAGAAAATGAACAATCAAAGCTTCCCTTCCAGAATATAAATCATCTTCTTGTCATACATAACCTGTAAAACCTGACAAAATAGACAAGACAACCTCGCGTAAAATCGGCGGCATCCTATATAAGTTACTAAATCCTAGAAAACAAGATAAGATATAATGCTTGTGGAATGAAGTTTGCAGATCTCCTGGAGATTATAAAACTTAATAATTCACAAAAACCATAAGACTCCGTTAGAAAAACAAAACCGGTAAAATTTCCAGATTTTTACACATGACGCCGTCAAGAGTAAACTCCTAACGCCGTCAGAATTGACCTGCAGAAATTCTTATGTTAAGTTTCCGGAAAATTTCTGGAAAAATTTGGTCCTACTTCCTGGAAAATCCTGCAAAACTTCATTATGACTCAATACAAGCATTTGACTCTAACAAATACGAATATACATGTTCACTTAATATTGTGGAGAATCATGATCGGTTTGTTTCTTAAAAACATATTTGGGGTTTCCCCTTACACTTATCTTTTGCAAAAATACTTTTTGGTGGAGTTAAGACTAGGCCAAAACAACAAAGTAAAGTATTTCCACTTTTTTAATTGAGAAACATGATCTACCAACAATAAAAAATAAAGCACGCATACAGAAGCAAATAACAATCAAACAAATAAAATCACACAAAACATGGGTTGCCTCCCAAGAAGCGCTTTTCTTTATTTACGAGTCTTGTAGCTAGACTCAAGGTCATGGGTTACTACGTGACCTCATCATTGGTTTCACTCTCTAGGTCATCTTCTAAACCAGTTTTGTATTCCGGACCTAGTTGTAAGCATTCTTTATAGAAACCAAGCATCCTATTCTTTACATATTCTACTCCTCTCCATCTATCCTCCTCATTCCTATAATAAGCCGCTTGCTTGTGTTCTTTTTCGAAATTAGAGAGAAGGCGGTATTGCTCAATCTTGTAAGGCATTTGATAGGCAACCTCATCATTCTCTTCCTTAAATCTAACTATCCCTAAAGTCGGATCATAACTCATCCTAGTGGCCTCAACAAATGGTTTTCCGAATATTATTTGGCTTAGGCAAGCATCAATCACCGGACGAGTGTCCTCAACTATCATAAAATCGATCTTATAAGTGAGATTCCCTATAATCACATGCAGTCCCTTCACTCTTCCTGCAAAATTACTTATCAGATTCTTACCGGGCATCATCCTAAAATCAAGTTGCTTCTTCATCACCCAATTGTAATAAGTCCTAGTCATGATGTTAACGGGGGATCTAGGGTCGATGTAAGCTTTCCATATATGCATGTGTCCGATATTGCATGGGATGTTAATGTTAGACGGGTCTCCCATTTTGATAAGGGGTGTGCCGAAGATATATGGTCTCTCGGGACTATCGAATAAATCCTTATGGTACTCCCGTTCTTCCTCGGTGGGCAACTTATCAAAGTATTTTTCTATAGGCTCTACCTCCTCTAATTCCTCATCCTTATTAACCTCAACTTCCCTACTCTCATCCTTAATATCGGCTTCTACTCTAACTTCATCCTTGTCACTCTCCTCTATCTCCTTATCTATCGGGTTAATGGTGACAACATTGGACATGTTTGGATGATGAGGGGTCCTTAATTTGGATTCCACTATTGGTGTCCCTAGTGTCCTTCCTAGGTGTGATTAATGCTTGGTTGTTGAGGGCTTTCAACAAGTTGTCAATCTTGTTGGTCATCTCCGTTTGTTGTTGGTTGAATTCGGTTTCGAACCTAGCTATGCGAGCTTCTTGAGATGCCATGAACTTTGACATCAACCCTTCAAGATTGTTGGTACTACCATAGTTGTTAGAAGGATTGTTGTTGAAAGTACGGTTGGATGTGGGACCGTTTGGTTGGTAACGAGTAGGCGGATTGGAAGAATTGGGTTGATTTTGTTTCCACCTAAGGTTTGGGTGATTTTTCCAAGAGGGGTAGTATGAATCACCGTAAGTGTTTGGCTCGGGCTTGAAAGTGTACCACTTATCTCCCGCTTCGTCAGTACGCGTGGATGCGTAGTCCGCAAAAGCTGTTCCGGGGAGTTCCACACAATCACGAGTGTCATGGGGACCACTACATAATTCGCATAAAGAAGTGATTTTGTTCACTTGGCTTGAAGGCTTAGGAGCTTCGTAAGATTTCATGAGAAACTTGACTTGGTCCTCAAGTTCCATGATCCTACGGTCGGGAGTGCTAGAATTGTTCGAAGGCAAAGATATTGCCTTGACCGTTTTGTTCAAGTCACGGGGATCATTCCAACTTTCGTTGTCATAGAGAGCAAGATCTTCTATGAGTTCCCATGATTGTTCCGCACTTAGATCACGTAGCTTACCACCGGCCAATTGGTCAATGGCTCGCCTCGTGGAGAGATCGATATGGTCATAAAAGATTTGGACTTAGAGCCAAAGATCTATGCCATGATGAGGGACTTTTTGGAGTAAGTCCTTGAAACGAGTCCATGCTTCATAAAGAGATTCATTTTGACGTTGTTGGAACATCAAGATGTCATTTCTAAGCTTAGTAGTTCTCCCCGGTGGGAAAAATTGAGCAAGGAAACGAGTGGTGAGATCATCCCATGTGGTGATGGATCCCGCGGGTAAACGTTCAAGCCATTGACTAGCTTGATCCCGTAGAGAGAATTGGAATAGGCGTAAACGGGTAGTCTCTCTAGTTACAACATCTAGGTCTATGGAATCTACGATTTTGAGGAAGTCCTTAAGATGTTGGTTTGGATCTTCGGAACGAAGTCCATGGAATGCACATCCGCTTTGCACCAACCGGATGGTGTCGCATCGCAAGGGGGTCACATTGGCTCCGGTGAGCTCAATGGTGTTTCGGTAGCCTTGGTGGCTAGGTCAGGAATACTCTCCTAAGGTTCGGGGCCTAAGGGGTTCTAGTGGTGGGTTTTGTTGTGGTGGGATGACGGGTTCAAAGATGTTCCCGTTGTCCATGATGTTGGGTGGTTACGAACAAAGGCACAAAGAAAAAAGATAGACTAAAGAAAACCTAAAAATAAAAATAAAATCTTACTAGAAAGGAATCGAGCAAGTAGACCTAGTAATAAGAAATTCTAACCTAGACAATAACTATTCCCCGGGCTGCGGCGCCAAAAACTTGATACGTGGGAATCGCACCTGGCTTTACCTCTCAAGGGATCTTGAGAAGCTTACAACCCCCACCAGGCAGTGTACCTGATCGTTGTAGTATAGTATAGTGACAAGTACCGGGGGATTGATCGTTCAGCTAGGAATAGTGTCGCTAGGATTAGAAAACCTAAATACTAGTTCTAAAGGTGAAGGAAGATTATTTTTGTATTTTTATATTTTTTTAGAAAGCAATTTAAAATCTCGGGTTTTGGAAGAAGGGGCGGAATTAGTTGCTATTCAACTAACCCAATGCTAAGATGCAATCAAAATAAAATACTAAAAATGAAAATAAACTAAATTATACTAAAGTTGTGAGCAGTAATTGGAGAAAATGTGTTTACTTAGATTTCACTACTCCCTAGACATCTTTTACACGTTAATTACTTGTTATAATTGCATGGATGATGGATCGTATTCCTTAACACCATTCATGGGGTGGCACACTTAACTCCCCAATTCTATGAGCTCTTATCTCCTCCTACACCATGCCCAACACAACTATAGGGATTGTAAACAGTGGCTCATGCATTAAATACAACCAATAAAGACCTAGTGCACGTCGGTTCATGTTTCTTAAGACGTTCAAGCATGATACCAATTGGAGATCTGCCAGTTTTCTTAAGCCTAACATATAAATCATTCATCCAAGACAAGAATAAACAAGTAATCAACACATAATCAACATCTAGGTTTCATTAGATCTAAGCAAACACAAGATAGATCTAGCCTAGCATGATGGAATTAAGATAAGAACAAGATATAGACAACCAACACATAGACATATTGATTGAATTAAAGGAACACTTATCTTGATTAAACATGCAAGGTATCAAGGGGTTGGAACCCTTGAAAAACCTGTAAAGTTACACCAAAACCGTACTTAGGGTTTCTCCCAAAACTTCTCTCTTTAATGTGAAAAATTAGAAAACTATATATAGAAAAATGGGTCTGACGACATCAAGACCAATTAGGTGACGCCGTCACCTCGCCGCCAAAACTTTTCTCGGACTGCCTTGATCTACATTTGACGCCGTCAAGTATTAATCATTTCCAGGCCGTCATGACTTTTTACTCTTGACGCCCTACCTTCATGACGCCGTCAATTCTCTACTGGACCGTCATGGAATTTTGCTCTTGACGCCGTCAAGGAGTTGCTCTTGACGCCGTCACCTACTGTTCCCAGCATGGAAAATTAAGACTTTGGCGTTTTCTTCACTTTTATGCTCCAAAAACGTCCGAATTGCTTCCTTTTCCAGATTTCTCTCCCAAAGTACCTAAAATCACAAAAGGAACGATTTAGGGCAATATTTGATCAAATAAATTCGAATTCGGGCTTAAATGACCCCCTAAAAACGGATCATTTTTCGCCTCATCATATACCTAATAAAAAGAAATCCTAATGATGAGTGCTCAAACACACATCATTTTTGCTCAAATCTGAACTGCAAAAGATATAAAAACACTCAGTAATGCATCAAAATACTGAAAATATTCCTGGAATTGTGTTATAATATTTTAGATGCAAAATGAGTAAAAACAGATGAAAAACGTATAAAGTTTGCAAAATTGGCAGTTTTAGTCCCCCAACTTTCAAAAATTGGCAAAAATAGTCCCGGAGCACATATTTTAAAAGAAAAGTCACCAAAGGTCTTTTTGAAATCATAAATTGTCATACGCAGTCCTTTGGTGAAAAGTTCTAAAAGTTTTGAGAATTTATATTTTGGTCCCTCAAGTTTCAACAATTGGCAGTTTTGGCCCCTGGAGTTCAATTTTTGTGAAAAAAGTCAAATATGGTCCTCGGGAATTCACATGTGTCACTTTTAATCCCTGGATGAAAATTTTGAGAAAATTACATGTTTAGTCCCCACAGTTTTGAAAATTGACACATTTGGTCCCCGAGAATTTTAAAAGTGGAAAATATCATTTATGGTTTGTGAATTATGGAACTTGGCATATTTCACCCTTGGAAGGATTTTGGAACAATTATATTTACAGCCCCAACTTTTCAGAAATTACATTTTGGGTCCTTGTGATTTACAACTACAAAACCAAATGGATCCATTTGTTTTACTACCCAATCCAACACCCCTGATCCACTACAACACCAAAACAAAACCACCCCAGCCCACCTTATATCACCGGCCCATACACCACCCAAGGCCCACTCCCTAACCCCTGGTAATATTAAAAACGAGTCAACCCCAGTCAAACCTCATCACCTCCCACCTCCCAACTTGCCCTGATAACACCTCTGCACACTTCACCTCCCCCCCTCCTCCACCTCAGTCACCCCATACTTTGTTCCCCCTCCAAATACTAACTTCCAAACTACATTTAATGACCTCAATTTGCTCCAAGTTACCCACTACTGCCAAATGGATTTTTCCCACCAAAAAGGATTTAAGGGTCAAGATCACTTCAAGCTAATCCAATGGCTCCAATTTGATTGGAAAGAAAGAGAAAACCTCCCTGGTCCATATAAGTGAAGAAAGAGAAGCAAAAGTGGTAGTAGTTAGCTAATATAGATGTAGTTTAGTGTAGTGCTGTCGTTGTAATGAATTTCCATATTCCAGTGTATCTTTCAGCTTTCTAGTTGTAATTCTAAGTATTTTTATGTATTTGAGACCTGTTTCAATCATTAATTTCAGTATTACAATTTCTTTTCAGTATATGGTTAATTTCACTCAAAACTATCATATTGTTCTTAAGTTGTTGAAAGTTGTTATCCAGTGTCCCATCAAGCTTATAATAGCTAAGTATTAAGTTTTATTAAGTTTTTAAAGCAAAGAAAACAGCTACGATTTAAAAAGCAAAAATACTGAATAATTCATGAAAAATAGACAGAAAATCAAAAAGCAGTCCATGAAAAAGAATGAAGCATGGATAATGGTGAATTATGGATTTATATCGGTTTAGTAGCTTATTGGTAAGCTTTAGGATAGTTTTTGGGTCCTGATTCTTGGTTCTCAGTCTCTACCATTTGTAAGTCACCAATTTGATTTTTTTTATATAGTCTTGTTATTGTTGTTGTTTATGGTAATTTAGTAGTTAGTTAATCTCTATTTGATGTTTTGAACCTGTTTTAAGCTTATAACGTGTACTTGCAGTGATAATTTCACAAGTTGTAACGATAATGTAGTAGTAAGGGGGTGTTTGGTTATGATTGGTTTGACCTGTGGTAGTGGCCATTTGCTTGTTTCCATGCATCCTCAATCCTCTTAGGTGATTTTAGGACTAGTTAAACCTTAACAACCAGTGTTTGTTTACAAAATAGTCAAAAAGCTTTTGATCAACCCTCACAAGTCCACTGTTGGACTTTTTAAGACCACAAACCCACACATCAGTGCATAAGTTGTAAGTTTTGGCTTATTTGTTCTTATTTTAGCTTATTATATCAATTTCTGTCAATTAAATGTAATCCAAGTTCATTTTAGTCAAAAGTTCATCACAAGTGAAAAAGTTAAAATTGCATGTTTTCAGTTTTTTCCAAATCTTGCATGATTTTTGTAGAATTTTGTATTGAGTTTTAGGGTTTGAGCTTTTCAGAACTTGAAACCCCCCAGCTAAACTTCAAAGTCCTACCTTCATTTTATTTTTGCCATTTTTCTAGTGGGTCCCACACCCATCCAAACACATCTGCAGGGGGAGTGTTCTCCCTTGCTCAGAACAGACCATCACCACCACCACCACTTTGGTGGTTGATTCTTGCCACCTCAGTGGGTCCCAGTGGCCAAATTTAGGTTATTTCAACCCCCCTCCTGGCCACCTTTCTAGATTGAGCATTCTTTTGAGCTTAAGCTCAGTGGACCCCACTTGAATCCTCCATTCAAGTCTGTCCCACTTTCAGTTTAGAAATAAGATAATCAAGTGCTTATTCTGGCTTCCTGGCTTATTCATGTAGCTTATTTGATTGAATCTAACTTAAACATGTCCAACAAAGTTGCCTGAACCAGAATTCACCCTTGTGGACGCTACACAAGCTCATTTGAGCTTATTTCTTGGTTTGGTCAACATAAGTCAACTGTCCAAGCTTATAGCTTGCATTTGGCTTATTTTTAAGTTATAAAAAAGTTGTTTTTACAAAAGTTTCATGTTTTTAGTATTAAAATAGTTTTGTAAAAGAAAATTCCAGAAAAAACCAATTTAATCATAAGTGATAGTTTCTATTTAATTTTATTTATCTTTTTAATTTTCCTTTTTAGATTTTTATTAAGCACTTTGTATTTTTATATTTTTCTTAAATTTATTTTATATTAAAGTAATTTTAGTAATTTTCTCAGATTTTTATTTTGTCATGTACTATTAATTAGATTTAATATTAGTTTTATTAATAATTAATTAATAATTAAGGATTAAATAGCAAAATTAATTTTTATTAAGTATACCCTATTTTATATATTTTTTCTAGATTTTATATTTTATAAAGTTATTTTAAGAATTTTTCTAGAATTTCCACATTAGTATAATTAGATTTATAATTTTTTAGGATTCCTATGATGGTTAATTAGATTTATAAATTTTTCTACAATTTTCTAAGTCATTTAAGTATTATTAGTAATTTAAAATTAGTTAATTAGTTTAATTAAATATCATTAGTAATTAATTAATATATTAATATAAAAATCACAAAAAGACAAAAATACATATTTTTAATTTTAAAATTTGTTTTTAGTTATTTTATAATTTTAGAAAGTAAATTTTCATTTTTCTAGTATTAAAATAATATTAAATTGTATTTAAGTTATTTAAATATTAATAATTATTATAAAATAGTATTTAATTAATATTAATTATATAATTAGTGTAAAAGTTTATTCTCTTTTTTCTAAAAAGTTTCTTTTATCCTTAGGTTTGTAAAAAAGTCATTTCACCCCCTGTGGGTTTTCAGATTTCAGTTTTCACTTTTCATTTTGTACGTTTACGTTAATTTAAATGTAAACGTATACGTTTTAGGTTTTAAACGTTTCTGGTTTTTCAAATTTTACAGTCTTGTTATAATAGCTTACTTAAGCTATTTCCTTGTAGATTCCTTAGTTCAAGTCAATCACAAACCCTTTCTTGTCCAAATTCACCCGATCACAAACCCGTTTGAATACAATCCACACCTCGTCGGGACATAACGACCCGGGGAAACCCTATACTTCCACGGAGATTGACTCTAAGGAGTTTGACTATATTGACCACATCCGTGGTTGACTTTAGTTGACTGCTTTTGCCTCAATCACCTAACCTAGAAAAAAACTATTCCCCGGGCTGCGGCGCCAAAAACTTGATACTTGGGGATCGCACCCTCGCAACAGGTTTTACCTCTCAAGGGATCTCGAGAAGCTTACAACCCCCACCAGCTAGGGTACCTGATCGTTGTAGTATAGTATAGTGACAAGTACCGAGGGATTGATCGTTCAACTCAGGAATAGTGTCGCTAGGATAAGAAAGCCTCCTAGACTAGGTCTAGAGGTGAGGGATGATTCTTTTTGTATTTTTATATTTTTATGAAAGCAAGTAAAATCTCGGGTTTTTGGAAGATTGGGTGGAATTAGTTGCTAGCCAACTAACCCAATTAACTAAGATGCAATCAAAGTAAAATAACAGAAATGAAAATAAATCTAATTATACTAATGTGGTGGAAACAATGATGAGGAAAGTTGTGTTTACTTAGGTTTCATTATTCCCTAGATATCTTTTACAGGTTGATAGCTTGTTACAATTGCATGGATGACGGGTCATATTCCTTAATACTAGTCGTAGGGTCGTGTACAATATTCCCTAACTCTATAGGATCCTACTTCACTCCTATGTCGAGCCGTTAGAAGCTCCTAACATGGGATCATTAGAATTCTCCTACGCATTAAATACAACCAAAAATCGTAGTACACCTCTGATCATGTTTCTTAAGTTGTTTAAGCAAGTTACCAATGTAAGTCTGCCAGTTTTCTTAAGCCTAACATCGAATACAATCATCTGTAACAACTATAAACAAACAATCAACCCATAATTAACATCTAGGTTTCACTACATCTAAGCAAATGCAAAAGAAATCTAGCATAACATGTTAAATTGAAGACAAGCGTAAGATATAATCAAACAACAAATAGACATATTGAATGATTTGAAAGAGTACTTATCTTTAATTGAACATGAAAGATTCAAGGGGTTGGAACCCTTGAAACGCTGATAAAATTCGGACTAGGGTTTATTCCCTCAAAGTTGCACACTAATGAATAAAATTTGGAAAACTATATATAGATTACATAGCATGACGGCGTCATGTGTTAAGTTGTGACGCCGTCAACTCGCCGCCATAATAAAATCTTATTGCCAAGATCTATTTGTGACGCCGTCATGTGTAAAAATGCTCTGGGCCGTCACTAATACTTGGACCATGACGGCCTTGGGTGACGCCATCATCTCCTATGCACAAAAACTCTCTGGATCGTCACGTGTATTTTCCACTTCCACCTCTTTTGTAACTCTTGACTCCGTCATGTGGAGAGCCTTGATGCCGTCAGGTACTGTTCCAGCAAGGAAAATTGAGACTTCGCCGTTTTCTTCACTTTTATGCTCCAAAAATATCCAAAATGCTTCCTTTTCCAGATTTCTCTCCAAAAGTACCTAAAATGACAAAAGGAACGATTTAGGGCAATATTTGATCAAATAATCTCGAATTCAGGCTTAAATGACCCCTTAAAAGTGGTTCACTTTCCGCCACATCAGGTTTCATGTTCGTGTCAGAGATGCACCTTTGACATGACTCTAGGGCAGTAGAGTGATGTTTTGCCATGCCCTTTCTGTTATATATGAATGCGCACTACGGTGATGGGTTATTTTCAGGGGCGTATGGATGCATCCTAGATCAGTTTCTGTTATGTTATGATATGATATTTTCTGGTGAATGTGGCTGTGTGTGCGATACAAGTCCATCACAATTCCGGGAGCTAGCTACTCTATTTATATTGCCTTATATGTGATTATGATATGATTATGATATGTTTTTTAGCTCATGGTATATTCTGATTCTGTTTATACAAGTGGTTGTATAAATTCCTTAATTAAACCACACATTACATTTTCGTACTATTTTTCATGCCTAAATGATGTTTCCCATACTATATAATTAAATTGTACCTCAGTATTTATTTCAGATTATTATTGTTATATCTGTTCACTTGGCTTTTTAAGCTTAGTCGCATTTCTTTTCACCGCGGCAGGTATTCAAGATAGCTTTTGGGATAACTTTCTGGGATTTAGAGTAGAGCTGAGTGAAGATTTGACCATAGTCATCTTAGATTAAAGTTCTTTATATAAGACTTCCGCTTTTTTTTAATTCTGTATGTTATGATGTTAAACCATATTATTGTGACATCTCTACCCTTGTTGGGTTGGGGTGTTACAATTTATGGTATCAGAGCCAGGTTTGATCGGCGGATTCATAACCCGTAGAGCTTAGGCTATGACCTGTGAGTATTAGGCCTTTAGGTTTTGCACCATAGGAGTTATGAAACAACCTTAGAGAACTTGCTTTAGGATTCCCCTATATGAAACATGAGTTATGACTGGTGAGGATTGGGTAGACTAGGACATTGGTTTAAGTAGCATTGCTTCCACATCACTCTGATTCGTGCCTCTTTCTATCGTTAAGCCCGATAAGATCATTCTTTCCGAGATTAGGAAGTTATGCACAATATAAAGTTCAGTAACCAAGTAAGTTTAGAATGCCTTGAGAACTACACGATTATGCCTCACGTCATCTAAGTTTCACTTTCTGATTCAGATCCCCATCTCTGATTTGTTGACAATCAGTTTGATGTTTTCTGACCATTCGGAAAATTATTACAACCCTATGCGTTTAACACGTTTTGTGAATTCTTCTGCTTATTGATACATAGGAATCGCACCAGGCTTTACCTCTCGAGGGATCTCGAGAAGCTTACAACCCCCACCAGGCAGTGTACCTGATCGTTGTAGTATAGTATAGTGACAAGTACTGGGGGATTGATCGTTCAACTCAGGAATAGTGTCGCTAGGATTAGAAAGCCTAAAAACTAGATCTAGAGGTGAGGGATGATTCTTTTTTGTATTTTTATATTTTATGAAAGCAATTAAAATCTCGGGTTTTGGAAGACTGGGCGGAGTTTGTTGCTAGTCAACTAACCCAATAACTAAGGATGCAATCAAAATAAAATGACAGAAATGAAAATAAAGCTAATTAAACTAGTGGTGTGAACAATAATGGGGAGAATTGTGTTTACTTAGGTTTCATTACTCCCTAGATATCTTTTACAGGTTGATAGTTTGCTACAATTGCATGGATGACGGGTTATATTCCTTAATACCATTCGTGGGGTGGCGTACGTACTTCCCCAACTCTATAAGCTCCTACTTCACTCCTATGTCGAGCCTTTAAGAAGCTCCTAACATGGGATCATTAGAATTCGCTCATGCATTAAATACAACCATAATAACCTAGTACGCATTGGTTCATGTTTCTTAAGACGTTCAAGCATGTCACCTATGGAAGTCTGCCAGTTTTCTTAAGCCTAACATCGAAATCATTCATCCGTAACAACTATAAACAAACAATCAACCCATAATCAACATCTAGGTTTCACTACATCTAAGCAAACACACAAGAGATCTAGCCTAGCATGTTAAATTCAAAACAAGCGTAAGATATATTCAAACAACACATAGACATATTGAATGAATTGAAAGGATACTTATCTCAGTTGAACATGAAAGGTTTCAGAGGGTAAAAACCCTTGAAAGAACAGTAAAATTCGTGCTAGGGTTTCTCTAAAGTTATCCCCTCTTAAGTTCTATCTTATGAATGAAAATTGTAAAACTATATATAGATTTTACAAGGTGACAGCGTCAAGAAGGAATATCTGACGCCGTCAACTCGAAGCCCATAATGAGATCGGATTGCCTAGATCCAAGTTTGACGCCGTCATGTGTAATTTAGTTGTAGGCCGTCACCATATCTTGAACCATGACAGCCAAGCTTGACGCCGTCACGATTTCTCTGGATCGTCACCACTTCCACCTCTTGTTTACTCTTGATGCCGTCACATGAAGCCTCTTGACGCCGTCAGGTACTGTTCCCAGTAAGGAAAATTAAGACTTTGCCGTTTTCTTCACGTTTATACTCCAAAAACGTCAAAAGTGCTTCCTTTTCTAGAATTCACTCCAAAAGTACCTAAAATCACAAAAGGAACGATTTAGGGCAATATTTGATCAAATAAATTCAAATCCAGTCTTAAATGACCCCCTAATAACAGCTCATTTTTTTCCTCATCACTTATGTTGGGCATATTAAGCTTTCCTTTGACACTATTTGATTTTCCTTAACCTTTCCTATTCCTATGAGAAATTAGGTGGTCATTATTTACGAGTATAGGAAGTTTTCCACTTCATTCTGATAATGAAACTAGGTCAACTAATGTTCTCCTCTGGAAGTTTCGTCTTAGGACAATTCTGCGTATGTTCGTTAAGTTTATAATTCTAAGAATTTTGGCGAATTTTGGAAGTATTGGTGAGATTATTTATGTACTCTCTTATGATAGATCTGTTAGATTTCCTTTGCTTTCTGATAAGTTCGTTTTCTATTCAACCTCATCGATGATGATTGTTTTTGTAAAATTCTGGGAAGAAGAGAAGTGTTGAGATGTCGCTATTAGGTTGCTTATTCACGACTTGAGATAAAGTATGGTCATCATGAATGTATATATTCATGTGATGTTGGTATTATGATGATTGATCAACGTGATAATACTCACATCATATGACGTACCCTCATTATAAGCATAGGATATTTCAGGAAGTGTTTGAGAAGTATTAGATTTCTGTCAGTTAGATTATCTACGACTAGTGAGATTTTTAGAATTCATTTTACCTATGCGTATGTTCTGCCTTCATCGCCAGTTATCAGGATACGTTTGAAATCTCGTCATATGCTTTTTGATCGTTGTTCATCCGTTAAGAATTTCAGAACTCATCGTAGAATTTCCTACCGTTTGATTTTCGCGCTCAATCTGTTTTCTGCTATTACTTTTAAGAAGTACTTTAGTTATCTGCTACATGTATGTGATTGTTGAACCGAATTATGATCAGCTCTGATAAGATATGAGATTATGAATTTTGATAAGAAAGATCTGTCTATCTGTTGGAAAGGTTATTCTGAATTGAGGCTACTTTTGTAACTGAAAAATTATGTGTTCGTTTCATTCTTGCAATTTCTTCAATTCGAAATGTTTCTGTCTGCTTTGTTTATTCAATTTCCGAGGACGGAAATTTTTTGTTAAAGGGGAAGCAGTAGTAATACCTAAAATTTTAAAAGCATGTAAAATTACCAAAATGCCCTAAGTTCAAAAAAATTTGCAATATCATTTAAATAATACCAAATAAACCCTAAAAATTTGGAACTTGGCAACATATGATCACAATAAATTAAGTATGAATAAAATTAGTCACTTTTGTAAAAGTAAAATAATTTCTTGTATAAAATTTAATTAGGCCGAATTTATTTATTTATATATATAATTAAAGAAATAAATCCCAAATACAATAGAAAACTTGTATAATATTTAATTTGACTTTATCACATAATCTTGCAGCCCAAGATAAGTATGCCACTTTATATATATATATATATATATATATATATATATATATATATATATATATATATATATATATATATATATATATATATATATATATATAGGGTATGGTTCTAGAGAAAAGTGTATTTAGATAGAAAAGTGAGAAAAAAAGTTGTAAGGTAGAATTTGCAAACACTTGAAAGTTTAGTGTAAAAATTAAAACAACACAAACGAATATGGGTAACCATTGCTCAACCCTTCATTTTCATAACATAAAAACATACACCAGATCAAATACAAATCGCCAGAAACACGCACCGATCAAAATCAAAAACCCAGATTCACTAAAAACACAAAAAAATATCGATCAAACACATATAACAAAAATACTCTTTATTCAATGGAATTGCAGCTCAAATCACGCAGTTATTCAGTGGAATCGTAGCTCAAATCACGCACTTGTTCAGGTTATATGTAAAATTCTCATTCAGTTCATTTTAAGGGTTTTTTTTCTTTTTTTTTTTTAATTTTATTATCGTGAATTTGTTGTAAAATTAGGGCATCTGTAGTGATTTTGGAGGTTTAAAGATAAATAGTTAGGAGCCACTGATTATTTAGAATAATTTTGAATTCTTTGACAATTTAGGGCATCAATTTGTAAACATACGATAATTTAGAATATCTTTGAATTATTTGATAATTTTGAGCATCAATGTGTAAACAAATCATAATATGTATTATTAGTGAATCATATGACATATTAAGGAATCAATTGTATGATTAGTATTAATTGTATGATTAGTGCATTGTTGAAAATGCTTGGGCATCTATTTGTATGTTTAGTGCACCGACGAACACATTAGAGCATTAGTGAGTGTTACTAGTGTAGTGTATAGTTAGACATATTAAGGCATCAATGTATCGGTTTATATGTTTAGTGCATCGGTTTGTTTGTTTAGTGTATCCCTTTGTATGTTTAATGCATCGTTGGTCATATTAAGGTACGAGTATGTATGTTTAGTGCATTTGTTTGTATTTTAGTGCATCGTTGTACATGATGGCTTGGCGGTTCAACTTATGCGACTGCACTATTTTAGCTTGCATCGTGTGATCTTTCTCTTTAATGTCTTTAAAATTTGTTTCATTTGTATTATGTGAATCTAAAAAAAGCTAAAATGTCTTGCAGGTGATGTATGATGCGACTGGAGTATGATTACATGCTGGGCTCCAAGAAGAGGTTGGTCTGAAATTGTGAATTGTGTATCATTATATCAAATAGGAGTAATTTTGTGTTGATAAATTGGTTACGAATTTTGTTAAATACATATATATATATATATATATATATATATATATATATATATATATATATATATATATATATATATATATATATATATATATATATATATATATTCATGTTAAATATATCTTACCAGTTGCTGGTTTGTAGTTCTGATGCTTGCCCATTTAGAGTTCATGAGAGATGTTAAATATATCCGGTCAATTGACTTGAAAGTTAAAACCTTTTTTGACCATAAACGCATAATCCCATTAATTTCACCAAAGATTATCACTTTCACCACACTTCTCAGCCACGGAAGCTGGTAATTGCTAAGGTGGAATGCGTCTAGGTGTTTAGGTATGCGTTTAGCGCATCCGTTTGTTGGACTTATTAAGGCATCTGTTTGCATGTTTAGTGCATCCATTTGCATGTTTAGAGCGATCTGTTTGGACATATTAGTGCATCCATTTGTATTGTAAGAGTTCATATCATGGATTTCCTTAGAAATGATCAAGATGTAGGTGGAGGCATTTTTATTTTATTCTCAAAATTTCTACAACAGTGGCTATTTTGTAGTTCTAACTTTGTGTACTTAAGAATTATAGTTCAACAAATGATTCCTTTATTTGTTATATCTTACAATTGGCAAGACACATTTATATTACCTTATCGTATTAAATACCTGGCTACTTTTTGTTATGTTCTTATTGGATTTTGTTTACTTTTTTCCAGTTAACTTACATCCGCTAACTTTAGTGTAGAAAAAAAGGGAAACAAATAAAAAAAATCACAAAGGCAAGTTGGGGAATGGGTCAAAAGGCTCCCAGCAGGGATGTGTTGACATACTGGCATTTTTTGGTCCTTTTGAGTTCCTATTGATATACAATAATCATGTAACTATTCTTATAAACAAATTATGAATAATGCGTTAAAAGTAGGCTTTGGGCGAGTTTACAACCCGTTTGACCCATTTGAGATAAAAGACAACCCATATTGACCCCATACGAATTTAATGGTTCAAAATTGACTCTTGTAATTATGTGCAAATGTTTGTATAAGTTCTAACTAAAGATTTTTTTTATATTTATGCTCACTGCCTCAGCAACTGCTGCTCATTAGAAAGTTTAAAGCTGGAGTGCTCAGAACTGACAAGCCTCTTTTTGCAGGTATGCATTCGATGTCGTTTATGTTATTAATTTGTTTGTTTCTATTTTTTGTGTTTCTTGTCTTGACTCATGGTCAATTTTAGACATTTGTTTGAAAATTATAACTTTTTATTCATCCAACTATGAGAGAATGAGGAACCGGCATACCTGTCAGCAATGGCACAAAAAGCAAAAAATGCAAGTATTAGTTTATTCACTAAAACATGTAAATTAATACTTGCATTTTTTTCAAACAAATGTCTTTAAGGGGTTAGTGAGTTATTGTTATAATTATAGTTTTATCTTAAGTTACTTCATTTAAGGGGTTAGTGAGTTATTGGTTGGGACCACTTAGATAACAATGGTGATGCTTTTATACATGAAGGAGCAAGAGGAGAAAGCGAAGGCATAGGCTGCTACTGCAAATTATGTCCCCGTATTGTTTGACACACAGCCTGCGTATGATTATTCACCCATATAAACCTTGGATGACTTTGAAGGTAATGCAGATGTTCTTTTGTCTATTAAGAGCATCTATTTGCTTTATCTTCCTAAATCTGCTAACGGGATGAAATCCTGCTTATGAGGCTTGGTTGATTCAAACAATCAAATATGTCATTTTAAGTTTTGTGGACTTTTGTGAAGATATGAGTATGTCAAAAATCCTAAAAGCTTTTTGGAACGGACTTATTTAATTGCATCCATTTGAGGTACTTAATTTAGTGCATCTGTTTGCAAGTTACTATAGTCAATAAGGATTATTTTTTTCCATCCTAAAACAACAATTGTGAAGATATGTAGTCAAACTACTCAGCTTTGGGGGTTTGGACTTTGGATAAAAGTCTTATTTTTTTTAGGTCATCTTAGTGGATGAAAAACCATAATATAAGTTGCTGCCAAAAAGTGAATACCGGGATAATATAAAGGGTAGTAGTATGTCATTACTCTAATATAAAGCTACCATCTATTTTTGCCTTTTGGGGGTGTTTGGATTTGCATTTGGAACTGTTTTATCTGGCTAAAGTGACTTGATGATTAGGTATGTTGTTGTTACCCGTCCCTCAATATTCCCATAAAATGTATGTATACAAGCTTGAGCATATTTGTTCTAGCTGATGCATCTACAAAACATTGTTTTCATGTTTCTTGGAGGTTAGAACTGACCTGCATCTCTCTGTTCTTTGAACTAGAATGCATCACTGTTATGTTATGCAGGAAAGAGAAAATAGCGGGGATGATTCTGATGACGACGAAGCTCCCGAGATTACTATGTCGGAAGCAATTACTTGGCTTACCATTTTAACATTGTGGGTGTTTGTATTATCTGGATATCTTGTCGATGCCATACATGTAAGCTTTTTTCAAAGATTCTCTACTATTATCACAAAATTGAATTAAGAAAATGTTTCATGTGTAGTTGTATGTGCTAAAATGATATAAATTTATTTTGCAGAAGCTTTTGTATTAGAAAGAACTTCGTCAGTGATCGCGATACGTTAAAGAAAAGGCTAATGGTAGTTGGGATTGCATGCTTCTATAAAGTTCGTGGCTTTATTAATGATAGATGGATTGACATATATTATGGTCACTCACGTGAGTTCTGTTAATTCTATAAAGAATGGCATATCGGGAGGCACTTTAGTGCATCTGTTTAATGTACTCTAGTGCATCTGTTTAAGGCACTTTAGTGCATCTGTTTGAGGTATTTTAGTGCATCCGTTTGTATCATAGTATCCGTTTGAGACTCGTGTTACTTGTTTATGTATGTGTGTTGAGCTTACTGATAGGGATTAACTTGTTAAAATCAGCTTTGACTTCACTTAATAAAAAAGCAGGTTGGTACGGGCTTATTTTTGTTCAAGCATATGCTGGATGTTCACCTCTACATTGAGCCATTTATTTATAAATTGGATGATTTGGGTTGTATCTGATCTCAAAAAAGTTGTTTCATAGTAGCAAGATTATTTTACGTATACAGTCCTGATCTTATTTTCAATTTAGACTAATTAGAGATGGAAATTTTGAGCTTTTAACCATTATATTTTTCAAAGAGGTTGAAACTTTGTCATAGTTTATTTAAAGTGCACATCAGTTCTTTTTCTTATGACAAAGTTGTTGGGGCCTGGCGGGCTGGGGATAAACACAACCCGACCTGATTAGTAACAACCCGTACTTATGTTTACTCGTTTAAATCCAACCAACCCAACCTTTTTTTGACCTTTCACTCAATTCTTTGGCGTCTATGACCTAACGTCATCTCTCTCTTACCTTATTGAAACTTTACTTGATGAAATGCAGTGTGGATTAGTGATGCTTTCAGGTGCAGTACATGCCCTTACAAAGGCCTTCCTCCTTTCAAATTTGGCCAGAAGTATGCGTTTGAAACATGTCTTAATCATACCCCTCTTCCGGTATTGTTAAGAAACATAAATGTTTAACCCCTGACTATCAGATCAACAATGTTAATGAGTTTTGAACATAGTAGTAAGTTATGAAACATGTATCAGATCGATGATATAAATACTTGAAACTAAGTTGAATGTATCCGGTTCTGTGACATGATCGATTGTGATAAATAATGGCATTATGCGTTTATTTAAGGGACAAATAAGCAGTCAGTTTTCATTAGCAAGTTTAAGAGCTGGTTACTAGAATTAGAGTGTTATGATGGAGCCAAACAACCTGTGTTTTATCCATGTTTTTCAGCTATTTAAATTTTTTTTGGACCAGCTTAATTTAAAGGCATTCTGCCTATAAAAAAATAAGTTGATAAGCAATGCTAAACACTATCTCTTACATTATGTGGCATAGGTTGGTTTTATAGATAATCATCAGCTGCTTAAAAATTTATCCCAAACACCACCTCAAACCTATGGTTTTCAATAATTACTTATCTGGTTATTGCATTAAGGCATTCCGTTGGGACATAAGAGAATCCGAACACTATCTTAAGCATTGCGTCTCGTTAAAATAAGAAATCCCAAACACCCCCTCAAACAGATACTTTTTCTTACTGCGGTCCCTTGTTTCTAGTTCTAGCTCATTAAAATCGATGCCATGAGTATATAAAGAGTGTTGTCATGTTAGCAAGATAGTGACCAGATTATAAATGAGGTGAAGGTCAGATGCTCTATTTAATGCATTTTGCCTTTTTGTAACATAAGAAGTTGATTTGACCCTACTTTCATTATAGAACTCATAAAAGTAATAGCGGGTCAATAGTGGGACGAAATTAGCAAAAATAAGCATTTTCTTATGCTATTTGATTGACCCGTCCAAAAAGAAAAACTTTCAATGCATTGAGATAACTATATGGTGCATTAGGTTCATTAGTAGTTACAGTGTTTTTAGTGCGTTGGGCCATTATTAAGTTGTAAATGTAATCTGAAAAATGGTTTAAAAATTCGATGTGGCTCAAGTGTGTGAGATCTTATGTTTAATCAACTATAGTTTTCATATGAGAATTTGCGCATAAATAGCTAACCAATCTCACTCATTTGAAGAGTTTGTATATTTACATATATACAGTTTATTTGGATTACTCATTTTGTCTTTTCAATATGTAGGTAAATGGTATTGATTGGAGAAACTTGTTCAGGAAAAAGCACCACAACTGGTTCAGTTCCTTGCTGACTTTGGAGTAGTGGTTGACAAGTCTGTAGTTTGCACTTAGCCACGTAAACTTGCTGCCATGTCTTTTTCATTAAAGAAAAGATCAGAAAAATGAAACACGCGGAGCAGATTTTGTATGAAGTGATGATGAAGAACGTGAATCGTATATTCTTGTCTTTGAGAGTCTGTTTCAATAATTTTAAGTAAACAGTTGAAACGAAACTATATACTTTGTAGTTAACTTTTACAACATTAGTTGTTAATATAAGTTTGACTGTTGATTATTTGCAAAAATGTAGTGAACGATGATATTTTATAACTTTTTAAAATCATTTATGTATGATATTTTATAAGGAATCTTATGTAATAAAAACAATAATATCACGTTTTTACTTAAAACTTATTAAATAATTTACATCTTCCAATGCATAATGTTCACAAGCCATAAAAAGACTTGTGTGATGGTTGGAGAGGAAAAGATAGAAGTTACAAAACTGACCCTGAAAAATAAAAGAAGTGAGAAACAGCCCCTTGACTTGGGAGGAAAAAAAGAGGGGTATGGAGGGAGGGAGATTTAAAGGCTTTTCTCACTTTTCTCTTGAGATAGATTTTTTTCATGAACCAACCTATATATATATATATATATATATATATATATATATATATATATATATATATATATATATATATATATATATATATATATATATATATATATATATATAGAAAACCTTAGTCGACATTTAAAACAAATCGAAACCCTAACAATCCCTTATACTTGACACAAATTTTACTAAGGCTTCCTAGTATTTTTCTTGGACGAGATTCAAGCATAAGAAGGTGGGAAAAATAATGGGTAAGGCTGTTGTGGCTTGGTTCGATTGTGGGGATTTTTCTTGTTCGAGATATATCAAATCGAGGGGTGGTTTTAATTCTGCTCATTCTCATGTTCAAATCTTCTTGTGGTATTTTTGTAACATCCTTTACATCTCATATGATCTATAGATACGTATAAAAACATAACATGCATGCTTAATCTGATCATACGAATTTTAGAAACTAAAAACCCTAAATCGACCTAAAAACCTAAATCAACTGGAATAATTTTTGGTATGCTTCGAGTTATTCACCTATACTTGTTATGCAACTCAAATAAAATTGGTATCATGCTTATCAAAGCCTAGAATCTTGTTTTGGAATTATTTTGTAATCGGGTCAAATAAAGAAAAGGAAATAAAATATAAAGAGGGTCGAATGGATTAGGGATAGGGTTTTGGTAATTTTTGAATGCAATAAATGATGTTAAGGTTGTTTTAATGATTGGTAATGATTGGGAAAAATTAGGGTTAGGGTTTGTGGAATTATTTTAGAATTGAATGGGATTTAAAAACTATAAGGGTGCATTTGTAAATTATTTAACTTTAAGGATTTATTTTGGAAATCATAACAGACCCGGGAGTACTCTTATAAAATTAGTACATGGGTGGAGAGTGTAAATTTTGTAATTAAGAGGATTAATTTGCAAATTTATATAATTAAATGGTACGAATTGTATTTTATTTAAATTAAGGGTTTAATTTGTAACATTTGTAAACTTGTAGGATTGAAAAGTAAATATTGTTAACTTATGGATTATTTGTATAAAATATGGAAAATGTAATATTTATATTTTAGACCTTCAACTTTGAAACAATTACATATTAAACCCTAAACTTTTGAAAGTTGACATGTTTTACCCTAAACAATAATTATTTTCCATAATGAAACCCTAATTCCATAATAATGATTTACCTAAAGTTTAAACCTAATTTAATGTGTAATGTTTCTAATTATAGAAACTTACTAAATTAGGAAACCTGCTAAATATGAAAAATTACTAAGAATGGAAAACTAACTAAATGGAGCAATCTAATTTAAGATAAAGTTATTAATAATAAAATGATTATAATTCAGGTAGATATTTGAAAAAGAAGTGAACTCTTCCCTTTCGTGATTCTTTCTTTTGATCTCATTACTTTGCTAAGGTACGGATATTCTGACCTTAGTCTTAAGGTTTCCTTTATGATTACAACCTTTGATATGAACCTTCTGTTTTTAACCTCTGTTAAGAGAAACCTTGTTATTTGAACCTTGTGATATGACAATTATGTTTTGAACCTTTATTATGAACCTTAAGTAACCTGAGCTTCACTAGGCATGGGGGTTTCATGTCCGTGTCAGAGATGCACCTTTGACATGACTCTAGGTCAATAGAGTGATGTTCTGCCACATCCTTTCTGTTATATATTGTTGACATAAATAATGCATGAAAACGTTATTTATATTTTTCGATATCTCTATATTTTGACGATCACAAAATCTAAAATCATCAAACGTAAAACTACTACGTAAACAAGTATTAAGCTAGTTTATATCACTACATCCAACTTAATCACTTAAGGTATGGATAAACAAGTGCTTAATACATCTCATGATCAAAGGGGTATTTAATTAACTAATACAAAGTTTATTTAATCATATAAACATATTATATATTTTTGAAAAACACTTTTGGTAATAAAGAAAAATGTTTTAATCATACTAAATATATGATTTCAAATTTTTAACCAAAATCAGTTAGTTTTTCACCAAATAAACTTTCCCCAGTAAAAGACAAGTTTTCTGGCCGTTACAGTTGGGCGGCCCCCTTAATTATAAGGGGCGGTCCCCTAAATTTTAAGGGGGCCGGCCTTGATTTAAGGGGGCCGGCCACGCTCCTCTGTCAGAACTTGTTGCCTATAAATACCACCTTAAATCTGGAATTTTTCTTACCTTTTGCACGAAATTTTCAGATCTAAAACTCTCTAAACATCCTCTAAAACCCTTTGATCATTTGTATGTTAATCCTTGTTTCAAGTGATTCAATCCCTTCTCATCCATCCTCATCCAAAGTGCAAAAGAAGAACACTCTTTCTACAACTAAGTTCAAGAAGTATTGAAGAGTAGTTGTGCATTGTGTATATACATTTGTGAAGTTGTGTTGTGTATGTAATAAGTAGTTTAGAAGTAATAGAAGTTGTGTAGGAAGTAGAAGTTGATTAGTAGTGAAGTAGTGTAGTTGTGAAGAAGATAGGTGTGTTGTAGATTGGTGTGAAGAAGAAAGGTGTGAAGTAAATAGGTGTGAAGAAGTTGTGATCAAGTTGTGACGTAGTTGTGGTGTGTAAATTGGGGTGTAAGGTTTTCTCCGCCATAAGGGAGTTTGTTGGCATAGTGAAGAAAACTCTCGAGTAGGTGACTCGGGGAGTGGAGTAGGAACAAGAAAGGTGACCTTGTAGCCGAACCACTATAAATCCTTGTGTTGTGGTTTGATCTCTCCAACTCTTTTCATTACTTACTTAGTTACCTATACTTTATTAGCTTAGTTAGTTAGTTAATATGTAATTGTTCATATAGTGCAAGTATTGAGATCACATTAACTAGAATCGAAGTTTTTAAAACAAACTTGTTTTTATAAATTTTAAAAGGACGTAAAACTATTCAACCCCCCTTCTAGTTTTTCACAATTGGTATCAGGAGCCACGTCTTGCAAGATTTTTAAAATATATTATATTTTAAAACTTGAAACGATCTATGGAATCTGAAAAATATTTAGAAGGGCAATCTATGCAAAGACCACCACTATTTGAAAGTGATGGATTTTTATATTGGATAAATCGATTCGAAACTTATGTGAAATCAAAAGATCTAGATCTTTGGCATGTTATTACCAATGGTGACTTTTTACCTATTCAAAATAACCCCGAAACTAAGAAAGATGAAATCGTACATTTTGAAAAACAAAATGATGATTTAAAAAGAAATCTTGCTAAAAATAATGAAGTAAAAATGGTTATTTACAATGCGTTACCACGTAAAGAGTACGAAAGGATCTTTATGTGTGAAACCGCAAAAGAAATTTGGAACTCTTTATTAATAACTCACCAAGGTAATAATCAAGTCAAAGATAATAAAATATATCTATTTGTTCAACAATATGAACAATTCACGATTCCGGAAGAGGAATCAATTGATAATGCTTTTGCTAGATTTAACACTATCATCACAAGTTTAAAAGCACTTGATGAGAATTTTTCTAGTAAGAATTTTGTTAGGAAGTTTCTTAGAGCTCTTCACCCAAAATGGCGAGCTAAAGTGACGGCTATTGAGGAATCAAAGAATTTGTCAACATTACAACTTGATGAATTAATTGGAAATTTGAAAGTCTACGAAGCAATTATAAAGAAGGACTCCGAAATGGTTAAAGGAAAACGAGAACAAAGCAAGTCAATCGCCTTGAAAGCTAGAAAGGAATCGAACAACGAAGATAGCTCATCTTCCGAAAGCGATGATGAAGAATATGCCATGGCCGTAAGAGATTTCAAGAAATTCTTCAAAAGGCGAGGAAGATTCGTTAGACAACCACACGATGAAAGGAGAGCACCTCAAAAGAATAATGATGACAAGTATAGCAAGAATGAGAGAAAGTGTTTCAAGTGTGGTGATCCGAATCACCTCATTGGAAAATGTCCAATGATGACAAGAGATCAAAATCAAAGAGCGTTTGTTGGAGGAGCTTTGAGTGATAGCGATGAAGATGAGAAAGAAACAACAAAGGAAGAAAAGTGTCTCATGGCTAAGACATCAAGTGAGGTACGTTCCGAAACCGAATACTTTAGTGATGAAAATTTATCATTAGATGAAAAAAAATTAGATAGTGAATACAATAGATTATGCAAACTAGGACAACAAGTAATGGCTAAAAACAAATCACTAAAATACATAAACAACCAACTAGAAAATGAAGTGCTAGAACTAAAAATTAAAATACATCAACTTGAAAAAGGTAAAGAAATTGTTGAAGAATGTAAATCATGCCAAGAGCTTAAAAGTGAAAACAACAAACTTAGGGAAGAAATTTGTAAACTTGATAAATTTGAAAATAGTAGTAACTCACTTAGTAAAATTATAAGTATTCAAAGAGTATCCGGAGATAAAACCGGTTTAGGATTTAACTCAACTGAAGCTTCAACAAGTGAAATTAAAAATGTTAAATTTGAAAGTGAACTCAAGGAATTAAAACCTTCAAAATCTAATCCTAAGTATACACTCATAAATGATAAGAAAATACCCATCTCTAGTAAAGAAGAAATAAAACCGTTTTATAAACCATCTTTAAAAACCGAAGTAGGATCGTCCAAAACTAAAACAAGATCTAAAACTCCATCACCTAGGAAAACAAATAATTCTTACCCTAGACCTAAAACACCTCAACCAAGAGCAAACCAAAATAGACGAAACTTTAACAATAATCAACAAATGTGGAACTTCAATCCGTGGGGAATGTTTCCACCATATATGCACCCAAGTCAAATACAAAACATGTTCGGATCAAATAACTTTGGTCAAATGAGACAATGGGGACCAACGTAAAAATATTCGCCATTCAAACATGGAAACTTTTGATGTCACTTCTTGTTCGGACTATTCCTTGAAGACTTTGAAGATAAACGCGTTTAAGACGAAAGGTACACATTTCCTTTTATTTCCTTGCCAAGAAATGCATGCTTAGTTTAGCATCTAGTTGTTATGTAATTTTGTTTGGCTCATTGTTTCTTCTAGTTTTTATATCTATACATACATACATATATATATATATATATATATATATATATATATATATATATACTTAGTTACATCTAGGATCATATAACCTAGAAAATTCATTTGTTGATTTTCTAGAACTAGAAATTGTTCGTTTACGAACCCTTTCTTTCCCCCATTTGCCTTATTGAACTTTAATGTTCAACAACACTCATGCTGATGAAGAGAGATGAGTCAAAAAATCTATGGATGAAACAAACTCCCGACTTCCGTTGCATTCGTCTCCCTCCTATATTCTCGTCTTATAAGCCCTTACTATATATATATATATATATATATATAGACTTATGAACCTTCCACAACTCTCTCGTCCACTTGACAACTTGATGAATTTCATCCGAAATAATCAAGAAAATTTAATTGACGAAATGTCAAGTAAAAATGTCAAGCAAACCCTTTCGTGCGAATACTCTCCAACGTATTTTTGATTAAATATAAATTTAATATATATATAAATATTTTCTTGTTCGTTCCAGAAACCAAAAATACGAAAAATAAACATTTTGGAGGTCGGCCCCCTTAATGTTTAAGGGGACCGGCAGCAAAATGAAGGGCGGCCCCCTTAATGTTTAAGGGGGCCGGCCATCTGAATACTCCAACCCGTTTTTCCCCCTATTCCTCTTGTCAAACACTCCACTTTTTCATATTCTCCTTCCCCTGCTACTGCTGTGACGAAAACCAAAACCCAAAAACACCTTAAATCACTTCCAAATCACATAATTCGGGTTAATTCGCAAAGGGCAAATTCATCTAACACAAACACCATTACGTATTGTAAGTTTTTCATAACACATTTCATCTAATTCCATCTAATTTGGTCATACTCATGATTATGCATGTTTTATTAATTTCTTCAATTTCACAATTTCTTTCGAATTGAGTTTAAAAACTCCATAACTAAATGCTTCCCCTAGGATTAGAATGATTAATCAACATTAGAAACTAGAAATTATAAACCTCCCTTGTCGAAAATTTTTGAAAAATTTCATATACTTCTTTTCAAAATTTTTGGTATACACATTGTTGAATAATGCTTTGAAAACTTGTTAAAACTAATCACATTATACTTTTATAACTTGTAAAACTTGAAATTACATTTTTCGACCAAGAAAAAATATTTTGGTTCACAATAAGGGGGTGTTTGGATCATGTCCAAATAATATCGAAACTTAGTCATTATAATTTTTTATAAAACGTTGTTATGATTATAAACCTAAAAATTGCTAATCGGACTTGTCAAGATATATAATTCATATATATATTGACATACTAGTAGTATAAGTAACTAGTTAAGGAAGCGTTTGGTTTAATATGAAAAACGACATTTTTGAGTCAAAATATAAACCATCTTTTTCTAAAACAAATCACATGCATAAGAAACTCGTAAGAAATAGCTAGTTTTACAACCAAATGTAAATCTAGTAAATTCCATGATATATTAAGATGTTTAAAGGGGCGTTTGGATTTGTCCATAACCACTTACTAAACATCGTAAAATATATCTAGAATGAGTTAAAAACAATATTAAGGAACATGGTAAACTACTTCCTAGGATTAGTGTCGAAGTATGTTTACGTTCCAACATAAGTCTTAACAATATATATATACTTCTATTCTTCTTTATATTTATTTTGGTCTTTTGTATTGTTGTTGTGTTTAGGTGAAAATGCCAAAAGCGACTACCGAAGATCTTTCCCACACTAAAAACTACATTCCCAAAGTTTCCCACCTCCCTACTAGATCTCCTTCCATTGGACGTATATATCGTGAAATTGAAGATAGAAACGTTCATGAGGGACGTGTAGTAGATCTAGCCTTTGCTCAATCCGACTACATTGATCGCTTGTTTTCAAGCATCAACCTTAATTGCCTTTATGAAATTAATGAACCAATCGTTCCTCGTTTCATAGTCGATTTCTTTAGCCAAGTCACCATCCAAACCAATGATCTTGGTTTCATCACCATTTCCTTCATGATTCAAAATGAATTCATCACCTTAACTCTCGAACAATTTGGTCAAATCCTCCAAATTCCTTTCTGAGGTCAAACCGTTTTCACAAACGAGTGGGACCTCGAATCTCTTCATCGTTGTCGACCAACCTTTGGTCCTTATCTATCCGATATCCCTCATCCCAACGAAATTCGTCAAATTCTTGGTGTGGAACGTGCCACCACTACTCGAAAAATAAAATCCAAAAACGTTCAAATCTCTTCGTACCAACTTCTCCTCAAAGAATTAGGCCCCCACATGAAGCGTTGGGAAGAACTCATTCGTGAGAATGCGTTTGGTACTGGAGGTCACCGGGACCGTCTCCCGGCGTACCTTGCTCACATGTTGTATTGTATAGCTGTCGAAAACCCGTACAATTTGGCCTACTTCTTTATCAAACGGATTGAGTGTGCTAGAAAAACTCCCAAAGCCAATCTTCCATATGGAATGTTCCTCACTCGCCTCTATCATCATGTTATCGAGTACTACCCCGCTCTTGACAATAGTATCTATGAGTCCATCTATCCCACCTTACGTCCTCTCGCTCTAAAACAAGCTCGACGAACTCGAAGTGACAAGGGAAAATCTCGTCGTCATAGCTTTCATGGATCATCTTCTAGACAAGACGATGACGATGAGGAGGAAAACATCCATGATGCTAGTACCCCTTCGTTTTCTAAGTTCGTTGGCAATTTAGAGGATCTTGACTATCCCGAGTATTCTACCCCATCTCCTAGTGATCAAACCGAAGAAGTGCTTCATGAACGAACTACCGAGATGCTTAGAAGACAAAAGAGTTTGCATGAAGAAGTTAGAGGTGGATTCAAATCTATCGGGAAGACATTGAAGGGCATATTCGGGAAGAAAAAGAGATGATGTGCTTGGATTATGTTTGTTGAACAATACTTATTTTTATGTCTTGTGTGCTATTTGTCCGAAGTATATTCGGAAGTACTTGTTATTTTCTTGAATAATTGTTTGGATATTTGTTTAAGATGCTAACTTGATTGTTTATGTTTAATATATGCTTTTAAATGCATGATTTACTACTTTATCTATATATGTGTTTGCATGATTAGTTTATGTATATATATATATATATATATATATATATATATATATATATATATATATATATATATATATATATATATATATATAGGGGGCCATTCATGTGAGAAATCTGATTTTTGAGAGAACGCGAGAACTAATCCTAGCCACTCATTTTATCCTCCTTAAACTTTGATCTAATGGCTATTATTAGCAAACTATTTTTTTTGAAAAATTTCAAAAAATTTTCTAAAAAATTTTCGAAAATTTTTTGAAAAAATTTCAAAAAATTTTTGAAAATTTTTTAGAAAAATTTTCAAAAAAATTTCGAAAATGTTTTTGAAAAATTTTTGAAAAAATTTTCAAAAATTTTTTAAAAATTTTTTTGAAAAATTTTCGAAATTTTTTTTTCACATGTGACGAAATTTTTTTTTTCATATGTGACGGAATTATTTTCACATGTGACGGAAAAAAAAATTTACGTGCGATGATTTTTTTTTTCACATGTGACTATTTTTTTTCACACGTGACAAAAAAAATTTAATAAAAATTTCCAAATTTTTTTTCACATAAATTTTTTTTTCACATGTGACGGAAATTTTTTTTTTCACATGTGACTGAGTTTTTTTTCACACGTGACAAAAAAAAATTTCGCGAAAATTTCTAAA
This sequence comes from Artemisia argyi, assembly GCA_030686995.1. Classification (NCBI taxonomy): domain Eukaryota; kingdom Viridiplantae; phylum Streptophyta; class Magnoliopsida; order Asterales; family Asteraceae; genus Artemisia; species Artemisia argyi. Next base: position 29,463,619 of record CM060708.1, read on the forward strand.
TTTTTTTCACATGTGACAAAAAAATTTTTTCACATGTGACAGATTTTTTTTTTCACATGTAACGAAAAAAAAAATTTACATGCGACGATTTTTTTTTCACATGTGACGAATTTTTTTTCACACGTGACAAAAAAAATTCGTGAAATTTTCCAAATTTTGTTCACATGTGACAAAAAAATTTCAGAAAAAAAAATTTCGGGAAAAAAAATTTCAAAAAAAAAATTTTTTTTCGGAAAAAAAAAATTTCGGAAATTTTTCGAAAAATTTTTTCTCGGAAAAAAAATTTTCGGAAAATTTTCGGAAAAAAATTTTTCAAAAAAAAAATCGAAAAAATTTTTTTCGAAAAAAAAAAAATTTTGAAAAAAAAAATCGAAAATTCGAAAAAAAAATTAGAATTTTTTTTGAAAATTTTCGAAATTTGTTTAAAAATTTTTCAAAATTTTTTAAGAAACTTTCAAAAATTTGATTAACTAATATTAGCCATTAGATTAAAGTTAAAGGAGGATAAAATGAGTGGCTAGGATTGCTTCTCGCGTTCTCACTAAATTTAGGCTTCTCATTTGAACGCTTCACTATATATATATATATATATATATATATATATATATATATATATATATATATATATATATATATATATATATATATATATATATATATATATATATATATATGACTTGTATGCTTTCTAATATACCCAAACAAATGTGAAATGTCCAAATAGAGCTTGCTGCAAATACAAAACAGAACACAACATTTTTTCCAGAAAAAATTTTGAAAAATTTTGGTTTCTGGGTCGTCAGATGGGCGGCCCCCTTAATTCATAAGGGCGGCTCCCTTAAATTTAAGGGGACCGGCCATCTAGAACAGTTTTTACACTGTTTTCTTTTGCACCTTGTGATCTCTTTTGCTAGTCCCAGCTACCATTTCCCTTAAAAACTAAACTGATTTTGGAATCTAACATTACAATTTCAAATTAATTCCACTTCTAAACATGTTTTCCCACTATATAATCCCCATGCATGTTTAATTCACATTTCATCATCCTCAACATTCATCAAACATCATCCTTTTATCATGTCATCACCAAGAACCACCTATTCAAACAATGCCAATAAACAAAAACTTGTCATTATTCCACCAAAACAATTATTCATTGATCTTACAAATGAAGACAACACTACCCCATCACCACCACCTCAATGTTCATTTCCTAGTGCACCAAATGCACCCTCCAAAACACCATCAACAAATGGAAATTCCACTTCCTCCATACCATCCACTTCATCCATAAATGACTACATAAACACCCACTTATCTCCTCCAACAATTGATCAACCATCACAACCTACCAATGATAACACAACTCTTGCACTCACTCTCTCATTATCACCATTAACACCTCTTGATGTACACTTCTCATCATCCCCTATCAATCCACCAACATATAACCCCGTCCCATGGAGCTTACTTGAAGCTCATGGAGACACTTGCTTTTGTTGCATTCACAACCGAACAATTGTGTTCGAACTAAGAGATGAGATACAATACATGTTTTCTCATATTGAAAACTTGTTGCATCAACCACCAACAACAAACACAACACCTCCACCACCATCAACAAATACCCCTCCACCATCACCATCTCCATGTTCACCATCCATTCCTCCCAATTAAACATGCTTGGTGTTTTACAAATAAAATTATCGTAAACCATTTTAAATGGCAAGCTCTAGAGAGGACTCTCATGTTTGAGTCTTGGTTTATTATTTTAGTGATGATTGTAAGCCTTTAAGGCTTTTGTTAGTTGCATTACTTGTTATGTTTGTTAATGTAATGCTTGATGTATCTTTTTCATATTTGTCACAACCCACAATTTCAGGTCATTTTTCCAAACTTTGCCATTCTACTATTCACAAATTACTATTCATTGATCACTATTCATCGTTTTACTATTCATCGTTTTTGAGGTCAATTTGACATTCCGAGACACCTTCAGAAATTTTACTATTCACTTGACACTATTCATTTCCGAGAGGAAATCACTATTCACGTGCATTATTCATGTCATCGTAAATTTAGTTTACGAGTGTTCAAATTCGCGTAACCGTATTGGTTCAGGAGCGAATTCATGCATTATTATCAGGGACATTTCATACGGACTAGAAATAGTCGACATATCATTATTAGGGCACTTGCATACTATTCCACTCGTAGGGTATTCAAATTATATTTTTAATATAATTAACGAATTACGTGTGTTTAATTTTAAATAAACACTAATACGCGAACTATAAATGTGACTAACACGTCCAACACTCCCGACTATGATCCCAATATATTTTTATATTCATTTTTATAATATAAAAATTATAATATTAATTTACCCGGTATTTTGGATATTTATTTTAATTATTAACTTAAGTTTATTAAAACTACGACGGTTTTCGTGGAAATTAAACTATAATTATCTAAACACCCAATAATTTTATCCAACCTATTTTTATAATTTTTATAACTTTATTATGACCCGGTTAACTCCGTTAAAATTTATTTTTAGTTAACCCGGTACCCGGTACAATTTAAAACTACACAAAACAACTAATAATACATTTTCTTACAACAAAAGTCTTCCACATTCCCCCCCCCCCCTTGACTATTGCCGCCCCCCCCCCCCCCCCCCCTCTCCAATCTCTTACAATTTTCACTTATACACTCTTTGCTCATTAATGTTTATTACTAACCAAATATAATAGTAATATAAATCAATAATACATATATACTTTACTAATTTCTTACCTCATTTGCAACAACTCAAAAGCTTTTCATTCTCTCTTTTTTTCACTCATATACACGGCCACAAGAGGAAGAACAAGGAAGAACCAAAATTTTTCAAAGATCTTAGCATAAATCTTGTGTTTATAGTGTCCTTGTTAGAGTTTTGAAATAAAAACTCAAGGATTATTAGGTTTTAATCATCCTAACTTCACTAATCTTACAAGTAAGTTTACTAAACTCATTTCATAATTTTTACAAAGTTCTTACTATGTTTATACATGTTTCTTGCAAGATCTTATACATGCATTAACTTATACCACTTTATTTTTGTAAACTTTTGATCATACAAGCCCTAGAAATGATTTGTGGTTAGATCCTTGTTAGATCTACTTGGTTTTGGTGATTAGGAACCCATGACACCCTAAGAAGGTGTATGGTAGGATTAGATTAGTTTTGTGGTGTTTGAAAGTGGTTTGATGGATGATAGAACTAGTTTGGAGACTTGGAAATGGTTTTTGAAACTTTTGAAATACCTACTGTCCCTATTTTAATTTCGTGGGAAAATCAGTGGGTGATGGGTAATTTTTGACCAAAGATTTAGAAAATACATTCAAAAACGAAACTTTGGGCGAAAGAATGGATTAAAACGAGTTTATAACGAAGGAGATATGATTTTTGCAAATTTAACGACGAAAACTACTTTTCAGAAAACTGCTTGCTGTTTGGCAGAATACGACGGGTAATTTGAGGCATTAAACGTAACTTTAAGGAGCCGAGTCATCTAAAATATACTAGTATATACAAAGACGAATCCATGGATATAAAGAACAAGGAAAACGAGCCTAAAACGACCGAGTTATACCCGTTTTAACATCGTCAAAACTATATATATATATATATATATATATATAGTCACAAATAAAAATAATAACGTACGTACTAAAATGGTATATTTTCTAGCAACGTTACTAATGACGATTTTATTAACAAATGAATACGTACAACTTGAGGGAATATTTATACGACATGACGACGTCATTCTAAGGTTTTGATACAAGGATTTTAACGCTAACTTTTTGTACGAGTTAATATGACAAGTTATATACTCCTATATATGGAAACCATTTTTCTACGACGATAACTAATATTTTCAAATTACGAGTGGTATGAGTATCATGTGCATGTGCATTCACTTCATTACGGCTTGATCTAAGTTAGATCATGATTATTCATTTAGGTTGCGGATAGTACTCGCGCCTCATTGTTCCGACTACTTTTACCTCATTGCACCATCTTTATATCATCACTTCGAGGTGAGTTCTCATAGCCCCGTTTTAATACTATATTTTGATTTCAAATCCCACGGGGGAGAATACATTGCATTACTTATTTTTGTGTACATGCCTAAGTATAAAATTCATACATTGCTTAAGTTGCCTATTTACCACGTCTTGACAAGTCCCCTTTTATTATCATGGACCGTTAATTTCTAGTACTAAGCGAGAGTGAGTGGATAGATCTATCGAGGGTGACGCCTCCATTCGTGTTTGGGTTGCTCCAAATGGAACGAATGCATTTCATGTCTTTATTATTAGAGTGTCTGGTAAACACTCATTGGGGCCAAGTAACGTCTAGCTTCGGGGTCATGAGCTTAAGAGCCAATGTATATACTTTCCGGACATCCTATTTCTTGGCATTACTTATGGCATTTGTACACTTGATTTACTTATAAACCTATGTTTATTCACCAACTTTATGTTGACTGTTTTTCGCAATGTATTTCTCAGGTAACTAAGGCATATCCTCATGGCATTGCATGGAGTCACTTTGTATATCAAGGATGACGCGTCACTTTTGGATTTCATGCACTTTGAACTATCGTTTGATTGTACTAAACTTGTTTCCTTAAACCTTTTCCAACTTATGGGACCAATGTTTTATAACTCTGAATATTTTGAATGAATCAAACGATGTATTTTATAAACGACACTTTAGGTCGTTCAATATTTCCTTGCTTGTGTGCTATGATCCGTTACACCCTCAGGTATTCCATTCCGCTGCCATTCAGGTATTTTGGGGGTGTTACAGATTGGTACCAGAGCTAAGGTTATAGCGAACTAGGTTGCATCATAGACCCTAGACTATAACCACACCATCATAGCATATCATCATTTCATCATAAGTGCATATTTACTTATTTTTAGGCGATGCCATTATGCGAGTTATTTATTTTTATTTCACCTTGATTATCACAGAGACATGTCTTCGAATCCCAACACTGTTGTACTTTACTCCATATCCGACTCTGATGATGAGGGCTCTATGTCCTCTACTGCTGTTTCACCACTTGTTTCACCTACACCTGAGTTGCCACTGTTGGCATCTGATGGTGACACCGAGCCTTTCGAGGAGGAGGAGACGGCTCCTACTCCCCATGTCCATCCTACTATACCTACTGACATACCATCATCCCCTACTACTACTGTCCATTCAGAGCCGAGACTTATGTTTCCTAGGGAGAAGACTTACCAGACTGCTAGGAAGAGAGTTCGTATTGCTACATGTACTTATAGGAGTCTCCCTAGTCCTACTGTGCCTTCACCACCACCACCAGCCATACCCACTACCACTCCTATACCTACCTCACTCTTGCCGCTCAGGAAGCGCGCAAGGCTTACCACTCCAGATTCACCCATTACTGAGACTGATGACCTTTCACCACCACCAGTGTACCACATAGGTGAGAGTTCTAGAGCGGCTGCAGCTAGGGATCCTACAGCTGCTACACTAGAGGATCAGTTGGATGCTCAGCAGGAGCAAGTTGATAGCTTGGGGTATAGAGTCGATGAGATTATTACTACTAGACTTGAGACTGTGGAGGAGCAGGTTGAGGATTTGATTCAGGGTAGGGTTAGTATTGATGTGTCTTACCATGGACTCGAGGCACGACAGTTGAGGCACCAGGAGGAGATTGAGCTACTTAGGGATGAGTTACCTGAGATTCGAGATAGAGCTCAGGCGACACAGGAGACCCAGTGGGAGCAGGTAGACCAGTTGACATTGCTTCGAGAGAGGGTAGTTGTTTTGGAGCGTAGGGATGCTTCTTCTCAGTTACGACTTGAGCATCTTGAGGAGATCGTGGTGGCGATGGATCGTGAGATTCGCCGCTTGAGGGGAGAGCCTGGACCATCTAGAGCACCGAGAGGAGCCTAGACGTAGATTGGTATTATATTAGCTTGTATTATTTTCCTAGTCCCGGGATGTGGGACATAGTTCAAGAACTTGTAGTCTTTTGATTGTTGTACAAACAAATATTATCAAGTGCGACTCTACTATGTGGAAATGTTGTGCTATATATTATATCGGTCCATGTAGGCCGAAATTTTCATGTATTATATTCATGTGTTGTGATTATATTTATGATGTTTCGTGGTTGCTCTTTATTATTATCGCATTTATACAGGTCGTGGTTGTATATATACATGTCGTGGTTGTATTCGTACATGTTGTGCTTGTATCGACACAGGTTGTGGTTGTATATATACATGTCGTGGTTGTATTCGTACATGTTGTGGTTGTATCGACACAGGTTGTGGTTGTATATATACGTGACGTGGTTGTTGTGGTTGTATATATATACTTGTCATTGTGATGTCTAGACAGATTGTGGATGTACTCGTACATGTCGTGGTTGTATTTATATTTGTTGTAGTTGTATATTTATATACGTGTTGTGGGTGTATATCTTTGGTACGATGACTATTTCTATTATGATTTCTCTCATGGTTATTTCCATTATGATTTATCAGAAATATGGCACCAAGGAAGAGTAAGACTGCACCAGAAACCCCCACTATGACTCAAGCCGCTATCCGTAAGTTGGTCAGGGATAGTATTGCAGAAGCTCTGGAGGTTGAGAGAGCTGAGGTTGCTGCAAGGGCTGCTGAGACTGCTTCTAATACAGGAACAGTTGAACCAACCGCTGCTAAGCGGGAATGTACATGGAAAGACTTCAAGATTAGTGATCCCATCAAATTTAAGGGCACTGAAGGAGCGGTTGCTTTAATCCGCTGGTTTGAAAAGACTGAGAATGTATTTCTCATGTGCCGATGCCCGGATGTCAGCAAGGTAAAATTTGCTACAGGTATGCTTCTTGATGACGCTATGTCTTGGTGGAATTCGTATGCTCAGCCGATTGGAATGGAAAATGCTTACAAGCTTACTTGGGAGGAATTCAAGAAACTGATGTCTAAGAAGTTTTGCCCGCGTACTGAGATACAGAAATTGGAAACGGAATTTTACGAGCTTGTGACTAAAGGTGATGACATTGAGACCTACTTTAGGAGGTTTCAGGAGTTGGCTGCACTATGTCCAACTATGGTTCCCGATGATGAGAAAAAGATGGAAAACTTTGTTGGTGGATTGCCTGAAAGTGTTCGAGGAGATGTGATTTCTTTTGACCCTCAATCAATGGAAGAGGCTATTCGTATAACCCAAAAACTCATGGTTCAAGTAGTCAAAGGGAAATCTGCTGTCAACAACAATAACCGATCAAACAACACCAACTACAACAACACTCGAAACAACAACAACTATAACAACAATCGGAACCGCAACTATCCCAATAACCGAAACAACAATCCAAACAACAATAACAACAACAAGAGGAGGTTCGATTACAACCAAGGTGGTAATGCTGTTCAGCCGCCACCTAAGAGGCAGGAAGTAGCAAAGGCTTATGCTGCAGGACCAAATGATAGGAAAGGTTACACTGGTAACCTACCTAAGTGCGAAAGGTGTCAGAAGCATCATAACCCAGGTCGTTGTCCAGATATTCGTGGCAATTGCAAGAAGCTTGGTCACCACATCAAAGATTGTAGACTTCCAATCGTGGGTGACAATCAGAAACCACCGGTAACATGTTTTGGCTGTGGAGAACTTGGACACTTTAAGAATGAGTGCCCAAAGAAGAAGAATCAAGGAACTGGAAACCAAAATGGAATGGCTCGAGGAAGAGCTTATGTCATGGGAGGTGACGATGTCAAAGAAGACCCGAATGTTGTTGCGGGTACGTTCCTCGTTAATAATCGTTATGCATCCATTTTATTTGATTCAGGAGCGGATAGAAGTTTTGTGTCTATTGCATTTGCACCATTGCTTAACATAGAACCAACCCCATTAGACATTTCCTATATCGTTGAATTAGCCGATGGGTCTTTAGTTAACACCAACACCATTGTCCGTGGTTGCACCATAAATTTTCTAAACCATCCATTCAATATAGACCTTATGCCCGTAGAACTTGGAAGTTTCGACGTTGTTATCGGCATGGATTGGTTATCTCGGCATCGAGCGAGAATTATTTGTGATGAGAAAGTTGTTCACCTTCCTTATAACGGTGAAACTTTGGTTGTTCGCGGAGAGCGAAGTGGAACTAGACTCAGTATAATATCGTGCATTAAAACCGAGAAGTACATAAAGAAAGGTTGTTATGCATTCTTGGCTCACATCACGGAGAAGAAGTCGGATGAGAAACGACTTGAAGATGTGCCAATTGTTAAGGAATTTCAAGAGGTTTTTCCGGAAGAATTGCCAGGACTTCCGCCTACACGCCAAGTTGAGTTTCAAATTGAATTAGTGCCAGGAGCTGCACCAATTGCACGAGCACCGTATAGACTTGCACCTTCGGAAATGCAAGAATTGTCGAATCAATTACAAGAACTTTTGGACAAAGGATTCATTAGACCGAGTTCCTCGCCTTGGGGAGCGCCGGTTTTGTTTGTGAAGAAGAAGGACGGAACTTTCAGAATGTGCATCGACTATCGTGAGCTGAACAAGTTAACGATTAAGAACCGTTATCCACTCCCAAGAATTGACGACTTGTTCGACCAGTTACAAGGTTCTAGTTTTTATTCCAAGATTGATTTAAGATCCGGTTACCATCAACTTAAAGTTCGGGAAGAGGATATCCCGAAGACGGCATTTAGAACACGCTATGGTCATTATGAATTTCAAGTGATGCCTTTTGGATTAACCAACGCACCTGCGGTATTTATGGATCTCATGAATAGGGTGTGCAAACCGTATCTTGATAAGTTTGTGATCGTATTCATTGACGATATCTTGATTTATTCCAAGAGTAAGGAAGATCACGAAGAACATCTCAGAACAATCCTGGAACTACTCAAGAAGGAGCAATTGTATGCCAAGTTTTCAAAGTGTGATTTTTGGATACGAAGAGTTCAATTTCTTGGCCATGTTATTGATAGCCAAGGTTTACAAGTCGACCCAGCAAAGATCGAGGCAGTTAAGGATTAGGCTACGCCCAAGTCTCCTACGAAAATTCGTCAATTCCTAGGACTTGCCGGATATTACAGAAGGTTTATTGAAGGGTTTTCTAAGATAGCGAAGTCGTTGACGAAACTGACACAAAAGAATGAAAAGTACGAGTGGGGAGAAAAACAAGAGTCCGCATTTCAATTATTGAAACAAAAGCTTTGTAGCGCACCGATCTTGTCACTACCGGAAGGTATTGAGAACTTTGTGGTATATTGCGATGCTTCGCATCAAGGACTTGGAGCTATGCTAATGCAAAACGAGAAGGTGATAGCTTATGCATCTAGACAGCTTAAGATACACGAGAAGAATTACACTACGCACGACTTGGAATTGGGTGCGGTAGTTTTTGCACTCAAGATTTGGAGACACTACCTTTATGGTACTAAGTGTGTAATTTTTACCGACCACAAGAGCTTACAGCATATACTCGATCAGAAGGAACTTAACATGAGACAACGTCGTTGGCTAGAATTGTTGAGTGATTACGATTGTGAAATCCGATATCACCCAGGAAAAGCAAATGTTGTAGCAGATGCACTTAGCCGAAAAGAACGACTCAAACCTTTGAGAGTCAGGTCATTGGGAATGACTATCATTTCGCCATTGCCATCGAAAATTCTAGAAGCTCAGATTGAGGCTCTCAAAGAAGAAAACCGACCACATGAGAAGCTTTATGGTATGCCAGAAAGCGATAACGGCTTTGTAAAGAGATCAGATGGAGTGTTATGCTTCAAGGACCGAAGTTGGATACCACTCTATGGTGGAGTGCGAGAATTGATTATGCATGAATCACACAAATCGAAGTACTCTATTCATCCAGGTTCTGATAAGATGTATCAGGATCTCAAAAAGCTTTATTGGTGGCCGAACATGAAAGCAGAAATAGCTACGTACGTCAGCAAATGTATTACTTGTGCTAAAGTGAAAGCCGAGTACCAGAAACCGTCAGGGTTACTTCAACAGCCAGAAATTCCACAATGGAAGTGGGAACGTATTGCTATGGACTTTGTCACTAAACTTCCAAAGACGTCAGGAGGTTTCGATGCTATTTGGGTAATCATTGATCGTCTTACCAAATCAGCTCATTTCATACCCATTAGAGAGACTTATTCAATGGAACAACTTGCTAGACTTTATGTTAAGGAAATAGTCTCAAGACACGGTGCACCAGTTTCCATCATTTCTGACAGAGATAGTCGTTTTACTTCAAACTTTTGGCGGTCATTGCAAGATTCTTTTGGATCCAAGTTAGACATGAGCACTGCTTACCATCCTCAGACCGATGGTCAGAGCGAGAGAACTATTCAGACACTTGAAGACATGCTTAGGGCGTGTGTGATTGACTTTGGAAATGGTTGGGCTAACCATTTGCCGTTGATCGAATTTTCCTATAACAACAGTTACCATTCGAGCATTAAGGCTGCACCATTCGAGGCACTTTATGGTCGTAAGTGTCGATCTCCAGTTTGTTGGGCCGAAGTCGGTGAAGTACAATGTACTGGCCCGGAGATGGTACAAGAAACAACAGAAAAGATAATTCAGATTCGAGAGAGACTCGAAACTGCTAGAAGTCGACAGAAAAGCTACGCAGATGTTCGACGCAAACCATTGGAATTTCAGGTCGGGGACAAAGTTATGTTGAAAGTCTCGCCTTGGAAGGGCGTGATACGATTTGGAAAACGCGGGAAATTGAACCCGAGATACATTGGACCATTCAAGATCCTGGAGAGGATTGGTCCGGTTGCTTACAAGCTTGAACTTCCGTCAGAACTTAGCAACGTACATAACACGTTTCATGTTTCGAACCTCAAGAAATGTCTTTCGGACGAGTCTGCCATTATACCATTAGAAGAAATACAACTCGATGACAAGCTTAACTTTGTGGAAGAACCAGTTGAAATAATGGACCGCGAGATCAAACAGTTGAAACAAAGTCGAATTCCGATCGTGAAGGTTCGCTGGAATTCTCGAAGAGGACCCGAGTTTACATGGGAACGAGAAGACCAAATGCGACGCAAGTATCCACAACTTTTCACCGAGCCTAGTACCGAGACCAACACTAACTGAATTCAGGGACTGAATTCCTTTTTGGATGGGCGACTGTCACAACCCACAATTTCAGGTCATTTTTCCAAACTTTGCCATTCTACTATTCACAAATTACTATTCATTGATCACTATTCATCGTTTTACTATTCATCGTTTTTGAGGTCAATTTGACATTCCGAGACACCTTCAGAAATTTTACTATTCACTTGACACTATTCATTTCCGAGAGGAAATCACTATTCACGTGCATTATTCATGTCATCGTAAATTTAGTTTACGAGTGTTCAAATTCGCGTAACCGTATTGGTTCAGGAGCGAATTCATGCATTATTATCAGGGACATTTCATACGGACTAGAAATAGTCGACATATCATTATTAGGGCACTTGCATACTATTCCACTCGTAGGGTATTCAAATTATATTTTTAATATAATTAACGAATTACGTGTGTTTAATTTTAAATAAACACTAATACGCGAACTATAAATGTGACTAACACGTCCAACACTCCCGACTATGATCCCAATATATTTTTATATTCATTTTTATAATATAAAAATTATAATATTAATTTACCCGGTATTTTGGATATTTATTTTAATTATTAACTTAAGTTTATTAAAACTACGACGGTTTTCGTGGAAATTAAACTATAATTATCTAAACACCCAATAATTTTATCCAACCTATTTTTATAATTTTTATAACTTTATTATGACCCGGTTAACTCCGTTAAAATTTATTTTTAGTTAACCCGGTACCCGGTACAATTTAAAACTACACAAAACAACTAATAATACATTTTCTTACAACAAAAGTCTTCCACATTCCCCCCCCCCCCCTTGACTATTGCCGCCCCCCCCCCCCCCCCCCTCTCCAATCTCTTACAATTTTCACTTATACACTCTTTGCTCATTAATGTTTATTACTAACCAAATATAATAGTAATATAAATCAATAATACATATATACTTTACTAATTTCTTACCTCATTTGCAACAACTCAAAAGCTTTTCATTCTCTCTTTTTTTCACTCATATACACGGCCACAAGAGGAAGAACAAGGAAGAACCAAAATTTTTCAAAGATCTTAGCATAAATCTTGTGTTTATAGTGTCCTTGTTAGAGTTTTGAAATAAAAACTCAAGGATTATTAGGTTTTAATCATCCTAACTTCACTAATCTTACAAGTAAGTTTACTAAACTCATTTCATAATTTTTACAAAGTTCTTACTATGTTTATACATGTTTCTTGCAAGATCTTATACATGCATTAACTTATACCACTTTATTTTTGTAAACTTTTGATCATACAAGCCCTAGAAATGATTTGTGGTTAGATCCTTGTTAGATCTACTTGGTTTTGGTGATTAGGAACCCATGACACCCTAAGAAGGTGTATGGTAGGATTAGATTAGTTTTGTGGTGTTTGAAAGTGGTTTGATGGATGATAGAACTAGTTTGGAGACTTGGAAATGGTTTTTGAAACTTTTGAAATACCTACTGTCCCTATTTTAATTTCGTGGGAAAATCAGTGGGTGATGGGTAATTTTTGACCAAAGATTTAGAAAATACATTCAAAAACGAAACTTTGGGCGAAAGAATGGATTAAAACGAGTTTATAACGAAGGAGATATGATTTTTGCAAATTTAACGACGAAAACTACTTTTCAGAAAACTGCTTGCTGTTTGGCAGAATACGACGGGTAATTTGAGGCATTAAACGTAACTTTAAGGAGCCGAGTCATCTAAAATATACTAGTATATACAAAGACGAATCCGTGGACATAAAGAACAAGGAAAACGAGCCTAAAACGACCGAGTTATACCCGTTTTAACATCGTCAAAACTATATATATATATATAGTCACAAATAAAAATAATAACGTACGTACTAAAATGGTATATTTTCTAGCAACGTTACTAATGACGATTTTATTAACAAATGAATACGTACAACTTGAGGGAATATTTATACGACATGACGACGTCATTCTAAGGTTTTGATACAAGGATTTTAACGCTAACTTTTTGTACGAGTTAATATGACAAGTTATATACTCCTATATATGGAAACCATTTTTCTACGACGATAACTAATATTTTCAAATTACGAGTGGTATGAGTATCATGTGCATGTGCATTCACTTCATTACGGCTTGATCTAAGTTAGATCATGATTATTCATTTAGGTTGCGGATAGTACTCGCGCCTCATTGTTCCGACTACTTTTACCTCATTGCACCATCTTTATATCATCACTTCGAGGTGAGTTCTCATAGCCCCGTTTTAATACTATATTTTGATTTCAAATCCCACGGGGGAGAATACATTGCATTACTTATTTTTGTGTACATGCCTAAGTATAAAATTCATACATTGCTTAAGTTGCCTATTTACCACGTCTTGACAAGTCCCCTTTTATTATCATGGACCGTTAATTTCTAGTACTAAGCGAGAGTGAGTGGATAGATCTATCGAGGGTGACGCCTCCATTCGTGTTTGGGTTGCTCCAAATGGAACGAATGCATTTCATGTCTTTATTATTAGAGTGTCTGGTAAACACTCATTGGGGCCAAGTAACGTCTAGCTTCGGGGTCATGAGCTTAAGAGCCAATGTATATACTTTCCGGACATCCTATTTCTTGGCATTACTTATGGCATTTGTACACTTGATTTACTTATAAACCTATGTTTATTCACCAACTTTATGTTGACTGTTTTTCGCAATGTATTTCTCAGGTAACTAAGGCATATCCTCATGGCATTGCATGGAGTCACTTTGTATATCAAGGATGACGCGTCACTTTTGGATTTCATGCACTTTGAACTATCGTTTGATTGTACTAAACTTGTTTCCTTAAACCTTTTCCAACTTATGGGACCAATGTTTTATAACTCTGAATATTTTGAATGAATCAAACGATGTATTTTATAAACGACACTTTAGGTCGTTCAATATTTCCTTGCTTGTGTGCTATGATCCGTTACACCCTCAGGTATTCCATTCCGCTGCCATTCAGGTATTTTGGGGGTGTTACAATATTATTAATGTTATGGTTATGCTTAGTCTCTACTTTTTCATGCTATATACATATATATGTTGCTTGTCCACTAAATATTTTTGCAAGATATCCATATCTCGATTTCTTTTTGGCCTCAAAACGAGGGGGAGTATACTTCAAGGGGGAGCTTCTATATAATCGGGATAACCTTTTTGATGCTAACAAAAAGGGGGAGAATTGATATAAACTCACAATAATACTTGTATATATATACTAATTTTCGATTAATGAGTTTAGATTTTGTAATCATCAAAAAGGGGGAGATTGTTGACATAAATAATGCATGAAAACGTTATTTATATTTTTCGATATCTCTATATTTTGACGATCACAAAATCTAAAATCATCAAACGTAAAACTACTACGAAAACAAGTATTAACCTAGTTTATATCACTACATCCTACTTAATCACTTAAGGTATGGATAAACAAGTGCTTAATACATCTCATGATCAAAGGGGTATTTAATTAACTAATACAAAGTTTATTTAATCATATAAACATATTATATATTTTTGAAAAACACTTTTGGTAATAAAGAAAAATGTTTTAATCATACTAAATATATGATTTCAAATTTTTAACCAAAATCAGTTAGTTTTTCACCAAATAAACTTTCCCCACTAAAAGACAAGTTTTCTGGCCGTTACAGTTGGGCAGCCCCCTTAATTATAAGGGGCGGTCCCCTTAATTTTAAGGGGGGCGGCCTTGATTTAAGGGGGCCGGTCACGCTCCTTTGTCAAAACTTGTTGCCTATAAATACCACCTTAAATCTGGAATTTTTCTTACCTTTTGCACGAAATTTTCAGATCTAAAACTCTCTAAACATCCTCTAAAACCCTTTGATCATTTGTATATTAATCCTTGTTTCAAGTGATTCAATCCCTTCTCATCCATCCTCATCCAAAGTGCGAAAGAAGAACACTCCTTCTACAACTAAGTTCAAGAAGTATTGAAGAGTAGTTGTGCATTGTGTATATATATTTGTGAAGTTGTGTTGTGTATGTAATAAGTAGTTTAGAAGTAATAGAAGTTGTGTAGGAAGTAAAAGTTGATTAGTAGTGAAGTAGTGTAGTTGTGAAGAAGATAGGTGTGTTGTAGATTGGTGTGAAGAAAAAAGGTGTGAAGAAGAAAGGTGTGAAGAAGATAGGTGTGAAGTAAATAGGTGTGAAGAAGTTGTGATCAAGTTGTGACGTAGTTATGGTGTGTAAATTGGTGTGTAAGGTTTTCTCCGCCATAAGGGAGTTTGTTGGCATAGTGAAGAAAATTCTCGAGTAGGTGACTCGGGGAGTGGAGTAGGAACAAGGAAGGTGACCTTGTAGCCGAACCACTATAAATCCTTGTGTTGTGGTTTGATCTCTCCAACTCTTTTCATTACTTACTTATTTACCTATACTTTATTAGCTTAGTTAGTTAGTTAATATATAATTGTTCATATAGTGCAAGTATTGAGATCACATTAACTAGAATCGAAGTTTTTAAAACAAACTTGTTTTTATAAATTTTAAAAGGACGTAAAACTATTCAACCCCCCTTCTAGTTTTCCACATATATGAATGTCCACTATGGTGATGGGTTATTTTTAGTGGCGTATGGATGCATCCTAGATCAGTTTCTATTATGTTATGATATGATATTGTCTTGTGAATGTGGCTGTGTGTGCAATACACGTCCTTCACAATTCTGGGAGCTAGCTTCTCCATTTATGTTGCCTTATATGTGATTATGATATGATTATGATATGTTTCTGAGCTCATGGTATATTCTGATTTTGTTTATACAAGTGATTGTAATATTGTATAAATTCCTTAATTAAACCACACATTACATTTTCGCATTATCTTTCATGCCTAAATGATGTTTCCCATACTATATAAATTGTACCTCAATATTTATTTCAGTTTATTATTGTTATATCTGTTCACTGGGCTTTTTAAGTTCAGACGCATTTCTTTTTACCGAGGCAGGTTTTCAAGATAGCTTTCTGGGATTGAGATTATAGCTGAGTGAAGATTTGACCATAGTCATCTTAGATTAAAGTTCTTTATGTAAGATATCCTCTTTTGTTTAATTCTGTATGTTATGATGTGAAACCATGTTGTTGTGACATCTCTACCCTTGTCGGGTTGGGGTGTTACACCTTACCCAAACTCATTGCATCTCAAGCTACATTCACTTCCTAACTTGATATTATCATAGAAAAACAACAAACAAACTTTAGCCCTCATCTCACTAATCGTTGAAACTAACCAAAAAGCTACAACAGAACCAACCATCACTACGCCACCAACAAGCAAACAACCAGTTACCACGCGACCACAAACAACCATGGCCATTCGTCTTTCCCTTGCTTAATAGAATCTATCCTACCTAGAAATGGATAGTGAACACCAACCAAAGCGAGTTCAACACGATATTGAAACTCGTCTCCCACTTCAACCCCTAGGACGGACCCACCTTGTTTTGACGGTTAACATTCTTGATATCGTTTTGAACTAGGGCAACTGATCTATTTAACATCCCTTGGATATTAATATCATGTCGACAGATCTGTTTAGTTAGAATAATTAACTAGTCAACATTTTCGCCAAAACTTTTGGCTAGGACATGTCCTCTCTAAAAGTAAAGCCACGTCACCAACTTCATTTAATTACTCAATAACTGTTAATTAAACACATAATAACTAGTCAATAGTTTGGTCAAAACCTTTAGCGAAGACATGTCCTCGCCGAAAGTTTGGTGGAAAAAAATTGCGGGAAATAAATTTAGTAAATGAAAAAGTGGAAAAATGTCAAAAATGTCAACGTTTTGGCGAAGACATGTCAAAAGGTTTATGGAAAATTTTCTTTCTTTCTCGACAAATTCAAAAACCAGAAGTTGGGTTTTGGTGAGGACATCATGTCTTCGCCAAAACCTTCCTCGGCCGTTCTTTTGTACCTACATCATCGTCCTAACTTTCCACGAGTATAGTAATTTCAATCCTTTAAAGATATATGCTAACTAACTAGTTTGTTTTTCTCTAAAGTTAATTTCTAGTTACATTGCCTCAAATTACTCAATGGAATGCGCATATTTAGGAGTACATGCTTCAAACAATATGTCTAAGGTTGAGAAGAATGTCAATGTGCAATTTCAATGAAGCGGTTATAAAAATCATCGCGTTCAGAGCTTACATGAAACACTCACGCTTCAAAAAATGGACTAAGAGAAGTTTAAACCTAAGGCAACATCTACCAACAATCCTCGGTTTGATGCATG
This sequence comes from Artemisia argyi, assembly GCA_030686995.1. Taxonomy (NCBI): domain Eukaryota; kingdom Viridiplantae; phylum Streptophyta; class Magnoliopsida; order Asterales; family Asteraceae; genus Artemisia; species Artemisia argyi. The sequence continues at coordinate 29,481,110 of CM060708.1, forward strand.
ATGAGTGTCTAAATACTCATCATTTTTACCTAATCTGAGCTGCCAAAACATTCAAATATGCATCAAAATACTGAAAATATCCTAGAAGTGTGTTTTATATGTTTCAGACGCAAAATAATAAAAAAAACAGATAAAAAACGAACAAAGTTTGCATAATTGGCAGTTTCAGTCCCTCAACTTTCAAAACTTGTCAAAAATAGTCCCTGGTTATTCTAAAACATGAAAAAGTCACCAAAGGTCCTTTTTGAATCACAAATTACATATTTAGTCCTTTGGTGTAAAGTTTCACAAAATTACAAGTTTAGTCCCTCAACTTTGCAAAATTGACAAAAATGGTCCATGGGATGTAAAAAACTTTGAGAAAATCAATTCTGGTCCTTATACTAATCTTCTATGGCAGGAATAGTCCTTAGTTGAAAAGTTTGGTGAATTTACATGTTTGATCCCTGGAGTTTGAAGATTTGGCAGAAAAGGTCCCTAGAGTTTTGAAAATGGAAAATTTACAAATATAGTCCATGAGGTAATCAAGTATGGCATAAGTGGTCCTTGTAACAACTTTGGAATATTTACAGGATCAGCCCTTGAAAAAATCAGAATTTACAATTTTTATCCTTGGGCCTTATACACTTAACCAAACCAGACCCTTAATATTATCCAAAAGCCCAAAAATCCAATCCAAATAATAAATAAAAACCAATCCCAGCCCACTCCCTCTTTCTGGCCCAACATCACAAGCTCACACCCCTTTTGTTCATCCTCCTCCTCCACCACTGCAATCCCAAAGCCAGGTGGTTTAGTGCCACCTTATCCCCCCAGCTCACCTAGCCTACTCCCCAGCTCACCCTTACACCTCATAATTCAAACCCCTATCACCATTAATGCATCCCCACCACTTTTTTCCCAAACCATCCCAAATCCTCTATTTTTCTTCCCCAACTTACCACTTGACTACTAAACTTCCCAACCTTGTCCCCTCCACCTATACTACAAACCAGGATGCATTAATTGCTTCCAAACCAACCCACGCTACCTATTCCTACTTTGGCGCTAAAAAAGAGTTTAAACGGGTGGGATTGGTTTCAGTTATCCAAGGGCTCAAATTTGTGATGGGAAATGCTCCAGTGGGTCCCACGAACCCTAATTGTCAATTATAAAGCAAGGAGGAAGCAGAGAGAAAGATTATTAGTGTAGGAGTAGTACAATATAGTTTTATGTATGTCGTAATTGTCATTTTCAGATTCCTAGTATAATTCAAAGCTTCCAAAGTGTATTTCTAGTGTATTCAGTGTATTACAAACTTGTTTTAATGATAAATTTCAGTTAATCTTCAAGATCTTAGTTTATGCAATTTCTCCTTATTTTAAAAATCACAAAAAAGTTTAAATGTTGTTGTTAGTTGTTGTTGAGGACATTCATAAGCTCATATAAGCTCTGACATAGCTTAGATAAGTTTTAGAAACCTTAATTATTTGTTTAGCTCATAAAAGAAAAAAAAAATACTAAAAAATCAAATTAAATAGTTGAAAAATAAAAAATCAAGAACAAAAGAAGTGGAAGCTTGGATCATGGTGTATTAAAGGTTTCCCTGGTTTAGAACTCTATGGAGAGTGATTAGGTTTTGATCTTGGGCCTTAGTTCTCAGTACTGAGCATGGATCCATTGTAAGCCATTATTTCACCTTATGGCATTTGTACTGTAGATTAGCTTTTAAATGCTTATTTGTGCTGATTTATGTTTATTTGTTGTTCATTAGTCATAATATTGCTTGTTATAGCCTATTTGTTCATTGGAGATCATGGTTGCTCTATATTTCATTTTTCACATTCAAATAGCATCTTAATGATTATTGAGTGTTTGTTGTTATAATTAGTGTATTTGTGCTTAAATGGGTTAGTTACATCTTATTACATCATTGTGTTCAAGTCTCATGGTCTGAATCAGTAGCGTGCTTTGAAAATCATATTTGACTTCATTTAAAGGAGTGTTTGGATTATGCTTGATCTCTATGCTCAAGTGAGTATTTGTTGTTACTTATGGTTCATTCAGGTTACTTAAGGTCATATTAGTTCATTTAAGTCATCATATACAAAGGTTCTTTAGTGGAAAGTCAAAATCAACAAAAGATCTTCATAAACAGTTAACTGTATGGACTTTAATACACGCAAACCTCCATATTAGTTCATAAGTTGTATTTGTAACTTAATTTAGCTTTATTTTAACTTAATACATCTTATTTAGTCATTTAGGATCATCCAAACTTGACAAAAGTCAAAACTCCAAGTTTGAGCAAAAAGTCAAAGTTGCATTATCCTTCAGAAAGTCATTTTTTGGAGGAATTGTTTTGAATTTTGTAGTAAGAATTAGAACTTGACCTTTTGAGGAATTGAAGCCTACCAGCTAATCTCTATAGTCCAATCTTTGGTATATTTTTGTGAGTTTATTAGTGGGCCCCACCATAAGAACCTTGGCTTTTTGGAAAGCCAAGCAGCTTATCTTTCAATATCAGGACTTGCTTTTCACTTTGTAGCTTATTAGGTAGGACTGCAACCAGCTTTTACTTTGTCCAAATCACCCCTCATACTGATACATCAGTTTGGAACACCCAACTTCATGCCCTCCCCTAGTATTCATTAGTGGGATCCAGGGTGTGAAAATCAGCTTTTTGGAAACCCCATAAGCCCAACTAGGTATTCCAGGGCTTATTTCTTACTTTTTAGCTTATTTGGTAGGGCTGATTAAGACTTCAAGTTGGTGCCATTTCATTTGATATACTGAGTTATCAGTGTTTAATCCTCCTTCCTCCCATACAACTCAGCTTTTGTACCAAATTTCCAAGCCCCCTCCTTTGCTTATTAGTGGGCCCCAGAGGTCAAACTTGGGCTTTTTGAAAAGCCAATAAGCTCAGCTTATTAGATCCACTTTTAGTTTGGGCTTCCAAGTTCCCTAGTGGGCCTCCCAAGGCTTGGAAGTTGGGCCATTTGGCCTATTTCATACTCAGTTTTGGCCATTTGCTTATTAGCTTGTAGTAGCTTATTTCCTTCCTTGTTGCTTATTCCTAGTCACTAATACAAGTAGTAGCGTATTTTACCTTTGGATCTCACTGTGTGGCTTATTATAAGCTTATTCAAAACCTAAAAAATCCTAATAAGCTTATAATTCCAACTGTTAAGCACTTTGATTTCCAAAGTGCTTATTTTTAAGCCTCAGCCAAAGTGCCTTTGTTAAAGTTGCTTATTTTAAGTAGTAAAATAGTTTTGTAAAAGAAAATCCAGAAAAAGACAAATTTAAGAAAAGTGATAGCTTCTATTTAAGAAGCTTATTGCTTATTAGCTTATTTTCCTTAAGCACTTAGTGTTTTTATATTTTTCTTAGGTTCCTGTATTTATTTAATAATTTTGAAAAAAGTTTCAGATTTTTCTTAGGTTATTTAGTATTTATAATAAATCAATAATAGTTTAAATAATTAAATAATAGTAATTAATTAATAATAATTAGATAAATAGTGTAATAATTATATTTTCAGTTTTATAATATTTTAGATTTTTCTAAGTATTAATTTTATTTTTCTAGGCTTATTTTACATTTTCTTATTATTTAGTGTATTATTAAATAGTTTAAAATAGTTATTAATTAATAATAATTAATTAAATAGGTGTAAAAATAATTTTAAATTTCCAATAATTTTATTATATTATTAGGATTGTAAAAATATAATTTTCATATCCATAGCCCTTTTATTTCTTAAAACTCACGTTTTTTTTGTACGTTTACGTTTATTTAAATTCAAACGTACATTTTTATAGCCTTTTACATTTTAGGTTTTCTTAAATTTTAAATAAATTATTAATTATAAAATAAATATTTTAAGTTTATTTAATTTGCATTTAAGCCCCTAAGGCATGCAAATTCCTACTTTAGTTAAAATTATTTTGTTTCGTAGGTTTACGTTTAAATATTAAACGTACGCGTTTTAGGTTTTTAATCGTTTTTAAATATCTAGCTTTCACGTAATCATTCTCCTAGCTTATTTAAGCTATTTTGTTTTATAAACCCTTAGATTAATCACTCACACGTATACCCTTTCCTGTTCATAATCACCCGATCACAGATTCGTTTTTAATACCTTCGCACACCTCGTTGGGACATAACGACCCGGGGAAACACTGTATTCCACGGGAGCATTGAGCCTAAGGAGTTTGACTATATTGACCACATTCGTGGTTGACTTTAGTTGACTGCTTTTGCCTTAATCAAAATTTGGCGCCGCTGCCGGGGAGGTTGCGTGCGTATTCTATACGAATTTGAAGCATCTGTGATTGTTGAATATACATCCACTGTATATTTACCATATTTGTCCATATTTTTATAAAAAACCCAAAAATATTTTCCTTCATATTAGTATTACAAAATTTTTTAAAAATTCCAAAAATATTCACCTTTACCCTCCTACCTTTTTGATTCTTCAATTCTCACCCTCTATTACCCTTTGATTCTTTCTATGTCTTATTCTCACCCTCTTGTTTGTCAATGGTGTGGTAGTCCTTATAATGGTGGTAATTGCCCCAGTTGTGGCATGGTGGAGTCAGGAAACGGGTCTGTCTATAACCAAGATCCCTATTCCTACCATGACACGACTGATTTATACCATCAGCTTCCATACCATGAGACTCAGCAGTTTAACTATTGTGAGTATTGTGGTGGTTCGCACTACAGTTCTGATTGTCAATCGGGAAAAACGCTTGTCTATGAGCAGGTTCCTGATAACAATTATGACTTAAGCACATACGACTCACAGCCACATCAGTTCAACTGTTGTGAGTACTGTGGAGGTCCTCACTTTAGCTCGGATTGTCAAACAAGGAATCCAATTCCTTGCAACAATTACGACTATTCGTTTCAAGACCCACCTCCACAGTGCCAAATGATCCAAGCAACTCCTCAATACCCGCAAGACCTTTGTCTAGAGGTTTTTGAGAAACTTAAAGACCTTAAGGAGGAGTTGGCTAATATTTCTCTTCGCCAAGCTCCAAGTTCTTCTTGTGCGTATTGTGGGGGTCCTCATAATGATGATCAATGTCAACCATCCGAGTTTGACACATCCATACCCCCACAAATTCCACTCATCCAACAGTCCCGTGGGAAATCCATGGAAGAACTACTTGCAGAAGAACATGCAGCTAGAGACGAAAGAAGCATGGAAGAATTACTAGTCTTAGAACGAGCAGCTATAACACGTTCCAAATTTCACAAAGCTGCTTTTCTTGATGAAAATGATGAAAGTGATAATGATGATACCTCATCAAGTTCATCAATTGAGACTCCTTCCATGAAAAATCAGGGAGAAAAGAGTATGGAAGAATTACTAGCAGCAGAACAAATGAAAATTATAAAATCCATGTATGCTAGTCCTTCTCAACTCCCTCAGTTTGATGTTATCACACCCGAGGTTCCCACTCACTCTCTGAGCATGGGGGACGAGCATCTTGAAACTGTTCCTGAAAAGGAATCGGATGAATTCATAAAGTCTAGTGTTGAGAACCTTGTCTCAATCCCAAGTGAGTCACAGGGAATTCTTGATCATATGTGTGATATCTCTCCTCCCCTTGTCTTCCCAATTGATCATATTGAAATGTTCTCTGATTCTGATGAGAACTATTCTTTATCTTGTGGAAACATAAGTTATGTGGAGGAATTACCTTCTGACCTTGTCAGCTCAGAAGAAGAGAATGATGAAGAAATAATCCAAGACGAAGCTCTTCGTCTTACATTATTAAATGCTAATCTTCTCATTTCTAGAATCGAGGCTTTTAATGAAAAGCCTATTTCATCTCCTATCCCCGACAAGGATTGTGAGCTTTTGATAAATGATTCTATTTCGGAATTGCAAACGTTCCATTTTGATCATACGGGAGAGAAGATAAGTGGTATTACCACTTCTCATTCTTATAATTCTCTTCCCGTATATGAATCATTTACTTTTGAGGAGTTCCCCAGTGAACTCACTCAAATCAATTCCGAATATGATTCATTCACCTTTGAAGAGTTCTCCTGTGAACCCACTCATATCATATCTCCTCCGAAGTATGATAACTATTATTTTGATCTAGACATACCCATAATATGTCTTGATTAAACGAGCTTAACTGTTGAGATTCATGAAACAATGAATTCTCCTATTGAAGATGAGGAGTTAGTCATGATATTTATCATGATTTTCTTTCTCTTCTTCATTTATCCCGTGGCTTATCCTATTCTTCACTCTTTCGGGAGTGAGGACATTATCTTTGACCCCGGCATTCTCATTTATAAATTTTGAGCCGGGTACTTATCTCATCGGTGTGGAACTTTCACGTGCTTCAAATGTTTATCCAAACATCTTGAAAGAAAGTCCGATGGAGATTATCTCTTCCACATGATACTTCCCCATGAACCAATGAATTCGGGGTCGAGTCAAGCTAGCAACTCGGTAAACAAAAACAGTAGCACGCATTAGGGTTTTCACCCTAAGTGTGGGGGTGATACTAACCCACATGATTGTATATATGTATATATCCTCTAAAAAAAAGGTTTACATAAACTTAAATAAAGGCTATGAGTATTTTCTTCTTACGTTCTAAGTGTTGGTTTAACACCCGGTACTTTTAATATTGAGGACAATATCCAGTTCTAAGTGTGGGGGGGAATTCGTTATTTTAACGAATTTAAACACATGTTCCATCAAGCACCCCCATTTTAGCCAAGATTTTTTCTCACTTAGAACGCAATAAATGGTTATCAGTCCACCATGTCTAACCCACATAAGGATTGGCTAATCCGAGAGCAAACGGCTCTTGGTAAAGATATCTCAAATCCATTCATGGCTTGCAATTTGCCCAAAATTGTATGGTATCTCAACTCGCCATATCCTAAAAAGTGAAAGAGTTGGCTAGCCCGCAAGATTATGGCTTGTGGTAAAGGCAGCGGGAAAACCATAATTGGTAATCAGCTCACCAAGATGTTGACTTTGTCCATCAAGAGTTGGCTAGTCCAGAAGCAAACGGCTTTTGGTAAAGACAAATCAAATCCGTTGACAGTTGGTGGTTTGCTCAAAATCACATGGTTATCAGGTGGACCATAGTTCTTACTTGAACTGAAACATTTGGCTACTCCAGAAGTAATGGCTTTTGGTAAAGAGACATAAAATCAATTAAGTTTTCTCAAAAGATTGCTAGGGACTAGCAATATTTTAGTGTGGGGGATTGATGAGTGTCTAAATACTTATCATTTTTACCTAATCTGAGCTGCCAAAACATCAAAAATACTTAAATATGCATCAAAATACTGAAAATATCCTAGAAGTGTGTTTTATATGCTTCAGATACAAAATAATCAAAAACAGATAAAAAACGAACAAAGTTTGCATAATTGGTAGTTTCAGTCCATCAACTTTCAAAACTTGTCAAAAATAGTCCCTGGTTATTCTAAAACATGAAAAAGTCACCAAAGGTCCTTTTTGAATCACAAATTACATATTTAGTCCTTTGGTGCAAAGTTTCACAAAATTACAAATTTAGTCCCTCAACTTTGCAAAATTGACAAAAATGGCCCATGGGATGTAAAAAACTTTGAGAAAATCAATTTTGGTCCTTATACTAATCTTCTATAGCAGGAATGGTCCTTGGTTGGAAAGTTTGATGAATTTACATGTTTGATCCCTGGAGTTTGAAGATTTGGTAGAAAAGGTCCCTGGAGTTTTAAAAAAGGAAAATTTACAAATATAGTCCATGAGGTAATCAAGTATGGCATTAGTGATCCTTGTTACAACTATGGAATATTTACAGGATCAGCCCTTGAAAAAATCAGAATTTACAATTTTTATCCTTGGGCCTTATACACTTAACCAAACCGGACCCTTAATATTATCCAAAAGCCCAAAAATCCAATCCAAATAATAAATAAAAACCAATCCCAGCCCACTCCCTCTTTCTGGCCCAACATCACAAGCCCACACCCCTTTTGTTTAAATAATAAAACCGGGCAATACCACCCCTACTGTTCATCCTCCTCCTCCACCACTGCAATCCCAAAACCAGGTGGTTTTGTGCCACCTTATCCCCCCAGCTCAGCTAGCCTACACCCCAGCTCACCCTTGCACCTCTTAATTCAAACCCCTATCACCATTAATGCATCCCCACCACTTTTTTCCCAAACCATCCCAAATCCTTTGTTTTTCTTCCCAACCTTGTCCCCTCCACCTATACTACAAACCAGGATGCATTAATTGCTTCCAAACCAACCCACACTACCTATTCCTATTTTGGGGCGAAAAAAGAGTTTAAACGGGTGGGATTGGTTTCAGTTATCCAAGGGCTCAAATTTGTGATGGGAAATGCTCCAGTGGGTCCCACGAACCCTAATTGTCAATTATAAAGCAAGGAGGAAGCAGAGAGAAAGATTATTAGTGTAGGAGTAGTACAATATAGTTTTATGTATGTCGTAATTGTGATTTTCAGATTCCTAGTATAATTCAAAGCTTCCAAAGTGTATTTCTAGTGTATTCAGTGTATTACAAACTTGTTTTAATGATAAATTTCAGTTAATCTTCAAGATCTCAGTTTATGCAATTTCTCCTTATTTTAAAAATCACAAAAAAAGTTTAAATGTTGTTGTTAGTTGTTGTTGAGGACATTCATAAGCTCATATAAGCTCCGACATAGCTTAGATAAGTTTTAGAAACCTTAATTATCTGTTTAGCTCATAAAAGAAAAAAAATACTAAAAAATCAAATTAAATAGTTGAAAAATAAAAAATCAAGAACAAAAGAAGTGGAAGCTTGGAGCATGGTGTATTAAAGGTTTCCCTGGTTTAGAACTATATGGAGAGTGATTAGGTTGTGATCTTGGGCCTTGGTTCTCAGTACTGAGCATGGATCCATTGTAAGCCATTGTTTCACCTTATGGCATTTGTACTGTAGATTAGCTTTTAAATGCTTATTTGTGCTGATTTATGTTTATTTGTTGTTCATTAGTCATAATATTGCTTGTTATGGCCTGTTTGTTCATTGGAGATCATGGTTGCTCTATATTTCATTTTTCACATTCAAATAGCATCTTAATGATTATTGAGTGTTTGTTGTTATAATTAGTGTATTTGTGCTTAAATAGGTTAGTTACATCTTATTACATCATTGTGTTCAAGTCTCATGGTCTGAATCAGTAGCATGCTTTGAAAATCATATTTGACTTCATTTAAAGGAGTGTTTGGATTATGCTTGATCTCTATGCTCAAGTGAGTATTTGTTGTTACTTATGGTTCATTCAGGTTACTTAAGGTCATATTAGTTCATTTAAGTCATAATATACACAGGTTCTTTAGTGGAAAGTCAAAATCAACAAAAGATCTTCATAAACAGTTAACTGTATGGACTTTTAAATCCACAAACCTCCATATTAGTTCATAAGTTGTATTTGTAACTTAATTTAACTTTATTTTAACTTAATACATCTTATTTAGTCATTTAGGATCATCCAAACTTGACAAAAGTCAAAACACCAAGTTTGAGCAAAAAGTCAAAGTTGCATTATCCTTCAGAAAGTCATTTTTTGGAGGAATTGTTTTGAATTTTGTAGTAAGAATTAGAACTTGAACTTTTGAGGAATTGAAGCCTACCAGCTAATCTCTATAGTCCAATCTTTGGTATATTTTTGTGAGTTTATTAGTGGGCCCCACCATAAGAACCTTGGCTTTTTGGAAAGCCAAACAGCTTATCTTTCAATATCAGGACTTGCTTTTCACTTTGTAGCTTATTAGGTAGGGCTGCAACCAGCTTTTACTTTGTCCAAATCACCCCTCATACTGATACATCAGTTTGGAACACCCAACTTCATGCCCTCCCCTAGTATTTATTAGTGGGACCCAGGGTGTGAAAATCAGCTTTTTGGAAACCCCATAAGCCCAACTAGGTATTCCAGGGCTTATTTCTTACTTTTTAGCTTATTTGGTAGGGCTGCATAAGACTTTAAGTTGGTGCCATTTCTTTTGATATACTGAGTTATCAGTGTTAAATCCTCCTTCCTCCCATACAACTCAGCTTTTGTACCAAATTTCCAAGCCCCCTCATTTGCTTATTAGTGGGCCCCAGAGGTCAAACTTGGGCTTTTTGAAAAGCCAATAAGCTCAGCTTATTAGATCCACTTTTAGTTTAGGCTTCCAAGTTCCCTAGTGGGCCTCCCAAGGCTTGGAAGTTGGGCCATTTGGCCTGTTTCATACTCAGTTTTGGCCATTTGCTTATTAGCTTGTAGTAGCTTATTTCCTGAGCTTATTTCTTTCCTTGTTGCTTATTCCTAGTCACTAATACAAGTAGTAGCTTATTTTACCTTTGGATCTCACTGTGTGGCTTATTATAAGCTTATTCAAAACCTAAAAAATCCTAATAAGCTTATAATTCCAACTGTTAAGCACTTTGATTTTCAAAGTGCTTATTTTTAAGCCTCAGCCAAAGTGCCTTTGTTAAAGTTGCTTATTTTAAGTAGTAAAATAGTTTTGTAAAAGAAAATCCAAAAAAAGACAAATTTAAGAAAAGTGATAGCTTCTATTTAAGAAGCTTATTGCTTATTAGCTTATTTTCCTTAAGCACTTAGTGTTTTTATATTTTTCTTAGGTTCCTGTATTTATTTAATAATTTTGAAAAAAGTTTCAGATTTTTCTTAGGTTATTTAGTATTTATAATAAATCAATAATAGTTTAAATAATTAAATAATAGTAATTGATTAATAATAATTAGATAAATAGTGTAATAATTATATTTTCAGTTTTAAAATAAGTTTTATAATATTTTAGATTTTTCTAAGTTTTAATTTTATTTTTCTAGGCTTATTTTACATTTTCTTATTATTTAGTGTATTATTAAATAGTTTAAAATAGTTATTAATTAATAATAATTAATTAAATAGGTGTAAAAATAATTTTAAATTTCCAATAATTTTCTTATATTATTAGGATTGTAAAAATATAATTTTCATATCCATAGCCCTTTTATTTCTTAAAACTCACGTTTTATTTTGTACGTTTACGTTTATTTAAATTCAAACATACATTTTTATATCCATTTACATTTTAGGTTTTCTTAACTTTTAAATAAATTAGTAATTATAAAATAAATATTTTAAGTTTATTTAATTTGCATTTAAACCCCTAAGGCATGCAAATTCTTACTTTATTTAAAATCATTTTGTTTCGTAGGTTTACGTTTAAATATTAAACGTACGCGTTTTAGGGTTTTTAATCGTTTTTAAATATCTAGCTTTCACTTAATCATTCTCCTAGCCTATTTAAGCTATTTTGTTTTATAAACCCTTAGATTAATCACTCACACTTATACCCTTTCCTGTTCATAATCACCCGATCACATATTCGTTTTTAATACCTTCGCACACCTCGTTGGGACATAACGACCCGGGGAAACACTGTATTCCACGGGAGCATTTAGTCTAAAGAGTTTGACTATATTGACCACATCCGTGGTTGACTTTAGTTGACTGCTTTTGCCCCAATCAATGCAACTCATGATTTGATTAAACCCACAAAATCTGTTATCAGTTTCCAGGAAGTTTTATATAGATTTAATTATAAGGCCATATGCAGTCGTTGGAACGGTTAGACCCTTAACATAATTAAGTATTTTAAATGAATTTTAATTACTATATTATGCCCATTCTGGAAAATTGTCTTTGGCTCGATCAAAACCTTGTAATTAGTAAAGTGTCACGAAAAGTCATAAAATTGTCTCCAGTGACGCTAAAAGGACTGACTTTTAAGACCAACTATGACAAAGAGCATAGGTTTTCATATATGTCATTAAAATCCAAAGATTATATTGTACCTATTACCATTTACCAACACTTTTTCATGAAAGTGTTACAGGTAAATATTGATCTAAACATTCACCAACTCTTACTGTCTTATAACAACTTCATTAGAAATCTTCAATTCTTAGCATATTCAATATTCTCAGGCTCATGTTGGAGGCATGTTCATGCAAATGTATGTATGTGGATTCAATCAGATATGTGATATCGAACTCAATAAGGTATGCGGTAAAACTTACTTTAAATTTACACTTAATAATATATTAACTAGTCACACATATATGTATGTAATGTGGGCTCAATACTTTTGAGCTAGACCCCATCAGTTATTATCGTACTAAGAGTTGTTGGAACAATTCTAAATTTCTAATGGTGCAACCTGGTCTTTTACACACCATATATTGGATACTTTTTCGTGATAGTGATGATTCATGAGTAAAAGCTTTTGTCCAGTTTTTTGTTTTTTTTTTTTTTGGTTTTTTTTTTTCACCACACATCTCTTGATATCAAATTCAAAACTCAAATTATTGTCATTACGAACTGGGGCACTTGTTAAAGAAGCATTATTGGCAATTTGGCATGTGATTAACTCTTTTATTTGTCTGCCTAATATCGCTTGGAGACAAATTTACTGGACTTCAATTCTTATCACGATTGACGCCTTAATTTCACTGGATCTATTATCAATACAGTTCTTGACAAGATTGCTTGTGTCTCCAACGTCAATTTCCACACAATCTTGTACATTTATATCAGAATCAAAACAATTTCACTAGAACTACTGTAAAATACGGCTCTGTACCAAAGTGTTTATTGCCTAGCGATAACACGTGATTGTGTGTGACGCTTTTCAACAAAAAAGGTTGTGAGTTCAAGTTCCGTCTAAGACAAATGTTGACATGTTGTGTAGCTAGATTGTAATATTTTAACTTTACATAAAAAAAATATTAAAAAAAAAAACGGCTCAATTGTTAGTAAAAGAGTTTAATATTACATAAGTACTATACACCTGCGCAATTTATTTAATATTAGAAAAATTATCTAAACAATTTTATTTTATTTATTTATTTGTTTATTTTTAATTATCTAAACAATTAATATGGTTACAAGACTGTGGCATCACATAAATATTTGGGGTCAGGAAATTCTTTGAGGTGTTTTTGAAGTATATATATTTAGGCATTCGGATGATAAAAATCGATTTTGTTGAAAAACTTCAGTTATTTAAACTGAAATCGTGACATATAGTTAGACGCTTAGTAAACTTTGTCATGCTAGCTACCTTCAGCTAACTAGTATCACGCTCATTTTTATTATTTTCTCGCTTCCTAATTGCTATCATTGACAATTACTTTGGCCACTATGTGACATATACATAACATAAATCTATGGTGACACCTTTTTTACTCACTAAGATTCTTGCTATGCAATATAAATAGGTTAGGAAAACTCATTCACCACTATATAGTATGTAGCTTGTTCATGATGATACATTCGGCCAAATCCATTGTATTAAATTTTTTAATTTTGGTTCGTACAGAAAAAAATATATTAGTTACTACGGTATACAAAAACGAATTCTGAAATATCATCGAGACATTTTGTTGAGCACACCGTCACAGTGGCCTCAAATTGATTTTGTTTTCCTTTTTCTTTAGTATCTCACATTACTCGAGTGGCATTTATAATAATATACAATATAAACGATATATATTATAATAACTTGAATATTATTTACCGGGTTAAAACCTTTAACCCAAAAAAAACTTAAATACATATAAAGATAAAATATAATGGAGACAAGTTACAAATAAGTAACTAGATCTGTGAAATAAAAACATGGTTGCTAGTAGGCAGTAGCTGCATTGGCTCCCAATCTTCGTGTCAATATGGCGAAACATTTTCTCAGGATTTCCTCATTCTCTAATCTCTAGCTCTAGTTTTGAGGGAAACCACTATAAAATCCAAGAAAAAAACCCCTCATAAATGAGCCAAATCAATGAATGTTTCCATCATTTTTCTTTTTAAAATACCATAATATGCTCACCATCATGTAGTAATTATAACATACGTTTATGATGGAAAGCACAAAATGATATTGCAAATAAATTAAGAAACTATATGAGAAGTATGAAAAGTATAATAACTATACATGGAATTAAGTATATATAAAGTATTGTGACATGAATACACAAAATGAAATGTTAATTACATGTGGATTCTTATCTTTATCGATTAGCATTGCTCTAGGACCCTGCGTAACAGATTTTTAAGACTTCCAGAATTAGCAATTCCAATATAATTGTGCTGTTAAACAAAATTCCAATATATTAGTTTCAATAATAATAGTAATAGTAAACTAATAACTATAAAAGTTTTTTTTTTTTTTTTTTTTTTTTCTTTTTTTTTTTTTAAAGGTGGGTGGGGGGGGGCAAATATGTGTGCCTGAATGGACCATTTGCAATGCAATAAGACATATCATAATTATAGACAGTAGTCTAAAACAACAAAGATGTTCTTGTAGAAACCAAAAGAAGACATAGCAACGTACAATAATGGACTCTATCTAGGAACCAAATAGGACCTCATAAAAATCCTCACTACAGGTTCTTCGTAAAAGATGACTAACAACAAGATGCTCACGAGTAAGGCATTGTTCGAGTTTTATTTGATCAACCTTCTCTTATATACAAAAAGATAGAATAGCAAGATTGAAAAGATTTCACGTAAGTTGTAGTAATATTTTTGAATTGAAACCAACTTAATTAATTGCACTTGTCAGTTTTAATGCAAGTTTTATCCAATACTGTCAATACACACACACACACACACGAGTACACAAAAAAAAAAAAAAAAAAATTAGCTAGTCTTCTTTCCTCTTTTCAACTTTTTTATTTAACAATACAGTCAATACACACAAAAAAATAAAATAAAAAAAACGGCTACAATTTGTTTAAGCATCAGCATGCAAAAGAAGCATTTCAACGACTAAGAGTATAGAGGCAAGGGGAGGGATTCCGTCCTTTGCCTAAGGAAAAACCGCACACCATTCGCTCTTTTGATATTTGATATGGGACCAAAGGCCTCTTTAAGTTGGGGTATATGAGTGGCCCAACAACTTAGAGAGGTTGTGCCTTCATGTCTCGTTAGAGACATTTGAGATATAGTTTGTGAGATAGTTGGTGTGAGTTATAATAATTTGTCGTTCAAACAACTATATTCGATAGGGGCATTTTTTATTGTCTCGCCCAGGGTAGCGGAAATCTCAGGACCGGCCCTGAGTGGCGAAGTCGATTTCATCGATTTTATTACATCAACTATCAAAATTTCATGGTTGCTGGCTGCAAAATTCTCCTTAATAAATGCAAATGAAAAATGTAACCTGTGTTGGGGAGCTTCTAGTGAAATAAAACTATATCTAGTTTAACTAAAATTTCAGTTAAAAAAAAACGATTCTCTCTCTGGTGAAAAGTGGCGACAACCCTAACAACCCTAATATTTTCAATCGATCTCCACTAATCTGCTTCATCTCTTAATTCCTTGCACCTTGTTGTTCATATAATTGATTTACACTCTTATCAATTCGTTCTTCTTGGATCTAAGCTTGGTTTACAGGATTGAGTGAAGTTTATTGTGATCTTTTTTCTTAGGGTTTTTTTAGTCGTTTATCAACAAACCGATCTTAGGGTTCTTTCTAATCGTTTAGTATCTATCTCCCTAAGTCGGTTTAACACCCTATATAATCCCTCCTTCGTTGATTGTATTACTATTGATGGGATAATCATGGATGCTGGTTAGTTCGTTAGGTCTTCAAGATCAAAACCCTAAGCGATTAGGGTTTCATTCTGTTTGGATTTGCATGCTGCTGGTTGCTGTGGTTTGTGTTGTTTGATTTGTTTTACTGGTAGTGAGAGATGAATAAGGGTTTTTTAAATTCTAAGAGCGTGAATAAGGGTATGTCGGATTCGTTGCATGTACTAAGTTCGGCTAAGGCTGGTGCAAGTAGTGTTGATGGTGGTGTACTTGCTGCTCGTATTAATGGTGATGATTACGCTGATGATGGTAACTCTGGTTCTAGTCAAGAGAAGCCGATTTCTCTTGATACGTTTACGGTTGAACAAGTGAAGCCGGTTTCACTTGATACACATGAGAATGTTAGTGCTGGTAATTCACAACCGTCAAATGTGGAGCAATTGATTGCCAATGCGCATCAAAATTTTGATGAAGCCATGAATAAAATTCAAAGTGAGATTGGTGCTAATGAAGGTACTTCTGGTCCTAATTCTCATAAGGATGATACTACTAATGGTACGGGAGTGAAGTTGGTTTCTTATGCGGGTGCTACTTCTAATGAACCTCTGAAACATGTTTCTAAGTTTCGTAGGTTGGAGTGTAGCAAGAAGAAGGCTGATGTTGATTTATCAGTTCCAATGAATGTAGTGCAAGAGATTCACATGAGGTTCGAGAATACTCTCTACGGATACTTTCTTGGTCAACGCCTTGCTTTTCCTGTTGTTGATTATTATGTTCGCAATGCGTGGGCTAAGTATAGTTTACAAAAGGTTATGATGAATGCTAAGGGTTTCTTTTTCTTCAAGTTTAATTCGAAGAAAGGTGTCGATGATGTCCTTGATAATGGTCCTTGGTTGATTCGCAATGTCCCCATTATACTTAAACCATGGACATTGAACACCAACTTGCTTAAAGAGGATTTGACTAACATTCCGGTGTGGGTTAAATTCCATGATGTTCCTTTAGCTATGTTCTCCGATGACGGACTTAGCCTGCTTGCTACAGTGATTGGGACGCCTAAAAGGTTAGATGCCTTTACTAGTCAAATGTGCAAGGAATCTTGGGGCCGGAGTAGCTTTGCTAGGTGTATGATTGAAGTAAAGTCGGATGTGGTATTAAAAGACAGTCTCACTGTTGAGATTCCTCTACTTTATGGTACGGGTTCGACTATTGAAAAGATCCGGGTTGAATATGAGTGGAAACCACCTCGCTGTGATAAATGTAAGGTATTTGGACATACTTTGGTTGAGTGCCCTAAGGTTGTCATACCGAATGCTCAACCTACTATGAATGCAAGTGATGGTTTCCAGCCTGTTAACAATAAGAAGAAGGGAAAGCATGTTGTTTCGACTTCGGGTAAAGGAGGGTTTACTAAACCTGTTGTGGGTAAGAAGTTTCAGTATCAACCCAAACAGACTCCTCCTGAACCCAAGAATGTTGGTGGCAATAAGAAGAAGACTCCTGATGTGGCTAGTTCTAGTGGTACAACGATTTTTACATCTAACCAGTTTGATGCTCTTAATATGGATGATACGGATACGTTTGGTATTCCTACTGATGACACCAACATGGATGTGGATGCTGGCTGTACAATGAAAGTTAATGAGGATGCGTTGGTTAAGACTGGTACTACATCACAAGAACCCCTTGTGAGTGATTTAATGGAAACTAAAGAAGGTGGTTCTACTCCTATAGTTGAGAAAATTAGTAAGCTTGAAAAGCTACTTATCGATGGGAAAGCTACCCTCTTGGATGATAAAGGTGTTCCTATTCCGTCTGCATCTGCCAATAAGAGGGCTAACCCATTCTCTAAGGTGGGTGATATTGTGGTTACTGATAGTGATGAGGAGGAGGTTCTTAACACGTTCGACGAATCAGCAAATCTTTTTGGTGGAGGTCATGAGCGTGAAGATGAGTTGGATGACTATGATGATTACTCGAAGCAAATTTCTGATCTTCCAGGGGAATTGGATGCTCTTAACGCGATTTATGGCTTTAATCTCCAAGGTCGTAGGAAGTAGGTTATATTTTTGTCCGAGTCTTTAAATGGTTTGTTTTCTTGACTAGAAAATTGAAGTATCTTGTTATTTAAGCCTTTCGCCTATGTAACGGGCTGAGATATGAGAATCACTCATATCCGTTGTACTTAAATGTTTTTTGGAGTAATATATTTACCGGGTCGTTGACCTTTTACCCAAAAAAAAAAAAAAAAAAAAAAAAAAAAAAAAAAAAAAAAAAAACTAAAATTTCAGTTTAATGTACTTAATTACCAAACATAATAATATATCTTCCTCAGTCTCCTTTGAGAAACATTTGCTGATTTTCCAGCCTAGCACTGAAACTAATTGGTATACCTTACTGAAATTAATTGGTATACCTTACTAAAAACTCTTTGAGAAAAATTAACTAGTCATTGACTATTAAATGTTTTATATTAAACACAGATGAAATACAGAATTGTTATTGAGCACACTTTCAAGATATTGATGATAGATACAACCTGATCACAAATTTGACTTTCTTATGTCAATCTGTATTGACGTCCTTAGCCGTCTCTATTAACATAATAATAATAATAAAAATAAATTGCTCAGTTTTGAATGAAAAGGAAATACTATAATGACAGGTTGGACCTTGGTCAAAAGATTCATCGCAATTTTGGAGATACGGAAGGACGTATGCCATTTTGTTCTTGAGTGGTCCAAAAGTACTCCAATATAGTTTGAGATATCTAATGACACGCAAGAAAGTGTACGAGCAAAAATACATTTATTTAGTGAAAGCTGTGTCATTAATGACAAAATAAAATCAGTCACAAAAGGACACAAATGGGGTGCTGGAATTATAATGCGCAAGTAAACTGCGGTTGGTAGATGCCTATATATAGTGACACCAATGGGGTGCTGGAATTATATATTATAAGTCTTTACGTGACACTGCCTTTTTAATGAAGCCAAACTTATAATCTTACCAACGTTGTAGTAATAGTATCACTTAAACGCCTTTTTGTGACACCTTTTGGCGAGTCACTGAATGACGCATTTCTTGTTGTGCGATACAGGATATTAATGGACCTCGTATCTATTTGTTCTTATTATTCTTAATTACAATTATTTAATACATCAATTTTTTTATATTAGTTATTAGCATATAATGATAATATAAGGCTAGCTCAATTTTTTTTTAATGTACCCCATCATCGATGATGTGTCAAAACTTTTTTTTTTTGTTTTTGTTTTTTTTTTGGTTTTTTGTTTTTGTTTTTTTTTTTCTTTTTTCTTTTTTGTTTTTTGTTTTTTTTTTGGTTTTTTTGTTCTTTTTTAAGATACAAAGATGTAAAGATAATGATAAAGTGTCACTAAAACACCTTTATTCTAACACTCTTTGGTAGTCACTAATAGCTTTGTCGCTAAATGACACTTTCCTTGTAGTGCAATGTAGGTTTAATAGACCACACTATATATCCTTTTGTTATTTTAGTTCTTACAATTATTTCAAATATTGATAAAAGTGTCACTAGAACGCCTTATAGTAACATTCTTTATATTGTCACTAATAGCTTTGTCATTAAATAACTCCTCACAATGTAGGATTGCTAGACTACATATTAGGTTATTCTTGCATATCTTCCAAACTACTGGTGAAAACTAAACATGAACTAACGGCATGTGGTGTAAATATTATTGGTACAGCTGAAAAAAAAAAACTTCAATGAATCAATATAGAGAAAGGACCCAACTACCTAGAAACCAAAGTAGAAGCACCAATGATCCAAGTTTTTGTTTGGATGTACAATGGTAGGAAAGAAAACCAGATATATGTTCATGCACATTGGATGACGTGCAATTTTTTAAAATTTATATCTAAACAAGAGAAAGTCTATTTTACTTCTTATTCTCTTGGGTCATGGCAGGCTAAAGTTTTTTTGGTAAAATTCAACGACTACGGATTAATCTTATGATTGTCCACATGCATACTTTGTCAACTATTTGCTCACACAAACTAATAATATATTATTTTATTTCATTCTCAACATTGACGGGTTGTAAAGCTGCATAAATACCTGGAGGGTTGCTTATTCATATTTGTGCATGATTTAACTGAGCAACTATCATATTTGAGTATTTTTCTTCGGGTTGAACTCTTGTCTAAGGTATGTATTTCAATCAAGTAACATGAACATTCATTGTGTGCGTACACAATTTGTGTGTTTTAATAGAGTAACTCCGGCCAGTCAATTTTTTATTTCCTTATCTGCTCGTATAGTAGTTAGCATCACACACATATTGACGCTACACATTGGCTCATCCACAACATTTGTTCCTTGATATTACATCAAGATTATTGTTCGTTTGTACATGGAGCTAACATACTTTGTATAATAAATAACAGGTACGTGTTTACATAAGCTAGAGATCGAAGAATAGTACCGTAAAGGCGTAAAACATAAGAAATTAATTCAGAGCAAATTTTATTCAGGAAGTTAATGGCGTCTCTAACAATGGGATCACTTTGTAAGCCAACTTCAAATAGATTATCCGGCATAGTTACATCGTCGTCTTCACTTTCCACGGGTATAGTAATTTCAATCCTTTAAAGATTATGTTAATTTTGTTTGTTCCTTGGAAGTTAATTTATAGTTATATTGTCTCATATTAATCAATGGAATGCACATATTTAGGCGCACATGCTTCAAACTTTCTTCGGATATCTAAGGTTGACATGAATGTCTCTGCGCAATTTCAACGAAGGGGTTATAAAAATTATTTTGGTCAGAGCTTACACGAACCATTCACGCTACAACAAATGGACGAAGAGAAGTTTAAACTTAATGCAGCATCTACCAACAATCCTCAATTTGATGCAACTCATGATTTGATTAAACCCACAGAATCTATTTTCAGTTTCCTGGAAGTTTTATATAGATTTATAAGGCCATATGCAGCCGTTGGAACGGTTAGATCCTTAACATAATTAATTCTATTGAATAAATTTTTAATTTCTATATTATGCCCACTCTGGAAATTTGTCTTTGGCTAAATTAAAACCAAGAAAAGTCATAAAACGGTCTCCAGTGTTACGCTAAAAGGACTGTCTTTTAAGACCAATTGTGACAAAGAGATAGCGACTTTTTGAAACGTGGGTAGAAACAAATACTTTTACTATTCTTCTAAAAAGGTGTCACCAACTGAAGTAGGAGATAGTGACTCTTCTCTTTGTTCATATAAACATCAGTCAGTAAATACATTATCTTGTAACGCTCGAATAAACTCATAGATTCAAAATATGCCTAAGCTATCTCATCTCCTGTTACAGGTTTTAAGTGTAGCTTCAATGTCTCTTCTTACTGTTGAGAAACTTTCAGATTTTTCCCCTTTGTTCTTCATGAAAGTGTTACAGGTAAATTTTGTTCTAAACATTTACCAACTCCTACAACAACTCCATTAGAAATGCTCTTATCATCTATATTCAATTATGACTCTCAGGCTCTTGTCGGAGGCATGTTTATGCAAATGTACGTATGTGGATTCAATCAGATATGTGATATAGAACTCGACAAGGTAGACTATTAAAGGAACCTTAATTTTTACGGAGTAATACATTAACTAGCTAGTCACACACATACATGCAAGTAATTTTTATGTGTATATAAGTGACAGTATGGTGTTTCAGGTTAACAAGCCATCTCTCCCATTAGCTGCTGGGGAACTATCTATGAAAACTGCTATCACCGTCTCTGCCTTATCAGCTATCATGGTACTTAAACTTATTTTTTACTACGTACATGAATTATGTTTAAGGATGTTAGTTATGACTTACTGAACTTTTCCAAACAAAATAACAATTAAAATACTGAGGTATTTTGTCTTATAGGCAAAGCCATACTAGAGTTGGAACAAGAACTTTATATAGTGTTAACTGTTAATACTGTCGCTATTTGTGAAATAGCAATTTCATGTACAATCTAACGATTGATGAGTGGGGTGAAAATTAGTTATGGTTGATAAAATATTAAGTTTTAACATCTCATATTTTGAAGATTATATATTCACCAAACTTGAAGACGTACATTTAAAGTTAAGTGTATTTTTAAATAGATATTTTTTTTTGTATGCAGAGCTTGTCGACTGGGTGGATTGTTGGCTCTCCGGCATTGTTTTGGGGGTTTGTAGGGTGGTTTGTGGTTGGAACTGCATATTCTGCCAATGTGGTGAGTTTGACAAGTGTAAATATACAATGGTTCTAAAATATACACAGAACACCAGATCATGTAAATATCTCTTGTATGTTGACCATATGCAGCTGCCCTGGTTGCGATGGAAGAGATTTCCTTTCACAGCAGCTTTCTACATGTTAATTGCTCGGGCTCTAGTTGTTCCGATTGGATATTATTTGCATATGCAGGTCAGTTGTTCCTAATATACTCTGTATATCATCTTAAGGAAAATAATTTACTTCTAGATCGTGTAGTAAGCTAGGAATTGTAAGAATAGAAGGTAGAGTGAAAGTTTTGAATCTTTTTATGCCCAATAAATTTTCTTGCAAATTAATTTCCATAGGATAAAAAACTGATAGCTTTTACCCAACACTTACTTCCAAGTGTGTAAAAAAAGTTACTTATTACTGAGATATAAAAAAAATTGTTCAAGAAAATCCTATAAGAGTCACCAAGTATATATATGTCACTGAAAGACATCTCTCTGCAGTTGTAGTCGTAGTTCTCGCTTTAGCTTTAATTTGCATTGTGTTTTTCACTTGCATATCAACTATCAAGGTCTTATATCTCCTATATTTCGGATATCTACAGAAATCCATCCATGGAGGATCCGCATTATTTTCAAGGCCAATATTATTTGCAGTTGGAATGCTTAGTGCATTTTCCGTCTCAACAATATTCTTTAAGGTGGAAACCATACTAACAAGGCTTATAAATTTAAGTTCTTGCGAGATATCTTGGTGCTAACTTGATCATTTTTCTCTTAGGATATCCCCGATATTGAGGGAGATCGGATGCATGGAATTAAGTCTCTTGCTATAAAATTGGGTGAAAAAAGGGTTAGTTAACTATTTTTTCATTACAGTACTAACATGTAAATTAAAAAACATAAATTGGAATAGCTTTGCTATAGACAAGACACGAATTTATAATGGAGATTGTATGCTTACATATGACTTATACCTTTGCAGATGTTCTGGATTTGTATTTGGATTCTTGAAATCGCATATGTTGCTGCTGCTTTTGTTGGAGCAACTTCATCCATCACTTGGAGCAAATACATAACGGTAATCATAATTCTATACACCTAAAATAGATACAGATCGAACTTTATACAACAGCGACAATATATCATCTAGAAGTCAATTTTCGACGATCAGTAATAATGTAGATACTTCAGTAATATATGTTTCAATTAATACACACAATGAGTAGACGATTTGGTGATTAATGTTGCCATTCTTTTTCTTGGTTTAGGTCACTAGTCATCTTGCGATGGCATTAATACTTTGGATACGTGCAAAATCAGTCGATTTGAAAAACATGGAAGCTGTTCAGTCGATGTATATGTTTCTTTGGCAAGTAAGTACACTACATATTAGCGCTATTTATAGAAATACTCCGTACATTGTTACTAGTAAAGTCTAGCGTCTAACATTCGGCATTAATTGTCATTTTCTTTGATTCACATATCTCGATCTGGTTTCGATTAATCCTTTGTATATGTTGTAGCTCTTCTATGCTGAATACGGCCTTATCTCGCTTGTGCGCTGAATTGACTATCTTCTGACGAAGAACAACACGACATGCTACCAAATAAGCAGAGCTTTTATGATAAACTTTCACCAAGTGATTTCAGATCTAGGTTCCAACAAATTATAGGGATTCTCTTCTGATATCATACTATTTATTTTTTTTTTTTTTTCTTTTGATCGCTATGTATTTGGTCTTGAATCTTTATATGTTGTCATAGAAATGATATTAAACTTCAATTCAGTAAATAACAGCTAAATTTTATAAAAATATTATTAGACATATCCAGACACTTATATGGAGAACCTGTTACAACTCTCACAATTATATGTATAGGATATATTCATTCTCCACGTTATTGTATTTGATGCATTAATCCGTATTGTTTTGTGTGTACTATCGAGGTTTTTATTATGTTCCAACGCTAGTACAAACTGGAAACATTATTTGACAAAAAGCCTTTCACACAATTATGCGTTTCAAAATGATTTAATTATATATATCTTCTAAAACCCAGGCGCTTGAGGACAAAAAAAAAATATGCACAGTAGGGATTGGAAAGGCCATATTTGTGGTTCTCACTTATTCTTGGTACATATTTGTACTATGCAACTATTGATAGTGCCCCAAGTGTCTCGCGACTATTGGCTCTAGCCAGTGCTCCCCGTTCCGTTTAACAAGCACAGGCCCAAAAAACAACTGTAGCAATCAGTGTTACACCCCGTTATACGGGTGTAATCACCCTGTTATCTTCCATAGTTTATTCCATTCCACAAATTTCCTGAACCTTCCAGCTCCCATTCTTTCTTACCCTAAAAAAAAATGATAAAACACTTGCTCTCTCCAAAATATGAAAACTAAAAAAACCAAAATCTACAAATTAGTGGTAGATCTATCAGGCCGCGATGTCCAATTTCAAGTTTAAAATGAGGAATTCATCAAGTAAGTTTATTAACCTTAAAATCAATATTTTTTTCCCACAAGTTAGATTTGGTTCCAGGTAGGCATTTTCATATTTTGAGATCTGGTTTAACAATCTTACCAATTTTTTTTTTACCCAATCCTTTTATTTTTCTTATCTTACACTTAAAAATATTAAAGGCTTACATTTGAGATTTGGTTGCAGGTTTAGTATATGTTGTTTTTTTTATTGACTTCTATGCCGTTTAATGAGGGTGAAGGTGAGGAAGATGACCTCAAGGCACCAGCCGAGTTGGTGTCAACACTCAAAGAGAGGATTGAAGTTATTACTGCTTGCGTATGATGGTGCTTATGTTATTCATTCGGTGAGTTTTAGTCTTCAAGATGGTGTTTGGTTTTTTGTTATTTTAATTTTGGGTTTGTTAAATGCGATGTTATTTTGTTTATTGTTAAGGTTTTGGAGGAATTGGGTACAGATGCTTAGCATCCTCTTTCTTTCATTGTTAGCTTATTTGAGCCTCCGGTAAGCTTATCTTTGGGCAAGGTATATCAGTTTTACGTATTAAGTGTAGTAGAATTTGATGAATAATGAGTACTTGCTAGAACCACAATTTTGTTAACCTTGAATGGGAAATTTGTGTTTCTGAACAGATTTGTGATGTTGAGTTTGAGGGTTTGTAAGCTGTGATAGTGATTCGTGTCGGTGTCTAAATGAGCATGTTTTTAGGAAGTAAAGTAGTAGAATAGCGATTTAGGTACGTTTCAAAGGCTTGATAACGGGGAACCAATAACAAAAAAAGGGTTTTGTTTTCAAATCAGAAAGTAACCATCCCTTTTCTTTTTTTTTCTTTTTTTTTTTTTAAATATCTTACACAATATCAATTTTATGATAATGATGATGTAGAGCTGCTTATTTCTCTAGAACAAACTTAGCAAAAGTGGTTTTGGGTCAGGTAAATTGATAATTTACCTTTTCTGGCATTATAATTTTTCTTACTTTTAGTACACTTTTCATTTAAAACAACCAAGTTTGTACAAATATTTCAATAAGAAGATGAGTAGGTGTGTTCTATGTTTATTGAATTCATTTTTTTTGAAATATGCAATAGATACATGTTAAATTTATAGTCTGTAGTTTGAAGTTCTTAAGAGTTGTTTGGGATATTTTATTAAGCTACTTAAAGGGCTGTTTGGGATTACTCGACATCAAATTTATGCAGACAAAGGTTGATCGTTAAAATATGGTTATGAACATTGATAATAGTGTTTTTTTAACAAATCTATCAGCCCTTTTTTGTAATTTGGTTAGTTTTCTAACCACCCATGTCACCTGTATTAGACTTTACATATGTCGATTCAACTCATTCACAAGTGAGTGAGCCAAAATTGTTATTTATAAATAAACTTTTTGGTTTCGTATTAGATTACAAGTAATATCAAAAGTGTAGTCGGGTATACATTAGTATAACATAAGTGTTTACATGTGGGGATCTAGCCATTTTTAGTGGGTTAGTTGTATCGCGATTACTAATTAGCATTGGAAGTGTAATTTATGTATCTTTTTAAGCGATTAAGATTTAGTTTATGAGATAATAGTGTTGGCTCATTGATAAGTATATATCAGGTGCTATCAATGTTATAATGAAACTCACGGGTCTTGATTGCATGCTTGCAGGCCTTATCATGGACACTTAGGCTCTTTTCAAGCCGTGAGGGCTTGCCATTATGGGCCTAGAGGCCACAGGGGCATCAATTTGCTGATTTTCTAGACCTGCTGTCAAAGACAGGACATACCTAACACTTCGATGCCCGAAAGCGTATATCATTTTTCGCAACACACTACAACAAACAGGACGACAGGCGACGACACTTTCGGCGGCGACGCCCTTGTCCCCGCCGAAAGTCGCTAAACGACAAAAACAGCGCTGAGCTGGCACACAATCTCGCTGACCGCCCATTGCATTTTCAACGCAAACTTTCAGCGGGGACATGTCCCCGCCGAAAGTGGTTTTGCAGACCACAACTTTGACCAAAATAGTCACAATTTCAAAGCCACCTTTTAGCTGGGACTGTCCCCGCCGAAAGTGTTGCATAATATTTGACCAAAATAGTTGCACTTTTTATTGTCCCGGGAATTATTCCCGCCATTACTTTTGGCGGGGAAATGCATAACTTTTGGCGGGGACATGTCCCCGCTAAAAGTTTAGGCGCCAAATTTCCCTCCAAGCTGCAACTTTTTCCCAAAAACTTTTTAATATATATTATAACATACACCTAATACATATTAAATCATAAATTCGGCAAAAAAAATACAAAACACACATAACAATGGATGGTTTGACGCCGGAACAGGAGTGGGCAAAGGCTTTATCACACGAGCTCTTGTATAATGAAATTATAAATCATTGGGGCGTTGAAATTTTTGATGAATATGGTTCGTACGCGAACTGTGCACCGTGGCAGAGAGACCGGATTCTGGTATGGTTGAGGAAAAAGTCATACTATATAGAGTATTTGGAAGAGGTAGATACTGCTGAAGCTCAACGTGCTGCTGCTGTTGGAGGTGAGGATGAAGCTGAAAGCACGTTTGATGAAGCTGCAGCTGTTGATAATCTGGAAAATAGAATAACAAGTCTTGAAGCTACGTTTGCATATCTCAAGGAAATGAGAGCAAGGAAAGGAAGAGGTGGTGCGAGTTCAAGCAAAGCGGGAGTTAGCCGCAAAAAAAAGTAAACGGGTTGTTTCATTTGGTTGTCGTGTTGTTTAGTTTGAGTTGTTTTGTTTGGTTGTCGAGTTGTTTAGTTTGAGTTGTTTCGCTTGATCTGGTTCGTTTGCTTGTCGAGTTGTTTAGTTTGAGTCTGTATGAAAATGTATCCGGTTTACAACTCTTATGTGATTTGAATAAAATGTTTGCCTTCGTGTTTGAAGCTAAGCGTGTGGTGTTTCGGATTCCTTTATAAACTGCTTAGGTTCTTACTGTGGACGTTTTTTTAGATTAATAATTACAATCTTGAGTGTTTGGATAGAAGTTTACAATTTCTAGTGGTAAAGCGACAACAACAACAATAACACAACACAACAAACAACATTTTATTAAACAACAACAACAATAACACAAGAAACAACAAACAACAACAATAACACAAGAAACAACAAACAACAAGAATAACACAATAAACAACAAACAACGAGAATAACACAAGAAACAACAAACAACAACAACAACAACAACAACAACATCAACAACAACAGCATTACATACGAAGATTTTTCATGTCACCTAACAGGTCACGGAGTATTGCATCCGATTGACATGCGTGGTCATTGTTGTCGGGATTCGTTGCCATTGCAAGTCTTGCCTCGAGCAACCTGACTTTTGTCTCTAACACCTGTTTTTGTGCCTCCAGCATATTTATCCTAAGATCTTTTTCATGGCAGTTTGTGCACCCAGAACCGTGAGATGTTGAAGCAGAATATATTACTTGTAATTGTTCATCAAATTCAGTCTTCCACATAAAATAACCACATCCATGACCTTTCTCTCTTGGCTTCGAAAGAGGACATGCATAATACTCCAATCCAAATGTATCTTTTTGATGTGACGTTCTTTTTTTTATATTTCCTACTCCACAAGTACACATAAAAGGATTATATCGCTGCATTCTGGTTGACAGTGTGTGTTTGTAGTTGTGTGTGGTAGAATCGTGTTTGGGCGGGGAGAAGTCCCCACTGAAAGCGAGGAAATGTCCCCGCTAAAAGCAGCTGTTGTTGTAGTGACATCTCTTTTCATGGATATACCTTGAGCTCCAAAAGTATGCAGGCTGTTATCTTTAAGGTATGCATGTTTCATACATCCATCATTCATTATTGATCAACTTATTCGATCAAACAGAAAGTTGTAATTTAATAAAAACTCTGAAAGGTTTTAAGTGTCGGTATCTTTCCATCGTAAGATACCGATCAGCCACTTCAATTGTTTTGTCAAATGGTATGCCGTACAAGATTTTCATTGTAGATCTCAAGAGGTATATTGTGGGGCAAATGAGGTATGTTCAAACTATTGATTCTTGGTTTTGGTCAATAATTGCATTGGTAATTCGTTAAACGACCACGTTTCTGAAACGGATTTACCATATCTGGTACATATAATTTTATAAATTTTGTACTCTACACTTACCTGTCAATATAACTGACGGTGGTCTGTTCGGTGCTATTATTATTGCATCTGATTTTGGGCGCCACGATGCCAGGTTGCATAACGTGAACACACATACCGGCAGACAAAAAAGGTGCCCGATCCGGTTCAGGTATTCATTGTTAGAAATGGTGGTGCAACCAGTGGTGGATCTCAAGGTATGTAAATGTTAGTTAATCCTTTTTAAGTTGGCACTAACAATGATAACTATCATTTACACTAACTTTTCTGCTTTTTTAACCTGTCACTACAGGTTCACATGGTTCCTTCACATATTAAGACCCACTCCTCAACAGCGGGTTGGTTCACAAAAGGAGTTTCACCGACATGTACACGGGTTCGTTCACAAAAGGAGTTTCACCGATATGTACACGGGTTCGTTCACATATTGAGATTCTCTGAAGCATAGGTATGGCAGCTTCAACCATAAGTATAAATATAAAACACAAATTTCTTACTAGATATGTAATGGAACTTATTTACTTTGAAACGTGTGTGTGCAACCATGGGGTAATTTAAATTCTGAGCACACATGGTTCTCCCACTGACTCTGACTTTTATTGTTGAAAAAAGCTTTGCACTTGCATTTTCTTGGTATATAGTTGCTATTGGCTAGCAACACGAAACCTACTAGAACTCTATCCTTAAATCCCGTTTTAGCGTGCATTATTTCACAATCAAATTTCACGGGAATGCGCTTTTTCTACCGACTGCTTAGGGTTGAACTTTTTCTGACCCAATATGGAACAATATTTCTATTGATTTCTTTTGGAGTGCACTTTATCTAGGATGGTAGCATATCCTTTTGGTATGCTTATTTAATTTACTTATAGAGGCTTTAGAATGTTTATTTTAACTGCTTATAGGTCAAACCCAATTGAATTGATCAGTACGATGAGGTGGAATACTGGAATGTCGAGTAGACGTCAAAGATTTAATTCTCACAGGTATTCTTGCACGTTAACCAGGATTTTATGAATTACCATCTTCCTAAAACTTTCTTCAATCATAACAGACTACCTAGGAATTATTCAAACTGTTGGTGATACAAAGAGATACAGAAGTGCTACTATGGATAGGGTGATAGTAAAAAATATAGAGATTCAAAATCTCAGGTCAGTACTATCGCCCATCTCTTTATTATTTCAGCAGTTTCATGCCTAAATTTACATGAATCCTCATTTTCCATCAGCATCACTGTCACATTCACCTTATGGAATGAGATGTCATCAAACTTTGAAATAGACCAATACATGGACCTGCCAAAGGCCGTTGTTATAACCGTTAGCTCATGTTGGGTGAAAAGAAATACAGGTACATTTAAAAGTTAACAACTAACCAACATAGCTGTATTTTTAATGGTCATTTCATTTTAATATTTTTTTTCCTGACACAGGAGGCCTGCAACTCTCAGGAACCCCAGCGACCTTCTACTATTGTAATCCAAACATTCCTGAAACAAAGTTAATATTGTCTGTGTAAGTACAAACGCTTAGATTTCCATTTATAAACATGCATACCGTTACAGGTCTCTAATTATATTCACCGATACAATAGGTATAATCAGTCTGTTGGACCACCGGTTCATGGCATGTTAAAACAACTCTATCGGCTGTGTAAGTACAAACGCTTAGATTTCCATTTATAAATATGCATACCGTTACAGGCTTCTAATTATATTCACATGAAAGTTATTGTTGTATGCTACATTCATAAATAGGAAAGTGTCGATTTGGACATTTTCAGAGAATATGCGTGTCATGTGTAGGAGTGGTAATGTAGAAATGGGTAAAGTTTATTTATATAGAACCATGGGAGGATACGTATATGACAACTATCCTTCAATCTTTATATATACCAATTGCATGTTAACCAGGAAAGTGTCGATTTGGACATTTTCAGAGAATATGCGTGCCATGTGTAGGAGTGGTAATGTAGAAATGGGTAAAGTTTATTTATATAGAACCATGGGAGGATACGTATATGACGACTATCCTTCAATCTTTATATATACCAATTGCATGTTAACCAGGAAAGTGTCGATTTGGACATTTTCAGAGAATATGCGTGCCATGTGTAGGAGTGGTAATGTAGAAATGGGTAAAGTTTATTTATATAGAAGCGTTAAACCCTCCATCTAAATTGATTAAATATTTTTTTGGTTTAATGGTTGTTTATAAATTTGGATGGTGAAAATACGATTTTTTTTGTCGTTACTGTCAAGTGCAAATAACTAAATATTCGTTCATTTTGTTACAAATTTATATGCTACTTTTTACACCTTACAAATGCGGATTTTTACACCTTTTAACTGCTGATTTTCAGAGCTTTTAAATACTCATTTTACACCATTTATCTGTTGTTTAGACAATAGTTTGGACACGCATTTTACAGCTTCATGTGCTATTTTTTAACAGTTTTCTATTCTGCTTTTACCAGATTCATATACTGTTTTTAACAACTTTTATATGCTATTTGGACAGTAGAAATAAGGGGTTTTTGGACACAGATTAAACAGCTTCGTTTGTGGTTTTTAAACAACTTTTAATGGCATGCAAAGTCTCAGGTATAGGAAAACTATTGATAGCAGGTACTTTCTTTATTTTATACCATTCAAGATTAAAAACTTACTTGGCTTTTGTTTTTTTCTTTTTATTTTGTAGATGCTCATCGTGTGGCTAGACCATCGTCACATTCAAGACAACCTCAACTCAAACACTCCAAAAATGACCAAGGTACTTCAATAATTCTTTACGGGTCAAAATGGGTCATTCTTGGTTTTGTGTTAGGTTAGGTTGGCCGCACCCAAAAAAGAGAATATAGGATCTTTTGTCGTTACCGTCAAGTGACAATAACAGAATATCCGTAGTTTATTATTTCTGTCTAAACACCATCTGTGCAAAATTTTGTGCAGCATATGAGGTTGTTTACTGGATAAAGTTCATTTTGTTTCATGCACAATTTTGAGGTTAAAGTGGCCTGGCATTTGTTCCGCAAGGATTACTACTAGCCTTTGTTCCGCAAGGATTACTACTCATAAAGCAATAAATATATCAAACATCGTTAAGTGAGCTCAAATACCATGAATGCAACATTTGTTCTGCAAGGCGTATGATCACTTGCAGTGGAGAAAATCAAAGCACATGCTCAATTATACACTACTTCTATCTTACTTTGTAAAATAGATACTAAATCAAACAAGTTTGCCTAAGTGCAATATCCTATTGATTACAATATGATTCTATTTAACATAAGCTTGCTCATGTTTGATTCTGGGTCATATTAGTGTCATGTTTGTTTTAAGTGCAATTGGTATAGACTTGGTAACTGTAGGATAATTGCAGCTTGAACACAATACTCCCGTAGCAACGCGCGGGCTACCCAGCTCGTTTGTTATGAAAGTGAGAGCTGTGAATGAAGATAACAAAATAATTTGTTATAAAAAAGAGAGCTGTGATGAAGAGAGTAAATAAGTGGGATTTGTGTGGATCTTTTTTATTTTTATTTATTTATTTATTATTTATTATTTTTTTTATTTATTGTTATGATTCTAGCAAATCTGTATGAACACTAGTACAAATTGGAAACATTATCCGGCACATGTAAATATGAGACAATATATTCGGCACACTAATAGAAAGTTCTGTCGGAAGTGTCACTAAATTAGGGACATTTTTGACATATTTTGTCATGAACTTCTAGCGACGAACCTCTAAAAATATCAGGCGGAACTCATAGTGATTATTGGCTAACTTTATGGAATACTTTTTTATTCCTAGGAATTTTTGATGTCAATTAAACATTTCTACCCTTTCCTTCTCGATTTCCACATATTATTTTCCTCCGAAGCTTGTACAAATAACGGGCCAACGGGCGAGGACATTTTAAGCTTTTGGCTAGGACATGTCCTCGCTAAAGGGATCCCCGCCAAAAGGCAATCGCTAAAGTTTTGGTGACGACTATGAAGGACTTTTAGCGACGATGGCTTGGGGCCATACAAATTCTTAGTTAAAGAAGCCAACCGGGTCTCACATGCTTTCGACGAAGACATAAATAACTTTAGAAGTATAAATTTGGATGAAAAAACGAATACAGGTGAATAAAATAATTAGCAATTAAGTAACATCCATGGGCGGAGATAAGGGGGGACCCCCCGGCGAAAAAAATTGTAGTGTAAATTTTCAAAATTTTGCGGGTATTTTGTAATTTGCCCCCCCCCCCCCCCCCCCCCAACGTACCAATTTTTAGTTTAGTTTCTAAAAGTTATCATATTTTGCCCCCTCGACAAAAAAGTTCTGGCTCCGCCCTTGGTAACATCAAGTCTATTTTATAATAATAAAAAAATCAGTTGATTTAATTATACAATAAGTATATGATGAAGCGAAAAATGAACCACTTTTAAGGGGTCATTTAAGCCCGGAATTAAATTTATTTTATCAAATATTGCCCTAAATCGTTCCTTTTGTGATTTTAGGTACTTTGGGAGTGAATTCTGGAAAAAGAAGCAATTCGGACGTTTTTGGAGCATAAAAGTGAAGAAAATGGCAAAGACTTAATTTTCCATGCTGAGAACAGTACCTGACGGCGTCAAAAAGAAGATCATGATGGCGTCAAGAGTAAAATCCATGACGACCCAGTGAAAACCTGAAGGCGTCACAAGAAGGGCATCAAGACATTTTTTGGTGACGGCCTGCATAAGGAGTATACATGACGGCGTCAGACCCAGATCTAGGCAGTCCGAGAAACTATTTGGCGGCGAGATGACGGCGTCAGACTTTTGTTCTTGACGCCGTCACCTATCAAAATCTATATATAGTTTTCTATTTTTCATTCATTAAAGAGGAACTTGTGTGGAGAATACTAGGGCCGAACTTTGTAAACCCTAGGTCGTATTTTACAGTATTTTCAAGGGCTTTCACCCCTTGAATCCTTTCATGTTCAATTGAGATAAGTCTTCTCTTAATTCATTCAATATGTCTATGTGTTGTTTGAATATATCTTGTACTTGTCTTGATTTCAACATGCTAGGCTAGATCTATCTTGTGTTTGCTTAGATGTAATGAAACCTAGATGTTAATTATGTGTTGATTACTTGTTTATAGTTGTATTAGATGAATGATTTCAATGTTAGGCTTAAGAAAACTGGCAGATCTCCATTGTGTAACATGCTTGAACGTTTTAGGAAACATGAACCGATGTGTACTAGGTTTTATTGGTTGTATTTAATGCATGAGCAAATTCTAGTGATCCCATGTTAGGAGCTTCTTAGCCGGCTCGACATAGGAGTGAAGTAGGCGCTCATAGGATTGGGGAAGTAAGTACGCCACCCCATTAATGGTATTAAGGAATACAATCCGTCATCCACGCACCTGTAACAAGTAATTAACATGTAAAAGATGTCTAGGGAGTAGTGAAATCTAAGTAAACACAATTCTCCCATATATTGCTCACAACTTTCGTATAATTTAGTTTATTTTCATTTTTAGTATTTTATTTTGATCGCCTCTTAGTATTGGGTTAGTTGACTAGCAACTAATTCCTCCCAACTCCTTCAAACCTGAGATTTTTATTTGCTTTTATAAAAAAGAACTAAAAAATACAAAAAAAATCATCCCTCATCTCTAGACCTAGTCTTTAGGTTTTCTAATCCTAGCGACACTATTCCTAGCTCAACGATCAATCCCCGGTACTTGTCATTATACTATACTACATCGATCAGGTACACTGCCTGGTAGGGGTTGTAAGCTTCTCGAGATCCCTCGAGAGGTAAAGCCTGGTGCAATCCCTACGCATCAAGTTTTTGGCGCTGTTGCCGGGGAATAGTTATTGTCTAGGTTAGAATCTCTTTTTATTAGGTCTACTTGTTAGATTCCTTTCTAGTAAGATTTTATTTTTATTTTTAGGTTCTCTTTAGTCTATCTTATTTCTTCGTGTTTTTGTTCGTAACTCTTCACCATCTGACATCATGGACGATGGTAATATCTTTGAACCCGTCATCCCACCACTAGATAACCAACCTCTTAGGCCCCAAACCCTAGGAGAGTACTCCCAACCTAGCCACCAAGGCTATCGAAACACCATTGAGCTCACCCAAGGAGCCAATGTGACCCCCTTGCGATCCGACACCATCCGGTTGGTGCAAAGCGGATGTACATTCCATGGACTTCGTTCCGAAGATCCAAATCAACATCTCAAGGACTTTCTTAAAATCGTAGATTCTATAGACCTTGATGTTACAACTAGAGAGTCAACCCGATTACGCCTATTCCAATTCTCTCTACGTGATCAAGCTAGTCAATGGCTTGAACGTTTACCCGCGGGATCCATCACCTCATGGGATGATCTCACCACTCGTTTCCTTGCTCAATTTTTCCCACCGGGGAGAACTACCAAGCTTAGAAATGACATCTTGATGTTCCAACAACGTCAAAATAAAACTCTATATGAAGCATGGACTCGTTTCAAGGACTTACTCCAAAAAGTCCCTCATCATGGCATAGATCTTTGGCTCCAAGTCCGAATCTTCTATGACCATATCGATCTCTCCACAAGGCGAGCCATTGACAAATCGGCCGGTGGTAAGCTACGTGATCTAAGTGCGGAATAATTATGGGAACTCATAGAAGATCTTGCTCTCTATGACAATGAAAGTTGGAATGATCCCCGTGATTTGAACAAAACGGTCAAGGCAATATCTTTGCCTTCGAACAATTCTAGCACTCCCGACCGTAGGATCATGGAACTTGAGGACCAAGTCAAGTTTCTCATGAAATCTTACGAAGCTCCTAAGCCTTCAAGCCAAGTGAACAAAATCACTTCTTCATTCGAATTATGTAGTGGTCCCCATGACACTCGTGATTATGTGGAACTCCCCGGAACAGCTTTTGCGGACTACGCATCCTCGCATATCGACGAAGCGGGAGATAAGTGGTACACTTTCAAACCCGAGCCAAACCCGTATGGTGATTCCTACAACCCCTCTTGGAAAAATCACCCAAACCTTAGGTGGAAACAAAATCAAGCCAACTCTTCCAATCCGCCTAATCATTACCAACCAAACGGTCCACCCTCCAACCGTACTTTCAACAACAATCCTTCTAACAACTATGGTAGTACCAACAATCTTGAAGGATTGATGTCCAAGTTTATGGCATCTCAAGAAGCTCGCATATCTAAGTTTGAAGCCGATTTCAAACAAAAGCAAAGCGAGATGACCACCAAAATTGACACATATTTGAAAGTTCTCAATGACCGAGAAATGGGAGCACTCCCAAGCGACACAATCAAGAACCCAAAACTAAACGTTAATTCCATATCATCAGTTTCGTCACCCACTTCTTGTCCGCAATACTACTTGGTTAAATCAACGAGCACGTGTTTCAAGCAAAACCAAATTCTTCAAAAGGACCAATCGAATAAAACACCCGATGTAAAACCGGTCAAAAGCATAGTTGAAACACCTCCCACGCAAGACCTTGACAATGAATTCAAGGAGCTTCACCTTGAACGCCCCGTAAGGGGTCATTTAAGCCCAGAATTGAATTTATTTTATCAAATATAGCCCTAAATCGTTCTTTTTGTGATTTTAGGTACTTTGGGAGTGAATTCTGGAAAAGGAAGCAATTCGGACATTTTTGGAGCATAAAAGTGAAGAAAACGGTAAAGACTTAATTTTTCATGCTGAGAACAGTACCTGACGGCGTCAAGAAGAAGATCATGACGGCGTCATGAGTAAAATCCATGACGACCCAGTGAAAACCTGAAGGCGTCACAAGAAGGGCGTCAAGACATTTTTTGGTGACGGCCTGCATAAGGAGTATACATGACGGCTTCAGACCCAGATCTAGGCAGTCCGAGAAACTATTTAGCGGCGAGATGACGGCGTCAGACTTTTGTTCTTGATGCCGTCACATATCAAAATCTATATATAGTTTTCTATTTTTCATTCATTAAAGAGGAACTTGTGTGGAGAATACTAGGGCCGAACTTTGTAAACCCTAGGCCGTATTTTACAGTATTTTCAAGGGTTTTCACCCCTTGAATCCTTTCATGTTCAATTGAGATAAGTCTTCTCTTAATTCATTTAATATGTCTATGTGTTGTTTGAATATATCTTTACTTGTCTTGATTTCAACATGCTAGGCTAGATCTATCTTGTGTTTGCTTAGATGTAATGAAACCTAGATGTTAATTATGTGTTGATTACTTGTTTATAGTTGTATTGGATGAATGATTTCAATGTTAGGCTTAAGAAAACTGGCAGATCTCCATTGTGTAACATGCTTGAACGTCTTAGGAAACATGAACCGATGTTTACTAGGTTTTATTGGTTGTATTTAATGCATGAGCAAATTCTAGTGATCCCATGTTAGGAGCTTCTTTGCCGGCTCGACATAAGAGTGAAGTAGGCGCTCATAGGATTGGGGAAGTAAGTACGCCACCCCATTAATGGTATTAAGGAATACAATCCGTCATCCACGCAACTGTAACAAGTAATTAATATGTAAAAGATGTCTAAGGAGTAGTGAAATCTAAGTAAACACAATTCTCCCATATATTGCTCACAACTTTAGTATAATTTAGTTTATTTTCATTTTTAGTATTTTATTTTGATCGCATCTTAGTATTGGGTTAGTTGACTAGCAACTAATTCCGCCCAACTCCATCAAACCCGAAATTTTTATTTGCTTTTATAAAAAAGAACTAAAAAATATAAAAAGAATCATCCCTCATCTCTAGACCTAGTCTTTAGGTTTTCTAATGCTAGCGACACTATTCCTAGCTGAACGATCAATCCCCCGGTACTTGTCATTATACTATACTACGTCAATCAGGTACACTGCCTGGTGGGGGTTGTAAGCTTCTCGAGATCCCTCAAGAGGTAAAGCTTGGTGCAATCCCTACGCATCAGTATAAAAGGCGTGGCCTTCAGCAACAGTACTATGTCATCTATAGTAACTTATGTGAGTGTTGCTACAGGATCAACAGTAGCAAACACGTGTCCATCATCCCTTCATCTTCCAAAACATGTTCCCATTATCTATTTCCCAGTACAATTTTTTTTCGTGAAGCTTCTTCACTCTTCCACAAACCACAAAACACAGGCCTGTTCGGACATACGGTTCCCCTGGAAGATCAAGTTGATGAGCCGTGTGATGGGAAACCTACACAAAACACACGCATCTCTTTCTTCCCCCCCCCCCCCCCTCCCAAAAAAAAATCATCGATTACCGATCAAACACAAGATTCACAGATCGAGAAACAAAATTAATCAATTTATTATGTGTTATGAATCGGATGTTCCAAAATCCACAAGACACAAACACAAACAAAAAACACACACGCATCTCTAGGGTTTTTAATTTTCTTAGTTCCAGTTATTTATTTATTTTTAGATAAATTTGTGTTTTTTTTCCAGAGGTTTATGTTTAACTGCATGTTTCAACTATTTTGAGTGGGGTGGATGGATTGCAAAAGAAGATGAAGTGGCGTTGCCATGAATTTTTTTAATCAAGGTATGTAATTATTTATCTTTTTTGTTTAGTTTTGTTTGCGATTAAAACTGTTTCTAAGATCGACTTATGTTTTTTTAGTGAATTTGATGGTTTGTATGTGAAACACTTTCATTAGGAATTTCTGTAGTAGCGGCTAAAGAACCTTGCATATTTCCTGCATAAATGTAATCATATGGGTTTAATTCATTATTATTATTATTATTATTTTTGGTGTTGGTCTTGGTTTGCTCGGCTGGAAAACGCACCCACAGAGGGTGTTTGTTTTATGCAGTTCGAAACACCACAAAACCCGCAAGGGTGTGGGTTATTTTGTGTTTCGGTCCAGCGCAGCCCACCCAAATAGGGTGCGTATGTGCTTGCTTATTTCTATCCAACACCAGCCCCGACAGGGAGTATTTGATTCATCGCGTTATAGCCCTCAAGGGTGTTTGTTGTCTGATGTCACAACCCACCCAAATAGGGTTTCTTTTTGCATGACGTAGCCCCAATAGGGGGGCATTTGTTCGCTGAAACGCAGCCCCAACAGGGGGCATTTATTTGCTGCAATACAACCCCAAAAAGGGTGCATTTTTTTTTGCTTATTTTACTGCACATCAGTGGGTGTTTGGTTCGGCTTATTTTCAGCCCAACAGGGGCGTTTGGTGTTGCTTTTGTGTCCCGTGCCAACAGCCACCTGAAAGTGGTGTTGGTCTTGGTTTATTCCTGAACCTTAGCCCAACAAAAGAAACCCGAAAGGGTAGTTTGGTCCGGTTATTATTTTAGCCATAAGATTTTTTTTTTTGAATTGCTGTCAGAATTTAAATTAGAGGGTTTGGCTGGCTTAAAAATATTTTAACAAACTAAAAGGTTAATTTTTGGATAGCTTAGTTTGTATAGATAAATTTTCATATAAAGAACGTCGAAAACAGACACATAACGAAGGGAATATGGCGATTTAAGATTTACAAAATATTAAAAATTTTGACTGCATTTTATAGAAATTGACTTGCTGATCTGATTTTTAAAATGGGATTTTGACCACTTTCCACTCCGATTCGGCCAAAACCTATAAAATGAAAGTTGTCCAAAATGATATTTTACCTAAAGTAGTAACATTTGTTTTGTCATGAAAATGTTTATTTTGGTTGTTTTATTGACTTTAGTATGCTGCACTTTTAGTTTTTATAAACCAAAAGGGGACGCATTTTATTTTAGACATTTTAATTATATAGATTTGTCGGATTGTTTTAAGTGGATAGTATTGACTTTGTAAACATGGGAAACGTTATATAAACTATTGCAGTCCTTGGTTTTGGTGATCACAACAGTGTCAAATAGGCCCATAAGCCGCAGAATTAGATGAAACAAAAGTTAGCTAAGTTGTAGTTTGCAAATACATTTACAATGCTGCTGTTATTAAAAAGTTGGTCATCTAACATACCCCTATCTTACCTAATAACTAAGGCTGTATACAGTCAACATTATTTTTCACAATAAGCAATTGCTACTTATTTGTTACTCCACAACTGGCTCTTTTTAACATCACTCACTTGCATGTCTTCCCTTTTTTTATCGGAGCATCACCAAAGACTTCAGAAACCAGCTACAAAGAGGCACCAGCAACATCAGCCAAAGCAACAGTCTCACCAAAATCAGGAATCCCAACCGCACAAAAGGAACAAACACAACAGAAACACGCGTCAACCCAGAAGAAGAAGGCCGCAATCTCAAAAAGAAAATGTATCTAGCAGCCCACCTTTGAATACAAAAATGTATGCCTTATAGTTTAGGCAAAGTAGATATATGTTGCAGCTTGTACAGTAAGAGCGTCAACTAAACTGTGTAACCTCTCTTTTGAAAAGCGTTTTGCACAACTAAGAATATATAACCATCGGTTTACATAACTTTGCCTACAAAGAATCCGTAGCGAAGCGCGGGCACAAAACCTAGTTACAATTAAAGTGTGCCCTAGTTAAATCTAAAGATGAAACTCGATAATATTTCTGAATACAACCTTTGATAGTCACCATCAAGTGGTCTTGTGCTTGTATTATTGTTGACATTAAATAGAAAATAATTCCCATGTTACTGTCGGTTATCAATAATTTAGCGGGTGGATCAACTTCAATAACCTTATCTCTACTACTTACAAAGCAAACTTGCTTATTTTTAAACTTAAAATATTTAAAAAATAGTAAAGTGATTTGCCTAATATACCCATAAGACCTATTATACTCGTAATACTTTTAAACTTCTATCTTAAAAGTCAACTTTAAAGTTGTCAACTAATAAAAATACATGGTTTAATAATGATAGAGAATTAAGAATAGAAACTAAGAAATGAAAACTTATAAAAACACATTTTTACTAATATGTGTTACATGCTTCTTTATAAATTATAACTATGCATACATAGTTCTATTATTTTTTATTATTTTAAAAAATTATAATAAACAGTTTCAATATAATCATCTTAATCTTTACCATATAAACACCATCGCCTTTTTCTTACATTTATGGTAATTTATAACTAAGTTGAGGAAATGAATAATCAAAAAAATGTTGACTTTGATGTTGAGGTTAGCAAATTCTGATCTATTTATCGATTACTATTTAACTTGATAAATCAAAATTAAGTTAAGTATTATTTTAAAGCACATATACCCTAAAAACCTAATTTGATACATTTAAACCCTAACCTAATTTGATACATTTAAACCCTAATTATATGTTCGACTAAACCTAATTTGATATCACATTTATAACTTAATCAAGTAATGCATTAATTCATGAAACCCTAAACCGATGTTTCGAACGTTTAACTTAAGAAACCCTAAATATGAGAATATGATTAACAAACAAGCACTTAAAATCCGTTACGACATTAAATGAACATATAAGTAATATATGATATTAATTCATGTAGATCAGGTAAAGAAGGATTGACTCTTGTTCCTTGTGTTCTTTCATTGTTTGCTTTCATTTCCTTAAGGTACATATATTCTATCCTTTATCAGTAAGGATTTCCCTCATGACTTGATTCTTTGACCTTTTTGTTATTTTGATATCATGATCCATATGACATTTTATTGCTTTGACATTCGTTTGAAATTGCCATATGATGCTATGATTATTCCATTAGATATTACCTTGTTTGGACAACCCATGGTTGTTCTTCATGTTTATTTATATCACTTGACCTATTTTATTGCCCAAGGTAATAACTAGCAATGGAGGTATCATGGCCATGTCATTGAGGCACCAATGGCATGACTTGATTCTTTGACCTTTTTGTTATTTTGATATCATGATCCATATGACATTTTATTGCTTTGACATTCGTTTGAAATTGCCATATGATGCTATGATTATTCCATTACATATTACCTTGTTTGGACAACCCATGGTTGTTCTTCATGTTTATTTATATCACTTGACCTATTTTATTGCCCAAGGTACTAACTAGCAATGGAGGTACCATGGCCATGTAATTGAGGCACCAATGGCATGACGCTATCTGTAGAGGTGTGTATTTGTCCACGGCGTTCTTATTTGTTTATTGTGCACTTGGCCATTTTGATACGCATGTATACTTGTCAATGTACAGGTGTATATTGTGTATAATTTATTTTGCAAATAAGCGTATTAATGCATCCTAGGTACTCAGTTCAAATTTGATTGTTTTAGTCTATTCATGTATCATGCTTAGACACTTGCGCAATTCCTTGATTTCATATTCATTGCTTATTTCATATAACATCTTGTTTCTCGCATGTTTTCATGGATTCGTTTCACTTATTCGTTTATGACTTATTACCTATCATTGTTTATATGTGTTCACTTAGCTCAGCTGCATTTTCTTTTTTCTGCGGCAGGTATTAAGCAGGATGCTGGGATCGAATAATGAGAGTAGGAGCTTTTAGTGGATCAACCTTACTTTCCTTTGTCTTTTGGATTATGTTTAAGACTTAATATTTTATTTCATTTTAAACTCGTTTGGATTTGTAATGTTTTTGGATGTCATTTTGTTTAATGATTTATGTTTTATGTATTTAAGTCTTTCGCTTGTGTTTATTGTTTTGTTGACGCCATAATGTGACATTTGACCCCTTTGTGGGGTGGGGTGCTACAAACATTTTTTTATTTTATTTTTTATTTTTATTTTTTTTATATATATATTTTTTTTTAATTATACATGGTAGAGATAAGCAATTACAAGACAAAATTACACGGATGGTCCCTGTGGTTTACATGGATTGCAAGTTTAGTACCTAAGTCAAAATAAGTACATCAGACATCCCTAATTTTGAAACCTGTCACCCTTTTAGTCCCTAATTCGGATGGGCCGTTAGTTTATCCGTTAAGTTATTTGCACCGTTAGTCCTTCGCTAATATTTTTTGCACCGTTAGTCCTCATTTTCTAAAAAAGTCCTCATTTTTTGCACCGTTAGTCCCTCCATTAATATTTTGCACTGTTATCAACCTTTTTACGTTTTTGTCCATTTTTAAACGTTCTCGTCCGTTTTTTTAACGTTTTCGTCCATTTTTCTTACTTTTTTGTCAATCTTTTTATGTTTTCGTCCATATTCTTACGTTCTCGTCCGATTTTTAACGTTTTCATTCATTTTTTTAAATGTTTTTGTCAATCTTTTTACGTTTTCATCCATTTTTTACGTTCTCGTCCCTTTTTTTAACATTTTCGTCTATTTTTTTTACGTTTTTGTCCGCTTTTTTACGTATTAGTCTGTTTTCTTATATATTATCCATTTTATTACGTTTTCGTCCGTTTTTTACGTTTTTATCTGTTTTCTTATATTTTTAGCTGTTTTCGCCTTTTTTTTTACGTTTTCGCTCATTTTTTTATGATTTGGTGAGTACACTAAAAGAAAATTTGACATTTGAGAAAAATGTTTCTGTATCAATTTTAAATCACGATTTTGACCCATTTCTGGTCTGAATCATCAAAAGTGTAAAACACGAAAGTTGTCCGAAATGATGTTTTACATAAAAACACGTGAGATTTTAACCGTAAAATGCAAAACAAGGACTATCTACTACCAAAACTTAAGTCATTTTTTACCAAATTCATAACTTATAAACTTATAAACTCTTGTAAATTTTTGTACTTGTGTAAATCATCAAACTTATTTGAAAAAAAATGGACAAGATAAAAACTTATTAAAATGTATGAAAATGTGAAAAAAACTGACGAAACATGTAAAAATGGACAAAAACATATAAAAACGTGAGAAAAACGGACGAAAATGTAAAGATAATTCATATAGTTTTCTCCTCTAAGACATATACACTAGCCGGTGAGCCCGATTTGATATATAACTAACGAATGATAACGAATGAAAATGGCTTAAGTTCCTTGTTTTGCATTTTTCAGGTTAAAATCTCATGAGTCTTGTTGTAAAACATCATTCCGGACAACTTTCGTGCTTTATATTTTTGATGATTCGGAGCAGAAAGAGGACAAAATCGTGATTTATAATCGATACAGAAATATTTTTATCAAATGTCAAGTTTTCTTTTAGTATATTTACCTAATCACAAAAAAAACGAGCAAAAACGTAAAAAAATGGACGAAAACGTTTAAAAACCTAAGAAAACAAACGAAAACGTAAAAAAGCGGACGAAAATTTAAAAAATGGATGAAAACGTAAAAACGGACGAGAACGTAAGAAAATGGACGAAAACGTAAAATGATTGTCAAAAACGTAAAAAAGTGGACGAAAACGTTAAAAAACGGATGAGAACGTTAAAAAATGGACAAAAACGTAAAAAGATTGATAACGGTGCAAAATATTAATGGAACGACTAATGGTGCAAAAAATGAGGACTTTTTTAGAAAATGAGGACTAACGGTGCAAAAAATATTAACGAAGGACTAACGCTGCAAATAACTTAACGGATTAACTAACGGCCCATCCAAATTAGGGACTAAAAGGGTGACAGGTTTCAAAATTAGAGATGTCTGGTGTACTTATTTTGACTTAGGGACTAAACTTGCAATTCGTGTAAACCACAAGGACCATCCGTGTAATTTTGTCCAATTACAAATATAGTTTAGAAAAAATATATAGTCAACCTCGGAGGTGGACTAAGAAAGATGCATGCCTAATTTGACAATCAATAGACTCCGATTTGTTTGTATTTGCTTTTAGCACATGCATGTATTGAATTTGGTAGTTCTTAAGTAGCCAATTATAATAAACTAGCGGGGTTGCTCGCGCGTTGCGGCGGGTGTGTTTTGTGTTTTGTATTTTGTCGGTTGTACGGTATAATTAATAATTTTGTTATCTGAAGTATGCATATGTTT
The DNA here is from genome assembly GCA_030686995.1 of Artemisia argyi. Classification (NCBI taxonomy): domain Eukaryota; kingdom Viridiplantae; phylum Streptophyta; class Magnoliopsida; order Asterales; family Asteraceae; genus Artemisia; species Artemisia argyi. The sequence continues at coordinate 29,525,433 of CM060708.1, forward strand.
ACTTGGAAGCATAATTTGTTTATATTTACGTTTTTTTTTTTTTTTTTTTTTTTTTTGGCGTTGCGGTTGAAAATTTTTTTTGGTTGTTTGTTTTCTCGGTATGTTTTTTTTTTTAAATAAACAAATTTGTATAAGAAATTTTTTGTAAGTGTATTATTTTTTGAATTTTTTTTTAAAAACAAATTTTCTTAAAGAAATTTATGTTATAAAAAAAAAAAAAAAAAAAAAAAAAAAAAAAAAGATCTGTACCGACCGAGCACTGTAGCGGCGCAAAAAAAATGTATTATTTTTTGTATTTTAAAAAAAAAAAACAAATTTTCTTAAGGGAAAAAAAAACGTACCGAGTACTGTAGCAACATTAAAAAAAAAGTTACTGTAGCGTATTTACTGTAGCACTGTTCATGCTACAGTGTTTGGACACGTGTCGCGATGTGGAGATTTGTCAATCTTTTTATGTTTTCATCCATATTCTTACGTTCTCGTCCGATTTTTAACGTTTTCGTTCATTTTTTTAAATGTTTTTGTTAATCTTTTTACGTTTTCATCCATTTTTTACGTTCTCGTCCCTTTTTTTAACATTTTCGTCTATTTTTTTTACGTTTTTGTCCGCTTTTTTACGTATTAGTCTGTTTTCTTATATATTATCCATTTTATTACGTTTTCGTCCGTTTTTTACGTTTTTATCTGTTTTCTTATATTTTTAGCTGTTTTCGCCTTTTTTTTTTACGTTTTCGCTCATTTTTTTATGATTTGGTGAGTACACTAAAAGAAAATTTGACATTTGAGAAAAATATTTCTGTGTCAATTTTAAATCACGATTTTGACCCATTTCTGGTCTGAATCATCAAAAGTGTAAAACACGAAAGTTGTCCGAAATGATGTTTTACATAAAGACACGTGAGATTTTAACCGTAAAATGCAAAACAAGGACTATCTACTACCAAAACTTAAGTCATTTTTTACCAAATTCATAACTTATAAACTTATAAACTCTTGTAAATTTTTGTACTTGTGTAAATCATCAAACTTATTTGAAAAAAAATGGACAAGATAAAAACTTATTAAAATGTATGAAAATGTGAAAAAAACTGACGAAACATGTAAAAATGGACAAAAACATATAAAAACGTGAGAAAAACGGACGAAAACGTAAAGATAATTCATATAGTTTTCTCCTCTAAGACATATACACTAGCCGGTAAGCCCGATTTGATATATAACTAACGAATGATAACGAATGAAAATGGCTTAAGTTCCTTGTTTTGCATTTTTCAGGTTAAAATCTCATGAGTCTTGTTGTAAAACATCATTCCGGACAACTTTCGTGTTTTATATTTTTGATGATTCGGAGCAGAAAGAGGACAAAATCGTGATTTATAATCGATACAGAAATATTTTTATCAAATGTCAAGTTTTCTTTTAGTATATTTACCTAATCACAAAAAAAACGAGCAAAAACGTCAAAAAAAGGACGAAAACGTTTAAAAACATAAGAAAACAAACGAAAACGTAAAAAAGCGGACGAAAATTTAAAAAATGATGATAACGTAAAAACGGACGAGAACGTAAGAAAATGGACGAAAACGTAAAATGATTGTTAAAAACGTAAAAAAGTGGACGAAAACGTTAAAAAACGGATGAGAACGTTAAAAAATGGACAAAAACGTAAAAAGATTGATAACGGTGCAAAATATTAATGGAAGGACTAATGGTGCAAAAAATGAGGACTTTTTTAGAAAATGAGGACTAACGGTGCAAAAAATATTAACGAAGGACTAACGCTGCAAATAACTTAACGGATTAACTAACGGCCCATCCAAATTAGGGACTAAAAGGGTGACAGGTTTCAAAATTAGAGATGTCTGGTGTACTTATTTTGACTTAGAGACTAAACTTGCAATTCGTGTAAACCACAAAGACCATCCGTGTAATTTTGTCCAATTACAAATATAGTTTAGAAAAAATATATAGTCAACCTCGGAGGTGGACTAAGAAAGATGCATGCCTAATTTGACAATCAATAGACTCCGATTTGTTTGTATTTGCTTTTAGCGCATGCATGTATTGAATTTGGTAGTTCTTAAGTAGCCAATTATAATAAACTAGCGGGGTTGCCCGCGCGTTGCGGCGGGTGTGTTTTGTATTTTGTCGGTTGTACGGTATAATTAATAATTTTGTTATCTGATGTATGCATATGTTTACTTGGAAGCATAATTTGTTTATATTTACGGTTTGTTTTTTTTTTTTTTTTTTTTTTTTTTTTTTTTTTTTGGCGTTGCGGTTGAAAATTTTTTTTGGTTGTTTGTTTTCTCGGTATGTTTTTTTTTTTTTTTTAAATAAACAAATTTGTATAAGAAATTTTTTGTAAGTGTATTATTTTTTGAATTTTTTTTTAAAAACAAATTTTCTTAAAGAAATTTGTGTTATAAAAAATAAAAAATTAAAAAAAAAAGATCTGTACCGACCGAGCACTGTAGCGGCGCAAAAAAAATGTATTATTTTTTGTATTTTTTTAAAAAAACAAATTTTCTTAAGGGAAAAAAAAACGTACCGAGTACTGTAGCAACATAAAAAAAAAAAAAAAAAAAAAAAAAAAAAAAAAAAAAAAAAAAAAAAAGGTACTGTATTGTATTTACTGTAGCACTGTTCATGCTACAGTGTTTGGACACGTGTCGCGATGTGGAGATTTGTCAATCTTTTTATGTTTTCGTCCATATTCTTACGTTCTCGTCCGATTTTTAACGTTTTCGTTCATTTTTTTAAATGTTTTTGTCAATCTTTTTACGTTTTCATCCATTTTTTACGTTCTCGTCCCATTTTTTAACATTTTCGTCTATTTTTTTTACGTTTCTATCCGCTTTTTTACGTATTAGTCTGTTTTCTTATATATTATCCATTTTATTACGTTTTCGTCCGTTTTTTACGTTTTTATCTGTTTTCTTATATTTTTAGCTGTTTTCGCCTTTTTTTTTACGTTTTCGCTCATTTTTTTATGATTTGGTGAGTACACTAAAAGAAAATCTGACATTTGAGAAAAATGTTTCTGTGTCAATTTTAAATCACGATTTTGACCCATTTCTGGTCTGAATCATCAAAAGTGTAAAACACGAAAGTTGTCCGAAATGATGTTTTACATAAAGACACGTGAGATTTTAACCGTAAAATGCAAAACAAGGACTATCTACTACCAAAACTTAAGTCATTTTTTACCAAATTCATAACTTATAAACTCTTGTAAATTTTTGTACTTGTGTAAATCATCAAACTTATTTGAAAAAAAACGGACAAGATAAAAACTTATTAAAATGTATGAAAATGTGAAAAAAACTGACGAAACATGTAAAAATGGACAAAAACATATAAAAACGTGAGAAAAACGGACGAAAACGTAAAGATAATTCATATAGTTTTCTCCTCTAAGACTAGGGGTGAGCAAAACCGACCCGATCCCGAATCCCGTCCCGATCCCGAGTCCCGATTCTTGTCCCGAAACCGAACCGACGTTAATCGGGTCGGGACTCGGTTTGAGTTTTTCGGCTTGTCGGGATTCGGGATAGTCGGGATCGGGTCGGGACGGGCCAAAAACCGAAAAAAACAAACAAAACCGAGAAAATCGACCGATCCCGTCCCGTCCCGACTGTCCCGAAACCGAACCGACGTTAATCGGGTCGGGACTCGGTTTATGTTTTCCGGCTTGTCGGGATTCGGGATATTCGGGATCGGGTCGGGACGGGTCGGGAGAGGCCCGATGCTCAGCCCTATCTAAGACATATACACTAGCCGGTGAGCCCGATTTGATATATAACTAACGAATGATAATGAATGAAAATGGCTTAAGTTCCTTGTTTTGCATTTTTCAGGTTAAAATCTCATGAGTCTTGTTGTAAAACATCATTCCGGACAACTTTCGTGTTTTATATTTTTGATGATTCGGAGCAGAAAGAGGACAAAATCGTGATTTATAATCGATACAGAAATATTTTTATCAAATGTCAAGTTTTCTTTTAGTATATTTACCTAATCACAAAAAAAAAAACGAGCAAAAACGTAAAAAAATGGACGAAAACGTTTAAAAACATAAGAAAACAAACGAAAACGTAAAAAAGCGGTCGAAAATTTAAAAAATGGATGAAAACGTAAAAACGGACGAGAACGTAAGAAAATGGACGAAAACGTAAAATGATTGTCAAAAACGTAAAAAAGTGGACGAAAACGTTAAAAAACGGACGAGAACGTTAAAAAATGGACAAAAACGTAAAAAGATTGATAACGGTGCAAAATATTAATGGAAGGACTAATGGTGCAAAAAATGAGGACTTTTTTAGAAAATGAGGACTAACGGTGCAAAAAATATTAACGAAGGACTAACGCTGCAAATAATTTAACGGATTAACTAACGGCCCATCCAAATTAGGGACTAAAAGGGTGACAGGTTTCAAAATTAGAGATATCTGGTGTACTTATTTTGACTTAGGGACTAAACTTGCAATTCGTGTAAATCACGAGGACCATCCGTGTAATTTTGTCCAATTACAAATATAGTTTAGAAAAAATATATAGTCAACCTCGGAGGTGGACTAAGAAAGATGCATGCCTAATTTGACAATCAATAGACTCCGATTTGTTTGTATTTGCTTTTAGCGCATGCATGTATTGAATTTGGTAGTTCTTAAGTAGCCAATTATAATAAATGTAGGTTTCAACTATGTTACAAGTGTTATTTGACTCATTGCAAAAATATTTAGTAAAACATGTTTCTACTAAGCAAAAATATTTAGTCAAACTTGGAGGTGCACTATGAAAGATACATGCCTAATTTGACAATTATAAGTGAACTCCGATTTGTTTATATTTGTTTTAGTAAATGCACGTAGAATTTGGTAGTTCTTGTAAACCAGCTAAGTAGCCAATTATAATAAATGTTTCAGCTAGGTTTCAACTAAGTAGAAGACAAATTAAACATGTTACAATTCTTATTTGACTCATTGCACTTGGACATAAAACATAGTTATCTTGAATATGGCTAATCTGTTGTTAGCTTAACATTTGATAGTTGTAATGAGCTATAGCACCACGCAAGTAGAGAACGCATCTTCCATTTCATTGTGAGAAAAGAAATGAAAAAAGTACTATTCAATTCAAACCATGAAAGCTCAAGAAAGAGAATGCCCTCTCAAGACCAACGAGGGTGTTGGCCCCACTAGTGTTTAGACCAATAGTGTTAGTGTAATTTTCTGTATATTTTTAAAAGTGATTTTGACATTTCTACTGCAAGTATCAGGCAACGGACTAGTTATGGCCCTCCCACAATACTTAAAAAATTGCTCCTCCAAACCTCAACATTCTCAAAATTCAGTTATGTTTAAAACTTTTGGGACTTTTCAAATAGACATAATTTTTAAATTTTTTTCTTGGCCCCTCCAACAAAAATTTTCAAGCTCCGCTATTGCCCTTCTCAAGACTGGCCTTTTAACAAACTTGTATTTGTTAATAAAGTATTATAATATAATATAATATAATATAGTTGGATGAGCCAACTCTAGCCAGATAACATCATTCATATTCGATCAGTTTTGTTCACGTTTGAATATTACTAATTAGAACATTGCATGCTTATTGTATTTTACCCCATATACAGATATACTCGCAAAATAGAATCAATTCGAGTTTGTAAGTTGAGCTTGAATCTGTTACTTGTGCTTAAAATTTTTGTTTTTATAATGTACTCCTTATATCTCCATGTTTCCTTCTTGTTTTATTACTATTTTAAGTTTTGGACATGTGTTATATATACTGTCTTTTTAGAATTTTCTCTTGTTCGCTAATTTATAAAATTCTGGAAACACGCCCATGGAAAACTGGTAGTCAGTGAATTAATTTCTTTTTGAATATTATGCTATGTGCAACACTAGTCAAAAGAAAATTTTCTCTTGCTGTAGTTGCTACTAGTGCACACTTGTTAGTATTGTGAATAACTATAGTCAAAAAGAAATATCGGTTATCATCAATGATCAGTGTAGAGATTTTTTTATTATGTCTCTCAACGCTACAAACTTGACAATATCAGGTCAAGATCCACCACATCAAACTGTACTTGACGTGTGCGTTAATTTGATAAAATGATCCATTTAATAAAAAGAGAATAAAAGACTGTTTTCTGTTGAATTCTTCAATAAAAACGCTTATATATTTTAATGCGCCGCTGCCTGATTTACTGGACCGGATTTGAAGCTCATGTCCGATGTACCAACAATATTTTTGACATTATTGACAAGAAGTGACAAAAAGTGAAATGTCATAAAAAACTGTCACTAAGTTTATGTCATAAAAAAACTGTCACTAAGTTTTACATGTTTCTTCTCCCATAAAAAAATGCGTAACTAAAGATAGTGTCGGCATAGATCTATCTATATATTTGCACAATAAGTGTGGGTATATAGCTTTAGATTTTGTGACACAATTGTCCTATGATAAAATTGTCAAAGCAATCCAAAACTGTAGTCACCTTTTACTTACACATTCTATCAAGTGTCACAAGAACACTCATGGACGGTTTTTTGTAAGATTTGTCACTAAAACGTTACTTTTCTTGTAGTGAGAAGATAACAAGAACGAATCTGATACTTCCTATAGCGATTTTATTTATTTATTTATTTATTTTTTTAAATCTCAATGTGTCATCAACCGAAGTATTAGAATAGTTCACCGTAACCAACTTCATCACCGCAATCTCAACGTCATGTCATTTTTTTCTTCACACCCAATCTCACTACTAACTTAGTGTAATAAGACAACCAACTTCACCACCTAAATAGATCCTACTTATACACAAACATACCTCACGTAAACAAATTAAACAACTCACACAACTCTCCTTTGGCTCACACACAACTCCTCCACAACTCAATCGTGGAGATGACCAAGTCCTCCATTTTATGTCCTAAGACACGTCTTGACTGCCACAGTAACAAGGAGGATACGTCCTCCTTGGCTCTTCGACGCGTGCTATACCCCTTATTATCGCTAGTCTTATAAGATTAATCATCGACTAAAACAAAATACTAATGTTGTTTATTTAATATTAAAAGCTATAGAAGAAAATAGGATGATGGTTCTAATTTATAAAAAAAAAGGTATAACCCATGCATGCTCACCGTAGTATACCATTTAGTAAACTAAAGATGTCATGCTCAAAAAATAATAATAATAATAATAATAATAATTAATAAATAAATAAATAAATAAATATGTCTTGCTTCTAAAATAATAGTTTAGAAATGGTCTCAATTGTGTCGCTAAAAGAAATCTTTAAAAAGGGATACTTTGACTAATGTAAACCACCTGGGCGGCTGGGCTGATCAAGTTGCTCACACTCGCACTATTTGACTTTATAGATTGGCTTATATCCCATGCTCACCGTAGTATACCATTAGTAAACTTAAGATGTCTTGCTTGTAAAATACGGAGTAATAGTTTAGAAAATGGTCTCAATTGTGTCGCTAAAAGAAATCTTTAAAATGGGATAATTTGACTAATATAAACCACCTGGGCGGCTGGGCTGATCAAGTTGCTCACACTCGCACCATTTGACTTCATTTATTTTTAAAGGTTGGTAATAGATTGGCTTATATTCTTTTATTATTTTTTTCAAACATGGGATGTTTTGACCAAAAGCAAACAACATTCGTACCACCAAATTATTTTCTTTAACAAAATTTGCAATGAAGAATCAAATTCACAATTCTCTTCTATACTTACTACTTCTGCTATAATAAAAGAGGATGTGGTCACTGAGTTATACAACCAAAATTGTTCTAATCAAAACACAGTTTTACAGATCTATATTCACATTTCATGGCAAGTATGAGCATAGTACATGTCTCTGGACCAGTAACCCCACCAAGGTAATATTTGTTCTCATCTTAACATATTTTACAATTCTATCATCTTAATTCAAATACTAGGATTTGTGTTGTCCATGATTTTGACATGTGATATATGTAGAATAAAATTATATTCTAAGAGTCTATATGTTTTTATTGCCAGATTGACATGTAAACTAGCACAAATCGTCACAAGTGATAAATCCTATTTAACATATCAGATACTTCCCAAAAAGATCACCAGCACCCAAAAATTAAGATCTACTATTGTTCATGCGCATAAACACCAACCTATATCAAATTCAATGGAAAATGAAGTGAATTTAGAACATGTAGCCACCGCAAGGTATAATACGTTCTTGTTGTTTCCAACTTTTCTGCTTTTAGTATGCCCAATGTCTCATTTCTACCTTTCTAGAAAATATATATAATGTCACTATGAAAAAAGGAAGATTACCAACATATGTGTATGTTATGCAATTTAGGACTTACTGTTATTGTGTTAGTGTTGATGTTTTAATCAATCTTATGGTTGTGTTAATCAGACTGGCAGGTAAGGTAGCACTTATAACCGGTGCGGCTCAAGGGATTGGAGAAAGTACTGCAAGACTTTTCGCAAAGCATGGAGCAAAAGTTGTTATTGCGGATATCCAGGATGATTTGGGTCAATCTGTTGCTGAAGACATAGGCCTTGAAATGACATCTTACATCCACTGTGATGTGACTCTAGAAGAGGATGTAGAAAACGCTGTAAACTTCGTGACATCAAAGTATGGTAAACTAGATATTATGATCAACAATGCTGCTATTCTAGGAGAAGCAAAGCTCAGCATTCTTGATAATAGCAAATCTGATTTTGACCGCGTTATAAACGTCAACCTAGCAGGCGTTTTCCTAGGAGTCAAACATGCTGCTCGTGCCATGATCCCAACTGGTACTGGTAGCATTATTTCAATTGGAAGCGTATCTTCCTCTATTGGTGGCGTTTCCCCACATGCGTATACGAGTTCCAAACATGCAATAATTGGACTCACTAAAAATGTTGCTGCAGAGCTTGGCAAATATGGAATTCGTGTCAACTGTGTATCACCGTATCTTATCCCACCATCCGTGCCAGCAGAGATAACAGAGCGATATCCAGATATATTTGCAAATATATATTCAAACATCAAAGGAACAGCTCTTAAGGCAGAAGATGTGGCTCAAGCTGCTTTGTTCTTTGGAAGTGATGAGTCTAAGTATATAAGCGGGCACAATCTAGCAGTTGACGGGGGGTTTACGACAATAAATCCTGGTTTTGGCCTGTTTGCACCATCTAAATCATCTTAAAATGCTTATGATAACTCTTGTTTTGATTCTGTGTAAGCAATTATATAAAATCATAAGAATAAATTTTATGCTTTCAATTAGAAACCAATGGTATGAAATATGAGTTCGAGACTCGATTTTAATCATTTTATTATTGGTGATAATCTAATTAATTTTGTCTTTAATTGCGTTTTCTATAAATGGATGACATGCTTTTTTATGGGACTATGAGTACCAAACATGCCCACAAACCATATGTTTTGGGTTAAAGTCTCGTCAAGAAATTGTATGTATGAGAAACAGAATAAAGTGTATGATAAATCTCAGCAATTTCAAGTCCATTTCAGACTATGTGAATGCAATATAAGTCATGCTCTTAACTGATTCAGAATAACTATATCGTTTATTCGATCTTTTTATCAACTACAAGTGCAACTCTTTCCGATAATATTTCATCTACTTGTCTATACCTTCACAGCTTCACCATATTGATGAATTCAACAAATTAATCAAATTAAAGAAAATATGTGTAAATGATCCCAGTAATGCAGCTCAACAAATTGTTTATCAAACCACTCAAGGGTAGCATAGTGGCAAAAGTACTTGTGACTCCTCTAAAATGTGTGAGGTCTCAAGTTCAATTCCAGCTAGGTGCAAACAACCTTAAAGTGGCCACGCAAACCTCCTAAAAAAGAGGGCTTTACCTGGTTTGAGTCTGCGTGACGGTGGTTCAAACCCTAGATAAGTCGGCCAAAAACTCGGAATCCATGGTTAAAATAAATAAATAAATAAAAGTTGTTTATCAAAGCTCGATCTATTAGAGGGTTGTGTCAAAGAAAACATAAAAGACGCTTTTTTATATAAGAAAAAACGAAAATCTTTTTTGAAACATTACAACTTAAAAGTTTTAAAGCCCATAAAAAATAATAATAAATAAATAAAATAAAATCGCTTTAAGCCTTAACTTTAATATCCCGAGATGAACCACTGATCAATTAAACACCCTCGTGTACTCTAAAAGGTTTAAGTGTACTAATAACAAGAGGTCGAACGGTTGCGGAAACTAGAAGATGAGAGCAACAAAATGAAGGGCGGAGCCAAAAAATCAAAAACAAAGTAGAGGCAAATATCCAAATGATCTTATACTTTATAAGGGACCGTTTGGTTCGCATAATTTTTGAAGAAATTTGGTTCTTGGCTTTTTGGTTCCTAACTTGCCGTTTTGGTGTTGCTTGTCTGAAAACGCCTGTTGTCTTAGCGTTTTGGTATATTTTGGCATTTTAGCAATTAAGGCACTTTTGTTCTCGGCTTGGCATTTTGGTGAAGTGTTCTTGGGTTTGAAAACACCTAGGGTCTAAAAATGCATTTTGGCTTAGTATTTTTTTCCTTTGGAAATTTTGATGTTTTTTACTTATAGGCTTTTTGACACTTTGGTTTGTTGTCTTGGCATTTTTGGAAACTTTAAGCTTTAGAGCTTTGTTTTATCTTTACCTTTCAGTGTTGCATTGGCGTTTTGGGTTTTATTGTGGTGGTGGTTTTTGTTTAGTTCATCTACCTTTCTGGTTACTATGGCAATTGTGTGGCTTCATTGACCTTTTGTAGGTCTCAGCGCTTGTCACAATGGAAGTGGAAATAGGCTTACCAAATGTCACACCCCCAATTTACCTGACTTGCAGCGGAATGGAATACCTGGGGGTGTCTGTCATAGCACCACAGTTACAGTTACATTGAACGACCTAAAGTGTCGTTTGAAAATACTGCATTTGATCATTGAAATAATCCAGAGTTTACAAAATGAGGTCCCCAAAATGTGTTGCATGTTTATGAAAAACAAGTCATACTAGATCAAATATTTACATAAGTGCATGAAATAATGATGAGACGCGTCGACTCCGCGACTCCATGAAGGTCCAAATGCATGTCACATGAGCTACCTTAATAACCTGAAACACATTGCTAAAACGTCAACACGAATGTTGGTGAATTCCATAGGTTTGTAAAATGTAATGAGGTACGGCCACCACAAGTAAAAGTGCAAGATAAAAATCTCATGAAAATTGTACAATAGCCTTAAGCTCATGACACCGAAGCTATGACTGATGAAACTCTATGCCCCTCCCGAATGTTCTGCCGAAACATTCAAATGTAAAAGACATGACATGCATCCGCTTACTGTTGGTAATCACTACCACGGATGGAGGCGTCACCCTCGATAGATCTATCCACTCACTCTCGCTTAACGGTAAATTAACGGTTCATGATGTTACAGGGGACTTATCACATGGCAAGGTAACTTAAGCAATGTACATGTTTGAATACTTGGGCTCGTACTAAAATGATTGATGCAATGTATTCCCCCCGTGGGATTTGAAAACAATCAAATATGTTGAATTGAAAACGGGGCTATGAAAACTCACCTTAACTGATGAAACTGTGATGAAATGAAATGAACACCAATGAACAATTAGCTGCCGCAACCCAATATGATGGTACCATGAACATGTAATGAGCTGAAAAACAAGGCGTGCACACTAGCCGCAACCTAATATGAATGATGAACGATCTACTTTAGATCATGAAATGATGTTATGAATGTCCATGCACATGTTTCCTATACCACTCTACTCTTTGAAAAACACTTGTTGTTATCAAAAGTATATAATCCAAGAATTTGGAAAAATATTGCTATTAGAAAATATAATAAGCTAGTTGCAATATATATACTTATATATATATCGTATGTTTCCATGTAAATGTTGAAATCATCGGGTTGTAATCCTTGAAATATCGCCTTGAAATGATGAAAATATACTTGTAATAACTAATACTTCATTAGTTATAAAGCTTGGTACTTAATATTATTTCTAGCTTATAAAAGTACTTCGTAGTTTTAGTGTCCATTTTTATTAAAAGCTGTCAAATAAAAATGGGTTTAGCCGATATTCAAACGTGAATATCTTTGTCGTTATATGTCCGTTTTACTTGTTCTTTATGTCCACGGTTACGTCTTAGTATGTAGTAATATATTTTGGAAAGCTCGGCTCCTCCGGGTTACGTCTAAAGTCTCTTTTTGTCCAATGAAAAACGTCCAACAGCAAACAAATTTCCAGAAAATACTTTTCGTCAACAATCTTGCAAAAATCATAACTTCTTCGTTATAAACTCTTTTTAATCCGTTCTTTCGCCTACGGATTCGTTTTTGAAAGTATTTTCTAAAAATTTTGCCAAAGTTCCCTTGGTGTTTACTGATTTTCCAGGTTTTCACAAAATGGGACAGCATGTCTAAAACATGCTCCAAATCAAGTTTTCAAGGTTTATAACTAATTTCTAACATCACCAAACCTCTTGTAATCACCACATAGCTAATATAATCCTACCATACACCTTCTTAGGGTGCCATGGACTCCTAACCAAGTTATTATAGCAAGGAAATTCATAAATAAAAAGTTAGGGTTTGTATGTTCCATTTTTGACAAAATAAATGGTGGTATAGCTAGTTGTACATGGTTTTTAGCATGGAAATCATGCAATACAAGTAAATATAAGATGATTCATGTAAAAATAAAGTTGATAACTTACTTGATAAAATGAGATGATTAGATGATGAGTATGCTTGGATTACTTGTGTTTTTCTTGATTGATTCTTGATTAGGCAAGTAAAAGGAACAACTTTGGTGCTTTAGCTTTTGAAAAACCTTCACTTGATCTTGGTTTTTAATTAGGGTCGTGGGTTTGGAGATGAGGATGAAGAAATGAGAGCTTTTTGATCTTTAGGATTATGTATAATTTTGTGAAAATGGTTTATGTAAATACTTGCAACTTATAATGTATAATATATACTCATTAATGCATAAGGTTAGGAAACTTTGTATATTTTGGCCTAGTGAGGACTTATGGCTGATTTCATGTGGATGAGGAGGGGGGTAGGGATACTTGGTATTTATTTAGAAATCTAGTGTAAGTTTAAGTGTTATTACGTGTTATTCGTTAAAATCGGGTACCGGGTTTAATAGAAATAAATGTTCACGAAGTTAACCGGGATGAAATAAAGTTATAATAATGATAAAAACATATTAAAAATATGTTGGGTACATTTACTGAGTGATCGGGTGATTATTGTTTAGTTTTCACGAAAACCGTCGTTATATTCATAAGCGTACGTTATAAATAAAATAAATTTCCAAAATACTGGGTAACTGAATGTTATAACTTTTATGATGTTAAAATGGATATAAAAATATGTCGGGACCATTGTGGGAATATTTAGATATATTCGTCGTGTATAAACTGGGTGTTAACGTTTACTATAAATACTTATACGTAAAAACGTTAAATGTACTGAATATAGTAATTTGAAAATCCTGAGAGTGGTATAACATGAAAATGCTGTTATGATGATATGCAGACTATCTCCAGTCCATATGAAATGTCATTACTGATAATGCATGAATTCGCACCTAACCCAATACGGTTACGCGAATTTGAATACCCGTAAACTAAATTTACGATGAAATGTGTAATGCACGTGAATGATGAAATCTTTTCCCGCAATGAATAGAGTTCCGTGAATAGTAAAATTTCTGAATGCTTCTCGGAATGTCAAACTGACACTAAAAATGATGAATAGTAAACTGATGAATAGTGTTTTGATGAATAGTGTTTGATGAATAGTGTTTTTCCAAAGTTCGGGAAATGACCTGAAATGACCTGAAATGGTGAGTTGTGACACCAAAACCACGTTGATCACTCATCTTTGTGATCGTCATTTTAATGGGGATACACTAGTTATTACAAAACATTCTATGTTAGTTTTGTTGTTTTTGAGGCGGCTGAGGTTACTTTTAAATGTATGGGTCTTCAGTTATGCAGAGTTTGGTTTAAGACGCATACTCTTCATTCAAAGTGTCGTCATGGCAATGGTTATGATTTTGTGCCACCCCCTGATTGAGGTGATAGTGTTGTTAGGTTCGTCATGTATGACTTCACCAAACAACAAGTTCCTTCTTCTGTTTAACTTGCCCATGTTGAGGATTTGGTGTTAGACAAGAATGATGGTTTTAATTTGCCTCGCTTTGACACTTTGCTTTCTAAGGTCGTATTTGTTTAAAAAAAAAAAAAAAAAGGCTCTTAACAGCCTCAGCCTCTGAATCTAAACCTTTCAGACGCAGTCAGACATTTTGGCCGTTCAAACCGTTTGTTTTTTTTCCCGTTCAGACGCGGTTAGAGGCAGTAAGATCTTAATGGTCTAGACTTGAGAGGGGTATCTTAATGCCTCTTGTTGACACAAAAATAGCCAAAAAAATTTAGTATGAGCAAGCAAATATACGATTCAAACATGAGTTTTTTTTCCCATTCAGATGCGATCAGATTCAGACATTTACACCTCAGATTCAGATTTAGATGTGCGATTCAGATTCAGATTCAGATCCTCTTAAAAACAAACACCACCTAAGTAATTGCGTGCTGTCAAATACATCCCTCGTAAGTATCATTCAAGGTTCTCTCGGGTATTGAAAGGAACTCTTGATAAGGTGATATAGACACCTAATGACATTTCTTGCTGGGTTAGTTTGTTAGTCTTGCCTCTTTGTCTCCATAAAACCTTTTGCCTGAGCAGTAATCTCGAGTGTGGGTATGCTATTACGCGTCAACGTCAGGAAGATTATATTGCTAATGCCTTTTGATCTTAGGGTAGCCCGGTGGTTATTCATAACTTGTGAGAGAGGCTTTAGATGAACCCTTCCCTTCATGGTTTAATATTGCTTTGAAAAACCTGTGATCGCAATGTCAAGCAGTGTAAGAGAAAGATTTGTGATTGCGATTATACTGCAGCAATCATAATTCTTTCTTCTTCTGGTGTTGCTCCTTATAATGATGCTACTCTCAAGGACTTTAAGGCTAAGCACCCTTTCAAAGTTGTTCCCACTTTCACACATATACCTATTAATCATAATCACCTCATTGCACATTCATTTGTGATTCTAGATGTGATTAAGAGTTTCCTTTATGGACGAGATGGTTTGGATGCCCAACACCTTTTGGATTGTTTAAGTGGTGCAGTAGTGGCTATTTTTGATGAGTTAGTCGCTTCCATCACCCAAGGGGTGAAACTCTTTCTTGATGGTAAAAGCCCTAGGATCTTGGGTGAGTATATTGCTAATGCTCCTCTCACGCCGCTGGTCAAGCCGGGTGGTGGTATATGTCCTATTTTTGTAGGTATTGTTTACAAGCCTTTGGTTTCCAAGGTTAGTACTGCTTTAATTGGCCATCCTTTGGATGATTATTTAAATGATCTACAGTTTGTTGTTGGGGTATCTGAAGGAGGCGAGGTTATACTTCATGCCGTGAATCGGTTGATTGATAAAGTAACGGACAACACCTGAGACTGAATCCCAGGACCCTGAACCATCCGGAAAAGTTGTTGCTCTTCCTGAAAATGTATAGGTCCTTCTTGGGAAGTGTTGTGTGTAAGCCGACATGATCGTTTGTTACATGCAGCTCCTTTGATAGTCCTATTGTAAAGTTTCTTACTGACTGGTGAACGTTGTTTTCTAGTATTTGTTGACCAACCTCGGTGTGAGTAAGATCTTCCACCTAGACTAGTCCAATGTGGTTGTTGGATATTTCTAAAATTAGAGGTAGTAAGGGTTGTTCATCAGACATGTTGATTTGTAACTTGTTAAAAAGGGGGAAAAATATGCTTTCCAAGTGAGAAAATGAATAAAAATAGGTGAAAGTTTTTGACTATTTTGTATCTTGTCCTCAAGGATGGCGCCATATTTATGTATAGTATGTAAATTGTAATTACAAGTGGATTGAGATGGTTGTGTTGTTATGTTTACTGTATATAACGGTAAGTACCCAAATGGGATGATCAATAACCAAGAGTATGGGTAACACTTAAACCAGTGTTGCAAAAATCGGCCGAATCGGCCGATTAATCGACGATTAATCGGTAATCGGCCCAGGACCTTGGAGAGAATTCCACGGAAATCAGCCGATTAATCGGCCGAGTCAAGAAAATCGGCCGATTAATCGGTAAAAAATCGGTAATCGGCCCTTGACCGCCTCAGTACCGATTCACGATTTTTGCAACATTGACTTAAACAAACCATGAATGTGTGTTAACTATGTGAGAACACTGTGTTAAACTGTAAGATAATGATCCTCTTCTTTTGTGTGTGATCCCTTCTATTTATACAGAGGTATCTATGGTTGTTGGATCCTCATGTGGATGATCAAAGGCTACAGACAGGTCTGAAGTTGATCTAAGGATGAGCAAAAGAACCAAAGAACTGGACCAGACCGGAACCAAAAAGAACCGAACTGGAACCAGAACTGAAGGTTCTAGTTCTGGTTCTTCAGTTTGAGAGTTTTGGTTCTTGGGTCGGTTCGGTTCCACTGGTTCTCGGTTCCGGTACCAACCGGTTCTAGGCCCATGCTCATCCCTAAGTTGATCATCTAACGGGTAGACAAAAATGACAGGTGACAGCTCCTCCTTAGCTCGTGCAAGGTCGTGCCCGTCTCCTATATTCTTGGTAGTGTGTCTCTCATTGTCGTATGTCAGTACATCTAAACCGTTAGTGACAGTTGGAAGACAGCTTGTCTCATACATGTGTGCTACATGGCCTGAGAGGCTTTCTCGGGCCATGTGCGGCCTGGGAATGTGATCGGGCTTATCAAGTGTTGATAATAAGATTTTTTTAAGTGTTTAAGATGGGCTTGAATTTCGCATGTAATTAGTTGGTTTGGTCCACTAATATTGATACACTATCAGAACATATATAAACTACTCAAACAATAAGATTTTTAAACAAAATTGATCATATTTTTAAATCCAAGCAAATATAGTTAAGATTTTATTATTAGTTATAGTCATTACCAAACCTAATTTGCATCTAATAACTTGGGCATTGATGAGTGTGTAAATACTCATCATTTTTACCTTTTCTGAGCTGCCAAAACATCTAAAAACACTCAATATTGTATCAAAATAGTAAAAATATCCCAGGAATGTGTTTTATATGTTTCAAATGCAAAACAATCAAAAACAAATAAAAAACGCACAAAGTTTGCAAAATTGGCAGTTTCAGTCCCCCAACTTTCAAAAGTTGTCAAATCTAGTCCCTGGTCATTCTAAAAACTTGAAAAAGTCACCAAAGGTCCTTATAAATCATAAAGTTACATAATTAGTCCTTCGGTGAAAAGTTTCACAAAATGTCAAGTTTAGTCCCTGAACTTTGAAAATTGTCAAAAAATGGTCCCTAGGATATGAAAAACTTTGAGAAAAACCAATTTTGTCCTTGCACTAATCTTTTATGGCAGGATTGGTCCTTGGTGGAAAAGTTTGGAAAAATTACACAAATGGTCCCTGAAGTTTGAAAGTTTGACGGTTTCAGTCCCTGGTGAAAAATAAATTTGAAAAATCATCAAAGGACCCTGCACTATTCATGGATTGGCAATTTATACCCTTGGAATCAATTTGGAAAAATGCCAAGTCTCACCCCTCAACTTTCGGTAATTTACAAAATAGGTCCTTGTGTATATCATAAACCAAAACCGGATCCAACATCAATAATAATACTACTCCTAAGTCCAATCCACCATTAGCCCATCCCCATTTCCTATCTTGGGCCCAAGACTCAACAGCCCACCCAACACACCTTTGATAATTTTAGCCAGGTCAAAGTTTGACCTCTCGGTCAAACGAGGTCAAACTGACCTTCACCCCCACCATCCTTCCCTCCCCCACCACAACCACTTGCAGGTCCCATCATCTCCTATCACAAGCCACCGCCCAAGGCCCCTTGCACCTAATTATCACACCACATTAAATGCTACTTCCCCCCCCCCCCTTGTCTGTTACAGAAACAAATTGCAAAAGAAATTTCCCGCCAAAACACGTGGCGAGTAATTAGGGGTCTCAGAAGCAATCCAATGGCTGAGATGAGAGATGGGAAATGATCAGAGGATGCTGGGAACCCTAATGGATGGGTATAAATAGTGGAAGAAGTGCAAGGAAGCTGTGTGTAGTTTATTTAGTCTTAATTTGTGTCGAATTTAAATTATCTTTCAAATTAGTGTAATCTTTTCAATTTCAAGCATTGTAACAGTGTTAGTAATGTAATTTAAACCTTTTGAAGTTATAAAATCACAAGTTCCAATTCTGTCTTTCATCTTTGCAATTTACTCAAATTCTGAATTATTCAAATAGCTCAAGTGTTAATGGTGTGCTGAATCATGGACTGAGTTAGGGTCACATAGGTTCCAATAAGCTTATCAAAGCTTTAGAGACTTTAAAATTCAGTTATATTAGAAGGAAACCTAAAATCTTAAAATAGTCAACTTTGGTCAATTGTGGTGTTTGATTCTTGTTTTCAGGTTTGAAGAAGGATTGGTGAGCAAGATTGGAGCTAAAGTTGGCCTATCTAAAGATAGGCTTCTGTGGAAAAGCCTCTTGTTCATGCTAGAGGTTTCTTGTAAGCTTTTGCCAATTTAAAAGTTCCCCTAAAAATTTAGTTCTTGATATTATCTGATTGTCTGTTGCTCATTGGATAATCTGTGTTTGTTTGTGTTATTTGAGTAGTGTTTGAGTAATTTTTAGCTTATAATTAATAGCTTGTTTGTTAGAATCTATATCTACTTAATATTTTAGATTTGACTGTCTCAAATAAGTTTAAGTGGCATACTTGAGCTTTCATAGCTGCTATCTGTTTTCAAGTACTTTAACAAGTTATATTAGTCATAATTTGTGGTTTGGAATTAAGCTTACACCCCCTAGTGATCATCTGCTTTAAAAATCATAAAACAGTTAAGAAAAAGGGGTGTTTGGATTAGTCTAGTTGGTTGTGTTGTTGTTGATCTCAGAAGGTGACCATACCTCAAACAGTTTTCCTTAGGCACCATTTGGTAATATAGACCATAAAAACCAGCTTTGTTTCATAAAAAAGTCAAAGGGGCAATTCTACAAACGGACCAGTCGCTCAAAGTGGTGGGCTTTTGTGTACCTAAGTAGGTTGGTTTCTTGAAATGGCCCGAGCGACTAGCGAAGTTGACATAAGTTCGACATGTGGCACCACAAAAGTAGTGCCAAGTCATTATGTGTAGGGGTTACTTTTGTGCTACTTATCACCAGCGACCTATCAAAAGTTCGAGCAACCTTCTAATAAAATTATTTTAATCTTTTTTCCCCTTCCCAACACTTCCCATCACCACCACCCTCTACCACCACACAACCATCACCACCACCCTCCACCACCACCACCAACCTCTACCACTACAGATTCAAGCATAATTATCACCTTATTCGAAAAATGATTAACATGAAATTTCAACTAGCTTAATCTTGGCTTGAAAACATGAGAACACAGTGCAAATATATTCCTTACTATCAATAAAGCATAACTGAGTCATGTAACAAGAACAATTATCACCAACATTCATTATTCGAAAAATCTAAGAACACCATTATTTGAATATCATGCAAAACAGTGAATTAAACTAATTGATTTAGAACAGATGCACATGAGATAATCCTAAACTAAACCCCTTTGGTTAATTAGACTCAAACAATCATCACAAAAAATACCCAAATTCGAACGATGAACCCTAAAATTCGAAGATCAATCAACACATCATGTTAGTTCAATTTAGTTAGGTCGAGTGTTCTATTAATCCATCTAAACAAAACCCCTATGGTTAATTGAACTCAAACAATCATCCATGATAAAACCCAAATCGACCTATATGCTCTAAGATTCGAAAAATCATTCAATCACATTTTTGGGTATGATTGGTTGTTAGAAACATGTTAAGCATAGATGTATTAACAAAACCCACTAACCAATTTAATAATATGTGTGGTGGTAGAGGTTGTGGTGGTGGTGGAGGATGGTGGTAATGGTTGTGTGGTGGTGGTGATGGGAAGTGTTGGGAAGGGGAAAAAAGATTAAAATAATTTTATTAGAAGGTCGCTCGAACTTTTGATAGGTCGCTGGTGATAAGTAGCACAAAAGTAACCCCTACATATAATGATTGGGCACTACTTTTGTGGTGCCACGTGTCGCCCTTGGATTAAGTTCGCAAGTCGCTCGGGCCATTTCAAGAAACCAACCTACTTAGGTACACAAAAGCCCACCACTTTGAGCGACTGGGCTAGTCTCAAATTTAGCCCAAAGTCAAAACCTCACAAATTTGTCCTTCACAGTTAACTGTGAAGGTTTTGTGTGTTTAAATCATCATCATTAGTTACATAAGCTGTTAATATAGAGTAAACTAGTTTAAATATAGCTTATAACTTAGTTTTTAATCAGTAAAAGCCTTTAGAAATCCAAATAAGTCAAAGTTCTAGTTTAATCAAAAAGTCAAAATTGCCCATTCTCAGATTTTTGCAAAAATTCCAAGATTAATTCTGAATTTTGTGTTTGGATTTGGACTTCAAAATTTTCACAAGTTATTCTCTACCAGCTCATCTTTCAAAATCCATAATTGTCTCAATTTTGTGATTTTTCTACAAGCTTCCACAAGCCTTGGAAGTGAGTTACAGGGCAGACCCTTGCCCTGTGCACAACAGACCTCCACCACACCACCAACTTTGGTGGTGGTTGTAGACCACCCCAGTGGGCCCTAGTGGTTCCAATTGGCTTTTTCCAACCCCCTCCTACCAGGGTACAAGGGTTGACTCTTGGTTTGACCTAGTGATCAGTGGACCCCACCTGGAATTCATCATCAAGTTTGTCCCATTTCTATGTTCAAACTCAATTTGCATAAGTGCTTATTTGGACATTAACAGCTTATTTGGGATCAATTTTTGTTGTTTCTGGTTTATTGAAGTTTGTTGAACTTATTTGTATCTGTTTTCACCCTTGTGGACCCCACCTACACCCATTTGAGCTTATTTGCCCAAACAGTCAACCAAAGTCAACTGAATAAGCAAAGGGGGTGCTACTGCTTATTTATAAGCAATTTTCAAAAGTGGTTTCACAAAAGTTTTCTGTTTTTAGTGGTAAAATAAGTGTGTAAAAGAAAATTCCAAAAAAATCAAGTTTTAAATTAAGTGATAGTTTCTATTTAATTCAATTTAATTTTAATTTTCATTTTTAGATTTTAATTAAGTATTTAGTATTTTTATATTTTTATTAATTACCTCTTATATTAAAGTAAATTTAGAAATTTTTATAGATTTTTATTCTGTCATTTAGTATTAATTAGATTTAATTTTAGTTTTCTTAATTTTTAATTAATATTAAGTATTAAATATCATATTTAGTTTTTATAAAGTAAAACCTAGAATTTATATTTTTCCTAGCTCTAATATAATATAATAGACTTTTAGAAAATATATTTTTAAATTCTACTGTTCATTTTCTATTTTTCGTATTTTAATTGTTTAAATTAGAATTAAAGTAATTAAAAGGTAAATAATTAGTGGATTAATCTTAAAACATAATTTTTAGAGTTTTTATAATTTTGTAGGATTCCAGTGATGGTTAAGTAATTTTATAAATTTTCTTATAATTTTCTAAGTTAATTTAGTATTAATAGTAATTAAATGTAATTTAATTAGTTTAATTTAGTTAAATAGTTTTTAATTTATAAAAAACCCATAAAAAGACAAAAATATTTATTTTTATTTTTTTATACTTTCTTCAAGTCCTAATTTAAGTTTAGAAATTATTTTTGCAAATTTTTAGTTTAATTTGTAGTAGTTATAATTATTAGTTAATTTAAATTAGGTTTTAATTTAGATTTTAAATAGTTTTATTAATTAAATAGTATTTAAATATTATAATAATCATTTTTATCATTTCATTTTCAATTTAAATTTTTTTTAATTCAAGTTTCAAAAAGTGTCAAAAGCACCCCCTGTAGTTTGTAATTCACCAAATCCTACTTTTCCTGTTACGTGATCTGAATTGTGAATACGTGTATATATCTGAGTATCTGATTTCTGTGAATATTATATCTGTGTACAAATACCATAATAACAGTAGCAATTTCAATTCCACATCATCTGGCTACTGTCCTCAGTGCCACTCACTTATAAACGATTCCCAAAGCACCATTTCAATCTCGCTGGGACTTTAACGACCCGGGGAAACACTATACTATCCACGGAGTATTGAGATAATCTGTTTTTGACTAATTGACCTTGGTCAATTATATCTGATGGTTTAGACTTGATCAGGCATACACGGGTTAGAATCTAAAATACAGAAAACGAGAAGTAATTTAATTGTAATAACAAAAATCTGTAGATGCACATGATTATAAGTATTAAAATGAGCACGATTTATAAATACACACAAAACAAATTTAGTTACAAATAATTATTAGTTGTACTTATAGTCTGAAAACCATGCATGTAATATCACAATTACAAAATATTAAACGCTACTAAATTCTTATATGCTCGCATATTAACTTAATATTTTTGAATAAATTGTATTCAAATCTGTAAACCCGTGTGTACATGAAACTTATAACTAGTAAAATATTATAAAACTTATGGTAATGATCGTATAGCCCAAAAAAAAGTTAGAATAAAAACATTAATCCTTTAGAAAATCATAGGAGGAAATAGATAAACAAAGAAAGTTAAAAATTTTAAAGACGATATACTCAAAATAAGATAACAGAAGCGGATACAGAATAATCACTAGAATTGAAAACGGGGACTACTATGAGCATCTCTTTTGGTCCACTACTTACAATCTCCATCCTCTTTTTGTCCTACTATACATACAACAACAACAACAACATACCCAATCCCGCCAGGGCGGGGTATGGGGGAGGTAAGATGTAGACAGATCATACCCCTACCCCAGGATAAACCTGAAGGTAAAGAGACTGCTTCCAGAAAGACCTCCGGCTGGTGACCACCCACGCACAATACTCACACGCACGCACGCACGCGCACACACACACACACACACACACACACACACACACACACACACACACACACACACACACACATATATATATATATATATATATATATATATATATATATATATATATATATATATATATATATATATATATACAAACATACATACATATAAGTATATAAAAAGCAAAAAAGGAAAGGCGACTAAAAAAGGAGCAAGATATAAAAAACAGACAAAACATACATATATATAAATATATATAAAAGCAAAAAATAAATAAATAAATAAATAAATAAATAAAAATAAAATAGAAAGCATATAAGCACAAAAGCAAACAAAGCCAAGCAGACCAAAAACAAACGCCACAAGAGACCGACCAAAACAAACCAAAAACCAACGCCACAAGAGGGACCAAAAAGAAAGCAACGCAAAAGGCCTATAGCAAGACAAAGCAAAAGGGCGAGCAAAAAGGCCAAAAACCTAAGGGCAGAACAAAGGACAAGAAAAAGGCACAACAAAAACCTAGGGCCAAAAGGGCACAAGCTATAGGACCCTAACAACAAAAAAGCAAGGGCAAGGCAACTAAGAGGCACCTAAAAAGCCTAAGATACCACAGCAAACCCGAACCCTACTAACCTAACCCAAAACTAACCACTAACTCTAATCCTATCTCTCCACTCCTTCCTATCTGAGGTCATGTCCTCGGACAAGTGTAGCTCCTCCATGTCGAGCTTAAGTCTATCCTCCCATCTAAGTTTAGGTCTACCTCTCCTTCTCAGACCGTCAACTATAAGCGATTCTATTCTCCTTACTGGCGTTGTTTGTGGTCTTCTCTTGATATGACCGAACCACCTCAACCTTCCTTCTCTCATCTTTGAGATAATAGAATCTACTTCAAGTACAGATCTAAACACCCCGTTCGGAATCATGTCAGCCATGGTTTTACCACAAGACCACCTTATCATTCTAAGTTCCGCTACTTCCACCCTGTTAGCTAGAGCTTTTGTGATAGGCCAGCACTCAGACCCGTACAACATAGCAGGTCTAATTGCCACCCTATAAAATTTACCCTTTAACTTAAAGGGTACTTTCCTATCACATAGAACTCCAGACGCCGCTCTCCATTTCGCCCAGCCTCTTCCAATATGGTGGGTTACGTCGTCGTCTATCCTTCCTGAGTTGTGAATAACCGAACCCAAATATCTAAAGGACTCCTTAGGTGAGAGGATCTGGTCTCCGATACAAACTTCCGTTTCATCGTTGTGCCCGATCTCGATCCTACTAAAAACACATCTCGGGTATTCAGTCTTCTCCCTGCTTACTCGAAGGCCATTGTCTTCAAGGGCCTCCCTCCAATGCTCAAGTCTGTTGTTTAACCCGTCTGCCGACTCTGCCACCAACACAATATCGTCGGCGAAAATCATGCTCCATGGGATGCCTTCTTGGATCCCACGTGATAACTCATCAAGAATTAAGGCAAATAGATAAGGGCTAATGGCTGATCCTTGATGAAGTCCTACTCTCACTGGGAAAAACTCTGAGGTTCCCACTGTGGACCGAGCACGGGTCTTCACCCCCTCGTACATATCCTTTATGACTCTTAAGTATCTCCTAGGGGTTCCCTTATCTATTAGAGTTCTCTAAATCAACTCACGTGGGACACTATCGTAGGCCTTTTCTAGGTCTAGGAAGGCCATATGCAAGTCTCTTTGCCTTTCTCGATACTTCTCCATGAGGTTTCTAAGGAGGTGAATAGCCTCGATCGAGGACCTCCCTGGCATAAAACCAAATTGATTCTCTGACACCCTCGTCTCCCTTCTCAGCCTTCTCTCAATAACCCTCTCCCAGAGCTTCAAAGTGTGGCTAAGGAGCTTTATACCTCTATAGTTGCAACACGCTTGTACGTCGCCCTTGTTCTTGTATACATAGTACAACATAATTTTTTATTATGAAGTAGTTTTGTACATATTTTTTGTTAGTTTACCAGTTTTTACTTGTTAAACTTTATGTTTTTTGTTATGAACTTTCTGTTTCGTAATTTTACAATATAAAGATTATTAAAAAAATGAACTGAAAATGAAAATGTGATGGGGGGGGGTATCATTTGTTTTTTTATTTTATTTTTTTTATTTTTTATTTTTTTTGGGGGTGGGGGTTCAAATAACCTATCACATAGAAAAGTTTTTCGATTTGTTCTTGACGCTACTGATTGAATTTAGACTCGATACGATGTGTACTAGGTGATGGAAATAGCTCAACAACAATTTGTTGACAACATTGCTAAGTCATTGCGGTCCATAGTTATAACAACCCACAAAATCTCATTACTATCATTCCCATTACAAATACCTATGTGTTGACATAAATAATGTATGAAAACGTTATTTATATTTTTCGATATCTCTATATTTTGACGATCACAAAATGTAAACTCGTCAATCGTTTGATTACTACGTAAACAAGTATTAAGCTAGTCTATATCACTATATCCAACTTAATCACTTAAGGTATGGATAAACAAGTGCTTAATACATCTCATGATCAAAGGGGTATTTAATTAACTAATACAAAGTTTATTTAATTATATAATCTTATTATATATTTTTGAAAAACACTTTTGGTAATAAGGAAAAATGTTTTAATCATACTAAATATATGATTTCAAATATTTAACCAAAATCAGTTAGTTTTTTCACCAAATAAACTTTCCCCACTAAAAGACAGGTTTTCTGGCCGTTACAGTTGGGCGGCCCCCTTAATTATAAGGGGCGGTCCCCTTAATTTTAAGGGGGCCGGCCATGCTTTAAGGGGACCGGCTAGGCTCCCCTGTCAGAAACTGTCAGATTTCTTCCCCTATAAATACCACCTTAATTCTGGAATTTTTCCTCACCTTTTGCACGAAATTTTCAGATCTACAATCATCTTAAACCCATCAAAAACCCTTTGATCATTTGTATATTAATCCTTGTTTCAAGTGATTCAATCCCTCATCATCCATTCTCATTCTAAGTGCAAAAGAAGAACTCTCTACAACCAAGTTTAAGAAGTGTTGAAGAGTTGTTGTGTATAGTGTATATATATATTCATTTGTGAATATTGTGTTGTGCTTGTTATTATTTGTTTAGAAGATATAGAAGTTGTGTAGATAATAGAAGTTGATTAGTAGTGAAGTAGGATAGTTGTGAAGATTGGTGTGTAGAAGAAGGTGTGTAGAAGATTGGTGTGTAGAAGATTGGTGTGTAGAAGCTTGGTGTGAAGATTGGTGTGAAGATTGGTGTGTAGATTGGTGTGTAAATTGGTGTGTATATTGGTGTGTACGGTTTTCTCCGCCATAAGGGAGTTTGTTGACATAGTGAAGAAAACTCTCGAGTAGGTGACTCGGGGAGTGGAGTAGGAACAAGGAAGGTGTCCTTGTAGCCGAACCACTATAAATCTTTGTGTTGTGGTTTGATCTTTCTAACTCTTCTCATTACTTATTTACTTATCTTCACTATATTAGTCTTGTTAGTTAGTTATTATACAAATTGATCATATAGTGCAAGTATTGAATTCACATAAACTAGAATCGAAGATTTTTTAAAACAAACTTGTACTTATAAATTTTAAAAGGACGTAAAACTATTCAACCCCCCCTTCTAGTTTTCCACAATTGGTATCAGAGCCACGTCTAGCAAGATTTTTAAAATATATTGTATTTTAAAACTTGTAACGATCTATGGAATCTGAAAAATATTTAGAAGGGCAATCTATGCAAAGACCACCACTATTTGAAAGTGATGGATTTTTATATTGGAAAAATCGATTCGAAACTTATGTGAAATCAAAAGATCTAGATCTTTGGCATGTTATTACCAATGGTGATTTTTTACCTATTCAAAATAACCCTGAAACTAAGAAAGATGAAATCGTACCTTTTGAAAAACAAAATGATGATTTAAAAAGAAAACTTGCTAAAAATAATGAAGCAAAAATGGTTATTTATAATGCACTACCACGTAAAGAGTACGAAAGGATCTTTATGTGTGAAACCGCAAAAGAAATTTGGAACTCTTTATTAATAACTCACCAAGGTAATAATCAAGTCAAAGATAACAAAATAGATCTACTTGTTCAACAATATGAGCAATTCACGATTCCGGAAGAGGAATCAATTGATAATGCTTTTGCTAGATTTAATACTATCATCACAAGTTTAAAAGCACTTGATGAGAATTTCTCTAGTAAGAATTTTGTTAGGAAATTTCTTAGAGCTCTTCACCCAAAATGGCGAGCTAAAGTGACGGCTATTGAAGAATCAAAGAATTTGTCAACACTACAACTTGATGAATTAATTGGAAATCTGAAAGTCTACGAAGCAATTATAAAGAAGGACTCTGAAATGGTTAAAGGAAAACGTGAGCAAAGCAAGTCAATCGCCTTGAAAGCTAGAAAGGAATCCAACAACGAAGATAGCTCATCTTCCGAAAGCGATGACGAAGAATATGCCATGGCCGTAAGAGACTTCAAGAAATTCTTCAAAAGGCGAGGAAGATTTGTTAGACAACCACACGATGAAAGAAGAACATCTCAAAAGAATAATGATGACAAGTATAGCAAGAATGAGAGAAAGTGTTTCAAGTGTGGTGATCCGAATCACCTCATTGGAAAATGTCCAATGATGACAAGAGATCAAAATCAAAGAGCATTCGTTGGAGGTGCTTGGAGTGATAGTGATGAAGATGAGAATGAAATAACAAAGGATGAAAAGTGTCTCATGGCCAAATCATCAAGTGAGGTACGTTCCGAATCCGAATACTTTAGTGATGAAAATCTATCATTAGATGAAAAAGATTTAGATAGTGAATACAATAGATTATGTAAAATAGGACAACTAGTTATGGCTAAAAATAAATCACTAAAATACATAAACAACCAACTAGAAAATGAAGTGCTTGAACTAAAACTTAAAATACGTCAACTTGAAAAAGGAAAAGAAATTGTTGAAGAATGTAAAACATGTCAAGAGCTTAAAAGTGAAAACAACATACTTAAGGATGAAATTTGCAAACTTGATAAATTTGAAAATAGTAGTAACTCACTTAGTAAAATTATAAGTATTCAGAGAATATCAGGAGATAAAACCGGACTAGGATTTAACTCAACTGAATCTTCAACAAGTGGAGCTAAAAACGTTAAATTTGAAAATGAACCAAAACCTTCAATACTTAATCCCAAACATTTACTCATAAAAAATAAAATAATACCTATAGCTAGTAATGAAGAAATAAAACCATTTTATAAACCATCTTTAAAAACCGAAGTTGGATCATCTAAATCTAAAACAAGATCTAAAACTCCACCACCTAGGAAACCAAATAATTCATATCCTAGACCTAAAACACCTCAATCAAGAACAAACCATAATAGACGAAACTTTAACTATAATCAACAAATGTGGAACTTCAATCCGTGGGGAGTGTTTCCACCTTATATGCATCCAAGTCAAATACAAAACATGTTCGGACCAAATAACTTTGGACAAATGAAACAATGGGCACCAACGTAAATAATATTCGCCATCCAAACATGGAACTTTTCATTGTCACCTCTTGTCCGATTTACTTCTTGAAGACCTTGAAGATTAACGCATTAAAGACAAAAGGTACACATTTCCTTTTAAGTTCCTTGTCTAGAAATGCATGCTTAGTTTAGTGTGTTATATGTATGTGATTTTACTTGACTTATTAATCTCTATCTTCTTCTATATTATATCTAAATATACATATATACATATATATATATATATATATATATATATATATATATATATATATATATATATATATATATATATATATATATATATTTATATACTTAGCTATATTTAGGATCTTATAACCTAGGAAATTCATTTGTTGATTTTCTAGAACTAGAGATTGTTCGTTTACGAACATCTCTTTTCCCCTTTTGCCTTATTGAACTTTAATGTTCAATCAACACTCATGCTGAGAAAGTGAGATGAGTCGAAAAATCTATGGATGAAACAAACTCCCGGCTTCCATTGCATACGTCTCCCTCCTATGTTCTCGTCTTATAAGCTCATACTATATAAATATATATATATATATATATATATATATATATATATATATATATATATATATATATATATATACTTATAAACCTTCCACAACTTTCTCGTGTGCTTGACAACTTGATGAATTTCATACGAAACGATCAAGAAAATTTTATTGACAAAATGTCAAGTAAAAATGTCAAGTAATTCCTCTCGTGCGTATACTCTTCAACGTATTTTTGATTAAATATAAATCTAGTATATATATATAAATATTTTCTTGTTTGTTCCAGAAACCAAAACTTGAAATATCAAATTTTTAAGGGCGGACCCCTTAATGTTTAAGGGGACCGGCAGCAAATGCAAGGGCGGCCCCCTTAATGTTTAAGGGGACCGGCCCTCTGAGAGCTCAAGCCCGTTTTTTCCCTTTCTTCCTTTTGCCAAACACTCCATTTTTTCATCCCTCTCTTTCCCTGCTCCTGCTGTGACGAAAACCAAAACCCAAAAACCTCTCAAATCAATTCCAAATCACATAATTCGGGTTAATTCGCAAAGGGCAAATTCATCCAACATAATCACCACTACTTATTGTAAGTTTTTCATAACACATTTCATCTAATTTCATCTTATTTAATCATACTCATGATTATGCATGTTTTATAAAATTCGTCAAGTTTCATAATTTCTTTCGAATTAAGCCTTAAAACTCCATAACCAAATGCTTCCCCTAGGATTAGGATGATTAATCAACACTAGATACTAGTTATTATAAACTATCATGTCGAAAATTTTTGAAAAAATTTCATACACTCCTTTTCAAAAAAAAAAAAAAAAATTTAGTAAGCTCATTGTTGAATAATGATTTGAAAACGTGTTAAAACTAATCACATTATACTTTTGTAACTTATAAAACTTGAAATTACATTTTTCGACTAAGAAAAATTATATTGGTTCACAATATAGGGGTGTTTGGATTATGTCCGAATAATATCAAAACATAGTTTTTATAATTTTTATAAAACTTCATTATTATTATAAACCTTAAAATTGTTTATCGAACTCGTCAAGATATATAATTCATATGTATATTGACGCACTTGAGTTATAAGTCACTAGTTAAGGGAGCGTTTGGTTTATTACTAAAAATGACATTTTTAAGTTAAAATACAAACCATCTTTTTCAAAAACAAATCACATGCATAAGAAACTCGCAAGAAATAGCTAGTTTTACAATCTAATGTAAATCTAGTAAATTTCATGATATATTAAGATGTTTAGAGGGGCGTTTGGATTTGTCCATAACTACTCATTAAACTTCATAAAATATATCTAGAACGAGTTAAAAACAACATTAAGGAACATGGTAATCTACTTCTTAGGATTAGTGACGAAGTATGTTTACGGTCCAACATAAGCCTTAACAATAAACATGTACTTTTATCTTTCTTTATATTTATTTTGGTCTTTTTGAATTGTTGATGTGTTTAGGTGAAAATGCCCAAAGCAACTACCGAAGATCTTTCTCACACTAAAAACTACATTCCCAAAGTTTCTCAACTCCCTACCACATCTCCTTCCATTGGACTTATCTATCGTCAAATTGAAGATAGAAATATTCATGAGGGACGTGTAGTAGATCTTGCTTTTGCTCAATCCGACTACATAAATCGCGTATTTACAAGCATCAACTTCAATTGTCTTTATGAAATAAATGAACCTATCATTCCTCGTTTCATAATGGATTTCTATAGCCAAGTCACCGTCTAAACCAATGATCTTGGTTTCATCACCATCTCCTTCATGATTCAAAATGAATTTATCACCCTCACTCTCGAACAATTTGGTCATATCCTTCAAATTCCTTTTAGAGGTCAAGCCGTTTTCACAAACGAGTGGGACCTCGAATCTCTTAATCGTTATCGACCAACCTTCGGTCCTTATTTCGACGAAATTCCTCATCCCGACGAAATTCGTCAAATCCTTGGTATAGATCGTGCCACCACAAGTCGAAAAATAAAATCCAAAAACGTTCAAATTTCTCCATACCAACTTCTCCTCAAAGAATTAAGCCCTCACATGAAGCGTTGGGAAGAACTCATTCGTGAGAATGCGTTTGGTACTGGAGGTCACCGGGACCATCTCCCGGCTAGCCTTGCTCACATGTTGTATTGTATAGCTGTCGAAAAGCCGTACAATTTGGCCTACTTCTTTATCAAACGGATTGAGTGTGCTAGAAAAACTCCCAAAGCCAACCTTCCATATGGAATGTTCCTTACTCGCATCTATCGTCATGTTATCGAGTACTACTCCGATCTTGACAATAGTATTTATGAGTCCATCTACCCCACTCTACGTACTCTCGCTCTAAAACAAGCTCGACGAACTCGAAGTGACAAGGGTAAACCTCGTCGTCATAGCTTTCATGGATCATCCTCAAGGCAAGATGATGACGATGAGGAGGAAAACATCGATGATGCTAGTACCCCTTCGTTTTCTGAGTTCGTTGAAAATTTAGAGGATCTTGACTATCCCAACTATTCTACTCCATCTCCAAGTGATCAAACTGAAGAAGTGCTTCATGAACGAACTACCGAGATGCTTAGAAGACAAAAGAGCTTGCACGAAGAAGTTAGAGGTGGCTTCAAATCTATTGGGAAGACTTTGAAGGGGATCTTCGGGAAGAAAAAGAAATGATATGATCGGATTATGTTTGTTTAACAATGTTTTATTTTTATGTCTTGTGTATTATTTGTCCGAAGTTTATTCGGAAATACTTGTCATTTGAATATGTGTTTAGGATGATAACTTGATATTTTTATGCATGTTGCTTTTGATCTATATATGTGTTTGCATGATTAGTTAATGGTTATATAACTATATGACATGTATGCTTTCTAATAAACCAAGACAAATGTGAAATGTCCAAATTGAGCTTGCTGCACATTCAAACCAGAACATAACATCTTTCCAGAAAATTTTTGAAAATTTTTGGTTTCTGGGTCGTCAGATGGGCGGCCCCCTTAAATCATAAAGGGCGGCCCCCTTAAAATTAAGGGGACCGGCCACCATTTAAGGGGACCGGCCATCTGAAACAGTTTTTACACTGTTTTCTTTTGCATCATGTGATCCCTTTTGCTAGTCCCAGCTACCATTACTCTTAAAAACCAAACTGATTTTGGAATAAAACATTACAATTTCAAAATAATTCCACTTCTAAACATGTTTTCCCACTATATAATCCCCATGCATGTTTAATTCAAAATTCATCATCCTCATCACTCATAACCATCATCATGTCATCACCAAGAACCACTCATTCAAACAATGCCAAGAAACAAAAACTTGTCATTATACCACCCAAACAACTCTTCATTGATCTTACAAATGAAGACAACACCACTCCATCTCCACCACCTCAATGTTCATCTCCTAGTGCACCAAATGCACCCTCAAAAACACCTTCAACAAATGGAAACTCCACTTCCTCCATACCATCCACTTCATCCATAAATGACTACATCAACACCCACTTATCTCCTCCAACAATTGATCAACCATCACAACCTACCAATGAGAACACATCTCTTGCACTCACTCTCTCATTATCACCATTAACACCCCTTGATGCACATTTCTCATCATCTCCTATCAATCCACCAACCTATAACCCCGTCCCATGGAGCTTACTTGAAGCTCATGGAGACACTTGCCTTTGTTGCATTCACAACCGAACAATTGTGTTCGGATTAAGAGATGAGATCCAATACATGTTTTCTCATATTGAAAACATGTTGCATCAACCACCAACAACAAACACAACACCTCCACCACCATCAACAAACACACCTCCACCATCACCATCGCCATGTTCACCATCCATTCCTCCCAATTAAACATGTATGGTGGTTCACAAATAAAAGTATGTTAAACCTTTTTGGATGGCAAGCTCTAAAGAGAACTCTCATGTTTAAGACTTGGTTTATTATTTCTATGATGATTGTAAGCCTTTAAAGGCTTTTGTTAGTTGCATTACCTATTTCACTTATTGATGTAATGCTTGATTTTATTTCACTTATTAATGGTATGGATATGTTTAGTTTACACTTTTGCGTGCTATATACATATATATGTCCCTTGCCACTAAATATTTTTGCAAGATATCCATATCTCGATTTCTTTTGGCCTCAAAACGAGGGGGAGCTTACATCAAGGGGGAGCTTCCATTAACACGGGATAACCTTTTTGATGCTAACAAAAAGGGGGAGAAGTGATATAAACTCACTCTAATACTTGTATATAGACTAATTTTCGAATAATGAGTTTAAATTTTGTAATCATCAAAAAGGGGGAGATTGTTGACATAAATAATGTATGAAAACGTTATTTATATTTTTCGATATCTCTATATTTTGACGATCACAAAATGTAAACTCGTCAATCGTTTGATTACTACGTAAACAAGTATTAAGCTAGTCTATATCACTATATCCAACTTAATCACTTAAGGTATGGATAAACAAGTGCTTAATACATCTCATGATCAAAGGGGTATTTAATTAACTAATACAAAGTTTATTTAATTATATAATCTTATTATATATTTTTGAAAAACACTTTTGGTAATAAGGAAAAATGTTTTAATCATACTAAATATATGATTTCAAATATTTAACCAAAATCAGTTAGTTTTTTCACCAAATAAACTTTCCCCACTAAAAGACAGGTTTTCTGGCCGTTACAGTTGGGCGGCCCCCTTAATTATAAGGGGCGGTCCCCTTAATTTTAAGGGGGCCGGCCATGCTTTAAGGGGACCGGCCAGGCTCCCCTGTCAGATTTCTTCCCCTATAAATACCACCTTAATTCTGGAATTTTTCCTCACCTTTTGCACGAAATTTTCAGATCTACAATCATCTTAAACCCATCAAAAACCCTTTGATCATTTGTATATTAATCCTTGTTTCAAGTGATTCAATCCCTCATCATCCATTCTCATTCTAAGTGCAAAAGAAGAACTCTCTACAACCAAGTTTAAGAAGTGTTGAAGAGTTGTTGTGTATAGTGTATATATATATATTCATTTGTGAATATTGTGTTGTGCTTGTTATTATTTGTTTAGAAGATATAGAAGTTGTGTAGATAATAGAAGTTGATTAGTAGTGAAGTAGGATAGTTGTGAAGATTGGTGTGTAGAAGAAGGTGTGTAGAAGATTGGTGTGTAGAAGAAGGTGTGTAGAAGATTGGTGTGTAGAAGCTTGGTGTGAAGATTGGTGTGAAGATTGGTGTGTAGATTGGTGTGTAGATTGGTGTGTAAATTGGTGTGTATATTGGTGTGTACGGTTTTCTCCGCCATAAGGGAGTTTGTTGACATAGTGAAGAAAACTCTCGAGTAGGTGACTCGGGGAGTGGAGTAGGAACAAGGAAGGTGTCCTTGTAGCCGAACCACTATAAATCTTTGTGTTGTGGTTTGATCTTTCTAACTCTTCTCATTACTTATTTACTTATCTTCACTATATTAGTCTTGTTAGTTAGTTATTATACAAATTGATCATATAGTGCAAGTATTGAATTCACATAAACTAGAATCGAAGATTTTTTAAAACAAACTTGTACTTATAAATTTTAAAAGGACGTAAAACTATTCAACCCCCCCTTCTAGTTTTCCACACTATGGTAGGTATTTCACAGGTAAATTTTTGCTTTTTATGTGCAGTATTACTTGCATGACTCACTAGACCTGCTCACGTATCTACACAAGCCAAATAACTCAACACTTAAATCCTATAAACCCCAGGTATATTAAGCATAAAATCATAACAACACCATAATAAGTAATTCACCAATCTAAAACACTAAACATAACACAAAACCCTAATGAACACTAAACTAAAACTTAAGTAGGATTATGTGCTTATCTGAACCTATATGCTTAGTTTAGCTAGTTTGAAAGTATCCAAGGCTTAAGTATGAGTTTCTTTAGGAACATTAGGATATCTTAGAACCCTTAGGTAACTAGTACAACCCTTAAGAACTTAGATACAAACCCCCTAAGCCCTAAACTATAACTAGGTCATAGATAACTAGAATTAGGTCTAAACCCTCCCAAAACTTCCCATAGGTCACTACCACTTAGTATAAGCCTTTTAGAACTTAGGAATAGTTATTAGACACTCATAGGACACTAATTTAGGCAAAAAAAAAAACCATAGGATAAACCATAGTCTCTCACT
Organism: Artemisia argyi; assembly: GCA_030686995.1. Classification (NCBI taxonomy): domain Eukaryota; kingdom Viridiplantae; phylum Streptophyta; class Magnoliopsida; order Asterales; family Asteraceae; genus Artemisia; species Artemisia argyi. Next base: position 29,560,798 of record CM060708.1, read on the forward strand.
AAACACACTTAGGTCATTTAGGTTACAAACCTAGGTCAAACCTTTCCCATAAGTTACCCACACTTAGAATAAACCCTTTATGACTTAGGATTAGTAACTAAACACTCTTAGGAACTTAGTTTAGGCACTAAACCTTAGGTTAGACTTAAAACTTAACACAAGTAAAACTATGTCAAAATTAGTAAAAACCTAAACCTAAGCACCTCAAGCACCTCAAGCAAGCAACCTAGCACCTAGATTACTCCAAGCTAGCACCCTAGCACCTCACAAGCACCCAAGCAAGGAGGTGCATCACCTCCTTGTCACCATTTCTAGCCCGCGGCTTCATCTCCTCCACATGAAACCTTAAACCGCCTATAGACCTCCATGTTACCATACTAGCCTTTCTTACTCAGCCCTAGCTCATCCTTGTCACTCCCCCTCCTCCTTACACGTTAAATATCAACCATGCTAAGTAATCTTGCTCACCAAGGCTTACGAAGCCTATAAATACCCCGCGCCCTCACCACACTTCAAACCACACCTTCACTTCTTTTCACCACCCATACTCTGGTCTTGGTAGTAGTACATGAGTGCTAGGAGGCTTAGAAATCGAGTACATAAGGTTTAGGTGCTTGTCGAGCTTGGTTTCGGTCTAGGAAACCCTAAAACTTAGATACACCCCTCATTAACCTCCCCCACCCTAGGTAAGTCTTGCACCTTAGCTATTTTAGTTTTAGAACAGCCCTAGAATAGATTTAGAATTCCTTAGAACCCATAGAACCCCTTGCCTAAGCCTTGCATGCTAGAACTAGTTAGTTTTTATTTTAAAACCCTAAATTTAGAAAAATACATGCTTATATGCTAAAATGTCTTATTATGTGCTATAATCTGAATTAGATAGCTTAGATTAGTATATATTAGTTTAACATAAGCTAGGAAACTTAGTAGTTACATAAAAATATAGTTTACTTAAATTAAGGACTAGCTTTGCAATAGTTTACATGCATAGGGGTATATATCATAAAATCCTAAAACTATAAAGTATAAGGACTGTTTTTGACATTTTCTAGAAGTTATTAGTGTAAGGACCCTTTTTGCAAAGTTTTAAAACCTTAGGATAATAAGTAAAATAAGTTATAAACTTAAAAGGACTAGTTTTGCAAATATAGTTAAGTTAAGGGTATAAAGGGTAAATATAGATAGTTAGTATAGTATAGGGACTATTTCTGTCATTACTTGAAAATATATGAGTATAGGGTCTAATTAGGTAAAAGATAAAATGCTAAATGCTTAATTGTTATAATTTTATAAGTTTAGGGTAGAAAACGTAAATATATAAACTATAAGGGTATAAAGTAAAAATATCATATAAGTATAAAACCTAAATAAAGTTAGAAGCATAACACAATACTAGGGAGCTTCATACGAGGAGTACTATGTGGATATTTCGTTTTGACGAGTTTGTTGGGTTTACGAATTAAAGTGCCCTGACTCCTCGAACGATTATTGCATATACTTCTGAGATATGATGGCCTGAACGGTGATATGATTATAACTAAACCCTAATAACAACATAACTCAATAATAGGGAGCTTTGTGTGAGGAGTCATATACTTCTAAATTACAATGGCCTGAACGGTGTTATGTTTTATATATATATATATATATATATATATATATATATATATATATATATATATATATATATATATATATATATATATATATATATATATACACATATACATATATATACACATATACATATATATATATATATATATATATATATATATATATATATATATATATATATATATATATATATATATATATATATATATATATATATATATATATATGTATATGTGTATATATATGTATATGTGTATATATATATATATATATATATATATATATATATATATATATATATATGTATATATATATATATATCTATACATTATATATAACAGGAGGCGTATGACGTCATTAATGCCACATAAATGCCACCTCAATGCCATGTAATTGTAATATGTCCATGTCATCGCATTAATGTCCATGTCATCACTATTTATTTATTTTTTTAATTAAATTCGGCTGAGTATTAAAAATCCGAATAAAAAATGCAACCCACAAGGATTGAACCGTGGATCCTTTCTAACAAATACAGAAAGAGCCCAACCATTGGACTAATTCAATATTTGTGATTGACTTAGCAAAATCAAAACTGATAACCCTACCATTATCATGTGTATCTTTTCCTTAAATTTTGTTTCTAAGCTTTTATAGGGTTTTTGTTTGATGATCACGTACAGAAAAAAATGTACCCCTCTTTTACCTCAAAACCCTAATGATGAATTTTTGTTACTGTGTATGCATGTTTTTGCAGGTTAGACATCTTCTTTGAAGGTTAGTCGTTATATCTTCTTTTTTTATTTTTACTCAGAATCCTAATGTCCACCTTCTCTCTTTTTTTCTCAAAACCCTAATTTCTTTTTTAATTTCTTTTAGAAGAACATGATCAGCAAAGCCAACCAAGGTAATTACAGGTTTAGATATTTTCTGTCAGGAGGTTCCAAGGTAATTATGCATATATGCGTTCACACTTTAACAATTAATTATAATGGAGCAAGTTTTCCATCATGAGTAGGGGAGGCTAATTGTGTTATATTATTTGCTTCCACATGGATAGAATCGAACTGGAACTATGCTACATGAGGTGCAGTGCATTCGTGATAGTAACAGCTGGTACATGAGGTACCATTGCACCCCCTTGACAAGCTTTTATACTTATAGTTATCTGATTGTTAAGTTCTTGGGATAACTTGACGAGGCTATAGGCGTTGGGCTCATAGCTTAGAATTATTGTGAATCGAAGTGTTTCGGACAATAACTATGCTACTGAGAGGAGAATAATGCTCATTCAAATTATGTCGAATGAGCTCATTAAAAGCACAAACTGTAAGGATAAGATTCATTAACCTAAAATTAGAGTTTGCCATGTTTCTTACCAAATAATAGGGTGGGATTTAGGCTCAGGATACTTTGGTTTAGGTTCTCACTCCGGTGGGATTCTATTCTATGCAACTCAAAAGAAACCTAGCCTCACCAAAACAAAATCACATCCCTTTTAGTTTTGTGAATCATCAATTACAAGAGCTGTAGTTCGTGATCTGCATGATCACTTATTGATTGGTAAGTAACTCATTTTCCACCATCCAGTTTGTAAATTCACTAATTATTTGATTACATTATCATTCTCTGTTCTTCCCTATAATTTATGATTTGACTCTTTATTTTGCATTGATGAAAATGATATTATTTTCAGGGATCATATATTCAATGTTCAGAGGAATATACAGTTTAATACAATTAGCAGTAAGTGCTTGACGATCATATAACAAGCAATTTGACAAGTAGATACCTTTTCTGTTTATTCAGTGTAAAACCACATTACCAGGTTATAAAAACAAGAATAATGACGCTCTTATTTTGGAAAAAAAAAGTTTCATAACAATGATAAATAAGGGAGCAAATGAAAAAAGAAGGGTAATATATTATTCATCATCATTGCCAAGTGCATTTTTTTTAGTTATAAGAGTGTTTGTTATTTAGCCCATAAGCTTCTAAGCTAATTAGCATAAGCAACTGGTTGTAGGCTAGAGATCTTCCGAAAAATGAAAATAAGTCATTTAATTTTCAATGCTGAAGAAGGCAATTACATATTAAATTTTGTTTTATAAGTAAAGAGGTTGAAATTGACCCTTTCTAGGAGTTCTCTTTTTGCAGCAACTGATTCTCAAATTCGCGAGCAATGTGAATTTTTGAAAACAGACAATAAATGGCCAATGTCATGGGTAAAAATCCAAACACTTCAGGTTTCCATTATCCCTCATTTTTACCATTGTTCTATTATGACATAATAATGAAATAAGTATTACCTACGTACGACACAAGTATGCAGCAAAGACGAGAAATTTAATATTGGTAACAAAGTTGGGTCAGGTACTTTGTGGGATGATGCATATCATGTGAAGGCTGTTTTAGCAATCTTGAACAATATTGCACTAAGCAGGTTAAAAGAATTTGTTCCGTCAATTTGGATGGTACATGTACATACTCTCGCTACTCTGATCACATTGTTCCAGATGAGTATTTCATGCCCCATTGGCCAGATAATTTTTTTTTTTTTTTTTTTGAACATTGGCCAGATAATTAGCCTCTTCATTCTGGTGCACCTTTGCTACTCTGATCACATTGTTCCAAAATGATAGCTTGTGGGCCTGTGGTTTATTAGCTTATTAGCATGTGGCTTATTAGATAATGAGAATTTCATTGATCCATTTCTAACTGATATTGAACAAAAATTCAATACTAAGGGTAAGCAAGTCACATCAGTCAAACAAGTCAAGATAGGTTCAAAAGAAGGAAAAACATAGGGAACACAGTTCACCAAATGAGAGACGTGCATCTTAAGACTTGGGGCGGCATTGGTACCCAACATACGGAATTTGAAAGTAAATTGCCCAAACCAACTATATTGAAGCATGGGTGGAAGGTTAGTCCTGACATACCACCAGAAAATAGCGGATCTTATTAAGGCTTCCGAAGAGGTAAAAAAATGTATTTTGTTGTCTTTTATTCTACAAGTTGTACCTGGTTTAGAATTGGTTCTCCTTTTTAAACTTTCGAATACAGTTGCAGCGAATGAGAGATTGAGGAATTTTATAGGCTGGAAGGTGGAGAGAGTGATAATTTGTATTTGCATGAAGATGGTGACACGTTGGTTTACATTGACCTTCTAACAAGATTATCCACATTAGGATTTAGTGTTTGAAGATTATTCACATTTGTTCTTGAGATTGATTTTTTGATCGGTGATGCTGCTAATTAAGAACCAGGTTGCTATGAATCCTACCAACACCGTTTTTGGTATGTCCTCTTTTCCTATTGCATTTCTCTAATTTTTTTGATTTTATGTTGATATAATCCTCTGGTCTTCTACCTACCATACAGGAGAGCATCTTGATCCAGTGGTCTGCTACAGTTGACTGAATTAGTCCAAAACAAATGGCAATCGAAGGGTTTAAAGTATAAAGTGAGATGGTCAGGTTATTATGACATTATTGGTTAATTAGCCCAAAACAAATGGCCACTACTAATGTTTGGCATTATTATATTTTTTTGGGTAAAAGGGTTTATTCACCTCGGTAAAATTATTGGCATTATTATATTTGCGCAACTATATGTTTATATTTACACATGTTTCTCATTCTTTTATGGTTGCAGCTACTAGACATACAAACAGAAGAAGATGCTCGGGTTCAGCAGTTGATTGTAGGCCAGGTACGCGTACGTGTTTCGCTTAATTAACTTAATTTGAATAATATAACTGTAGTACGTGTATTCTCCTACTCAATTTCTTTGACCTTTTCCCTGTTGTTTGTTTAGCAGAAACACGCACTGCAGATGTGGGCGCAGGGATACAGATCCGGTTTGCCCACACATCAATGCCCAACATTGAGATGAAAATGTGAAGTGCATATATCTTTACATAAACTTTCAGACGACATTACGGTTACCTTCACACTATGGAACAGGACAGCTGAGAATTTTAAAATCAACAAATACATAGAAATGCAGAAGCCAGTCATATAACATAATTTGGTTTTTAAACTTTAAAAAGATCTCATTAACTCAGATTGTGATAAACCAAAAGCTTATCTCTGTAACCATTTAATCTTCGTAACTCCTTAAATGCCCTAATCCAGTACAATACACTATATTATTTTACTAATGGCTGTACCCTTTTAGGTATGAGCACCCAACCGCCAGTAAACATATTTACCTCATATGGTTCTAGGACACATGCAACTGTAATCCCTTCAGTTATCAAATACTTATTTCTACCTTGATTTGGAAAATGCGTTTGAACACTTATTTAACAACGTTTCTCCTTTATCTTATTTGTATAGAGTCTTCAGTGAATATAACATACGCAAAATGTATGCATATATTCGTATGCTCATAATAACTCTATACAATCCTCGGTCACATGCAAGTGGCCAGTTACTTTAACTTCATATACTTTACTGTAAGTCAGTCATACTTGCTGCCATTGTAGGTGCAAATAGCCAGAGAATGTCAAGTTGTTCCAACTCACTCCTGAATACTGGACATGTGAACCCGATTGCACCAGGTTATGCAACTACTATTTTGTAATATGTTATGGCTATCATGTTGCTGTTACATTTACTCACCACTGCGTCCTTTTAAATATCGCTGCTGCTTTTGAATACCTTATATTAACTCAATGATGACTGCTATCATTGTAGGTGCGCGTGGACAAAGATTGACGAATTGTTACACTTCACATCAAAATACCGGAGAAGACCATGACCAACTGCATGATTAAAGAGGGTTCGTGACCAACTAATGCATGTAAAAACTCATGTTTTAGTTGTTGCTATCATTAATTGATTTATTTGATTTTTTTTAATGTTAGAGGTACAACGAGATAATCATATTGAGTATTTGATGAAAGGTTTAAGGAGACCGTTGTGCTGGATGCTAAGTATGTTGCTCTTTCTCTCCCACACACTCAAATACACATAGTTGTTATGATTTAATTGGTACGCGTTGTTAGGAATTAGGATATATTGGTTTGTAATGGTTGTTTTTGATGTTTTACAACCGGCCGTGGTTATGTTATTGGACCCTTCATTCACTTGCTATATCGAGAGAGTCTGTTGATGTGGCTTCGGTATTTCGTCTATTGTGCAGGTTCGTGTTTTGACCTTTAAGTACATAACATAAGGTGGTTCAAAGAGATGACTTATTCATGATGATATAGAATCAGCAGTTCACTGCATGTCCTTGAAAGAGATACTCGCATTTGTTGCACATGAGTCAGGACTTCACAAGCCAGTTGCAATCAAGTATTGTTTCTGGCTATTAAGATGGAGTAGCTTAAATATGATATTTGAATATGCTTATGGGTCTTAAAATGGATTTTTCTAGGTTTATTCTACTTCTGTAGAAAGGCTACAATCAGCAGTTTCGTGCATTTATTCTACTTATGAATTCTGATTAATAAACAATTGTCCTTAATGTGCAATCATGCATGGTTAGAGTGTTTCTTCAGATTTCATGCATTTGCATTTTGTAGGAAAGCTGCATTGGCGATGATGAATTTTGAGCTCCAGGAGCTGTTATAGTATTAAATGACAAAAAGATGCGACTCATGTCATATTTGAATGACGCTAGAGTCTGAAGGAAGGTGAGACCCTTTTTGCACCATTTCCTACTCCAGTAATATAACAAGAAAGGTTTGAGGCCTTATAAGCACGCGGGGGTTTTTTTTTTTTTTTTTGAACTTTTAAGATATTAGTTTGTCATATTTGGAGATGTTACACGATCCTTTGTCATGTGAATTCCTAGACATGTTATGCAAGACTTTGCAAATAAACACTTGCATTTCTAAGCATAGTTGCACACTTCTATGAACAAATTGTTGAGTATTCTATATATAAGCTCATTTTTGTCTTTCACATACAATCATTAACTTTCATTTGACAGACCCTTTAGTATGCCATGTAGATTGTAGATTCAGACAATGATTCCACTAGGAACTCTTTGTCCCATGGAATACGGGTCCCAAGACCAAAACTTCTAGAGCATGCCCATTGTTTAAGATCTTTCAGCGTATTCTTAAAAGCTTTCCTATGATCATGTTAACATAATCACCTTCTCATATAAGATGCATTTAGTGTCAACTCTACATTTTAGGTCTCTTATTTGTATTATTTTTTTATATCAAGTTTCAAGTTACAATAATAATTTGATAGTATGTCGACTTTTATTTGAGATTCACAAGCTACAGTAATTGTTTTACAAATGATGATCCTTTAGAAACCTGGATGGAGAAGATCAAATAAGTATTCTCATCTTTCCCTTTGCAGATTCTAAAAGACAAGAATAATCGAGCAAATTATGTTCAGGTTTTACATAAATCACCTTCTCATGTGTGTGATTAAAGATAGCACGACAGTTACCTTAGCAAAAGTTAGTAGTGATTACAAGGTATGCATTTCTAATTTTTTTATTTTTTATTTTTTTATTTTTTTTATTTATTATTATTTTTTTTTTGGAATTTAGTTTAGAAGTTGAAATAGTGAATGCAATTTGGTTGATGTTAATTTATTTTATTTGATTTGGATTGTGTAGGAATTGGATATAAATAGTGTACGCCAAGACGACTAACCATGTTGAACGCCCCGCAAAATAAAAAATATACGCGGTGAGTATAGATAATTCATACTTTAGTAGTTTTAGATGTACGGTTATTTTTGGGGAATCTAAATTGATAAACGTCTTATTCAAATATATCATACCTTAATTATTTACTATGAATATACAGATGCAACATTGGAAAAAATAATGGGTCCATACTACTTTTTAACCTTTGTTACTGATAAGGGGTATATAATTATAAAATTTAATTGAAAAAAGAGACGAAACATTAAGTTCTCTTTCCTTGATCGGTTCGACTAAATAAGAGCACTTCACAAAAGTGAGCGATCTGTACAACAATATTCAACAGTTCGACTCTAAAGATAAATCAGAACATTAAACTTTTGATAAATGATTAAATAATCAAATTTATGGTTCGTTTTCCAAAATACGGCTGGTGTTTATAACGTGTACATGTATTTTTTCGAAGCCATTGCCACGATCCTCATCAAATCACACCTGAAATACAAGCGATTAAGGGGAACCCCTTTTGCCAAAAAGGAATGGTTGACTTCATCCTAGATGACATCTTAGATAAAACCCAATGAGCAATACAATGATACTTTGTATTTTTGGTTTTTGATTACCGTTGTATTGATTGCTTTAAGGTTACAAGTTTTTTAGCATTCAAATTTAAGAGTAAGTATATTATTATTAGGGGGTCTTTGTAATGTTCCAAGCTTGCAACAATAATAAAGGTTTTGATCACAGTTTTCTTAATTCATTACAGATGGGAATGCTTGAAAGAGTTGATGTCAGGCAATTGGACGGATAGCATATTATGTAGTTTTGTTCGATATGAAAATTTAAATCTCAACATAAGTTTCTTTATCTTGTGCAGCAAGGTGTAAGATTTAAATGAGTACCCAAGTGGAATCTGCATTGCGGTATCCGGTCAGACTACCCAAATTGAAAATTGTTTTTTGTCAATTTGTTTAATAATTAATAACGGTCAAACTAATTTTCATGTTTAATACATTAACAAACAAGCCCTAAGTAAACTTAAAAGTTTTTATGTACAACCATTTCTTTCAACATGTACACTTTCCAACCATTTTCACACTATGGTCTGTTTCAACCAGATTCTTCGAGTGTGTATGATTATTTGTCGCTCTTTGTAATATCATAATGTACCATAATTATTGTTATAATAATTTCCAGTGACGATGATAGATCGAGCCACGGGAGTGCCTTTGTTAGTGGCTTTGTTCTTGGAGGACTAATCATTGGCACGTTTGGTTTTGTGTACAAACCTCATGTGTCGTTAACTTAAGTTTTTTAACAATATTCATAAAGCATGTTCGCCCATCGGACGGGCTATGCTTTCATACTTTGTTATTGCATACCACTTTGAATTTTTTTTCTCATATTCGATAAACAAAAAAAAACTATAAAAGTCATTGATATTCGAACATCAATGAATTAAAATGTAAAAATACAAGCCATGGCCATGTCAGGTGAATACATAATAAATAATTATAAAAGATCACTGATATTCATACAAGATCAAATTAAAAAGTAAAATTATAAGTCATGCCCGCCCATCGGGCGGGCTTCGAAAACTAGTATATATATATATATATATATATATATATATATATATATATATATATATATATATATATATATATATATATATATAACATTAAAACAATAACTTGAGAAACATAAACATGATACATAAAGCTTGATATACATCCAAAGCCAACAACACACTAGGATAAGTGAGTAAGGTGGTCAAATTTCCGAGTCACTATTTGCATCACTTATATTACTCTAAGCCCAGGTGAGTCTTCACAGCCTTACATCTTTTTAAACTTTCACTCTAAATGCTTTTATAAACCCTGTAAGGGGAATACATGCTAAATGCTTTACATAAAATCGAATACAAGTCTATTTCTTTGGTTGTTTGCACGAGTAAACTAACTGCCACCACTACATAACTAAAATTCATGAATCTAATCGTTTGGGACGTTTTATCCAAACGAACGGGAATATAGTTGATAGATCTATTGGAGTTTGACAACTCCCGTTGGTATTAACACCTCACTAGGTGGTACCAATAAGTACTATTTTTGAATCCACTCAAGGTATAACTTTGGCAAGTTATCCTTCCATCCCCTCATGTTGGGTCTGCATCCCACATGACCCGGATCGTTAAGGTGTGATTCATGAGTTTAGTGCAACAAACCCCAGTCTGTAGTATTGTACTGATCATGCAATACTGACAGAAGCTACTTTCTTCTACTCTACATGGGTGTAAAACAACGTAGCCCATGCATTACTAAACTTGTATTCACACTACTACTTAAACCTATGCTCTCACTCAACATCTAGTGTTGACTTTTAAGCATGTATCCTAGGTATATAGTCGTTACGGAGCTTTGGCAGGAGGTGGCACTGAACTCGGAGGACTTTCAAACCAGTTATCATTCAAACATAACATTTCACACTTAGATTCACGGGACCTCATTTTAACAAAACTCTGATATTTTAGTGAATGATAACTTAATTAATAAAAAGGTCTATTTTCGAGTCATTTTCTATTACTGTATCTGTGATTCTATCAAGTAATACCCCAAACACTTTATCCGTTGCGATCAGTGAAAAATGGGGGTGTTACAATAGTTACAAGATGGTGTGGGTTTGTTAATCACTTAATTATTTGGTCCACGGTAAATGAATTCTTTGACACAAAAAATCAAACAACAACATGGACCACTTGGAATTGTTGGTATAAGACTAGCCGTCATGGTCGACCAAATCAAGGGTCTGGCTAGATACGTCCCCCCCCCCCCCCCCAACGAGATGACCAAGTAGATGCGTCCCCCCTCCTTTTTTTTGTATGATTCGATCGGTTAGGCGACCAATCTTGGCATTTGGTTTGTGTATGTTTAATTAATTTTTGTGATGTATGCTTTTGTTTTAACTAGAGTCGTCTTACTACGGGCTTAGAGTCATGTATTTGATCTTACTGATATAGCAAAGTGTTCTAGTCATGATTTGGATTGCCATTACTAATAACATATGGTTTGGTTTGACCCAAAACTCAAAGGGATACTTTATCAGATGAAATAAAAAATATATATGATACTTGAGTTTTATATATAAGAAGGGGTTTGTTTACATGAGAAAAGTTTGACTCATAAACCGTTTAATAAATATTCGTAAACAAAAGATTGCTCGCTAAAATATTTAATTAGTTATGGTACCTGCCACAGCGGATACCTTGCTAATTTTAAAATAAGTATACAATAAGCTATAATTTAAAATAATAATAATAATAAAAATAAAATAAAATAAAAAATATCTCATCGTTAATAGATCAACATATATATGAATAGGAAGATGATCAAATAAAAAGTGCACTCTCCGTTTAAAAACCTAAAAAGTATCATATGATAACAAGTGTCCTAAAAAGTCTAAAAAAATACAAAATGATAACAAATGTCCCTTTTTAGTGGGTTGGGACGAATTACTGATGAACATCGTGGGCGGAGTACTGATAGACCATGATTTGATGAATATTTGAATATTGATAACATAAATTCAAACTAATGAACACTTGTTTTTAGTAAACATTTTGAACATGATTGATGAACATTCTATATTGATAAACTTTTAGGGAGTATTGATGAACATTTTTTTATTAATATGCATAAATAGAAATAATTAAAAATTTTGATTAACGTTTTGCATTTGATAAACATTGATCGACGAACATAAGAAACTAAGGTACACCAAATTTGATAAATAGAAAACATTGTGATAAATCTTTAAACAAAGTTGTCATTAATAATATATATATATATATATATATATATATATATATATATATATATATAGATGAACCCATTGGAACAAAATTATTGTCTTTTATTTGATCAAGACGAAGAGGAAGGCGACACCATAACGAAAAGTGATACTAACGGATCACAACAGTTTTTTAGATCCAAGATAATTTATGAACTTAAGAGAGAAATACCAGCATTTGTAAAGATAAAGAATCAAAGTGACAAAAAAATCACCCATTAGTTTTTTAAATTTGTGGTTTTGAGAAGAAAGGAAGTACTATTTAGATAGAGATGATAATGACTTTAGTTATGAGGTATAACTCAATTATAGAAAATGGGGTAATTTTATATATACCTAATTTAAATACTAAAATGTTATATATATACTCAAAATATATATTTTGAATGCATGATTTATAATATAGTTAAAGCATGTTTTGAGTAAATATGTAATTATTATAATGTATAAGTTTAGAAAAAAAATTGGATACTTGATACAAATTTTGGCGGTTGGCATTTCGAAACCAAAAGTATAAGTTTAGAAAAAAAATTGGATACCTGGTACAAATTAAAGCATGTTTTGAGTAAATATGTAATTTTTTTTTTTTTTTTCTCTTTCATGTTTAGTATTAATAAACGGTGACATTATTACTTTATTACTTTAATCGTAACAAAACATGGACCAAGAAAATGTATTTTTTGACAATATGGACTTTGGCACAGCCATCTATAAACTGAATTTGTTCTCTTGTATAATAGTCTTATTTTGACTGCTCTCGTGAAGATTTTGTTTTCATCTCAAAGTCTCAAACAACGTGAAAATGCATGAAAGCATATTCTTTATTGGCATGCAGGGCTCTTAAGTAATGAAAGATGTCAACACTACAAGAAAACAGTGAATAGCAACATGCTTTAGAGACAAGCAGTGTCACTAAATGTGACGCATTTGTGAGATTTCGGTGTCGCTAAAACTAGTGACTTTTAACGCCACAATATTCTGTGGCTCATTTATATCGACAGCCCTTTGAATGTCATTAAAACGTCGCTAGCTAAAAGTGTGGTGTCGCTAAAACGCCCTTTTCCCTTGTAGTGCAAAAAATAAGATTGTTCCGCTTATGAACATTTATTATTCTTCTTTGCTGTTGTCCGTCGTTATAACGGATTGGTTTTGTTTTTGTTGAATCTTGATTTCCTGGTATGTGTTCAACTCTTTTATATTAATTGTTCGTAGTTACTTTCTAAAACTACATAGTCAATGATGGACAGTAAATATAAATAATATTATTTAAGCAAATCGTCATATTCATTCATGGGTTGACCGTAAGGCTAATTCTATCTATATATTATAGCGCAACAGATTCGAGCGAACTTACAATAAACAAAGATTTTCCAAGCAACGTTTTAATAAAATATTAGTTTTGGCCGAACCTTACATATTTGATCCATCATGTGAGTTTGTCTACTTTGCAATATAATATATTAGCAAACAACTTGAGATGAATCTTGCAAAGGTAAAAGACACCCACGTAACATGAGTCAAGAAAAAGAACCGATAGAATCTTTAATTTTTATTATAAAATTTTCTACTTATGAGTAACTATTGCGAGAGAAAAGAATGGGGACCAAAATATTACTTTTTTTTTGAAAAACAGATTTTTGAACACAAACAAAATTCCTAATTAGTTTCTTCTCGGATCTAATATATGACCGACTAGGTTTTGATCCGTTTGGCTTTAACTACCTTTAAAACCGCTCGTAGCCATTTAAAAAAACATAAATCCGTTGAAACTTTACACGCTCAAATACCAAGCCTCAAAATATTTACAAAACTTATTTAACCAAAAAAATTATAAACTTATTTACCTAAAAAAATTAAAAATCGTTGAACAAACAAGCCCCGCCGCAACGCGCGGGCATATTCCCACTTGTAAATAAATATAATAGCACATATAGATTTTATTTTTAATGTTACCGTTCGTTTATATGTTTTGATTTATTTATTGCTTGCTTTGTTTTTCATGTATTCACTATTTTTATAAATTTATGCAAGATTTGATATGGTAAAATCGTTTGGACTTAGTATACAATATTGTTATTCGTTTGGTTTCCTTTGCTATACAACGTTGCTCTTACGTCATAATTAGTTATTCTTTTTAGAGCATTGATATATAGAACTAACTAAATAAACACCTAAAAAATGACTTAATGCATAAATAACTTGTATAGTAACGTCTCTGTACAGATCATTTATACATTACGTCACCTTTTAGGCCCTTTTAGTTAGACCCATTTATCATTTTCCTTCTTTTTAATATATGATTCGAATATCCAAACATGTCAATCTTGTTTAGGCATTGGTTTATGAATATTTTCTTACCTTCATGATATCCTGATATCGTTCACTAGTATACTTAGTATATTAATTATTTTTTATTATTTTTTTTTTGATATTTAGTAATAATGATTTTACATTAGTTATACTTAATTTGTGTATCGTAGATTATATGCTTCTTTTAATGTTATTATCTAATCTTATTATCTAGTTTGTGAATTTGTAAAACGAAAATCACAATTGTAAAACAACTGTTATGTTAATGTTTTTGTGTCTAACTTTGATGTTTGGTCCAATAGCATTTTTCTATGATAGCGTTTTAACATATTAACCCGAGTCATATTAGTAATAGCTTTGGAACATCAATTATAAGCATGATTTTTATTGCTAACGTTGATTTTATATCTTGAACTTTGAAGTTAATTGTTGGCTACTAGAATGAACGTTAAAAAGAAGTATTGCTAAAGTTGATTAAATTGTTGGCTAATATAGAGAAAAACTATGAAGTTGGCGTATGCATTATCATATCTACATTAAACTCATTTGTATGAGAATAGTCTTCAACACACCTTGACAAGAAAGATAAGATCTATAAAGCGTATTGAAACATTGGTTATATGTTTGGGCCAGTTAACTATGCATGTGATATAGTACTTTAGTTATAATCTGATATCACTCGTTATAGTTTGATATCATTCTATTCATTATATGATTATTATGTGGACAATATCTGAGACCTAAACCAATAGTATATGATTTCTCATTAATATCTGATATATAAATCGTTATATAAAGTGAACTATGATGTCAAGTTTTTCGTATATGTTTTCTCGTATTGGCTTATGATCTACAGCGCTTTATTTTATTTTTTTAATCCCAAATCTGATAGCAATTAGCATCTAATCCTAACTTTGATATACATTAAAAAGATATATGGTTTGCTTGTAGTTGAAATTTTTTAAATTAATAAATAAACTCAGTAGTTAGCTATCAGTTAAAGGTGGAAATAAGGCTACTTATAAGCATATTTGTTGACGATGATTGAACTGACGCTTATTTTTAATAGAAATAAAAAGAGCTCTACAAAAATATGATCATTAATAATATCCAAGAAAATAAGATGTCTTATATGACTAATTTTGTCATTGAGTTTGTCCGAGTTTCTCTTATGTGTGTGCATTATTTATCATGTGATCTATTGCTTGCTAGACATTGCATTGAATGGTTAGTGTTATGTATGTGTTTTGCTAATAGTAAAACTTCACTAGTATAAAACATATTTTCTCGTTCGATGATGCTATATGCAAATTGAATACTTAATTAAATGATGTTATTGCTCTAAAAATGGTCATACAAATTTGATTAGAGATATAAAAGTTTTATTGTTATAATGTATTACGTTTTCAATATTATTTAACTTTTGCATAAAGTTATATTCCATTCGAAGCACGTGTGGTCATAAGCCAAAGTTTACGAGCCAAGCCTGTTTATTGACATGGCCGGTTGGATCATCTCAGATCATTAATGATGCTAACCATATACACGAATCATGAGTTCATTAAAGGTGATTTGATTAGTTTTGTTATTCTCAATGAAAGTGCATTGTTCACGTATCACCACTAAGTTAAGTAAGGACTTTGTCCTATAAATTTTCATATAATATAAAGAGGATGTATGTAGGCCTGTACATCCTTCATGTGGATTATTTTAAGTTTTAAAATCCGATGCATTGACAAAATAATCATCAAAGACGCAACTTAAAATTAGCATGACTAGTGGCTCGGCTTATAAAATGTGAGCACGGTTATCCAAATTATATCTTTGGATATGGTGGTGAATACTTTCAAGTATTGGCCGATTATTGGAATAAGTGTTGAACTTAAAAGTATCCTAGGTTTATACGCGAATTGCTTTTATTGAAATTTTTACAAAACATCTTTAGTAGATTGCAAAGCCAATAATATTGCGAGAGCAAAACTCATAGTAATTTGTATCTTACCAACAATGTATAATGAATCCTCCGCATTATAATGGTTTTGGTCACGAACCATATGTTTCCCATAGAAGTTTTATGTAAATGTGCGGAAATTGTATTGTAAATTGACTAAACGCACTCAAATTTGGGATGTTGAAATTGATAATTCATTCAGGGAGAGACTGAACAGCGAAAAATTTGGAATGAATTATGGTAATATAAATGTTGATAATCAGACTAACAAATATCAACTTGAAGTTCAAGGGACACTTTATATTCCAGATCTAGTAATTGCCTAACATGTTTAGTGACCTAAAGAAAGTGACTAGATCATATATACGCTGCTAGTGCTCCGATGACAATGTGTATCCCACCAGTAAACCAATGATTGGTTGTAAGTTTTTGGCACGTCTGCAGCGTGATAGACTAATCAATTCAAACTAAAAGTCCTCGAATGAAGAGATAAAATGGAGCAAGAAAATTTAGATGGTTTAATCGAGGTAATAAATACCTCATAATAGTCTCTAAAGAGACGCTAGACATGAAGGTTAACTATGAGATCTCAATAAATGATAAATATAATGTCTAACAGTGTGTGGAATCGAAAAGAGCTGAAACAACGTCGATAATTCTATTGTATATAATAATACGCATGATAAATACAAGGTGAGGATCTTAGATAACTGCAAATAGTGTACTTGTAAAAATGAATGGTCAAATAATGAAAAGACGCAAATAACTAATGAAATATAATGTCTAGCAATAAAAATAAGTATGCGTCTAGCATAATAATAAAAGAGCTCTGAGATTCCTCACGGGATATAGAATACATGAAGTACGTGTCATGATTTAAAATTCTCGAGAATAATAATTGATCAAATTGAACCACAGTAAAGCAAATATGTCAAATATTCAAGGTATAAGAAACGTGGGTTTATATTTTACTAACTTATCAAAACAAGTTTAGTTAGTTTTGCAGGTACACGATATATGTTTAACTTACCATGATCGATCTCAAACTGGATATGTTTTCACAAGTGGCGGCAATATTTTCTGGCGTTCGATAGAGCAAACATTCGCGGCTACTTCATCAAACCATACATATATTCTGGAAAAAAGACACTAATAGTTTTGCATGAAGATAATGCATCATGCCTTGCTATATTCAAGAAATGTTACATCAAAAGCGATAAGGCACTTCTCTTTCAAGTGATAATTTCATGGATCTATTTACTAAGATCTCAAGTGATTTAGTCATCAGAGGGAGATAATACGCCCTGCACTTTTTTTTTCCTTAGCCATTGTTTTGTTCCACTGGGTTTTCTGGCAAGCTTTTTAATGAGGCAGCAGTTCTAAAGCGTATAAATAAAATAGAAATCGAAAAAGGAGTGTTATGGATAGTTATATGTGAATTTCCTTATCTCCTATTACGAGTTACAGATTATATCCAATTAGAAGATATGCATCTACTAGTCCAAGCTTTATCTTATTGCATCTATATATATACCTATTGGTTGATAACTTTAATAACACTTTCATTCTCTCAAACTTGGGTTCACAACATAGTTCACTTAAACGTATTTTCTATAATTTAAATATCTCATGAACTGTTTATCGTTAGACAAAACAAATTACAGCGTTACAATGAACATTTAGTTGTCTTTCTATAAACGAGCACTTTGATATACTTTCGACACTCTTTTTTTTTTGTTTTTCACTGTTTTATTTTTGGTATTGATATTTATAAAACATATAATATATGATTTAACACTAATATCGAAATTCAAACACTAAAATTTTGTAGTAAAATTGACATAAGTATTTGTCTATAAATAAAAACTTTTCCCATTTTTTGCAATGAAAAACATGCATTAATTACTTTCCAATCATATATCACACACCGTATTTGAATTATATATTATAGAAGTTCATTTGTGAAACTTTTATAATCGCATGTAATAATAACACTTGTAGTAAAAATCATATGTGATTGAGATCACGTAAATAATATTTAATTTTATGTGTTTAATCCAATTTTGATGAATTAACTATAGTAATTTATAATTCAAAATATAATATGTTATATATTGTTGGAAAGCTATGAAAGTCTCAAGAAAATATTGTGAAACTTTTAAAATATTATAGAAAAAGTTATATTCATTTTATTACATATTTAAATATTCAAATTAATGTAATCACATATTATTTCTCATGCAAATTAAAAAAAAAAAAAAAAAAAAAAAAAAAAAAAAGAAAAAAAAAAAAGTATATATCAAAGTGTCCGTTTATATAAAGATAACTAAATGTTCGTCATGATGATATAATTTTTTTCACTTAACGATTAGCGATTTAAGAGATATTTTTTTTTAAAGAGATGAAACAGGGTTTGTGAATGAATTAAAAAAAATGGCTAGAATTGATCTATTATTATGTAAAAAAATGTTTGGTATGTAAATTAACTTAAATCTATATTTATATTGCATAGTCATACCAACGTAAAAACACATATTTCACAAGTTACTACATAAATTTAGTTTTTTCTTATTATTTTTTTTTTTCTATTTCAAAGAGGCGTACACAACTTTGCTAGTACTACCACCCAGAAGGAAAAAAATTTTATTCAAGTATGGATAGCTTTTGTCGAACATATATAAGAGCCTTTTCTAAGCCAAAACAAGACATACAAAATTATCTGAAACCTCATTCTTTGTAGAACAAACATGGAACTATTTTTCAGTAAGCCAAAGACACCCACTAACCCTCAATGGTATTCTGTAGAAACAGGAATATATAGTAGCAAGCACTCACAAAGATCCCTCCCTTCCGACCTATATCTTAACGTTGTATCTCACATATTTTCCCAAAAACACAATGGGAAAACATCCTTTGTTGATTCCGCAACAGGATATTCCATGTCATACTCCGAACTACAACCACTGGTGAAATCCATAGCCCATGGACTTCATCACCAATTTGGTATTTCCAAAGGTGATGTTGTGTTAATGCTTTTACCAAATTCGATATACTTTCATATCATTTTCTTAGGTGTTGTGTATCTTGGTGCAATAGTGACCACCATGAATCCTTTAAGTAGTGCCTCCGAAATTAAAAAACAAATCTCTGATTGTAATGTGAAACTAGCATTCACGTTGTCTAGCAGAGTTGAAGAATTGAGTGCATTAGGGATTGTTTCAATTAGGGTGCCAGAAAATGCAAACTTTGATCCAAACCATGTTGATTTTTCGTGTTTTCAAAAATTAACTTCTTGTAATCACAATTCATTACCACTTCAAACGATTAGCCAGGACGATACTGCTGCGATTCTGTATTCTTCTGGCACTACTGGTGCTAGTAAAGGTGTAGTCTTGACCCACAGAAATTTGATTGCTGGAGTTGAGCTATTTGTTCAATTTGAAGCATCACAATACGGGAATCATCACGAAGAAAACGTTTATTTGGCTGTCATACCCATGTTTCATATATATGGTCTCACACTTTTCACTTTGGGGATCTTATCATTAGGTTCATCCATTGTTGTGATGAACAAATTTGACCATAATGAGATGGTACGAGCTATCGATAAATATGGTGTCAGTCATTTCCCAGCAGTACCTCCATTGCTTAATGCATTGACCAGGATTGGTAAGAGTGTTTATAGTGGTAAGTTGAAGAGCTTAAAACAGGTATCATGTGGAGCTGCTCCTTTGAGCGCCAAAAGCATTGAAGATTTTGTACAAACATTCCCTCGTGTCGATTTCATTCAGGTAAGAGATTAGCTTATGTAGAATTTTCGTTCATTTAGGTTCAAATGCATCAGTGAATTCTGTGTTACTATGGGTTTAATAAAGTTCATTTGTATTTAGGGTTATGGCATGAGTGAATCAACTGCTGTGGGAACACGAGGATTCAACACACGTCGCAACAAGAATTACTCATCAGTAGGGCTTTTGGCTCCTAACATGCAAGCCAAAGTGGTAGATTGTGTTACTGGTTCATCTTCGCCTCCTGGGATAACCGGAGAGCTTTGGTTACGAGGACCTGCCATTATGAAAGGTACATTACACCAAATCACACAAGCTAGCTAGTACACGTATCACTAAAAAGTACATCATATCCGTCGTTATAGACATCCAGATTTCTTACCTACAAATAAGGATCAAAGCTAGATCACTGAGTGACCAAAAATATGTGGAGAAAAATTGACCTTTTTCTGAAAAAATATAATTAATAAATAAATAAATAAACTATTTTGAACAGTTTCAGTAGCACCTAAAATCAATAGATTTACAGACAATTTTTGTGACTCTGCTTAAGTGATATCAGTAGAGGCCGATTTATTGACAAGTATCTGTCTGTGTACTTCGAATTTCTGTAACTGTGAATGATAGTGAAAAACGGGTAGCCAGAATGGCCCTTAAAATTTTACTCTACCGATCTTCATACATTTAATTATCTATTATCTTCTTTTAAGTGTCATGGCTGCCTATTATGTTAGAATAATCATTTTGTTTTGCCTTTTGCTAGAATATCTAAACAACAAGGCTGCAACTCGTTCAACAATTGATAAGGATGGGTGGCTACATACGGGAGATATCGTCTATTTTGACCATGAAGGGTTCTTATATGTTGTTGATCGCCTAAAAGATATCATAAAGTACAATGGTTTTCAGGTAATGAAACAAATCATGACCTTCATTCCGTTATCTTGTCCATAAAGATATACAAAGTGTTGAAACCATATTGTATTTTCATGTAATTAACAACGAGAAGTGATTGGCATGCCTAGTAATGAGAACAAAAACACATGTCACAACCAAATTGTGCAACATATTTCATATATCGAAAATATGGATTAGTCACAAGTTTTGTCATACCAATTAGTTCTCTCTATCATTTTCCAAACAATATAATAGACTCACCAATAAGTTTCGAAATATTTTGTGCAGATTGCTCCAGCTGATTTGGAGAATGTATTGGTTTCTCATCCAGATATAGATGATGTTGCAGTAATAGGGTAAGTATGCCCAACTTAATACATGTGTAGCATCAGAGAAAAGGCGCTAAATGTAATTAATATTATGACATGTTGATCAATGAAAATATAAGTCACTAATAATTTTCGGGTTCCAAATATTGGTCAGGGCCATGGATGAAGAAGCCGGAGAGATCCCAATGGCATTTATTGTGAAAAAACCTGAAGCGGAAATTTCACAATCTGAAATCATTGATTTTGTTGCAAAACAAGTTGCACCTCACAAAAAAGTTCGAAAAGTGAAATTTGTCAACGCAATACCTAAATCTGCAGCTGGAAAGATCTTGCGACGAGAACTGACAAAGTACATAATCGCTTCTAGGCTTTAGTTTCTAGCCAATTCTGCTCCTTGACTCGAAGCTAGACCTTGAACAAAACCATCACTATATTGTGGCATTATGTATAAGCATGTCTTTATTAATTTCTTTCTTTAGCTAAGCACATAATAAGATTGTACTGTAATACTTGAGAAAACATCAAAGTTCATGCGCCCATTTGACCAGTCACTTAATTTAAATTTGAGACGCGTAAATCTCTTTTTCTTTTACAGTAAACGTTTTAGTCTCTTTTCTCTTGTTACGGTATGATTACATGAAATTCAATATATGGAATGTATAAGTGATTGATTAAGTACGCCTTTGCAATACATTTTTCTTGTTTTTTTCTAAGTTTACGCATCTTCAAGTTTATAAATATATCAAAAATATAATGTATGATTGATTGATTATGAATTACTACGTAGTACTCTACAAGTGATACCTACTAATTAAAGATAGAGATAATAATTATCTATATAAGAAGAATAAGAATAATTTTTAGCCATAAATCTCACCCTTCTTATTAATTAGTTTTTTTATCATTTGATCCTAACTCTACATTTATATGTTATTTCCCTTAAAGATACATGAACAATAAGCATCAACATTGATATGAAAAAAAGGTTCTTATATGTCTACTTGTTTTACACATAAGAGAAAACTTAAATTTGGAAAAGTGTTCTTCGAAGAAAACCACATAAAACAAATGCGAGAGCTTGATTTCACAACGTGGCAAAACGGAGTCACCATATTACCAAATAAAAGTCAAAATTAACCTTCAGTTAAGTTAGGTAAAATATGATTAAATTTGTCTAGGAAATCATATGTAGAAAAAAATACGTATGAAAGTACATAATTTAAAGTAATCTTAATACCAAACTCCCTGCCATCATCCTGTGATTTTTACATGTTAATAAGAACAACTTTTATCAGCATTATTTTTAAGTAATGCCAAATACGACGTGTATGCATGCATGAGTTTATAATGTAACGAATCATGCATGGTAAGTATACTGTATACGTTATCATCCTCTTCGAAGTCAATATATGAATTTACAACCCCCGTACAAAAATATTGTATACGCACAAAATTATAAGTATCAAAATAAAGGCACGGGTTTTAAAATAAAACTATTAGTATCTTATATACTAAAAGCTTAAGTAGCCTTATAAATATAAGTGGTCATAATAAATGGCTCATGAATTAAAAGTGAAATGTGGATGCTTCAAGTGTTAGTACATTGATTTAATAGTCATGCATAAGCATAAGTACATAGGAGATGAAGTGTTCGGTGCCATGAATGCATAAATTAAACACATCAATTAGTGGTTAGTCTTTTTACCTTCCCGTCCATGAGTTACAAATATTTTATCAACTATATAATGTGTCAAAAATCACACACAACAAACCACAACTTCCTCCACACCGCGTGCACATTGGGCTACAACTTATAATGGTGGTAAAGTAAGCATCATATCGTCTTACTTATTTAGCATATTGATTTATATTGTTTCATGTAAATTTCACGTGTGTTTTGTGTGTGTGACAATGTAGGACATAAAGATGGCGCTTAGGAGGTTTAGTAGTAACATCATCTTCTCTAATGGTTTAAGAGATCTTACACATCGTTGTCTTATCAATTAAGTGAAACATGCACGGACATTTTTACTTTGATCGAAAATGCAATATATTGATTAATTGTATTTAAGTTACTAACGATCAACTATATCTAATTGTTTTTTGTAGCACGTCAAGAATCATTAAAGAAAGAGATCGAGAAGTCACAAAAATTGTATCAAGAACAAAACATGCAAAAGGTCAACGAACAACAACAAGAACAACGCCACGGCCATCGGTGGAATGAATACTTAGCATTCATATTAATTGTACGTTACAAATTAAACATACAATATTTTATTTCATGTAATACCGATAAACGGGCTAATACTATTGATTCGTTAACAAGTAAGTTTCTTGAAAATAATGTGACGAGCATTCAATTTTTAATCAATAATTATTACTACACTTTGTTGGTGCATTTTAATATTTTTGCTCTTAATGTAGTTTTTTGTCTTGCGGTGTGTTAATATCACTATGGGGATTAATTGATTATCTTAATATGATTTTAGTTTTATTTGTAGAATGACAAGTAAATTTGGCAAAATGAAATTGTTATATTAGTTATTAAGACTAGAAAAATTATATGTTGAGATTGATGTCTTCAAATATATTTATATATGCAATATGGTACAAATTAAATATGCTAACAATATTGGACCGATTTTCACAAAAAAAAAAAAAAAAAAAAAAAAAAAAAAAAAAAAAAAAATTGAAACTTAAATGGTTTTTGTGGATAAAATAAAGTTCGAGTAACTAAGCATAGTAATTTGGAGTTACCGTATTTGATATGATAAACCAAAAAGATAATTCATTGTCACAAGTTAGATCTCAAAATATAGAGAATATCACTTTGTTATGATTTTATATAAGGGTTACATTTATTTTGAAAGAACCGCATGTGTTTAACCTCCCTTTAACATTTAGCATGTAACTTATACATATTAAAAAATTACATGTAAATAAACTCTTTTAAATATAGCATATTGAAAAAAGTCTCTTCACATATATTATTTTAATGTCAATAAACTATTTAAATGTGTGTCATGCTTATAAAAGGTGTGATAACATCACAACTTAGATATATAATGACGAAAATAAGCCAAAGATTACTCTATGAACACTTATATACAGCCCATGTAATGACAAAAATTAGTGTTGAACAATACACTAACGAACATTTAGATTAAGCCCGTGTGCATCGCACGGATATGAATGACGCGGTCTAAATATAAAAGTCACCAAACAACTAATTAAACTCATTCATAAACTCATGCGATGCTTACAAAAGTTGTGATACCATCACAACTTACAAACCTAATAAAGAAAATAAATAACACACATTACACTATGACTAATTAGATAGAGCCCGTGTGCAATGCACGGGTCTGAATGACTAGTTAATGCTAAAACCTCGTTTATGCTTCACTCGCACACAATTATCTTATTAATCCACTTTATTTATCAAGTTACATTGCAATTCTAAAATGGATATTTCAAACATTTATATATCACAGTTATGGATATTTCAAACACATATATATCACAGTGTGTATAATGACTATCGATTTTATTAAACATCTATCATTGGTATTTTGAGGCATGTTATTGTAGTGACAATTATCCAAATGTACAAACTGAGACTTTACAAATTGAACGACCATGTTGTTTCTTGTTAGTTCCATTATCAAAAGTTACCAAACTTTATTTATACTGTATTTATTATTGGATTAACCGTACCAATGAGTTTAAGAAAAACAACACTAATAAAAAGTGTGTAAAACCTAAAATGATTACAATTACTATTAATTGGCAACTCAAATTGGTGTCGTAAATTGATTCAGCTAACTTGGAAGATCTATTAGTTTCTTATCGAAAAATTATGAAAATTTTGCGCCGAGCATGATTTGAACGTGTATTGAAGGCTTAGAAGACTTTTATCCTGTCCACCAGTAAAATAAAAGATCAAAAATTTAAAATATCAAAATGTCATAATGAGAAGGCTAAAAGTCTTCAATACACGTTCTGCTAGATTGTGTAGCTGCGCCTTGAACCAACATTCAGTTTTCCTAGTGTTGTATAAAGAATCTCTTTGTGTGTAACATTATTAGGCATGTTTTGATGTCTAATTCAAAATTCTTAACTTATTATGCATGATTAATGATATACCATTTTGGATAAATCATGATCAACGGCAACACATTTCTCGCAAATTAGAGAGATCAAAGTGATTGTTAAACCAATTTTAAAATTAAAGAGAGTAAATAAATTTTCTTTCATATACTTTTTACAAAAAAAAACTCCATCATTAATTTTGTAGTTAGATTTCAAGAAAAAATGAAATCGATAGAGTAAAACTAGTATATCAATGACTATGCTATTTTTTTTAAGGATCCTGAAATGGAGATAGATGTCTAAAAGCATCCAAAAGTATAATCTTTTAGAAAGACTTCAAATTTTTATTTTCTTAAAACTTCCAATACAATATATTCTTTCTAAAAATTTGTTATGTGCCCATTTTTAGGAGGATGTAGATTTTGAATAGAGTATTATTACTCAAGTCATTTCTTGAATGACTTAAAAACTCAATTGTTCTAGGATATAAAAAAAAAAAAAAAAAAAAAAAAAAAAAAAAAAAAAAAAAAAAAAAAAAACTATATAACTTTTTGTTTTTGTTAACTATATCTCGATGGGTTATGGTTAAGTATATCAAATTAAAAATAAATAAATAAATAACCATTAATTAAGATCAAACATTATTTGTTTAATTAACAATACTTCCTTAATGATAATCCTGTTAGTCGTATTTTAGCATAACCCATTTATAGTTTTTATGGGCTAAAGCCGACTATCTCTTGTTAGAGTTGGTAGTCTATATATTATACTAGTTATAATGCCCGCTCATGCGCGAGTTTTTTTTAATTTTTTTAATCATATATTTTTATTTATTAAAAAACAAATGATTTAATCTTTGTTTTGTTTGATTTATGATGTTTAATTATAGTTTTTTATTATTAAAGATAATTATTTAAAAATTTTAATGCTATTATTAATTGTATCTTTTTTTCTATTATTAAATATAATTATTTAAAAAACAAATAATTTAATCTTTGTTTTGTTTGATTTATGATGTTTAATTATAGTTTTTTGTATTTATCTTCTACTTGTGTTATGGATAAATATAAAATGTTGTCTAATAAAAAAATAATCTTTTTTTCTAAATAAAATTATTACTAAATAAGCTATGAATCCATTTTTTTGAAATAGAAAATTCCTAATAAGGGTTTTGTTTTATTATATAAAAAAAAAGATTATATGGTTTCATTAATATATGAATCACTTTTATACACTTACATGGTATCGAGCCTAACCTCATAACCCTAACCGATCCTCAATAACCTGTATAGTTTTTTTCCCTTCAGTCGATCGTTGGTTTCTTTGGATAGCCGGTCGACTTGTTAAGGTTTGGTTGATCATTGGTTTGTTGAATAACCAGTCGACTTGTTAAGGTTTGATTGATCGTTGGTTTGTTGGAATAGCCAGTCGACTTATTTTCTTTATTCAAGATTGATCGTTGGTTTCTTGGTAATATCAAGTTTCTTGCTGCGTTCGTTTGATTCTAGTAATACGGAGTACTACAATGCTCTATACCTAGCCATACTCCTGTTTACGTTACCTGGTAACTAAACCTAGAACCTACAACTACAAACCTACAAATCCCGCATACATCTAAATACGAAAATAATAAGTTTATTAAATGCTATCCTTATGATTGAAGATGCAACTAGGTAATTAAGCCTTTAGATAGTCTAAATTTTTTGTTGCTCTTAAATCCTTTGAACTTTGCGTTAAGTCCTTCAAAGTGTCAATGAATGATAAACATGTGTCGTCGCATATAGATTTAGAAAAGTGGGTATTACGTACACTATCATTGTCGCTATTAATGTTATTGTTATTATTTCCATTAAGTATTGATTATAAGGCCCTTAAGTCCTTAACTACTATTGAAAATTAAACACAAGTTATCATTGTTGCAATTGTCATAATAGATTAATACAGTAGCATAGACAGACCTTCATTGAAGCTAGGGAGGGTGCTAGCCCCCCAAAATTTTGGCCCATTAATGTGCTATGTTTGATATTCTTGGCGATAATCTTTGATTTAATTGTATGGTCCTCTTAAAAATTTGTCAACCAGTAGCTCCATATTCTTTGCACGCTAAACAAAATCCTATGAATACTCCAACAAATATGTAACACTTGTATAATCTAAATATTTTAACATTTAAACTATTACATTGTCTAATCTAAATATTGGTTATTTTGAGGTGCATCTTTCTTGTTATATGCCTTCTGTAATTTTTGTTGCCAAATGTGCTTTATTTTTCTTATTACTTCAAGTTTAGTTTTCTGATATTATCTCAGATTATTAGTTTCTTTAGTTTATTTTTTAAGGTTTTGGTTCGACTTTCAGTCTTTCGCAATTTTGGTTGGTATAGTTGATGTGCAATTTTACTTGTGATTGGGTCTTAATCGATTTTTCTATCAAAATAAAGAACTAGTTTGTAAACTTCGATTCCCACCTCACCCTCACCCCCACACACCAAAAATGTTGAAGTTCTGTCTCTGATTCATAGTGTTATTTTGACAAACAGTCCAAAACTAGCCAAAAGCTATACAAACACCATTCGGGCATGTATTAATGGTAGAATAATATACCGGCCCTAAACTTGTTACAGATATTTAAAAATCCAAAGAAATAAATGATTTAACCTCTTCAAAGAAGCTAGGATACATATACCAATTAGCTAGCAAAAAGGTCGTGATTCTAAACATCTAAAACATATAGTAACTCACGAGTTGCTTATTTTCCAAATCTTTCATTCTTGATAATAATACATTAACACAATAAAGCTTTATAATTAATGAATTGTAGCTATACTTGTTTTGGATATGAATCAAAGTTATGAGGTTGAACTTTTATGTAATTTTAGGCTATGTTTGGCAAAATTAGCTGTGAGCAGTAGCCACAGCTCACTGCTCACCGCTCACAGCTTCATAAAGAAGCATCGGAAAAATGAGTTTTCCTAAAAAATAGCAAAGCTTACTTTCAAGTTTTGGCAGACTTGAAACACTTACTTTTTTATTACGTTACTCCACCAACAAACTTTCAAAATTTATTCTGACCTAATATGACCGGTTTATATCAAACTAATAACTGAAATGTCTATATTATCATTGTCTTTTTTAAGATAAACACACCCACATCTCTCACACTCACTTGTAAATAAACACACTTTTTTTCCGATTCTATCAAGTTGGTGAGATGTTTACCCACATCACCGCTAATATTTCACCCATTTTCCTTTTTGAATTGTTGTGAAATGTTACCAATTTTACTATCTTATAATGTATAAAGCTCTTTTAGAGTATTAAATGCATTAAGACATTAAAATCTTAAAAATTCAGTAATACAAGTCTAAAAGCTATATATACAAATAATTTAAAAAAAAAAAAAAAAAAAAAAATCTTTTGCAAAGCTTCTTTTCTCTTTCTTTTATTTTACAAATGTCATTACTTGTATATAACAAATACAAGTTTAAGTATTACAATTTATATACCCAGGTTTACAAATACTTAATGCACAAATACATAAATTCAACAAATATAATTAATGTTTTTCTTAAAACACCCATTCACTCAAAATTACAATTATATTATCATATAACAAGTTGAAAATTTTGCGCATCAAAATTTTGTTTTTTGTGCATTAACAAAAGGTACAAATTAGAAAAAAAAAAACAATCACAACTTTTCTATGCATCAACATACCCGATCTTGTGGATTTTTTTTTTTTTTTTTTTTAGAATTTTTTCAAGAACTTAAAAAAAAATCTTTTTTATCCTTTCTACAAATATTTGTCTTTTTTGGTATTTTACTCATTTCAATTTGACCAAAAGACACTTGTAAAAAAAACAAGAGTTGCCTGAGACAAGAGTCGCCGTGGTCTCTTTTGGGATAAAAAGAATTTAGGGGGTAAACGCTGATGTGCCCAAGAGCGATCAGGCCCCTTCGGAATAAACCCTTTATTTATATAATGAATAGGGATGAGCAAAAGAACTAAAGAACTGGACCGGACCGGAACCAAGAAGAACCGAACTGGAACCAAAATCGAAGGTTCCAATTCCAGCTCTTGAGTTTGAAAATTTTCAGTTCTGGGGCTGGTTCGGTTTGGTTCCACCGATTCTTGAATCCGGAACCAAATACCCAATAATATATAAACTTCTCATACTGAAAGTCTCAAATCCTACGTACCAATGCCCTAAAAAAAATTGCATACTTTTAGAAAAATCAAGTCAAACACTCTAAACATTAATCTTTAATTCATTAAAATATCCACAAATCAATAATTAATCTAAACCTAATAACATTTCAAGATCACATAAACTACTATCATCATTATCAAAACAATGGAAGTAAGTTTTATATTTTATTTATTTGTATTCGATGTACTAGCTTATAACAAGTTTATGATTATCTTAGGATGTCTCTTTTGAGGATTTAGCCATCTAACTAAGTCACCCTATATTTCCTAAATTATATTTTGTAGTTCTATGCCGAGATCATACTTGTACAGTTTTTTAGTGAAAGAAACAACCTCAAACGTAGATTAGTCTCATCGTTTTGCACCCAAGATTGGGATGAGAAAGTCGAGAACGCAAATTAATTGGGATGATGTTGAAGACTTATTAAAGACGGTGAGACTGTCAAGGATATGGAAGAACAATTAGAGAAACAAACTGTGAAACTATAAACGGTCTTAGTTATTTTGTTTGACAAACTTTTAAGTCATTTTATGTTATTTTTCGGATTGTTATGCATTATTGTTTGGTTAAAAATATGAACAAGTGAAACTATAGAATGATTGTTTATTTGAGTTTATACTTTAGTAGTTAATTGTAATTAGTTTAAATGTAGATAGTTGCAAGTGCTTAAAATATTCAATGTTTTTGTGTTTTTAATTGCTTAATTCATTAGCACATGAGGTTATTTTTATTTTTATTTTTCTTTTAGAAAAGCGGTTCCAATCCAGGTACACCCAAAGAACCGGAACCGGAACCAAAAACTATATTCAGTTCGGTTCTCAGTTTCTACTTTCCACAAAATTCGGTTCTCAGATCCACCGGTTCTTGTTCCGGTTCCAACCGGTTCCGGACCCATGCTCATCCCTATAATGAAACATTAGTAATGAAAGATCATTTTGTTATAATTGTGAACTGTGAAGGTAATTTGTCTTAGACTTACAGGAATCAAATATTAAGTTTCGTATGTTATATGTGTGTAGACACAGAGGTAAACTTCAGTATTAGCGGATTGTTTCACTTTGTTGGCATCCTTTGTTAAAAAAAATAACACACGGTTATTGTGCTTCTTTCACAATATTGATGGTGACTTGGAGTTTCAAATTTGCATATATGCCTCAATGGTGGCTTATTCAGCACAGAACATTTGGTTGGATGATTTTGGTGCAAGATTGATCAAAGGAAGACACTCGTGACTCGACTCTTATATTTTTTGGTTCAAGGAGCTTATGAGGTATGTATTGTAGTACTATATCCCTTTTTACATTCATTATGTATATATATTTTCATCATGAAATTACCTTCCATCTTCATGAACATTTTTCAGTAAGAAAACTTTCAATGATCGGAAAATTGTAATAGTAGAACTACTTCACAATTGCTTATTGATGACGTATAGTCTATATATAGGCCACAAGCCCAAATATTAAACATTACTAAGGCCTAAAGCCACCATGTGTGGGCTATTATAACTTGGGCCGCATCAATAATAAGAATGGGCTCACGCAAGCCCAACCAAACTATATACGGAATAGATAGAGATCTTCTATCTATGGAATGAATATCCTTAACCCGGATAAGCACCATGCGTGCGAAACGTAAGGAGCACGAACCCTACAAGGATTATGCGCCTATATAAGGAATGACATAATTCTCATTCAAGGTACGATTCACAAACCCTAAAACTCTTTACGAGAACCCTAAATCGATTACTTACTCTCACGCCGGAGTCTAATCGTGGGAGACAATCCCACGATAAGCCTAACGGTGTTGTTTATTTTCTTAGTGCGCAGGTTTCAAGCATTAAGAAGCGAATTGGTACGAGAGCAAGAGCCCATAATCAGGAACGCCCAACTTTTGTATCAACAAGTGGCGCCATCCGTGGGACCCTACTAAGAACTAAGGAACTAGAATGACGAAGAATAAGAATTCAAGCCAGTGGACTCCGCAGTTGGATAAAACACGTGACCCCCAGAGGAAGAATCAACAAGATTCAACCCCTAGGCAAGCTGCTGGGACAACCAGCGCACCTGGTCACCAAGAGGCAGGTACAACCCAACCTCTTCCAGGGGTAGAACTGCCTATAAGGACTACCCAAACCACAGTGGTCCCAAGCGTTGAGGAACTCCAGCGCACCCTCTTCACTACTCCTCATCAAACCATACCTACAGTGGACAACACTGTACCACCAGGTGCGCCTAACCGAGATAGGGCGCCCAACACTGAGGCAAATATTCTTGCAGCAACTGAGGACACACCTGACCTAACATTGGGAAATTTTGTATCCCAAAACTATGAAACTCTGACTGCCCTCATGCAAGAAGAAGCAAGAAGTGCAAGCCTTCAAGCCCGGCTCAATTTTGGTCCTGAACGCGAACCATCACCACCGCGCCACCCACGAGGGAGACGCGCAGATAACGAAAAACGTACTACTATCCACGATAGGTTGGGTACGACGTCTGATTCACAGTACTCAGAGGAATATGAAGAAAGCGAAAGGCGCACTAATGTTCACTCTAGACTTGGCAGTCGAGGGATACAAGACCGATTAGGACCTCAGCATACACCAAGCCAAGGGTCCTCCAAATCTGGGAGTAAGAGAATTCACGACAGGTTGGGGAAAAGAATGTCCCCAAGTGAAAGTCCCTTAAGCTCTTCTTCTGAAAGAAGCCGACGCAAGCGCCGATAAAGAAACTACTCATCCTCCAGTGACTCCTCGGACAACGAGGACAAAGAAACAGGACACTGGAAGTCAAGAAGCAGGCATCGCGGTCAACTTCTCATGGGTGACCTTCTCAGTGTGCACCCTGGAGGACCCCACTTCCGCTTGCGCTTCAGCCAGCTGCGCGCGGAGCATAGCTATCTCCTCATCCTTCTGGGCGAGAGGTACCTCGTCTTCAACTGAGCCACCAGCTCAGTCTGACGTGCAGCAGTCGCAGCCAACTCTTCCATCAGTTGCTGCGCAGGCACGCCCTCATCAACCTTAGACTTCCCCTCCTTGTTTTCATTCTGCGGAGGGGACACCACCTCCACGAAGGCTCCATCACCCTTCGTGGCATCATCACTACAAAACATGACGGAAGCAGTTAGTACATATTACGACAAGTAATAAAAATATAAATGACGCATGAGGAACACGACTTACATAAACGGAGAGGTCTTAGCAGTTTCCTTATCCGCACCAGGAGCGGATATCTCCTCCTCCGCAGACGACTCATCATCTCCGATGACGTAGCGTTTCCTCTTGGAGGTACCACTGCTACCAGCCTCTCCCTTACGCTTCAGCTCCCGCGCTACCTCCTCAGGTTTCAACATTTCCTCAGGCTTCAACATCTCCACGCTATCAGATGATTCAGCGTGCGCCTCCTCCTCCTGTGCCATCTCCACAACTGGCGCCACGCTCTGAACGGGCGTTACTTGGAGCGGCGGCGTATCTTCGTGACCAGCATCCGGCAGCACAGTCAGATGACCCCGGGTTGCCTCCAGAAGTGGCTGCTCACCCTCCCTCAAAGGGCGTACTCCCACAGTCACCTGCTTTGGCTTCTCCAGCTTAACCACAGCGAATAGATCCATCTCTGCGCACATAAACAAACAGCAAAAAAGAAAGGATTAGTTACTAAATGTGCGCATATAGAAAAACTTACGTATTTGAAGTGGAAGGGACGAACACCCACCCCGGCCTTCCTCATCTATGAAGGTTGGCACCTCGTCAACACCACCGAAGTAATTGCGACTCAACCCCATGTGCACCAAAAACTCCTCCGGATAAGGGTTAATGGGAATGCGGTTGGCATCAAGGGTCTGCGCATCGGTCAGACTATAGGAATCAGGTGCGGGGCGCCCATCCCTTGGCAATGTATCTTGAGTATAAAACTCAAAGGGTGATGGAAACACCACGTCATCAACCAAGAAAAATGCTCCCTCCAATGCCTCAGGGAGTCTACCTTCTCAGTATAGCACTGAAGCGCCCCCGGGCGCTTCGCGAAGGACACCCATCCATTCGACCACGTTGTGTGGTAGAAGGCACGGAACAAGGCAATGGTCGGCTCTATCGCAAGTAAACGGCAGTTTACTTCAAAATTCGACACCTTAGCTGCACCTATACAGTGCAGCTGTGAGATGTGGAGACGATAGTGATTGAGCAAATTGCTCAGAAAAATAGATATCGGTACGCGGTAATTCGCGTACTCGAAAAAACGCGTGTATAATCCTATTTTCCCCTCGGGGAAATCGGCTATACACGCATCAACATCTGGGGCCTCTGGATGCACATCCAGAGAAATGAAGTAGTCAGATGTAAACTGACGCACATCATTCTCAGTCATCGTAGAGCGGAAATCTTCTAATTGGGCAACCATTTTCATAAATTTACTGAGAAACGCACACAAATTTACCTAATAAAATAGTCACTTTCTTTGCAAAAAAAACGATTTGAAGAAGTGAGTGTGTGTTTTTACTGTGTGTTTTGGAAAAATGGGGGCGGTGACTCTTATATAAGGAGGTCAAAAACCCTAGATGATGTCCACGTGGATCCCACTCACTAAACGTGTGGCTAGAAACTGAACCGGTACATGCGCTTTTTCCCGATTTACGAGGGACACGTGGACACAACCCCCGATTTTCGAGGTATTTCTTTGAAATATCTATGACTAGGTACATTGTACTCCAAATTGGGCGGCAATATTTCAATGTTTCCCCGCCACGCTTACCGCTGTTGTGATTAGTCTAGCATCCGCGGCTACGAGCCACGCACACTAGACTGGGGGGACATGATGACGTATAGTCTATATATGGGCCACAAGCCCAAATATTAAACATTACTAAGGCCTAAAGCCACCATGCGTGGGCTATTATAACTTGGGCCGCATCAATAATAAGAATGGGCTGACGCAAGCCCAACCAAACTATATACGGAATAGATAGAGATCTTCTATCTATGGAATGAATATCCTTAACCCGGATAAGCACCATGCGTGCGAAACGTAAGGAGCATGAACCCTACAAGGATTCTGCGCCTATATAAGGAATGACATAGTTCTCATTCAAGGTACGATTCACAAACTCTAAAACTCTTTACGAGAACCCTAAATCGATTACTTACTCTCACGCCGGAGTCTAATCGTGGGAGACAATCCCACGATAAGCCTAACGGTGTTGTTTATTTTCTTAGTGCGCAGGTTTCAAGCATTAAGAAGCGAATTGGTACGAGAGCAAGAGCCCATAATCAGGAATGCCCAACTTTTGTATCAACACTTATACCTTTGTGTTTAGTTTTATGTTTTTAGAAAAGGAAAAGGAGAATGTTAATAATCAAAAGCTGGCGAGGAGCTAATAACGAATAGTACAAAACGAGAAGTCTTATAACATACAAGAACAAGCTAGATATAAATTTGGATAGACCAACCTAGGGCTGAGCACAGGTTCGGAACCGACCCGAACCGAACCGACCCGAAAAAACCGAGAACCGAATTTCACAAAAGACCGGAACCGAAACCGAACCGACGGGCCGTCGGTTCGGTTCGGTTTTCGTCGGTTCGGTTCGGGTTTGTCGGTCCATGTGTATTTTGGCATGTTTTTGTCGGTTTTGGGCCGAACCGGACCGAACCGAACCGACCCGAAACCGAAATTCAATAAAAACCGGAACCGAAACCGAACCGACGGGCCGTCGGTCCGGTTCGGTTCTTGTCGGTTCGGTCCGGTTCGTCGGTCCGGTTCGGTTTTGAACATGCGATGCTCAGCCCTAGACCAACCTGCTTGTGATCTTTTAAATTTAACATATAGTTAGAGCATCCGCAATGCCTCAAGCTATTCAAAGACTTTTTTAAACAAAAAATCTATTACTCAAAACAAGCTACAATGAAAAAATAATAATAATAAATAAAATAAATAAATAAAAAGTGTCTTTTGAGAGACCTTTTGAGAACCTTTTATATAAAGAAATCAAATGGCGTGAGAGAGATTTGCTCAAGTCATCTTCTCAAAGACTTAAGGATACTCAAGTATTTGAGAAAAAAAAATCATCACTCCAATGTGAAAAAGCTTTTGAAAGACTTTTTTGGCAAAAAAAGCTATCCCTCTACCTCCTATTGGAGATGCTCTAACATAAAAATGCATGTCCGTTGGGAGCGGCAAAATCCATGAAACATGATGGAATTAAAGGTCGCGCAAGAGGTCTGATGGCCTAACAAGAAAGACCGATGTCATGTGTACATGGGCATGTGTCAAGAGTCTGTTACATCTTGTACATAAAATACACACATATTGATATTAGAGCCACAACATTCATTCTAGGTATTAGATCATGCTTACTCTTCATTGTGGAGCTAATATACTATGTACTTTAATGAAAATATGCAAAAGTTGAAGCAAATTAGTGAATTATGTTACATATATAAACAATTTTTTGATTTCTCAAAGTAAATATAGAATTTTTACACAAGGTATAAGAGCAGTTTTTCAGGAGGGAAATACGTAAATGACGTCTTTAGCTATGGGGTTACTTTGCAAGCTAAGTTCCAATCGATATTCAGGGTACTTGCATTATCTTCTTCAACTGCCAAAGGTATTTTTAATCCTTCAAAGCTGAATCTGAACTTAAGAAAATACAGTAAAAAAACTGGTACGTAGTACTAATTTTAGCAGTGTGGTCCAAATAAGAATTGATAAAATGTGATAGCAGTCCAAATTTAAGAACTTGGTACTAATTTTAGTTATTGCTTCAAAAAAATCTAATTAAATTATCTCGCATGAGTAGGTTATGCTTTTGTAGGGGCAGAAGCTACAAAGTTCCTTCAGCTATGTAGATTTGATAAGAATTGCTCCATGATATTTCAAGTTTCAACAAAGCCGTTGTAATACTCATATCAATCAGAACTTCCATGAACCATTAACACATGAACACGGAGTAAACAACAAGAAGTTTAAGTTGAATGCAGCATCCTCTTACAACTTATGATTTGATTAAGCCCAAAAAGTCTGTTATCAGTTTCTTGGATGTTCTGTATAGGTTTATAAGGCCATACGCAGCGATTGGAATGGTTAGATCTATAAGTTTTTCATGTAGTAGTGTTCAGAAAAAAACTCAAAATGAAACAAATTATGCTGACCTGTCTCATCCCATTTAGTAGGTTTCAAAAATAGTTTCAATCTCTTTTCTTTCCGTTGAGAAACTTTTTGATGTCTCTTCACTGTTCTACATGAAAATGTTGCAGGCTAGGTAACATTAGGTGCAATGTAACAACCGTGGTTTTAGCAGGTCAGTTTGACTGATAGTCTTGACTTGGTTGACGTTTGTTTGGTGTGTCCTAGGTGTTTGAAGTGATATAAGTGTGATATAGGTGAGTTTTAGCACTAAATCCCTTTGCGTAAATGGTTTTTATGGTGATTTGGAAAGTTTTGTATTTGGGAAAGTTCATTTTGATCACCTTTGTGGTGTAGAAATGACTTGTGTAGTTTTGGTGTTTTTGTGTTTTTGTGTTTTTGCGTAACGAGGCTTCGTTCAAGTAATTGAGCATTAGTAAGTTACGTGGGATTTGTTTTTATGAGTTATATTTCAAAAAGAGTATGAAATTCTATTTTTGAAAACTTTATTTTGAAAATGATTATTTTCCGGTTTATCGTAAAATTAAGGTTTATCGCGTAAGACGTTAGGTTTCGATATGGGAATACATAAAATATGAAAAGTATGAGGTTTTGAGTGTAATAATTAAGTTTAATAATATATATATATATATATATATATATATATATATATATATATATATATATATATATATATATATATATATATATATATATATATATATATATATAAAATGGTATAGAAATCGGCTAGGAAAAAAAAGAAGGAAAAAGGAAACCAAATTTGAGTCCAATTACAACTCCTAACTAAAAGGGTTATCTAGAATTATATTAGGATAGTATATATACAAAACCAAAACACCCCAAACCTCCTTTTCTCTGGTCTTGGTCGTTCATGGGAGGCAAGGGAAGAAGAAAATTAGGGTTTATACTTTTGAAGCTAAAATCAAGAATCAATGTAAAATCTTTAAACCCTATGTTCAATTAATTGATTAATTACTCTAATTCATGTAATATTAAGTATGATGGATTAGGGTTTGTGTTAACTTCTGTAAATTAATGTTATTAAACATGTTGGGATCAATTAATGATAATAGTATGATGATTGGTTAAGAGAATTGAGCGTAAAACAAGCTAGTTATTGAGTTTGGGTTTGGACAGATTTGTAAGGCTGTAAAGATGTGAGTGTAAATAACAGATGGTGAGGAGTTAAGTCACGAATTTTAGGTCTAAATTGAAGTATAATGAAAGAGCTTTCCAAAAAGTCCAGCCACGATCGATTTTAAGGTGGGAAGTCAGTCTTTTGATTTTTCTTTGTTAAGGTGTCAAAGCTGCCAAACCGGGACAGATTTTGGGTAAAAGTTTGAGGGTGTCATGTGGTTGTAAAAGTGGTATTTTGACTAGGCCTTCTGGAATAGTTAAGTATTAGGTTATATTAGACTACCACGAAGAGGATTCGCGATAAAAACTTGTGGAAGTATTTTATGGAAATCAAAACTTTTTGGTGTGCGTTCAGATCCGAATTTGAGTAGTTGACAAGTTTGAATTTATTATGAGTATTTGTGTATGTTATTACTCCATGGCCTTCTGGGATTAGCTTCTATGCTTATGATAGACCATGGTAAATTTTTGGTGTGAGTTGTTGAGCTTTATTTGTCGTGATTTTATGTGGGTGAATGTACCCAAAAATTCTACATTTTCTGATTTTAAGAGTGCAAGGGATTTAGTGAGTATTAAGTTATGGTAGTGGTTGGTATGGTGTCTAGGGGATCCATGGTGGGTCATATGAGTCTTAGACATCCATCGTATGTGTATTACATGGGTTGTAGCTTTTAGCTTGACCTTGTGTAATGTGGATTATTTTTGTGTGCTATAGATTGTGAGTTGTTTTTGTGGAAGCTGCGGAGTTTAAGGTGAGTTCATAGTCCCATATTTTTAACTTGTTTTAAACTTGGGATGGGAATGATGCTTGTCTTAAATTGTTTAAGTTACTGTGATTATGTGTGTGTCAAAAGAGCTTGGACTTATAATGTTATCATATGCATGTTATGTGTGATTATTTGCTTGTGTGGTCCAATTGGGGGGGGGGGGGAGTATCCAATTGGAGAGTAATACTCCTACTCGTACCAGATTATGTGGATTGGATAATGTGATGATAATGCTGTGTGGTCCAATTGGGGGGGAGTATCCAATTGGAGAGTAATACTCCTACTCGTTAATGGTTTATGTGTTCCAATTAGGAGGATGCTTATCCTGTTGCTCGCGCATGCGACCTAATTGTGGTTTATTGAGGTCGGAGGACACGAGCCGTCCTGTTGTAATCATTGTGGGGTCGGAGGACACGAGCCATCCTATTGGTTGCCTTATGAGTGTTGTTGCCTTTGTGTGTGATTATTGACTTGCAAATACATGTAGCTATATGATAACTGAAATTTATTTGTCCAGCTATATTTTATAATCACAGTCATTTTTGGTTGCCTAGCGTGTATGAGTCTTAAACCTATGAATCTCACCAACATTATATTGACGTTTTAAGCATCATTTTCAGGTGAGCATTCTAAGGCTAAGATAGAAGGAAGTGATTAGACAAGACCTTAGTTGCATTGGAGGTGGTTTATCTGTGCGTTTGGAGTTTATCATGTTGTTTCTTTTCGGGTATTGTTATGACACTTTTTGTCTATACTTTGCCATTTTATTGCATGTAGTTATTCTCTATATAGACACCATGTGTTGTGATGATATCCAAGAAGTTACACCCGCGCGTTTCCGCCGTGGCGGGGTATGACAGATTGGTATCAGAGCCAGGTTATAGAGAATTAGGCGGTTGGACCTAGACTATAACTTAGGAGTCCCTTATATAGTTGCATTTAGGATCTATGTGTAAGTATAGTATTTTATATGTCTATTTTCCTATATCTATGAGATGTTTTATTGAGTTTCGGACGTCTATTCTATTCCCTATACGTAGTATTGTATATATATCGACTTTATTATATCGTCTTTTGTGTGTAAGATGCTTCGTTGGACTACCGTTGTCGCTATCAGATGCGAGAGAAGTGGTTGGATGAAACGGATTAACTACAGAATCCGAGTTCCCGATAGCTTGTATCTATGTTCGGACAAGGAGAGGACGTTTATGGGAAACGTTGGTGGAGAAGAAGTGGAGAGGTTTGGAATCACGGTGACTTCTGGAGATGGAGCCATTACCAAATACCCTTGGTAGTGTCCTCACTTCACATAGGAAGGAGATGTGGTTTAGTCTAAACCTCGTGATTTGTATGCGCTTGTGAATCATGTGGAATTGGAAGAAAAGAATAGAGATGGTTTGCATGTTGTCGACTACCTCAACATGTAGGAAACATGAATGGGTGGTTGAGTAAAGATGAAGGAGAGTTAGGATGGAATAACGTGGATTTGGATTTGGAGTCCACAGCGAGTAGTAAGTTTAACCGATTTGAGTGGGGAGGCAAGTGCGAGAATGGAGTTTGAGCCATAATGCGGCGTCTTTTGTTTTGTATTATGTTTTGGAATTCGTATATTGTCTTTCGCCGTCAGGAGCCATGTTGGAGCGTGATTACTCTTGGATATTGGATCGACCTTACCCAAGTGATTTTGATTATAGAGTTTACGTGATCATTGGAATTGTTCCATGCGAGATGATTGTTTGCGACGTCTTTTTTTTTTTTTTTTTTTTTTTTTTTTTTTTTTTTTTTTTTTTTTTTTGCATGTTTGCTTGCATGATGTGTTGTCATAGGAGGGAGTACACTTATGAAAGGGGGCATAGATAATTATGGTGGCCAACATAATTATACATGCGTCACGACACAAGTGGACTTGAAAGTATGATAGCATGGATTGCATAGTGTATTAGGTGTTATGTGGTATATGTGCGTTATCATTGAGATGTGTGGTTTTGGAAGTAAGTATGCGTGTGGAATAGGCTTATAACTGTGGTCGCGAACATAATTATAAGGGTATCACACACGTGGACTTGTGACCATTATTGCATTGATTGATGTTTGTTGTTATATGTTGTGGCAGATGGTATGCGATATCATGTTGGTGATAGCTGTATGGTTAAAGAAGTATTCTCTTAACCGTTTGGGCAATCGTTATATGTTGGGGTGTGTAGGTGGTAAGATTCCATCCTACCTATCATATGTTGATACCTCAATTATCGGTGGGTACTTATGTTGTGATATTTAAGTTGATTCGTTTGCTAGACACTCCGTTTGTATACCTAATTCTTTGGTTGGCATTCCTATTTGTACCATGAAGGTACAGATGTCATACTCTTTCTATTTGACGTCGTGATAGGTGTTGGGTAATCGAATTCGTTTTTGTTGGATACTGTTTCGTTTCTTTGGTTATTCCATACATTCATTCCTCGGGTGAATGTTATACTATTCTTCAAGTATTGTTGGTTCGTGACGAGTTGGTGTGGATATTTAATCCCTCATTTACACACACCAATTGAATTTCGTGACATGTTTTGTGACCTGTTAGTATCGATGTTTTTCTATGATTTTGGTTTGATTATTGTACGAATGAGTCTTTGCGTTCTTCGCTTGGTTTGCAATGTATTTGCGTGAGTGTTCACTGGTATGAGTTCGTTTGAGGATTATTTTGATTACGGAATTCTTCAATGTCTTTCGTGTTCGATTAAGAGGTTGTGTTAGAGTCTTTATGGCATTTTACAAATTCGTTTTGGGTATTTCAAGGTCGTTTGATGGAAACTAATATTTTTATGGGAAATGAAGTGTGAAGAAAAAAAAATGGTTATGTTGATGTCTTACATAAAATGGTTTATATGTATTTTATAAAAAAAAGTATAAGTTTAAGATATGTCTTGTAAAAATAAAAACGGTGTTCATTTGTTTTTGGGAAGGTCGAGTACGGGAATAAGAACAATCTATGGTTCTCATTTACCAAACTTGTTATGTATTTAGTTCATTGAGTGTTTCTTTCGTTGTGGTACGCTTGTGGATGTTTTATGGGTACATGTATTTTATATTTTCTTTGTATGGATTTTCATGAAATATTTTATCCATGTCTACTTTTATTGGGAAAAAATTTCTCATTGTGTTTTTCTAGCTTTGATTTTGATGTTCGCTACTTCGCTATTCGGTAATTCGTACCCCTTTTGAGTTCGTTGATATCGACCGGTTTCATGGTTCGCGTCGTCTACTTAGGATAGATTGTCGTTTCGATTATCAATTTATTCGTTGAAGAAGAAGAGGATATTGCCAAGTTTCCAAGTGAGAGGTGTAGCTTTGAGATGTACGTTCTTCAGGAAGGTGGTCAACGATAGCGAGTGTTTATGGACACTAGTAAGATAAAAGTGGTAAAGAGTAGAAAGTACCTAAGATACCATCTGAGAGACGATTGTCCTTGGAAATGGCAGGTACTATTGGCGATTCATTTCTATCTTCTATAAATTTCGTAGGCATCGCGGAAGTGGAAGATCCATGAGAGGAACTATGTGATACATGATTTAAAGTTGGGGAGTAGAACTTGGAGATGATATTTTATGGAGCAAAGAGTGTGGTCTACCCTGATCATAAGAATCTTTAGCATATATTTGACAAGAGGTTAATATATGTTGAAGAGAAGTTGGGTGTGGAATTTCTCAGTGACTACGATTGTCTGATTCGCCACCGTAAAGGAAGGGCAGACATCATGGTAAGAGCATTGAGCGGGAGTGAACGAGTGCAACTTGGATGTTTATGAGCAATGATTATGATAATTCAGTTCAGAGTTAAGAGGATGATATTGACAGCCTAGAAAGAGAGGTTCAAGGATGAGAACATGTAAGAAGAATGATTACTTGGTTTAGACCAGTAAATGGAAAGGAATGAAGATGGAGGAATGTACTTTGGGGACCATCTATTGGTTCTATTGGGAGGAAGCGTAAAGACATCAATCATGCAAGGTATTTGATACATCAGAGAATGGATAAGACATATCATTACCTTTGCAAGAGATGTATGGAGGAGTAGGCGAGACGTTATATTTGATGAGTTGGTAGAGAGACGTCTGGTGTCGCGTCAATCAGCTTATATCAAGATGAAATACTTACTTCGTGATTGTGGTAAATGTTTTGTGGAGCCTTGAGATAGCATAT
The DNA here is from genome assembly GCA_030686995.1 of Artemisia argyi. NCBI lineage: Eukaryota > Viridiplantae > Streptophyta > Magnoliopsida > Asterales > Asteraceae > Artemisia > Artemisia argyi. The sequence continues at coordinate 29,603,708 of CM060708.1, forward strand.
GAAGATGAGTACGACTTATCATTCTTTAATGAGTGAACTAAGTGAGCGTACAAATCAGGCGTTGGATGGTGAGCTGAGAGCATGGGAGTGTTTGATTTTGGAGGAAGCTGGGGTATACATTTACCCTTAGCTGAGTTCTCCTATATCCACATTTATCATTCTAGTATTGAGTATGTGTCGTGTGAAAAGTTGTATGGAAGGTAATGTAGGTCACTTGTTATGTGGGCAAAGGTTGGAACAAGCCAACTAATTGGTCCTGAACTAGTACAAGGGATTACGGATATGGTCTTTCAGATTAAGGAAAGACTTAAGGTAGCAAGAGATTGCCAAAAGAGTTATGCGGATTATTGTCGTAAACCCTTAGAGTTTGGTGTTGGTGATATTGTGAGGTTAAAAGTATCTCCTTGGAAGGGTGTGGTGCGTTTCGGTAAGAAAGGCAAGCTAGCACCGAGATACGTAAGACCGTTTGAGATTTATGGAAAGGATTGGATTTGAGACATATCGGTTGAATTTGCCTGAGGAGTGAAGTAGAGTGCATGATACGTTTCACGTATCTAATGGAAAGAAGTGGTTGGTGGATGCTAGTCTGCATGTGCCATTAGATGATTGTAAGGTTGACAAGACTCTTCGTTTTATCGAGAAACCTGTTGAGATTATGGATCGAGATGTTAAGGGTTTGAAGTGTGGTGAGATAGCGTTGTTAAAGGTATGTTGGGATTCTGAGCGTGGTCCTAAGTTTACTTGGGAGTGTGAGGATCAGATGTAATTAATGTTTGTTTTATGGGTATTTGTTATTTGTGAGTGCGTCTTGCGGTTACCATTTGGGTTTTCATTTGGTTCGAGGGTATTGTACCTACCTGTGAGAAGTCGTTTGGATCATTGGTGTTATTGATCGATGTAGTGTATCTATTTTCGTGTATCGTTGGAGTGTCGGAGTGTTTTCTATTGTGTGAATTCGGGTAATTAGTCAGTTCACATTTTTGCGATTCTTTCTCTGTGATTTTATGGTTTGGTATTTTTCCGCTTAAAAATCAATAAATTTCCTTTTGCTGTTGTGAGTGATGACTATAGTAGTTGAAATCTCGGGACGCGGTTTCCCTAAGTGGAGGATGATGTAACAACCGTGGTTTTAGCAGGTCAGTTTGACTGATAGTCTTGACTCGGTTGACGTTTGTTTGGTGTGTCCTAGGTGTTTGAAGTGATATAAGTGTGATATAGGTGAGTTTTAGCACTAAATCCCTTTGCGTAAATGGTTTTTATGGTGATTTGGAAAGTTTTGTATTTGGGAAAGTTCATTTTGATCACCTTTGTGGTGTAGAAATGAATTGTGTAGTTTTGGTGTTTTTGCGTAACGAGGCTTCGTTCAAGTAATTGAGCGTTAGTAAGTTACGTGGGATTTGTTTTTATGAGTTATATTTCAAAAAGATTGTGAAATTCTATTTTTGGAAACTTTATTTTGAAAATAATTATTTTCCGATTTATCGTAAAATTAAGGTTTATCGCGTAAGACGTTAGGTTTCGATATGGGAATACATAAAATATGAAAAGTATGAGGTTTTGAGTGTAATAATTAAGTTTAATAAAAAAGTAATATATATATATATATATATATATATATATATATATATATATATATATATATATATATATATATATATATATATATATATATATATATATATATATATATATATATATATATATATAGAAATCGGCTAGGAAAAAAAAGAATGAAAAAGGAAACCAAATTTGAGTCCAATTACAACTCCTAACTAAAAGGGTTATCTAGAATTATATTAGGATAGTATATATACAAAACCAAAACACCCCAAACCTCCTTTTCTCTGGTCTTGGTCGTTCATGGGAGGCAAGGGAAGAAGAAAATTAGGGTTTATAGTTTTGAAGCTAAAATCAAGAATCAAGGTAAAATCTTTAAACCCTATGTTCAATTAATTGATTAATTAATCTAATTCATGTAATATTAAGTATGATGGATTAGGTTTTGTGTTAACTTCTGTAAATTAATGTTATTAAACATGTTGAGATCAATTAATGATAATAGTATGATGATTGGTTAAGAGAATTGAGCGTAAAACATGCTAGTTATTGAGTTTGGGTTTGGACAGATTTGTAAGGCTGTAAAGATGTGAGTGTAAATAACAGATAGTGAGGAGTTAAGTCACGAATTTTAGGTCTAAATTGAAGTATAATGAAAGAGCTTTCCAAAAAGTCCAGCCACGATCGATTTTAAGGTCGGGAAGTCGGTCTTTTGATTTTTCTTTGTTAAGGTGTCAAAGCTGTCAAACCGGGACAGATTTTGCGTAAAAGTTTGAGGGTGTCATGTGGTTGTAAAAGTGGTATTTTGACTAGGCCTTCTGGAATAGTTAAGTATTAGGTTATATTAGACTACCATGAAGAGGATTCGCGATAAAAACTTGTGGAAGTATTTTATGAAAATCAAAACTTTTTGGTGTGTGTTCAGATCCGAATTTGAGTAGTTGACAAGTTTGAATTTATTATGAGTATTTGTGTGTGTTATTAGTAATTGCCTTCTGGGATTAGCTTCTATGCTTATGAGAGACCATGGTAAATTTTTGGTGTGAGTTGTTGAGCTTTATTTGTCGTGATTTTATGTGGGTGAATGTACCCAAAAATTCTGCATTTTCTGATTTTAAGAGTGCAAGGGATTTAGTGAGTATTAAGTTATGGTAGTGGTTGGTATGGTGTCTAGGGGATCCATGGTGGGTCATATGAGTCTTAGACATCCATCATATGTGTATTACATGGGTTGTAGCTTTTAGCTTGACCTTGTGTAATTTTGTGTGCTATAAATTGTGAGTTGTTTTTGTGGAAGCTGCGGAGTTTAAGGTGAGTTCATAGTCCCATATTTTTAACTTATTTTAAACTTGGGATGGGAATGATGCTTGTCTTAAATTGTTTAGGTTACTGTGATTATGTGTGTGTCAAAATAGCTTGGACTTATACTGTTATCGTATGCATGTTATATGTGATTATTTGCTTGTGTTGTCCAATTGGGGGGGAGTATCCAATTGGAGAGTAATACTCCTACTCGTACCAGATTATGTGGATTGGATAATGTGATGATAATGCTGTGTGGTCCAATTGGAGGGGAGTATCCAATTGAAGAGGAATACTCCTACTCGTTAATGGTTTATGTGTTCCAATTAGGAGGATGCTTATCCTGTTGCTCGCGCATGCGACCTAATTGTGGTTTATTGGGGTCGGAGGACACGAGCCGTCCTGTTGTAATCATTGTGGGGTCGGAGGACACGAGCCGTCCTATTGGTTGCCTTATGAGTGTTGTTGCCTTTGTGTATGATTATTGACTTGCAAATACATGTAGCTATATGATAACTGAAATTTATTTGTCCAGTTATATTTTATAATCACAGTCATTTTTGGTTGCCTAGCGTGTATGAGTCTTAAACCTATAAATCTCACCAACATTATGTTGACGTTTTAAGCATCATTTTCAGGTGAGCATTCTAAGGCTAAGATAGAAGGAAGTGATTAGACAAGACCTTAGTTGCATTGGAAGTGGTTTATCTGTGCGTTTGGAGTTTATCATGTTGTTTCTTTTCGGGTATTGTTATGACACTTTGTGTCTATACTTTGTCATTTTATTGCATGTAGTTATTCTCTATATGGACATCATGTGTTGTCATGATATTCAAGAAGTTACACCCGCGCGTTTCCGCCGTAGCGGGGTGTGACATGCAACTACTCACAATTACAGTAATATCTTCGTTAATAAATATGTTCTTAAAATCTATATCAGTTACAATTTTCAGGCTCTTGTTTGATTCATCTTCATGCAAATGTACGTCAGTGGTTTCAATCAGATATGTGATATAGAACTCGACAAGGTACACTAAATTAATTCATATATCAATTATTTTTTAGCCAGGCTATTTCCATCAATGTTGAAGCACATATAGAGGGACGCCCACTATGAATAAAAAAAATAGTTTTTTAACCACTCAAGTTGCTACCCATGTTAAAAATAGATTGTGGATTTAAACCATAGGAAGATGAGTCAGGATCATGTTACAACATGTCAATATGTAATGTACATGGATAGAAAATTAGAAATTTCAAAACTTTTTGTTTATGTTTATGCACATATATGTATGTATTTATGTTTATTGTTTAGGCGTATGCTGTTAAAATTATAGATCGAATGGTGCATATTGATGACAATATAATCTTAAATCCAGGTTAACAAGCAATATCTCCCTTTGGCTGCTAGGGAACTGTCTATGGAAACTGCTGTCATCATCTCTTCATTATCAGCTATCTTGGTATTTCAAATGATTATTGGTTCGCCAAACATGAAGACATGATTCTGAGTGTAGCTTTTGATCGAACCTTTTTTTTCTGTATCCAGGGCCTATTGATTGCATGGATTGGATCTCCACCATTGTTTTGGAGTTTTGCTGGGTGGTTTTTGCTTGGGACTGTATATTCAGCCAATGTGATGAGGCTTTTTCTAACTTTATATATTCAATACTGCTAATATATATATATATATATATATATATATATATATATATATATATATATATATATATATATATATATATATATATATATATATATATCATGCTCTTGTAGTCATATTTGTATTATGCTTACTATTTTCAGCAGCCCTTAATGGGATGGAAGAGGTATCCTCTGACAGCAGCTTTTTGCATTGTGCTAAATTGGGCACTAGTTGTTCCGATAGGATGTTACTTGCATATGAAGGCTAGTACCTCGTCCCTACTTATGTCGATGATTATATCATATTGTGGAAATATTAATCTAATTGCACTATGTTACCGCCTTCGTTTAGTCACAACTGGTGTCCACTTTCACATTTTATCACTAATTACTATTAGGGACCTAGTGACTAAAAAGTGACCACCCAAATTAATTTGGCTTGCAGGGTATGTTACCACTAATTCACTAAATTAAAGGTGTGCAAATGCTTTGCCTACACATTGAAAAGAGTGGTTAAAGATTTATCTTAACAGAAGAAATTGTACGAATAAGTTGTTAGAGTTTGACAATCAAATAACACATATTGCGGAAGCGTAGGATCAAGTATAACACATAAATATTAACTAAAACATAAATAGTAAACGTACCCGATGCACTTCAAATAAACCTTGATTCTTGTACAAATAGATCAATGATAAACCCCTTACCGTTTTGTTTATCGATCTCTTGATAATTACTAAAGTAAGTAATTACCTCGTTCTTGTACACACAAACTACCAACGAATAAAGGTTTGTTGCAAGTAAACAAAACACTTAAATTTGGATTGAACCAAAATCGACCCAATCCCTTAGGTGGGGGGTTGAACCAATCGGCCAAGGAAAACAAAAGAAAGAAACAAAGTTTTAGGGTTAGAGTGTGTGCACAAAAGATGTGAAAGTCTAACCCTTGGCCTTGTATTTATACTAGGTGATTTCTTGGTGATCAAGCAAGGCATGGGTTGGGCTTCCCCCCCCCCCCCCCCCCCCCATGATCGACCGGCCTAGGACACCCCATAGGGGTTCTAGATCCTTCTTGACTCCCAAGTTACACTCTAGTCCATATCTTTCGTATTTAACGATAGTTAGTCCATACGGTTAATAACTAACGACCGTTTAGTCCATTAAGTGTTTATAAATATATATATTCGGTACATTTAATATATATATATATTTATTTTACATTATTCTTGTTTGTAAAGTGTGCAATCCCGAGATCTCGGGTTCGATACTAGACATTTACATATTAATATTTATCCATATATTCAACAGCTCCCACTTGGATATCTATTAATAGCAAAATGACATTGGTTAGCGTCTTGCAACACTCCAATGCCCCTAGTTCAATCCGAGCTAGGTTTCCTGAAAAACCTTTAATGATTCATCATTATAATTATCCTTTCATTACTAATACCACATTAATAAAGATGTGAGGTTCTTTATTAAATTTCTGTTTCTCGTCTTTTTATGATTTAACAAAATTACCAAAACATCTGAACGTATTCCAGATAGACTTTGGGCGTGGCCACGCAAACATTTTGTCAACCCTACGAGGGGCCCAGCAGTATTAAACTTCTGAACAAATCAGAAGGAACAAATTCTCTCTTGACTACAAGAATAACCCATGAACTTTGCAACACTTCTGAAAACAACCCTTATGACTCCCTGTTACGGTGAGCGGTAGATTGCTTCACAAAAATGCACTACATCCATGACACTTATCTGGTATCTCAAGTCTTAGGATAACTTTAAATATGATTCTCACATTAAATATTAAATCATATTATTGGGATAAGTCCAATATTCAATTCATCGAATATCATGTGAAATTGGTATGTCAACGCATCAATATACTTTCAAGTATATTTTTAACCAATACTCAGATTTGTCTTATTTTAATGATATTCCCATATCATTAATCGACAACGGACAATTTAGAATAACACAAGTTATTCACGGATTTAAACATGCAAATATAGGACACAATTTATTATTAATGAAAACAAACGTCCTAAGTACTTTAATTCATTATAAATAATAATTGCTTAATGTCCTTTATCCAAATACTAAATAGATCAATGCATGATTATTCTAGTTAATGAATTTAGTCTCAAGTAATAACTTGTTGACAATTATGCCTCAAGTAATGACAATCATACTTGTTGACAAGGCATTTATTTCATCTAACTATGATCTATCCGAATTTTGAGAATATTTCTATCAAGAATTCAATAATTAAAATTCTTGTATGTGTAAATACAACTATCTTAATATAGCCACATAATTTTTTCATAAATTGTGTGATATCCTCAATCACCAACCTATGACCATCAAACTTTCAAACCTTTTAAAGTTTAAAGTATTCTAATTCTTTTAATGTTTAATGCAACTATGCTCTTAGTTGAGCACAACTAGTTCTCATGAAATCCTTCATGGCTAGTTATTGAGTGTCATCTCAATTAAACCAGCATCATTGTATATTAAACACAATATGTTCTTTAAAATTTCCGTAAACTTAATATCCATAGTGTAATGTTTAGGAGCTATTCCAGGTTGAGGATCATTATTCTAATTTCAAACATTTTCCATTAGAATATCTATTACACAAGTTATATAATAACCTTTAATTGGATATCAAATATTGTCAAATCATTTAAGCACTTAAGCATGATACAACAATAATACAATGCACATGAAAATCCTTCAGTCAAACTTAGATTATATTCATGTACTATCTTTACAAATATGTATATCCATTTACTAAATGATATATCATATTCTATTAGAATCATTTACCGCACATGTTTATTAAATAATAAACTTTTGTTCCAAGGTTGTATGTTTTATTTCTAAATCTTTCACTTACAGTTTCATTCCAAATTAAGTCTTAACATTTCACTTATATGGAATGTAACTTCTTATATGTTATACAACATATATGATTTAGTAAATCAAACATAATACTCCCACTAGCTTTCAGGAATACTTAGAAATTACCTTATTTTAATTATAAACCTAAACATAGATTTAATAATTTATCATAAGAATAATCTCCTAGATGCATGCATTTATCCATTCATGGATTATTGCACTTTGTACACTTCCACAGATTTTCTTGAATTCATAAACTCTTTTTGATTACTTATCGTCCTCGCTCAAGTAATTATTCAAGAAAGAGTTTTTGATATTCCATTGTCAAATTTCACATTCATGTAAATATGACAATTACAATCTTTATATCTTTAATGTACTTAAGAAAGAGTATTCAATCATAGTTAATTGCTTAAGTATGATTAATAATCTTGTCATAAGATATTCATTAAGATATGTGTACAATTTTGTCCATATGATTATTTCACAAAGATTTAAACCATTAGGGTTACATTATCTTTGAATAAACTCATCATCATTTTCTAACTATTAAGAATTAAGATAAACCAAATTTTCTAAATTTGAATATCTTTATGAACAGCATCTATAACATTCATATTATGAGTAATTTACCCAATTCATTATTTTGGTAATACTACATCATATAATTGTCAGCATATTAATAAAATATCTGAGATATCCAAGTGGATCTATGAATGATAATTCCATCATCTTGAGGTTTATCATTTACATGTTAAGCCTCATCATGATTTTAACTAGTGTGGTTTTAGAAGATTATGTATTTTGTAATTCTATCTTTTCTAGTAAAATTCTCCCACTTGCCTTTAGCAATATAGAGACTATCTATAACTACTTAGCAATTAGAGCAACAATCCAGCGTTCTCTTTTAGGACATTACAAATACATATTGATAGTTCTTTGTTAATAACCTTCACATAAGTAGCTTAACAAATTCAGAACTTCAATTTTAAGACATAATGTGATTCATCACATCAATAACGTCTTATTAATCTTCTAGGAGTCTAATTTGAGTATATTCAATTCATACTCAATTTCTAACCTTGATAACTTTTTGAAGAAAAGGAGTCATAGTTATCTTTTAATCAAACAATCTAATAAGAGTTTGATTCCCTAACTGAACATACTATCCATATATGGTACTTCAATTAGAATTAATATTGTAAGAAGATCTAACAATATATATAAGATAACCATATTCCTGTTGGCATACCTATTTACCAACTAAATCAACTTAATGGTATAATAGTATTTTCAAGCCAATTGCATGCTTTATAACCCAAGTACTTATTAATCAAGTCACTTTCATGTTTATGTCTTATAACACATAAACTTGTTATAATCCCACTATACGTTATTAATCATTGATCAACTCAATGACTTCTTGTATATGTCTTAATTAAAAGACCATAACAAGCTAACGTCTTACTTAATTATAAGTCTTGTAATACTTAGAAGACTTCATATTTATAACTATACAATAAAGTATAAACATGTATAATTAAAGTAATCATGAACACCATCATTTGGTTTCAATAATATTTTCAAGTTAACATACTACTTTATTTATTTATGTCATTCTAAGAATACATAATTATTGAAGTAGTATTATATTACTTCATGCATTTATGTCATTCCAATAATACATAAATATTAAAGCTGAAGTAGTCTTTTTTATTTGACACATATGTTCTAATAGATGTCTAATTTAGAAACAGTAAATTATCCATGTTGGTCTCACGCATACATGGAAATTCACCTTGTTGTTAATATTTAGCCTGCGTCTTACGTTTACTAAATTTCAACACCAAGTGTTTCTAAGATTAGATGTATTAATCTAATTAGAATTATAATCTCTTACTTGCAGTTAAGAGAATCCTTTAAATCATATTCTTATGTGTTGTACTTTGCACATAATGAAGATTTCTCCCACTTGTGCATGGTACAACACCATGTATCATATAAACAACACGCATACGTTTGTTAATGTGAACAATATGATTTGTGTCATAACTTAGTAGATATAGAGTTTACTCAATCAATCAAGGAAACGTACATGACTATCCTTGAAAATATTAGTGTCTATATTTGGAAAGTAATTACCTTGAGATATTCAAAAGATAATCTAAGTTACAATCAAGACAATAAGTCTTGTAACTCCCACTGAATTAGAGAACATAAAAATAATCCCTTATTCATTCATAAGAACACAATACTCCCACTGAATTTGACAACATTGTAAATATTTCATTAATCAGTGAAAGAAATAGTGTAATATTTACTTTCCTACATCTTTTAAGAAAACCCATTCAAACAATTATATAGGTTATAAAAGGATGTAATCTACTACATAAATGTGATTCATCACATTCCAAATTATTAACTTGAAAAGGCTCGGGCATGCAATTTCTTCATGTATAGATCTACCATTCCAACAATTGTATGTAGTATCTTTAAATGGTCAAATCAAAACAACTAGATAAAATAATCTAATTTGTCTTTTACCATTATGCAGTAATCAGTCTAGCTTCTAATTTAATAACTCATAAGGTGCATATACTCTTACTATTAAAGTTTGCTATGAGTTATGTATTTAGAATTTAGACAATTCTAATCATCCTATTATACCTTTCTCATTCATGAAAAGGAATAGGATTTAAGTCTCACACTTCTCGTAATGGAAAGAGGACTATATTTATTCTTTTTGTAAATATTGACTCTAACCAAAAACCCAAACGGGTGTAAATCAATTAAAAGAATAACTTACGTTTACGGTTTTGAGTTGCATTAATACATTTAAAGAATTTTCAAAATTCAATTTTTAGTATTTTCGATAATTTATATTTCCAAGAAAATATAATACCCAATGATATATTCATATAACCAACATATTTTCTTGAAAATCTAAGATCCAACTTTACATAAATTCCACCACATCAGTTGATCTGCTTGTGGTGAAAGTATAAAAGATGGTAATCTGTCGAACAATAATTGGCAAACATTTTTCCAATTCCTAGATCATTATGGGATTTACATCAAATTGATACATCAATTTGTCATGTAAGCATGTTTCATCCCATCTCATGCCTTAAGCTCTAGGTCTCACGCATCAACTTAATTAAGTTGTCTAACTTAGAAACTGCAAATTCTCCATGTGTGGTCTCACGCACACTCGGAAATTTACCTTGTCATTAAAATTTAGCCTGCGTCTCACGTTTACTAAATAATAACTTCAAGTGTTTCTTATAGTTAGATGGCATGTAACTTAAATTTTTAAGGGTATTTAGTTTGATGTGAAAATCAAAACATGTACAAAGATGCATGCACTCATCTTTATAACATAAGTTTTCATAAAAACTTTTTATATCCAATTCGTGAAATTAATACACAAAGTTTTACTTGAGGTTTATGCCAAAACCCTAAGATGACTTTCTACAACATATGATTTTAAAAGTAATTCGTTTAAGACATATTCAAGATTGTGATAACCAAGGCAGACTCTAAGGCTCTTTTCTAAGCCTTCAAATCACGGTTATGAATATCATCTTAAAAGACTTAATTTTAAAAGCATATTTGCACAAAACATCATTCAAGCAAAAGTTTATGGATTCAATCTGAAAATAGTAATAAAGTTTGAATTTTGCTAGTCTCGCCTGGGAGCTGATTACCGTGCGAATCGGACCACGATTGGCAATAAGACCTTGCAAGATTCTTACTTTATCACTTTAGGGTTTCACAATTATTAGTCCGTATTAATTTTTTTTATGAAAACAACCCTTTTATTGCTTACAACAAGTCCAACCGAAAAACAATAAAACAAGTATCAAAGAAAATCAAAACAACCAATAATAAATAAGTGAAACAATTAGCCACATGCAATCCGTATTAGAAAAGATCCTAATAAAATCAATTCTAGGTATAATAATGCATGTAATCAACTAAGGCCTTCTCCTCTTGATGGAGGCGAGTCACATACATTGACGAATCAATTGCGTAGGCCAAAGCTAAAAACACACCACATAGCATATAAAATTGATTTTAATATATATTGGAGTCTTCCCCAATTTAAGATCTATCTAAACATGTGATAAATAAAACAAGATCCATGACGAACATGCATGTAAGTCACGGATTAAAACCTAACAATTAGCAATTAGGTCACAAGATACGTTCAATAAACCGGTTAATGACCTAGGGTTTCTAGTGATTACACATAATCTTAGAAAACCACAAAACCCTAATTAGGGTTTCATGGAAAAATCGACCCCCCCCCCCCCCCAAAATTAGGGTTAGGGTTTCGAAATTTTTAGAAAAAAAAATAGGAAAAACCCTAGATCAAAAAAAACATGTATCTAAAACAATTAAAGATCCGGTTTTTATTACGTTTTAGTAATCAATTACATGTTATACATGGCTCGTGATGCCACTGTTAGAGTTTGACAATCAAATAACACATATTGCGGAAGCGTAGGATCAAGTATAACACATAAATATTAACTAAAACATAAATAGTAAACGTACCCGATGCACTTCAAATAAACCTTGATTCTTGTACAAATAGATCAATGATAAACCCCTTACCGTTTTGTTTATCGATCTCTTGATAATTACTAAAGTAAGTAATTACCTCGTTCTTGTACACACAAACTACCAACGAATAAAGGTTTGTTGCAAGTAAACAAAACACTTAAATTTGGATTGAACCAAAATCGACCCAATCCCTTAGGTGGGGGTTGAACCAATCGGCCAAGGAAAACAAAAGAAAGAAACAAAGTTTTAGGGTTAGAGTGTGTGCACAAAAGATGTGAAAGTCTAACCCTTGGCCTTGTATATATACCAGGTGATTTCTTGGTGATCAAGCAAGGCATGGGTTGGGCTTCCCCCCCCCCCCCCCCCCCCCCCCCCCCCATGATCGACCGGCCTAGGACACCCCATAGGGGTTCTAGATCCTTCTTGACTCCCAAGTTACACTCTAGTCCATATCTTTCGTATTTAACGATAGTTAGTCCATACGGTTAATAACTAACGACCGTTTAGTCCATTAAGTGTTTATAAATATATATATTCGGTACATTTAATATATATATATATTTATTTTACATTATTCTTGTTTGTAAAGTGTGCAATCCCGAGGTCTCGGGTTCGATACTAGACATTTACATATTAATATTTATCCATATATTCAACATAAGTTAATACTAACTTTCTGTGACAACTTTTTTTTCATAGAAAGTGCGAGTATAACCCAAAACTGACTTTTACTTTTAGGACTTGTGTAATATTGTTCTTTGTTACGTAGTACTTTGTTTATATATCCAATATATTACAAAATTCTACAGAATCCCATCCATGGAGGTAGCAAACTTTCGAGGCCAATATTATTTGCAGCAGGAATGATTGCCGCATTTGCAACCTCAACAACATTTTTTAAGGTATAAATCATATAGCTAGCAAGGCTTTTAAATGAAGTTTTCTCAGACGTGTCTTGGTAATAACTGTGTCATTTTTATTCCGGTAGGATATCCCTGACATCAAGATAGACAGGATGCATGGAATTAAGTCTCTTGCTTATCGACTGGGTGACAAAGGGGTTAGCTAATAATATTTTGATGATATTACTAATTCATAAAACAAAAAAGCAAGAATAATGGTGATGAGTAGAATTTTTGAAGCTAGATGGTATAACAAAAATGACTCAAACCTGGATTCACTTTTACTACATGAAGATTGACTGATTATGACTCAAAAATTTCAGATGTTCTGGACTTGCATTTGGATTATTGAATTCGCATTTGCTGCTGCTGCTTTCGTTGGAGCAACTTCATCCATTACTTGGAGCAAATACATTACGGCAATTAAGGAATCTATAATATATATACTTGCAGTATTTTATACAATAGTCATGATATTTCTACCTAGAAATCGAGTGTCGAACCCTGTGCGTGAAGTAATCAGTTTGATTACGACTTCAATTCACCCAGCGGTAGGTTGTGAGTTCAAGTCTCGATGTAGACAATAGGTAGATTATTGTGTATCTTTGCCACAACACTCTATAAGGTTACAAGGAATTTGTGATGATAATCCAAAGTAGCGCTCTAGTTTCTAGGCATAAAAAGTGTAAAAAAACAGAGATCGTTGTGTTGTTTCTTCTATGTTTTAACTGTTAAGTTTTACAAACCCTAACAATATGCTAGAAAGCTACAGGAAAGTACATTAACATATTGGCGGTACAAGCTAAAACACCCCAATTTAGGGAGACATTTGACATAAGGTGCTAATACACAAAAATGATAAGACACTGCGGCAGCATTTCTAAATTTCCAAATCGACCAGATCACAGTTTGGTCCACGGTAAAATAAGACCATGACATAAAAGATCTCACATTGTCAATATTAAAAATTAAAAACTATTAACGATCCACCACCACCATAGCTGCAGCCTTAACACCTTAGCTATTTGTTTTCAGGACATAAATTTAACCATATCTCTATCTGTGTAGATCATTAGTCATTTTGTGATGGCATTAGTACTTTGGATACCAAATCAGTAGATTTGAAGAATATGGATGCCGTTCAATCAATGTATATGTTTCTTTGGCAGGTGAGTTTCCTAGACATCTGCATCATATCATGTATTAATATAGGTACCTTGTTCTAAGTAAGATGAGTACATCATCCTGCAATTTGCACTTGTTATTTTGTTTGTCCTCACATATCTTAGATTTGAAAAACCATTCTGTATACATTACAGCTATTCTTTGCCGAATTTGCACTTATCCCGCTTGTATGCTGAACAGACATTCTTCCACAAAAGGAGGAATAATCAGCGCCTCTAAATAAAGTCGAGCTTCACGAGAACTTTTAAAAGTAATTCCGCTACTTCTAATTTATGTTCCAATAAAATAATCATTCCCTGCATGCTACTATTTTGTACTTTCTATTATTGCGGGTCTTAATGGGTCCATAATTGGTGATCTCGAAACACATGGGCCAGGTAAACATCAAAACTAAGGCCACGATAGCTTTTTGAATACATGGAGTGAAATTGGTGGTTAATCCATGTATCTATTAAGCAGATTTTCCTAACACTCCGATCATTTGGTTATCTTATTACTGCAACTTCAAGAGCTCAAACAGAATAAAACATTCAAGCACTTAATGATTGTTTGCGTCTTTTAGAATGTACTAGAACGGTTTCCGAGCAATGCGGCGGCGGGTACCTGTAACTATATTTTGTGTTATTCGGTTACATATTTAGTTGTCTTTATGCTTTATAAATAGAGATGGTGGAGATGGTTAAGGCAAATAATTTTAGTTTGAACAACCAACCGGCGTCCTAACAAACTTCCTACCTAACCCTTTCTAATCAATTAATTTTGAAATTCTTCCATAATAAGCAAGTAAAAGTCTGAATTTTAAGTCTTTCTAATTATAGAATAGTCCTAAATGCATTATATAGTAGTATAGATATCCAACATCCCTTTAGTTAGAGAAACAGAGACAAGATTGGTGGTTTGGAATTTCAGAAATTTGTTGATAGAGCTAAAAACTAGTGAAAGTGTTGAATAAAACGAAAGTAGAACCTTGAAAGCTAGCAGCAAAAGCAATAACCGAGATTAATGAGACGCAAGAACATTTTAAATTCTTAACGAAAATAAAAACAAACACGTCTCCAAACGATAGGAATGTCATAAATGGGATACTAAAAAAATTCAATTGACTTTTAACTGATATGGAAACGGAGATACAACAACAAAACATGGGTTACAATTCAAGAAATTGGCATACTTTCAGCTGTTGGTAAGAGTAAACAAGGTAAACAAGAAGGCAACATGCCTCATAATCATCACACTAATAACATTATCATGCCAAGTAGTCAAAGATTCATGAAAAAATCCTTGCAAATTTGGAGATTCAATCTGATCCAGCCATAAGTAAATCATATATAATGTGATGTTTAAACATATAGACATACCATAATCAAAAAGGTTCTATAGATGCCTTGCTTGACACCTATCCTGCATAAAAATATACAGTATTATTTAAGTGATAAATATATAATGATGATCCTTATATAACACGATGAAACCTAGGGATATGGATCAAACTCGAAAATAGTAAACAAATTTACCTACCCGGCAAGCAGTTTAAACACTTTGTGCTTTTGTGGATAAATCTTTAACTTTTGCATCAGCTTGGTCCTGTAATACATTCTCATCCAAGTTAGAGGTCAAAATTTAGGCCTATTTTTACATATACATGAGTCAAATGGATTAAGTTAAAAGATATAAATGCAAAAAAATAATAATAATAATAATACTAAAATAAAAAAATAAAATAAAAAGAACGGTCGGATCAACATTGTGATAATATAGTTTATGTAATTAATCAAAGCATTTTTCATACATATAATAAACGAAAAGACGATTGTGGCTGTCGGACGCATTTCAACCTCGGGCATGCTAAGATGTTATCTACATTGACCCATTACCCAACCTGCTCATTTTTCTACCCCTGAACCAACTCAAAACTACTATCAGTCAAACTGTTTTTAACCATGGTATGCACCACAGTTATAATAACATATTCCGGATATTATAAGCCGAAAGCTAGAGCTTATATAAAGTTGTTTGGCAAATTAGTTCGAGCCGAAGCTTATTGATGTAAAAACGTATTAAAATATATCAAAGTAAATGTATTTCCAGCTTTTGCGTGATAATCCATTATATTTTGAAGGGTATTTAAGTAATTTGACTAGCTATAAGTCCCCACAAGCCCCTTTCAATGGGCTTGGGCTTATGGAGGCTTATGGCTTATAAAAGCTTTCATAAGCTTGTGTGACAATTAACGAAGCTTATTTTATAAGCTGGCTATTTTAAAAGCTTAAGCCCTATAAGCCCTTAAAAGCCACATGCCAAACACAGCCTATATCTTGCATATTACAGCAGTGAACAGTCTTTGAATCAGTTAAGCACACAAAAGAAATAGATAGCGTTGAGAAAAACCAATTCAAACAAACACAATAACAATAGTAAAAGAAAAATTAATGAAAACAAAAATTATGTGGTATCGTGCTACGTACACGGCCGAACTAGAGAGATTATATTATATTGAATGAGGACATAAGGTACAAGGTTTATATTTACATTGGAGTTGTATTTATAGAGGTAGCCTAACTTTGTTCCCTAGACTACGATTTCATGGCGTAAAATTCCATATGGTCAAGCCTAATGATTCTAATTTTCGGGACCCCAACCAACCTCAGACTCCCGCCTTTGTCTCCACAACTTAACAGATAGTATTTTAATGTGAAAATTTTTCATTAACTATCGTCCAATTGTCCATATAGTTATTCCTAATTCTGCTTAATGTTCTTTTCTTCTCATGTATTGGGCTCGTTTAGTGACTTGTGAAAGGATCATGACAGTTCAACTAACAATAATGATTTCTAAGTTATCTGAAATGTCAATCCAGAGGGTAAAGCTTACTTTATCGAAATCTTAGATTCTTAAGATCGAAGAACATCGACTTAATATACTGTTAGAGTGAGGAAAAAGAATTTTACCCTTGCTATGGTTGGTGTATGAACGGAAGTCCTCATGTTGAAAAATACCAAAATATTATCATTTCTTATATGCAATAAAATAATCTAATTGATGTTCTTAACCTATTGGAACTTTTAGGGTGACACAACTGCTACAATAATAATCAGAAAGAAGGATCACCTCGTATTCACTAGACATCTTAAAACTAATAGAATTAGCACTAACAAAGAATGATTTAAAACCAACATATATATGCAAACATGTTTCATGATTTACCTTTCTTAGTTTTATAAGTGTAGTAAACAACCAATGAGCTTCTATTAACTTAATGTATAAGTGGCATATCCGCATATAAAGTCACTCATCACAAAGTATTTCATTCATAAATTGAAGTGGACAATAATTAACTTTCAAGTTACATTAAGTGCTTATTTCAACACAAAGATATTATCTTTTACTCCAACTATAGTTCTTTGGTGTTTAAACTCTAAAATCAATATAAGGCATAAGCCTATAACATCAATCTCATTTGCTACATTACATAGTTGCCAACTTATGTTAAGATTTCCATCATTTCCATAGTCAAAATAAACACATTTTTTAACCAAAAAGTCAAATAAACAACGAAAGATAAAACCTTACCACTCCCTTCTTTTCGTAATAGTCATCCAAAGCCCATTGATACTTCGATTGATTCAACCCGAACCAACGAGCCACATAATCATCTAAATTTGAATGTGCTGTTACACAAACATAAAACCAATCAAGCCATTGTAAACAGCCACAATTCAATGCATAATCCTACTTAAGCATCCAAAAGCAAAACAAAAATACAAGAAATAAAGTAATAAACCATTAATCAAACAAATCGCAATTTTAAATCAAACAAAAACAAAATACCAAAACAACAACAACGGGTGTGGCACAGGCTACACCCGATTTTAGGTCACGAAATGCAAAAAGATTTCAAAACTACCGTTTTTGCGGTATGTGCAACCCCAAAAAAAAATTTGCTACTTTCGTTTCTTATGATGTAACTTTAGTTAGCCGAACATTTCTTTTGTGCAACACCCTCTTAAAAACCATGGGTCCGTCCCTGTAGACAATGCCACCATAGGGATGTAAACAGTAATACCCCTACCCGAGGTATATCCAAGCCTCCAAGAGTAGGGGGAGACTGCTTCGAGGAAAACCTCCCGAAATGTTCAACAAATTACTTTACGCCAAAATTCCAAAAAAAAAAAAAAAAAAAAAAAAAAAAAAAAACACAATTCAATAAGGATGGAGACAATCATACCCTTTACTACTTAAGACACTATCAACCAATATTCCAAAAATAAACACAATTCAATACATGATCCTAATTAAAAACACAAAAATAACCAAATCAAACAAACCCCAATCAAACTCAAAATCCAAAAGGGTGTCCAAAAAAGATACCATTTTGAACTTTAGCAACAGCATCCCAAAAGAACCCAGCTTTAGACCCAAACCCTGAACCGGGTTTCTCATACTGAACCGGGGGAGGAAGAACCGGGGGCTTCTGAACCGGGTTCGATTCATTTTGCGGTTCAGGAGTGACAACAGGTGGAGGTGTAACAAAAACAGTGTATGGACCAATTTTTCCGATCATAGGTGGTGGTGTTGCTGGTTCTTTATGGTTTTTAGCCATTTTTTTATAAAATATTTTATTTTTATAAAAAAAGAAGATTGAAAAAAGAAATGTGGGTTATGTAAAAGATTTGATTTTGAGTAAAGGGTAGTTGATGGTTTTTTATGGGGATGATGAGTGAATGTGAATAGAGAATCTTGTTGTTAAAGTGTTGGTGTGTTTGGTTTCACTTTGAGTGTGTGTGAGAGTGGAGATTGAGATAGAGAGAATGAGAAGAATGAGAGATGTTTGGTTGGTGGGATGATTGGTGAGATCTTTGTCTTTTGGTTTATTATTGTTTTTGATTAGTTATGTTAGAGGACAATTATTCCTTTAATTATTTATTAATCATGGGAATGAGAATTTATGCTTTTGGTTTATATCTTACCCATTCTTATATCATGTCATGGCAAGATTTGGTAAAATTATTAGACTGATGCTAATGGCAATCACATTTTCACAAAAGCAATCCCGCCATCTCAGTATTATGTCTCCACAACTTCACTCCAACAATAACTAGCTAGTAGTGACAACAAAATCAACACCCAACGGTCAAAAAAAAGGCCGTCCATGGTGCAATTGTTTCGGTTGGTGAGACAGCTACTTTTTTGCAATTGTTGCAAAGCAACATGTCGCTTAAGGCATTGCTTGAGAGAGGCGCGTTGCTTTTCTTGGTTATGGTCACCATCCAACGCCCATTAGCATTGGTTTAAATTTAAACATCTCGATTGATCTTGTTTTAGTTCATATTAGTATATTCTAAGGTTTTTAATATGCTTCAATTGTTGTTGTTTTGTAATATGCAATATTTTTCTAAGATATATCATTACTTGTAAAATCTTTTTGATCTTGTTATCACTCTGATTATTCGATTTTTGCCAAGGCCAAAAGAAGAGTAAACGAGTTTAGATGGGTTTATATGGGAGTTACCTTCTTTACCTAACTTGTTATAGCATAAACACAATTTTAAATACCTAATTGATCTATTTGGGTCATTTTCAAAACTGTTAAAGAAATATGTTGAGTCTAACAAGTTTGTTAGACTAAAACGTACAAGTTACTACTTTGTTATATAAACCCATCTAGACCCGTTTAGGTCTAGATTTACAGGTTTATTTTAAATATTCGTTCTGAGATTGGACTCAAAAGATGAAAATGTGTCATCTGTATTTTGGTATGACGTATAGGACACATATAGGACTCAAAAGAAGTTATGCATTTGTTAACCTCTCCTCTTAGGCTAAGCACGCTCGTAGTTCATGAGGGGGTTGGAGGGGTTGTGTCACGCGTGAGGCCCACTGTATGAGTCACTTGTCATGCGTGAGGTAGGCAACACCAAGGAACGAATGGTGACTGCCTCACCATTCAAACATTGTGTGTTTGTGAGTCTCATGAGATGTTTTTATTATTAATTATTTGGTTTGTGAGTGAATATGGGGTATTTTGTGGGTATGTTTGTATAAAAGTATATATTTTAGTGAAAGGTGTGGGAGTGATGACCATTGTGGGTGAAAAGTGGGAAGAAGTGAATGATGAGGTGACACTGAAATGATGCTAAAATGAAATGTAAGAAGGTGTGACAATTATTCTAGTCGAGCATGAGGTTCCCACTCTCTTAAAGAATAGAAAATCACACTAAGACATTCAATAATTGACTTTAAGACCAACACTTCTCAAAGAATGAATGTTCATCATGCGTAATATCTTGAGCCCAAGGACAATTTACATCATTATTAACTAGTCGGGTACTCGTGCATTTCAGCAGCGATTATCCTGTAAGTAAATATATTTTTCGAAAAATATTATACAAAAATTGTTACAGTATAATATTAAATTTAACTACAAAATAAGTATTATTATACAAACATGTACTAATATGATACTTGCACAATGCGACGAGAAAATAGTCTAAGAGCAAGACCATGTGATGATCGATAATTTTATTAACAGTTGTTACATACTTCATAACATCGAAAACATCATGCAATTGTAGTAAAAAGAATTCAAATATAAGATATCTTTATCATATACAATTAGAAAACAAAAATTATAGATATCATCTTTCATGCAATTAATTGTATAAAAAATATTTGTATATTAAAAACATGAATTAAAAGTGTAGCTATGGTTTTGGTCCTTTTGGACGTTTTTTTTTTAAATCACGTTGCATTTTTTATTTTTTATTTGTAAACGGGTCTACAAAAGGTGTTTTAAAATATTGTAATTAATGTTGCTATGTTGTAACCAACATAATTTCATAATAAATAAATGTGTTAGTTGAAAATTTTAAAACTTCTTTATTTAGCAGGTCTCAAATACTTTATAACGTAGTATATAGATTTGATAGATGCTTCTTGTGACACTCGTGTTACTATATATGTAGCACCATTAGGTCAAGCGTAGTGATGTAATGATATGGTCCTGACTGGAGTCACGTCAAAGTTACATCATTATCGCACTTAAATATAAAAATACCCTACAAAACGCACACGCAAATTTCTAATTTCATTTAATGAAGTGCACCACCGAACCCCATCTTTTCTTTTTTTGCTCGACCACGCATGAAGCAAGGGAGGCCATAACAACGTTCTCGCGTGAAGATTGTGCCACCTAGGCTGACCGTGCATGGTCTCAAGCCTTGTTGCACCTGGACCTCGTCTTGATACCTAACCAGATGTAGGAAACGAAAAGTGACCAATCACTTTGTACCAGGCGTTTAAAAGGAGTGATAAAAGACATCCTCAAGGGCCGAGTACAGGCTTTAGACACTGAACCAGCCATTAGGACCTGGGCCAAAGTCGGTCTTTGGACCACATAAAGTGACAAAGGCACAACAACAGTACATGAAAGTGCATGCTCCACAAGTGGAAAGAAAGCTCCCACCAGCAACACTAGTACCCGGCCAAATTAGATCTTAGTCTCGAAGCAAAAAATATTTTATACGTTTGTAAATGTTCCTCCTTATGTTGTCCTAAATTATATATGTACACAACTTTATATTTTGGTTTATTCTAAAATAAGTATCCACTTTTTTATATTTCAACAAATCAAAATACTTTTAAATAGTCATGATACAATTTTATTGGTGGACAACGTAGTTGTCTCACTTTTTCTTTAAAATTTGTATGCAATTTGGAAGTGAACATATAATTTGATACAGCGATAACATAAGAATGGGTTGTTACAAATTTACTTTTTTACAAATGAACATCAGGGGCGTTAGAGCATGTGCAGTGGTAACGTGCATATGGGCGTTAAGGGCCTTTTAACGCACGTTAACGTGCGTTAGCCGATGCGTACCCTCACGTTAAGGCCACATTAACGCAGCACATTAGTGCATTAACGCTGCGTTAATGTTCATTTCGTGTAAATAAAAAAAAAAAAAAAAAAAAAAAAAAAAATCGCTTTACCCCCTCCAACGGCTACTTCTTTGACCCGTTATTTTGAAGGAAAAAAAAATTCATTTGCACCCCCTCCATTATTCTCATTAACGGCTAGTTCTAGTATTTTCAAAAAAAAATAAAAAAATAATAAAAATAAAATTAAAAAAAAATCAAATCATTTAAACACAACTATAAATATCAACTAAACACACATATATTTTTCACACATCCATTACTAATTATCCACTATTTATACTTCCAAATGGATCCAAATCAAAATAACGAATTTGGTCATAGTTGGTCAGACATTGATGACGAAAAAGACATACAGTTTATGGTTAATGCGTTCGACTTACAGCAATGCTTAGAACAAGAAGAAGCTCATCCTCAGGTGGCACATATCCACATATATCGTGAACGTGAGCTTGCTGAGGAACGTTTGCAAAACAACTATTTCGTTCAAGGTTGCAAATATACGCACGGTAAATTCCGTAGGAGGTTTCGTATGAGCCGGAAACTATTTCTACAAATAGTCAAAGGTATTGAATCTTACGAATTCGATGATATTCCAGATCACTTTAAATACTTTAAGTTAGGACCCGATTGTACGGGTCGAGGGAGTATTAGTGCACTTATGAAGTGTACGTCTGCAATACGTCAATTGGCGTACGGCACCGCCCCAGATGCGTTTGATGAGTACCTCCAAATGGGTGAGACTACTTCACGTCTTTGTCTTGATAATTTTAACATGTGTGTTATGGATTTGTTTATGCATGAGTTTTTAAGAACACCAACATGGTCCGACATTCAACATATTTACGAATTGCATGAGCGTCAACATGGTTTTCCGGGTATGCTTGGTAGCATTGATTGCATGCATTGGGCGTGGAAAAATTGTCCGGTGGCTTGGCAGGGGCAATTTGGTAGGGGTGATAAAAGATACCCAACGTTAATGCTTGAAGCTGTTGCTTCACACGATTTGTGGATTTGGCATGCATTTTTTGGTATGGCAGGGGCAAATAATGATATTAATGTTTTAGATAACTCTAACTTGTTCGACTCCCTTCTTGCTAACGAATTCCCAAGGGCACCCTACATGGTAAATGGAAGAAGGTATAAACAGGGGTATTACTTAGCTGACGGAATTTACCCGCAGTGGTCAAGTTTCGTCAAATCCTTCTTGGCAACAACTGACGAGAAACATAGTTATTTTAAAAGGAAGCAAGAAAGTGCACGCAAGGATATCGAACGTGCTTTTGGTGTGCTTCAAGGACGTTGGGGTATACTACAACAACCGGCACGTGCATGGAAAATTGTCAAGATACAACGAACCATGTATACCTGCATTATTTTGCATAACATGATTCTAAAGGACCAAAAGTTTACACTCCGTGAGTATCGCAGAGTTTGGGTGGATCCGGCACCAAATTTAGGTCACGAAAGGTGGATCGACAGGTGTGATACGCAGAGGCGCAAAACAAGGGAATTGCACAGGAATGCATACTCGACTGCAACGAGATCTTATGGACCATGTTTGGCAGCAACTTCTTCAACGCCAACAACAATTGGAGGAAGAATATTCCGAGGACGACCAATAAGTTGTTGTAATTCGTATAGTTTAATTTCCTATGTTTCGGTTTTTTTTCTTAATCGTTGTTATTGTTATTTTAAAGTTTTTTATATTTCGTATTGTAATGTTAAAGTTTTAATGTTATGTGATTTATTAAATGAATTGTTTGTTTTAGTTTAGGGGGTGAATATGAAAATAGTTGAGTTAAAGCTGAGTTATTGATGTGGGTGTTTTTTTCTGAGTTAATGTTAAAGTGATAAAGCTGATGTGGCGCTGACATGGCACTGAGTTAAGTTATAACTCGTGTTACCAATGCACATGCTCTTATAGGAAAATGCATTGAGCTTAACAAAACACTAATTAGAAGGTGCTTATTGTATTCTTGTAGTTGTAGGCTTGAAAAGTGCATTTTCATTTTTAAATTAAGTATATAGAAATGACTTTTTTGTAAATACGCAAGTCACTTCAACTGAGCTTATACAAGCACCACCTTTATACACTATGAATAAATGAAGTATACTGTTGCAAAAATAGTATTTATATATTCTGAATGAAAAAAATTAATGTTGAATGTATAGAAATATACTTTGAATGACTTTAGACTCGTTTGGCATTTTTCATTTAGCGACAATTATAGCTAAAAATAGCTCGAACCAACTGAGTCACAAGTATACGAGTCAAAGCCACCCTCTCAAAACAAGTGACTGATGTATCCAAAAGGTTTGTATAGGCTAACGGTCAATCCTTTGGAACCATATGCTATGCATCCAATTTGCCATCATGATATCTGAAGTTCAATTTCAACTTAAAACCATAAGTTACTCCAAGCAAGTCACTGACCCAAAACGCTAACATGTAACTATTAAAATAAACGACTGTTTTATTATGAGCCCGTAGACTAACCGGACCAAAAATATCAAAGAGCATTTGTTCATCCAAAGTTCCAAATCCTCCCCTCTAAACTCTAAAGCATAGCAACATCCAAATATTACAAGTCATATGTATGTTTTAACTACCCGGTCATACAGAAAATCGACGTCCAAGCAAGTCCTCATCTGCAGCCAACAAACGAGGAGGTCCATGTACAAATAGGTGCTGATGGGAGCATAGTAATACAGCTTTCAATACAAAGTTAAGGACAAATTTGTCATTTCCTATATACAAGCAACATTATAACTTTAGTTTACTCCACCTTGGGTTCAAAACACAGAATCTTAAACCACAACATTACACGGGCATACATTATGAAAAACATAACCTAAGTATATTATACCCCTACTAATCTGTCAATTACTGCTTACCAAAAAAACTTGGGAGTAACCAAAGTAACGGTTTTCTGCACAAATCTCACAAAAAACGTACCTTTACTTGGACTACCCTCTTCAGACATCACTCATGTATCTCGTTGCAAGAAATGTGTTGACCGGAGACACCACACGCCACGAAAGCACCACCTCTGAATCGTTTTTATACAAAGGCTTTTCAAACATTTAGATAAGAGAACTTGCTAAAGATAGCTCATGAAGTTCACTTAGCATCCATTCTTCACCAGTTTGACCACCAAGAACAATGGCTCGTGTGCCGCCAACAACACACGTACTATGACCCCAAGCAAATCGAGGTGGCCGACCAGGTACATTCAATATCCGCCATGTAGGTTTTTCCTCGGTGGGGTCAAGAATATAGAGCTGTGAAGCTGAGTGAAGACCCGCAACTGACCCGCCAAATACAAGTATCCTGCCACCAGGAAGGCTCACGGCTACATGGTCAAGACGAGGTGGCGGTGCTATGCCGCCAGGATTACCGGCACCTGGCATTCCACTTCCTGTCACAGATCTCCAGCATGGTTCGTCCTCGCTTAAATCCATAGTAAATACATCACTCGAACGGAACCTGAGGGGCCCACTTTTAGCAAGACCGCCAAACATCAAGATTTTCCGACCACCATATACAGATAAGGTGTGACCTAAACGAGAAGGCGGCGTCCATGTTACGGGTATCTCTCTCCAAATTGGTTTCTCCATTGAAAGATCAAGTAAGAAAGTGTCACTTAGAAGAACACCCGAGTCTGCACATCCACCCGAAACAATTAATTTTGTACCGTCAAGGGTACACGAACTATGCCACGATCGTGGAAGTGGAGGGGCTAAACCAGAAATCTCACGCCATGACGGATGTTTGGCATCCAAATCCAACACAAAGACGTCATTAAGTAACCCTTGGGTCCCACATCCTCCAAAGACTACCAGATTAGAACCATTCACGCATGAAAGTGTATGGCCCCAGCGACCTGGTGGCGGTGAGTCCACTTTCACATGTTGCCACTCGGGTTTGCTAGAATTTAAGTCCAGTACAAAAGTGTCATTCATTGGTTGCATATTGACACCCTCACCACCAAAAAGAACCACACGATTTCCAACTGCACACGCACTGAAATTACACCGAGAGGGCTCAACAGCACCACCAACGGTTAGCTTCCGCCATGCAGCCGCTTCAAGAGTGGTAAGATCACGAGCCAGCCGACCCCACCCCAACCTTTTGGCCCCAGGAACAGTCTCTAGAACCCGAGTTGTTTCACTACCCCACGTGTTTTGACAGACCATTCTCCACAAATCCTCGTTTTTTGCCACCTCATAGAACCGCCTGCAAACTGACCCGACAGAAGCAATATCTCGAGGGGTCAACAGTGAAAGAATTTTTAAGGAGATCACTTCATCACTCAATTGCAGAATCCCGCAGAGTCCACGGGATGAACTACGGGTCCCATCTGGGGTTAACCGGTAAGAGAGGAGACTGGACCGAAACCGGACAGATGATTTCACGTTTCCTTTTGTGGTACCTGGGAGTGGGCCCAGATCAAGATCGACTTCTGTAAAGAATTGGACACCCATAACATGCGTCATAACTGCATCATCGCCGTATATAGGAGTCATACGCAATCTGTTCATTAATGGGGTACCATCCTTTGTGAAGTTTAACAATTCTCCTTTGAATTCGATCCCGTCCTCGAGGCATCTTCTGATTTCTGAAACTACAGTAGAGTCCACTAAGGGGTGCCTTCTTTTTGCATATGGACCTCTGCATTGCAAGAACCGACTGCAAAAAATTCATAGGTTAGAGGTGAAAAAAACAAAATGCAATACAGAGAAATTCTGAAAGTGTTGTAAGTTTTCATATCAAACAAAATGCTTATCCAATCTGTTCTCTTATAAATTAAGGGGGTGAAATTTGTGGTCAACTAAATACTGAAGTATAAAATCTGACATGTACAAGAAAAAAATAACTAAAGAAAATGCCACGAATATATAAAAGAAGACAGGTAACCCAAAACAGGGTGACACCATGATCAGCCTGAGATGAAGAAATGAAATAAACTCAAGAATCATAACAAGGATAAACAATGATCCTATTCATTACCATACACAAACTAAATTTGTTAGTTTCATGCACATGTTTGTTTACTTTTTTATTTCGCAACTGCAAACCAGTTCTCATGATATACAGTTCAGTCTAGGAAGAACAAAGTTGTATATCAGATATCGATCTTAACACGTAATTGCTTTTCAAATGAAATCAAGTTGATGTGACTCCAAAACATTATGCAAACTAACTTACTGATAACCAATAAACAACCTCACGGTATTTAGCAAGTGGAAGAACATAACTAGTTATATGTTTGCAAGTTACAAACAAAATAAAAATCAGTAAGCTTATAGGTTCCAAGTTTTAATGTCAAACCATAACAACCAAAAATGTCAAACCATCGCAACCAAAACAAAATTGTGTTCAAGAGCCTAGGTGATCTGATTCAATTTCTTGTTTTCATCTATGCCTATCAACTTCTACTCCTTCCACTTCGACCTTATGGATTCCATCTTCCAGTTGCTCCTTTCATAAAATTGTAATTACAACAAACCTCATATTCTCTTGTGTTAATTCGGTTTCCTAAAGTATATCTCCTAGTTTCGCACCTCAACTGGGAGTCGTCATTTTATTTCCGCATGTGTTGATAGAACAAATACTGATAATATAGATAGAAGTCACACAGTGAAGACTAAAGGTCAGTTGTGTGTATCTGTAACATTTAGTAATATAAGCAGCAGAAGAATGCCCCCCAATCATTTATTCGCCTAAAAACATACACGTATGTAGAAAAGACATGAATATATCATGTAGACTTGTAGTAAGTTGGTGGCCTTCACAATAACACATTATTGTCATGGCACAAATTTAAAAAAAGACAATCAACAAGGCAACGCCAATGTATTGTACGCCTTCATCAAATGCCTAATCAATAATATGTGCTTCAGACCAGATCAGGTCTATGTGCAAACATTGGAGATGGTCCCAACCAATGCAAAACTTGGATTAGGGTGGTGCTACTGTAGGAACTTTAAGATGAGGTTGGCAAGTACTAGCACAACTGAAGCATAATGTATAAGTATTGTACAACTTATGCAGCTTGTAGTACAAGCTCATAAAGCATCAACTACCAAAGTGATGTCAGACTTTCGGCAACCACAAGCATGTAAGCGCTGTTTAGATTGTTGTATAAGATTGATTAGTCGCATCTTGTTTGGAAACATTTATTCATTTGCACCTACTCATGTCAGCTAAGCATGATAGAGGTGATACTTGAGACACCACCTAATTTTATTAAAAACATAAAGTTAAACATATGAATATCACTACAACATACAACAACTGCAAGCACGCGCATGACTGAATTCCCTGCGACAGTCACTAAACCCCTTGACATATTGTTATTTTCTCTCCGCAAAAACTAAAATGTTGTTATAGGGACGTCACATACGAAAGGAACTATGTGTCCCTGAAGGTGTTTACGTGTCCTCAATCATTGCAAACCTCGTATGTAACGACCCTAGGATATGTTGCACAATCACTATGTATTCTACGAGCGACCGAATACAACATGATAATGATTTGAAGAAACCCACAATGTGGCAAGATAATGAAGCAAAGGTGGCACCTTTTAAGCTCTCTAACACCTAGATATGTGTGTTTTCGGTTGTGTGTATCGTCCTAAATGGGCTGCCATTATTTCTCTAAAATAGGGTCTAGATATACAAAATTTTAAAGATAACCATGATTTCAAGTATTAACTTTTAGGCATACTTGACAGCATGCTTATCTCCTCTATTTTGCTTATCTCGAACGAAAAACACACATACACAGAGATTATACGGAGCTCAAAAAAATGATACGTTTTGCTCTATCTTGCAATATTGCCGTTCTGCCAATTATCATTCCATTATATTCCGTTGTGATTCTACAAGGAATCAGGAAGTCGATTCATACGAGACTTGTAAACATTGAG
Source organism: Artemisia argyi (assembly GCA_030686995.1). Taxonomy (NCBI): domain Eukaryota; kingdom Viridiplantae; phylum Streptophyta; class Magnoliopsida; order Asterales; family Asteraceae; genus Artemisia; species Artemisia argyi. Next base: position 29,632,644 of record CM060708.1, read on the forward strand.
AGCATGAAAGCACCATTAAGAACAAACAATTCCATCCGTATAACAACAGGTTCACTTTCGTAATCAATAGCGAAGATAACAATCATTACACGTGCAAGAATTTGGTCACTATAGTGTCGCCGTTATATATTGTACTCACATTCCCATCATACAGTTTCATTATCATTCTTAACTTTTGTTATTGATAAATTTTATTGTGTGTAGATTACAACTTATATCTTGATTAATCGGTAGATGTGATAGAATAAACACCACATGAGAGTACGAATCATATACAGTGGCTACTTTTGAGATTTTATTACACGAGTAGGTGTAGATGAATAAACATTCTTAAACAACATGATATTACAAATATTATACAAACTTTAGATACTTTTAGGTCTACAGCTATGTCCATTGGTCACATTTGTTGAATATACACAGAGGCGTACAGCTATGGAGTATGATTTAATGATATTTCATCAACATTTCCGTTTCAAGAATTAATACGAAAAGTCGAAAACACTAGATACATATGTGCTTGTTATCATACCCAACTAACCAATTATGAAGAGATAAATAGGAAGCTCTAGTTAGAGGTGGCAATTTGTGCCCAAAATGAAAAAAATGGGCTAATTTTGACTACTTTGTAAAAGACTTGGGCACATTTAGCCTCTCCTTTTTTTGAAATGGGCATATTTAGCCCATTGAAAAATCAAATGGGCACTAACGGGCACATATTTTCTCTTAATTGGAGAACATTATAATCGTTTTTAAAGAAAAACTTACATATATAATATATTTAATTTTTTAAATATAAATGAAGTATTACGTTTAATGAATTTATTTCGTTATTTTTGGTCTTCTATAAAGCGATTTGTATAACATGTGCCCGTTTGGCCCGTGCCCGTTTGGCCCGTGCCCGTTCTAGCCCGTGCCAGTTCTAGCCCGTGCCCGCCCGGCCCGCCCGTTTTGCCACCTCTACTCTAGATAATGACTAGTAACACATGATGAGTAAAGAACCAGAGGGCGTTCCTTTGGTCTCTTTCCCTTTTGGTGTCTCTTTTCTTTAAAATCCATGGACAATATAGATTTTTACAACGTAAAGTGAAGTCAATAAATCTCAATGAAAACTATCAAAACTAAGAGGTTTGCTTTACTTTTTTCAAGGCTCCTACCATACAGATGATGAATAAGGTTAGAAATTAGTAACAGGAATGTTACTTCATATGGTGAATAAGCACATGATGCAAAAGAAGATTCAGAACACAGTAGCTTTAGAAAACAACTGGTCAAAGTTGTTTGATCAATAGCTTAACGAGGAACAGTTTTTCACCATTAGTATGAAGTAATGAACCACAAAGACCAGACCTGTTACCATTAGTACAAACCAGGAAGACCAGATGATGGGTTCACAATTAAAAGCAGACTGCATACAAATATATGCACCTCTAAAGGGCAAGACCAACATATATACAACCTATGAAAAGAACTAGCTAATCTTCAAACTGAAATATACTAATGTCAAGATAAGATTCTCAAAAAGTCAAAAGAAAATTAATGGAAAATTGGAAACTATCAAGACATCCATTTTTTTTTTTTTTTTTTTTTTTCGTAACCACGATTTCCGACCTTTTGGCCGACTAATCCACGGGATTTGAACCCACCGCCATTTCCTTATAACTATAGTCATTTGCTTATGGCCATAAACCTTAAGTTTGTAAACACCATAAACCCCAAAACAACTCACTATTTTTCAATAAAGTAAAATTTCTAATTACAATTTCTGTATTCTATTTATCCTTGCTTTTTTAGCTTGTTACCATAACACATGGTGTATGAATGAATGGAAGTAAGTACTAGTCAGCAAGCTAGTTTATACGGTTGCATCTTGCAAGCACGTGATTTAGAAGAAAACTTAGAAATAAAATTATTGGGAAAAAATGTCAACGTTTTTAATCAATAACTTAATGAGAACCAACGCATGTTACTATGACTATGAACTATAAAGACTAGTGATCAGTTACAAGCAAACTACAAAATGTGTGCATCTAAGAGGAAAACAGCAAGGCAACCAGAAACAGCCGGCTAGACCAGCATATGTTCTACATAAAAAAACGCTAGCTAATCTTCAAACTATTAGACCTAGATATATTGAGGTGACAGTGTGAGGTAGTTTTGAATTAAGATAGAGACCTAGTCCCCTTGATAACATAAGTTGGACACTGGAAAGTTGTTGATAACTTGATAATATAATGATTAACTTGCGCCATTATTTGGAAGTAAGCAAATAAAAAAGTGTAAAGGAGAACAAAATCATGTAAAAAGTTAATTCCCAGTTTACTCAAATAACAACTAGTTACTATAGAATCATCACATATAACGTGTGAAACATTTTGCTGCACTTGGTGGATCGTAAATTTGGTACCAACTTAAAAAAGGTCCAAACCTTGACACAGCAACAAAACACACTTTTTAGCCATTCCTAATGACTTCAAGTTTCTCATGAAGTTACGTTCTTTTTACTTTTAAAAATACCAAACGCCCCTAAACATTAATACCCAAAGTTTGACACTTTTATATGCAAAACTACGCTCTACAACCTCTACCGGGTGTTCACATTTCGCTTACTTCACGGATTTATCTACTTATCTAAAATATGAAATAGCCAATAACCTCACTTCACCTTGATCTTATGGACGTCAGTCCATAATATCACACGCCTCCTAATCTAGATAACCAGATAAGTCCGTAAAATAAGCTAAATTCGAAAACCTCGGTACAACTAGTAGAGCGTAGTTCGCCACTAAAACAAGCTAGTATTTATTCTAGTTTCGCATTTAAAAGCGTCAAACTGCAGGTTACAATACGTATTTATACAAATCTAGATAAGCCGATAAGCCCGTAAAATAAGCTAAATCCGAAAACCTCGGCACAACTAGTAGAGCGTAGTTCGCCGCTAAACCAAGCTAGTATTCATTCTACTTTCGCATTTAAAAGCGGGTTACAATACGTATTCACACAAAACAAAGAAATAAACAACTAAACCATCAACAAAAACCGTAAAGGGACACAATTTATTTTACGCGTACCAGTTACGACCAACGACTTCTTCAGCGCGATAACCAGTAAGAAACTCAAAAACAGAATTAACATAAACAATAGGATGATCAGGCTCTAAAGCATCCGTAACAACAAACCCACAAGGAGCAGGCTCTATCAAACTATCAACAGGGAAAGGCCACGGTCCTCCATCGTTTAACAGAAACCCAACGTCCTCTTCGTCACCGCTTACGTCACTATTACTACTGCTATCCCACTCCATATCAAGTTATAATTAACGGTTCATCCCATGGAAAGATGTGTTTGGTTGGTTGGAGATTTAGGGGATTAATTGAAGGGATTTGTGAAATTAGGGTTTTGTTTGGAATTGGGGATTTTTTTTTGGGGGTGAAGGTGGAAATGAGTGGTGTGTAAGGAGTTGGGTGAGACCGACCTAACCACACCTATTTTATCAAACCGGGTGTTGGCTTAGCTAGCTTACACATAGTTTTGCTTCAACATTATCTATGGGTGGTGAGTTTTGCACTATTACCATTTTGGTACAACTAACTACACTTCTAAGTAGGGGTGATCATCGGTCGGAAACCGGACCGGACCGGCCAAGACCGGACCGGACCGAAGACCGAGAACCGGAAAACCATAGACCGAGACCGGACCGAATATGGTCGGTCCGGTCTCGGTCCGGTCTCGGTCCGGTCGGTCTTCGGTCGGTCCGGTCCAATTAGGCAAGTTTTTTCGGGTTTTTGGTCGGTCCGGACCGGACCGGACCGGACCGACAGGACCGAGACCGAATTTGGCAAAAAGCTTAGACCGAGGACCGGACCGAATGTGGTCGGTCCGGTCCGGTCGGTCTCGGTCCGGTCGGTTTTGTCGGTCGGTCCGGTCCGGCCGGTCCGTTTGCTCAGCCCTACTTCTAAGTTGTACACTTAGGGGGCGTTTGGTTCATTGTAATCTGGCGTAATTCGATGTAATTGTAATTTGATTACATTACGTAGGCTGTTTGATTCACAGAAAGAAGAGAATTGTAATTCAGATTACATTACGTAGGCTGTTTAGTTTGCGTTGTAATTGTAATTCAGTCATTACAATTACATCAAAGGAAAGAATTCAGATTACATAGGAAGTTGGATGGAAATTTTTAAATTACGTTGTAATTCAGAACTTTATAATAATAATAATAATAATAATAATAATAATAATAATAATAATAATAATAATAAATTATTTATTTATAATAATAATAATAATAATAATAATAATAATAATAATAACAATAATAATAATAGATAAATAAATAATATTTATATATTTATTTATTTATTTATTTATAATAATAATAATAATAATAATAATAATAGTAATAATAATAATAATAAATATTTATTTATTTATTTATTTATTATTCAATTATTTATAATCATAATAAACAAAAAATAATTAATTATAAATAAATAATAATAAATAATATTTTTTATTATTATTATATAAATATTTAATAATAATAATAATTTTATTATTAAAATAATAATAATAATAATAATAATAATAATAATAACAATAACTAAATAATAATAATAATAATAATAATAATAATTATTTAATTATTTATAATAATAATAAATATTATTATTTAAATATTAAATAATAATATTATTATTAAAATAATAATAATAATAATATTATTATATAAATATTAAAATAATAATAATAAAAATAAATATTATTCTTATTATTTATTCTTATTTTTTTTAATTTATTATTATTATTAATATTATTATTATTATTATTTATATAATAATAATAAACAATAATAACATTTATTATTTTTATTATTTATTATTTATTATTATTATTATTATTTTATTATTATTTAATATTTTTTTATTATTATAGTTATTATTATTAATTTTAAGTTTTTGTTAAACAAAAATTTTTGAATTATATTACGTTTAGATCCAACCAAACACAATGACAGAATATGTCAATTACAATTCCAACATATTACAATTACAACACATTCCAACTATTTGAATTACAATTCATTCATATTACAATTCATTTGACAGATTACAATTCATTTGAAAACATACTGCGAAAGAGTAAGAGGTACCATGGGCTGTTAGGGTTGCGTGGTTCCACCAGCCCAGATTTTTCGATGGCGCACGACACCGTGGGTGGCGCCATGGCTTGTTGCGCCGTGGTGGCCAGCCCACGCGGTAGTTGTTTTTTTTTTTTTTTTTTTTTGAAAATTTGAACGTTTGAATTGATATATACCCGTTGGAATTCAAATAGGGACTAACGGCTATAAGCCAAAAAACAAAAAAAAACCATTTTTCAACCATTTAAACTCTATAAAAAACCATACTCACTCACTCTTTAATCCACACCCATTTCTATCAATCTATCTTTCAAATATGAATCCAAATAATAATCCCAACGATCCTATGTACGACCCTTATTATTATGCTTTTTTTAATGATGATCGAGAGCGATATCTTCAAAGTTATGCGGCGTACCAGCAATTTGTAGCTTTGCATGATCAAGAAGCGGGGGGATCCAGTTCGCATGAAAAGAGAACAAGGGCATACATACCACGCGAACGGGAAGAGGCGGAACAACGTTTAATCGAAGACTATTTTGGCGACGCTGAGAATGCTCCTAAATATCCCGAAGATAATTTTAGGCGAAGGTATCGTATGAGTTCAAGACTTTTTAATAAAATTCTCAACGATATTTTAAGCTATGATGTTCAACCTCTTCCCGAGTACTTTAATTTTTTTAGACAACGTTTTGATGCATGCGGTCGTTTAAGTATTGGTCCTCTTTTGAAGTGCACATCCGCCATCCGCCAATTGGCGTACGGCACTGCACCTGATTCATTAGATGAGTATTTGCAAATTGGTGAATGTTGTTCCCGACAATGTTTAGATGCATTTTGTAAATGCATACATGTTTTATACAACGAAAAATATTTAAGGCAGCCCAATGCAGAAGACGTTGAAAAAATATATGCATTGCATGAAGAAAAACATAAACTCCCGGGAATGCTCGGGAGTATTGATTGTATGCATTGGGACTGGAGAAATTGCCCAAAGGCCTTACAAGCTCAATTCAAAAGGCGTGATCATAAATACCCAACTCTTATGTTAGAAGCGGTTGCGGATCAAAGATTATGGATTTGGCATGCATATTTTGGGGTTCCGGGGGGAAATAATGATCTTAATGTGTTATATGGTTCACCTTTATTTGATGCTGAACTTGCCGGTACAGCTCCGTTATGTCCATTTGAAGTTAACGGCCATACATATAACAAAGGTTATTATTTAGCCGACGGCATTTATCCGACATGGTCCGTGTTTGTGAAAACGTTTAGTGTTGCAAGGTCTGAGAAGTATTTGAACTTCAAAAGGGTTCAAGAAAGTGCTAGAAAAGATATTGAACGAGCTTTCGGAGTCTTACAAGGTCGTTGGGGAATTATACGACAACCAGCACGTGCTTGGCACATCAACACCTTGAAGCTAATCATGTATTATTGTATAATGTTGCATAACATGATATTAGAAGACGAAGGATTCGAGGTTAATTTAAGAGACACATACGTTGATCCAACTCCGAACATGCCAGATAGTTGGGTCGAAAGGTGTGACTTACATTTGAGAAAAAATAAAGAACTCCGAGATAGTAAAGTGCACGACGCGCTTCGACAAGACCTTGTGGATCATTTATGGAACTTGTTTAATTAGGTTTCTATTTTTATGTATTTTTTTTTTAAAATGTAATGTGTGTGTTTTTTTTTATGTAATGTTTGCTTTTTTTAATGTTATGTATGTTTAATTTTATAAAAAAAAAAAAAAAAAAAAAAAAAAGAAAAAAGGCCGACGGCACCAGAATTTCTGGTGCCAACGGATACGGCCAGAATGTGGTGCCGTCAGATTTCTGGTGCCATAGAGATTTTTGCTGACGTGGCAATAACTTTTTGCCCATGGCACCAAGGTTACCAATGCTCTTAATATGACTTATAAACTGTATCTATTCTTCAATAAAAGTATTTTGTCAGTTAGCTGTAAACTGCAAAGCTACAAGCTGTATCCAAATTGAGTTATTTATTTTAGAAAAGATTATTTTTGTAACAAAAAGCTAAAAGCTCTCAAAAAAACTCTTACCAAACAAGCACTAAATATAATATTTATTTGACAACATGCAATGAGCAATTGAATCAAAACGTTTCATCAAAAAACATTTAGAGCTGACCGCTAACGTTTTAGCTTTTAAATTACATATATGTCTTTTTTATTTATTTAAATAATTTTTATGTTAATGTGTATATAACTTTTTACGTTATTTTATACTTTATAATTACAGCTACAACTACGTTATCAAACACTTTTATTTAGAAAACAGTTATTGCTTACTGTTTGCTCCTATTGCTTATTGTTTTTGTTGTTGTTACGTTTTACCAAACATACCATATATCTATATTTGGTAATAAGAAGAATTAATGTTATGTAGTCTGTTAAAAGTAAGGAAGATACAAATGTGATTCAGTAGAAAATATGGAAATTGTTGCTACTCATCCTATGCTATTTGGGTTTAAAAATTTTAATAGAAAATATGGAAATTGTCGCTACTCATTATATGCTATTTGGGTTTAAAAATTTTAATAAACTATTTTGTTAAAGTTGTTTCTTAAAGTAAGGTCTCTTTATTTGTTTATAGTATTTTTATAATATGTTTATAATATGATGTAAAACAAGTATTTTCAAATAAAAAATATATTTAATTCAATACAAATAAAATTATATCGTATTCGTTATTATTTTATTAAAGTTTTCTAACAAATTACATTGTTTCTTGATTATTTTTGCAATTAAATAAAATAAGCAAAATTAAAACTATTTTTAAATAGTTTGATTTTAGGTTTTTTATAAGTGCTTGTTTGTAAGTGTAAAGATTGAAAGATAGAAATGTTGAAAAGTTTTTAGTTGTATAAAAGAAGAAGAAAAAAAGTTATTAATTTATAATTATACCTCTATTTAAAGGTTTAAGTTTAGAAGTAAGAACATATTTGTTATTTGACATTTTAGACTTTTATTTATTTTCGTTTCGGCTCATTTTTTAGAGAAAGTTTTACACTAATTTCTCTTCCATTTCCTTTTTTGTTATTAGGTAAATTGCAAAAATTGTCACTAAAGTATTACGAAATTGCAAAAATGGGACCGAGTCATAAAGGCGTGCAAATTTGCCATTAACGTTTCGTAAAAGTGCAAAATAGCCACCGAGAGCGGTTTTTCAGTTAGTTTCCTCGTTAAGTGCTACGTCATTGAGGGTAGTATTGTTATTTTACTCCCTTTCCCGCCATTCACCTCAATTGCCAGTGTTTGTTTTTAAAATTTAGTCCTTTAAAGCTGATGAGGCGAAAAATGATCCGTTTTTAGGGGGTCATTTAAGCCCGAATCCGAATTTATTTGATCAAATATTGCCCTAAATCGTTCCTTTTGTGATTTTAGGTACTTTGGGAGTGAAATCTGGAAAATGAAGCAATTCGGACGTTTTTGGAGCATAAAAGTGAAGAAAACGCCAAAGTCTTAATTTTCCATGCTGGGAACAGTGCATGACGGCGTCAAGAGGAGTTTCCTGACGGCGTCAAGAGTAAAAGTCCATGACGACCCAGAAGAGTTTTGACGGCGTCATGAAGGTAGGGCGTCAAGAGTTAAAGTCGTGACGGCCTGGAAATGTATTGTTTCTTGACGGCGTCAAATGTAGATCTAGGCAGTCCGAGGATTGTTTTGGCGGCGAGGTGACGGCGTCACCTATTTGGTCTTGACGCCGTCAGACCCCTTTTCCTATATATAGTTTTCTAATTTTTCACATTTAGAGAGAGAAGTTTTGGGAGAAACCCTAAGTACGATTTTGGTGTAACTTTACAGGTTTTTCAAGGGTTCCAACCCCTTGATACCTTGCATGATAAATCAAGATAAGTGTTCTTCTAATTCAATCAATATGTCTATGTGTTGGTTGTCTATATCATGTTCTTGTCTTAATTCCATCATGCTAGGCTAGATCTATTTTGTGTTTGCTTAGATCTAATGAAACCTAGATATTGATTATGTGTTGATTACTTGTTTATTCTTGTCTTGGATGAATGATTTATATGTTAGGCTTAAGAAAACTGGTAGATCTCCAATTCGTAACATGCTTGAACGTCTTAAGAAACATGAACCAACGCGCACTAGGTCTTTATTGGTTATATTTAATGCATGAGCCACTGTTTACAATCCCTATAGTTGTGCTGGGCATGGTGTAGGAGGAGATAAGAGCTCATAGAATTGGGGAGTTATGTGTGCCACCCCATGAATGGTATTAAGGAATACGATCCGTCATCCATGCAATTATAACAAGTAATTAACGTGTAAAAGATATCTAGGGAGTAGTGAAATCTAAGTAAACACATTTTCTCCAATTACTGCTCACAACTTTAGTATAAATTAGTTTATTTTCATTTCTAGTATTTTATTTTGATTGCATCTTAGTATTGGGTTAGTTGATTAGCAACTAATTCCGCCCAAATCCTTCAAACCCGAGATTTTAATTTGCTTTCTAAAAAATATAAAAACACAAAAATAATTATCCCTCACCTTTAGAACTAGTATTTAGGCTTTCTAATCCTAGCAACACTATTCTTAAGCTGAACGATCAATCCCTCGGTACTTGTCACTATACTATACTACAACGATCAGGTACACTGCCTGGTGGGGGTTGTAAGCTTCTCGAAATCCCTCGAGAGGTAAAGCCTGTTGCGATTCCCACACATCAAGTTTTTGGCGCCGCAGCCCAGGGAATAGTTATTGTCTAGGTTAGAATTTCTTTTTATTAGGTCTACTTGCTAGATTCCTTTATAGTAAGATTTTATTTTTTATTTTTTAGGTTTTCTTTAGTCTATCTCTTTCTTTGTGCCTTTGTTAGTAAATTAAACTCATTGACTATTCCGTTGACCATTATGAAAAACGCGAATCCACCCCTTTCCCCTAGAGAAGTGGCTGTGTTACGTGAACAAATTGAGAGTGAGATTAGGGAGCTTAGAGAGTTTAATAGGTTGATTAAGGTTGAACTCGAACATGCATTTAGTGACCTAGCAACCGCCTTGTATTCAAATGAGGACCTAGGGCCTAATGACTTTGTGAATGTTGTTAAGGGACTAGAAGATGAGGAAATAGATCCGAAGCTTAATGACTACTTTAATCTATACCCCACTAAGGAGGAGATTGCATATTATAATAATCTTATTGATAACCCGCAATCTCCTTTCACCATAATTGAACCTAAGATCAAGAGAGGCGATCCTAAGAATGCTAAGATACCATGTATGATTGGATATAGGCACATTAACAATGCTTACATTGACTTTAAATCTCCAATCAACATTATGTCCTCAACGGTCTATAATGATATAGTGAAAACAAGACTTGAACCTAGAAGGGATCCCAAGTACCCCGGTGGAGTTTGTAACTTTGTCGGGAGAGTTAAAGGTTTACATGTCTTTGTTGGTAATTTCACTTTTGTCACCGACTTTATGATTGTGGAGGATCTTGCTAATGTTATTGATTGTCGATTATCCAATGTTGTGTTTGGCAAACCATTTGTCGAGGAGTCTAAGTTGGAATATGATGAGGTAGAAGGTACGATCCGATTTGCAAGTAACACCGATAGTATCACTTATAGGATGCCTAATAGGATGAAAGAATTTCGCTTTATATCTCGTTTTGATAAGGACAACGTTGGTGCTTTTGAGGATATTAATGAGAAGGATAAGAAAAAGGGCATGGATTATGTATGGGAAAAAAGGAGTCTTTATTACAAAGATTGCTTGGCCCTTAGATCAAGGTATAAAGTTGATGAAGAATTTGCCCAAATGATTATGGGGGCGGTTGAGAAAAAGGTTATTGGTTTCTACAAGGAATATCTACAATCGGAGAGTGGAACCAATGATGAAGTCACGTAGTAACCCATGACCTTGAGTCTAGCTACAAGACTCGTAAATAAAGAAAAGCGCTTCTTGAGAGGCAACCCATGTTTTGTGTGATTTTATTTGTTTGTTTGTTATTTGCTTCCGTATGCATGCTTTATTTTTATTGTTAGTAGATCATGTTTCTAAACTAAACAGTGGAAATACTTTACTTTGTTGTTTTGGCCTAGTCTTAACTCCACCTAGAAGTATTTTTGCAAAAGATAAGTGTAAGGGGAAACCCCAAATATGTTTTTAAGAAACAAACCGATCATGATTCTCCACAATATTAAATTAACATGTATATTCATATTTGTTAGAGTCAAATGCTTGTATTGAGTCATAATGGAGTTTTGCAGGATTTTCCAGGAAGTAGGACCAAGTTTTTCCAGAAATTTTCCGGAAACTTAACATAAGGATTTCTACAGGTCAATTCTGACGGCGTCAGGGGTTTACTCTTGACGGCGTCAGGAGTAAAAATCTGGAAATTTACCGGTTTTGTTTTTCTAACGGAGTCTTATGGTTTTTGTGAATTATTAAGTTTTATAATCTCCAGGAGATCTGCAAACTTCATTCCATAAGCATTATATCTTATCTTGTTTTCTAGGATTTAGAAACTTATATAGGATGCCGCCGATTTTACGCGAGGTTGTCTTGTCTATTTTGTCAGGTTTTACAGGTTATGTATGACAAGAAGATGATTTATATTCTGGAAGGGAAGCTTTGATTGTTCATTTTCTTGGAGGAAGATTTAACCTGGCCACCTTATTATCCATACCGAGCGAATCAGGGGAGTATTTGATTTCATTCTCTTTACTTTTTCACTTTTACATTCTTTACTTGAACATTGGGGACAATGTTCATCTTAAGTGTAAGGGGAGGGTAAAAAGATGATACCTTACATATGCACTTTCGCTTGAGTTTATTTTGTTTGATGGTAGATGTGTAATAAAACTATGAGAAATACTTGTTAGTGCAATTTTAGCGCCAAATTTAAAATTTTTTACAACATTTAGGAGTTAAACTTTAGCCATAGCAAGCGTCTCATGGATAGGAGGCTGTATGACTAGCACATAACCGTATATTCAGAAAAATTTTCCACCCAAAAATGTGAGGTTCGCCTTTAGATTTGATAGAAAAAGCATTTACTATTAGTGCTTATGAGTGTACCGGTAGCATTTAGATTCTAGAACTTGCGTTAGTGATGCATCCCGAGACCGCTAGTGAGACTACATTCGTGTGGTAGGATTTACTACATGAAAAGAGGCATTAGGATTACCCTTGTGTTAAACCCGTATCATAATTACTTGACCATTTAAGTCATATTACTTGGCTAGTTAAGTCAACTAATTTTTCCCACACCCTTAGCGTTGTACTCATTTTTAGTACACGAAACCCCTAGTACACCCCTCCGAGCCTATCTTTTCGTTTCTAACTTTAAGCATTTTACTTAAAGGAAGAATTTGTTACACCCCACTTAAATGTACACCCAAATCGCCTTAGCCTTCCGTGTATGCGCTCATTTTTAGTGCATTGTTGTTATTTGTTAAACCCTAAGTTAACTATCTAATTGATTACATGGTTGCTAAGTCGAGTCATATCCTTATATATATTGTTTTGGGACGATTGGGACTCATGGGTAAGTACTTATTTATGGAGTAATGGGGAAGAACATCATATATTACCCCCCATATGTGCGTTAATCTTAAAAGTGCTCCAAATGTTTTGATTATCTTGATTCGAGTCATTAGATTAGTTGATTGTAAAGTATGTAAAAATTCAAGTGTAAGGGAAATGTTCATTCCCTATGATGTATTATTTTGGATGGTAGGGTAAGAGTGTATGCACAAAAAAAAAAAAAAAAAAAAAAAAAAAAAAAAAAAAAAAAAATCGAAAAAATCAAGCAAAGGAAAAAAAAAGAAAAGGAAAAAAAAAAGAAAAAGGAAAAATAGAAAAAAACATACGGACTACCATCCCGTTTCATTCTATGTTTATTTTATGTTTTTGTTATTTTTCATTTATTAGCTTAAGTCGAGTCTAGTCTTGGCTTAGCAACGCCATATTGTACATGTAATTAACCAAGATTGTTAACTCGCCACCAGTAAAACTTCCTTTATCCAACAAAATCGTGTATTTCATATCCCTACACCTAACGTTACAACCCTTTAAAAGACCTCTTTGATAGTTTATCCTAGGTGCTTACGCCATGGGGTGGAGGTTTAATCCTTTCCCAAGCCTATGGTAATCTATTTTGCTATGACAGGTAGTGAGAGATATCTTCCGTTTCTATATTGTAATTTATACTTTATTACACCCGAGAGATGTGAGTATCTAAACACTATTTGTGAGGTGCTTGTGTATGACCTCCGTGCTTGTCTATTGGTCTTTAGTGGAACGATTATTTGTTGTAATTACTTTTATATTAGTGTTAAATGACCCCTAACTTGTCTTTTGAGTAGAATAAAAGCGCATTTGCTTGAGGACAAGCAAATCTCAAGTGTAAGGGTATATGATGAGGCGAAAAATGATCCGTTTTTAGGGGGTCATTTAAGCCCGAATCCGAATTTATTTGATCAAATATTGCCCTAAATCGTTCCTTTTGTGATTTTAGGTACTTTGGGAGTGAAATCTGGAAAATGAAGCAATTCGGACGTTTTTGGAGCATAAAAGTGAAGAAAACGCCAAAGTCTTAATTTTCTATGCTGGGAACAGTGCATGACGGCGTCAAGAGGAGTTTCCTGACGGCGTCAAGAGTAAAAGTCCATGACGACCCAGAAGAGTTTTGACGGCGTCATGAAGGTAGGGCGTCAAGAGTTAAAGTCGTGACGGCCTGGAAATGTATTGTTTCTTGACGGCGTCAAATGTAGATCTAGGCAGTCCGAGGATTGTTTTGGCGGCGAGGTGACGGCGTCACCTATTTGGTCTTGACGCCGTCAGACCCCTTTTCCTATATATAGTTTTCTAATTTTTGACATTTAGAGAGAGAAGTTTTGGGAGAAACCCTAAGTACGATTTTGGTGTAACTTTACAGGTTTTTCAAGGGTTCCAACCCCTTGATACCTTGCATGATAAATCAAGATAAGTGTTCTTCTAATTCAATCAATATGTCTATGTGTTGGTTGTCTATATCATGTTCTTGTCTTAATTCCATCATGCTAGGCTAGATCTATTTTGTGTTTGCTTAGATCTAATGAAACCTAGATATTGATTATGTGTTGATTACTTGTTTATTCTTGTCTTGGATGAATGATTTATATGTTAGGCTTAAGAAAACTGGTAGATCTCCAATTGGTAACATGCTTGAACGTCTTAAGAAACATGAACCAACGCGCACTAGGTCTTTATTGGTTATATTTAATGCATGAGCCACTGTTTACAATCCCTATAGTTGTGCTGGGTATGGTGTAGGAGGAGATAAGAGCTCATAGAATTGGGGAGTTATGTGTGCCACCCCATGAATGGTATTAAGGAATACGATCCGTCATCCATGCAATTATAACAAGTAATTAACGTGTAAAAGATATCTAGGGAGTAGTGAAATCTAAGTAAACACATTTTCTCCAATTACTGCTCACAACTTTAGTATAAATTAGTTTATTTTCATTTCTAGTATTTTATTTTGATTGCATCTTAGTATTGGGTTAGTTGATTAGCAACTAATTCCGCCCAAATCCTTCAAACCCGAGATTTTAATTTGCTTTCTAAAAAATATAAAAACACAAAAATAATCATCCCTCACCTTTAGAACTAGTATTTAGGCTTTCTAATCCTAGCAACACTATTCCTAAGCTGAACGATCAATCCCTCGGTACTTGTCACTATACTATACTACAACGATCAGGTACACTGCCTGGTGGGGGTTGTAAGCTTCTCGAGATCCCTCGAGAGGTAAAGCCTGTTGTGATTCCCACGCATCAAAAGCAATAGTTTAAATATGTGTCCCAATTTCTTCCATGAACATTAAATTCACAAGTAAAGATCTTGAGAATGGTTAAGCTTTGGCAAAATCGCGCACGCAGTACTTCGATCCCTGATTTAAGAATCCTTTATAGTAAGAATACTCTGTTCCATTTTAATGTTTTCCATTTAAACTTGTTATTGTTGTTGGAAGTAATTGATTTTTTATGTGTTGCACAGATTTGAATGAAAAGGTGTTTTCTTTGCAAATCCATCACAATGGTGAATTTTCCTTAAAACTAGGAAGAAGGTATCTCTTTGGAGATAAGGAATGGTTTGACGGAATTCACTCTGACATTTTCTCCATGGACTTATTAGGCGAAATGTTAGAGGATTTAGGTTACTCGGATAGTACCCTTATGTTTACTCACTTTAGGATACATGGGGAGTCACTGGATGATGGTTTGCTACCACTATTGACGAAGATGTGAAGACACTTGTGGAGTATGTTCCTATATTTACACAATTGGAGTTGTATATTGGAACCGGTGTTTCAATTGTTGAGTGTGAGATGATGGAGTGAATGATGACCAAGGGCAAGGGTGTGATGATAAAAGAAATAGTGGATGATGATGTGAATGATGCTGCTGGAAAGGATGTTGATGGTGAGACTGGAAACAGTGGGAAATTACTATTGTTAGAGTGGCATAAATAGTGGCATAAGACAAGCCAACCTGAGAAGGTTGGACCTGTTTTTTATACTAATTATGACAATGACTTCCCACCAACATTTTGTGCCGAAAAAATGATTGCAAATCATACAAAAAGGATGAGTGATGAGTTTATTTTGGAAGGTTATTGGAAGAGATTGACCAAGAGTTTATGGTGGAGGATTCAAGTGAAGAGTCTACATATATGCTCGATTTTGATGATGCGTATTATGATGACACAAGTGATGAAGAGGTGGATCAAGAAACTAATGTTGAATGGCATGATGAAGAGGTGGATCAAGGAACTAATGCTGAATGGCATGATGATCCATACCATTTAGTTGATATTCCTGAACCTGAAGAGCCTCAAGAGCCTCCTGAACCTGAAGAGCTTCAAGATCCTCAAGAGCCGCAAGAGCCTCAAGAAACTCAAGAGATTAGTGATATGTTTGCTGAAATTGATCATGCATTGGATGAACTTGATGATGTAGTTGCAGCTGAAGAAGGAACACAAATGTATGCTATTTTTGCTCAACCAATTAGTTTTAGTTTGCTTCCACTTGTGGTTGTTGGTGAAGAAAAGTTTGCAATTTTGGAAGTTGCTGAGTTTGATGGTGATGATGGTGAACAAGTAATTTCTGATGGTGTTGATGGTGAACAAAGAGTTTGTGATGGAGCTGTCATTCCAGATGATCAGTGTGTTGAAGTTGTTGAAGATGGTGAACAAAGAGTTTGTGATAGGGCTGTGATACTAGTTGGAGACGAGGGATGTATATCAGTTGTGGATGGAGATGTGATTAAGCCTAAAGTGGTTGCTAAACAAGGAGATGAGCCAGATGGGGTTGTGATACCAGATGAAGTGCTTGAAAAAATGAAATTGGGCAACATGGAGTGCTTGCAGAGGAAAAGTTTGAAGATCAAGGAAGATCAATCAAGAGGAGAAGACTCATGGTTGACAAGACACTGAAGGATGATGCTAAATAATGGTTATGCTTTTATGTTTAGGTCAATAATCTGTTATACTTCTGCTATGGTGTTGTAGTGGAAGATTATAACAGTATGTACTTGTTCTAAAGTTTATCTACCGGTTATGTAATAATTTACTAGGGTTAATGGTTGCATAACCTTTTATCTAATCTAATAGAAGCCAAAAAAAACTAGGCAATTTTGGGATGTGTATGTTGGTAACCCAAACGTTTAGCATTTATTACCAAAACACGCCTAAAACACATTTCCATATGTAATTACCCCGCCATTTATATATGATATAACCCAAGTAACTTCCTCATTCATCCATTAACAAAAAACACTAAAAGAGAAGTTGTAGCAAAAGGTGTAAGAATGTCTTGATTTGTGCTTCTTTAGGAACTAGCTGCGGCTGCTAACTCAACTGAGTTACCATACCAAATGACTGTTTATTTTGATAGGGAGACACAGCGGGATATGAAGTATGCGAAAGATCTGACAAAGGCATATAAGAGTTGGTTGATATTGTTAATCAAAGGAACAAGTACATACATGAAATGGAGCTTGTGCGTCCCTCGGTGCAGATGTTCAAGTGTTTGGAGTATTTTAAGAAGCTTCAAAAGTCCGACGTTATCGAGCTTTTGGAATTGAAGAAGAAGATTGTTGAAGTGAAGCTGGAGGTCTTTAACAAGCACGCACTTGTTAAAGGACTTTAGGAGTATGTGGTTGGGTCATTGGGATATTGTAACCATGATGTATTTGGTTCCTTTTGAATTACAAATTATGTTATGTTGCTCTTTGTTAATCAAGTTATCTTTTGAATTGTAAATTATGTTATGTTGCTCTTTATTGATTAATTATGTTATGTTGCTGTGTTAATTATGTTATGTTGCTTTGTTAAAAGTCAAACAAAGATTGTCAAAATGTGTAATTTTGTGCATGTACATTCATTTGCAAAAGTCAAACTTGTTTGTCAATTTGGGTAATTTTGGGTAGTTTTGTGCATGTACATTCATTTGCAAAGGTCAAACAGGATAGTCAATTTGTGCCATTTTGGGTAATTACTGCCAAAAAGATATCGAGTAGCCAAAAGATCAAAATCAGTTAAATTTACAACCAAACACTTAACCATTTACCAAAAAGATGGGGTACATGAGCCACTACAAACAAAAGACAAACATTAAACAAAGAAACTAGCTTAACTGCCACAAAATGGCCAAACACCATCCTTAAAACAAATATCCTCCAACAACGACGCCACAACGGCCATCACTCATATAAACCTTTGATTGGATCATCTAACGGCCATATTTGTGTCTTACCTTTTTTACAATAACATTGTGTTTTATTTGAACTCATCTCTAAGATGCAAAACGTTGTAAGAGTTGAAAGGGGGCATATAAATACATTACAAAAGTTTTGGAAATTTAGGCTTAGGTCACTTAAATGAATCACACTTGTGTCTTTAAAACTAACTTTTATTAGGGATAAGGATGTATCTTATTAATTTTCGACAAAATATTCAACTTACAATCTAGGATTTTTTTATATAGGTCATGGGTGTTCAAAAACTATCGGTATTCGGATATCCGAAAATTTTATTCGAACTTAATAAAAGGTGTTTTATGAAATATTAGTTTGGAACTTATATAAAAGTTTTCAAAAATTATAGATATTGGATATTCGGATATATAAAACTGTTATTCGAAATTTCGGATATCCGAATTTAAAACATTTAAATAAATAATGGGTGTAATATAAAACCATTATTGCAAATTTCGAATATCTAAATTTGTGGTATAACTAGTAATTCACAAGTTTCTTAATTTATTTGAACTAACAACAAAAAAAATGTTGTCAAAAATGTCTCATTTCATGTTATTTTTCTTGAAAATTGATTTATCTGTAATTCAAATTCTGAACTATTTTTCTTGAAATTTAAAAGATTTTTTTTAAACTTTATTTACTTTTTTAAAAGTGATTTACAAACTAATAATCATACAATGCAATATGACTCACCCGACATTTGAGCTCATGTTCTCTCATCTTATAAAATTCACCGGCTTTTAACTTGAGTCTCTCGTTGGTTATCCTACAATGTTTACAAACAAGAAGCCCGTTTTCTTTTCCACCATTTTTTAGTTCTGGAATAGCACACTGTGGGGGTGTTTACTTTTTTCCTTATTCCCTCTTAATGAGATAAATGTGGGCCCAACCACCCAAACCTTTACAATCTCTTAATTGGGAGACACGTTAAAACTACACTCTCTTTAATAAGTGACTAATTAAGACCTTTATATGTAACAACTTGATTTAGTAAACACCTGATGAGGCGAAAAATGAACCACTTTTAGGGGGTCATTTAAGCCCGAAATTGAATTTATTTGATCAAATATTACCCTAAATCGTTCCTTTTGTGATTTTAGGTACTTTGGGAGTGAAATCTGGAAAAGGAAGCAATTCGGACGTTTTTGGAGCATAAAAGTGAAGAAAACGCCAAAGACTTAATTTTCCATGCTGAGAACAGTACCTGACGGCGTCAAGAGAAAAACCATGACGGCGTCAAGAGTAAAAGTGGTGACGACCTAGTGCAAACCTGACGGCATCACAACAAGGGCGTCAAGATTTAATTTTGTGACGGCCTGCATAAGGTGTATACATGACGGCGTCAGACCCAGATCTAGGCAGTCCGAGGAACTATTTGGCGGCGAGATGACGGCGTCAGACATTTGTTCTTGACGCCGTCACCTTCTAAACTCTATATATAGTTTTCTATTTTTCATTCATTAGAGAGGAACTTGTGTGGAGAAACCCTAGGGCCAAACTTTGTAAACCCTAGCTCGTATTTTACAGTATTTTCAAGGGTTTTCACCCCTTGAATCCTTTCATGTGCTATTAAGATAAGTCTTCTCTTAAATCAATCAATATGTCTATGTGTTGGTTGTCTATATCTTGTGCTTGTCTTGATTTCAACATGCTAGGCTAGATCTATCTTGTGTTTGCTTGGATCTAATGAAACCTAGATGTTAATTATGTGTTGATTACTTGTTTATGGTTGTATTGGATGAATGATTTCAATGTTAGGCTTAAGAAAATTGGCAGATCTCCATTGTGTAACATGCTTGAACGTCTTAGGAAACATGAACCGATGTGTACTAGGTTTTATTGGTTGTATTTAATGCATGAGTAAATTCTAATGATCCCATGTTAGGAGCTTCTTAGCCGGCTCGACATAGGAGTGAAGTAGGCACTCATAGGATTGGGGAAGTAAGTACGCCACCCCATGAATGGTATTAAGGAATACAAACCGTCATCCATGCAACTATAACAAGTAATTAACGTGTAAAAGATATCTAGGGAGTAGTGAAATCTAAGTAAACACATTTCTCCCACATATTGCTCACAACTTTAGTTTAATTTAGTTTATTTTCATTTCTAGTATTTTATTTTGATTGCATCTTAGTATTGGGTTAGTTGACTAGCAACTAATTCTGCCCAAATCCTTCAAACCCGAGATTTTAATTTGCTTTTAAAAAAATATAAAAATACAAAAAAGAATCATCTTTCATCTCTAGACCTAGTCTTTAGGTTTTCTAATCCTAGCGACACTATTCCTAGCTGAACGATCAATCCCCCGGTACTTGTCATTATACTATACAACATCGATCAGGTACACTGCCTGGCGGGGGTTGTAAGATTCTCAAGATCCCTTGAGAGGTAAAGCCTGATGCAATCCCTACGCATACCAACACCCCATGTGTAATTTACTACTATGCACTATGGTGTGATATATATAAGGATTAATTTATGTAGTGAAAATGATTATAAGAAAACGGGACCACCTAATATTGTAGAGTTTTTTGTATTTGAGTATTTTTATTCTTGATAATGATATTTTTGTACACTATTTTGCTTAAGCTTAATTGTGACTCTTGTTAGTGGTCTTCACAATTAATTAGTATGATTCATGTTAGTAATAACAGTTAATCTGTACATGTAACATAGAATCCACACTAGGTTCGATTCGGTTCAGTTTTGATTTTAGGTGAATTTTTTTATTCGATCAATCCAAACAATCTAAAACAAACCCCCTAAACGAGGGGTGGACATATTTGGGACAGAAAGTATGCACGTGCATACCCTAAGAGCACCGTCATTAATGTAAAAACGAAATTTTTGTTAGCTGATGCGTATGCTTATCGTTGTAGGTATAGATTATTCCTATCAAGTTTGAAATTTATATTTAGCCGACTTAACCTATAACACACACTAACGAGCAGTGTACCCGATCGATGTAGCTAGTTGGTAACTAGAGTGTCGATCACTAAGAGTGGAACGTCAACACCTAGAATGTCTATCAGTATTTTAATTCATAAGTTAGTTTTACAACCTAATCTAACGCAATGAGGGTTTTCAGCCTCAGAGACTAGCACAATTGAGTTGATTATAATTAATAAAAGTAATGAGATAGAATACACGAATGGCGAACACGTACACAGATAGATAACAGATACAGATAAGAGGCCTGACGAATGATTAAGTACCTTGTCACTTGTTTTATTGCTAGTTTTATATGATGAGTGCTAAAATCTATTCTCTCTCGCTGGTATCTTAGTTATAGGCGAGTAAACTCTTAATGATTACTTATGTCTATATTGTTTAACCTTTTTAAGGGCTTACACTAACTTATAATGCTAGTGAAGATGTCGTGGGAGAGGTATGGCAGCCCAAGCATTCCACAGCTAGACATAGAGGTTATCAATGCGCATATAATAAGAACCAAATAAACATCATATAAATTTTAATCGATGGGAAAACAATATAAAGGGGAGTCCTATGGCGTAGACAAGCCCAGCAATCCGATGTATCAAAGAGTACTATTACAATAAAACAAAATTACTTAATGGATTAAAACACTAGCATTACCTTCTTACTGCTTTGAAATCTTCGTTTGGTGGTGTCTTGTGTTGCCTATTCGTCTGTATTCTTCTCCTTAAGGTTACTTTTGCACACGAAATCGTCTGTTGAATGGGGTATTTATACTTTATGTCTGATGGTTCGATGCGGCGCATCAACTTAGTTGATGCAGCGTATCTAGATAGCTTCGCGTGGTGTCCAAGATTATTATATTCTGAAGTATTCGTACACCGTCATCAGATGCGGTGTAATTTGAATCTCTATGCGGCGCATGTCCTTCAGTATCGTGGATAATCTTTGGTGAAGTCTTGAGATTGATGCGTCGTATGTCAATAAGGTAATACGGCGCATGTTATATATTGTCTTTGTGTTCATATCTTTGATTAAACGGAAAGTTTCAAAAGATAATTAAATGAAAAACCGGTAAAACTATTCAACCCCCCTTCTAGTTTTCCACACTTTTCCAGAGATCTTATGTCCTAACACATTTCCCTCTCTTACCATAAAATGACATTTTTTCCAATTGAGAACGAGGTTGGTTTCTTCACATTTAGCAAGCATTTAATCAAGATTAGAAAGACAATTATCGAAAGAGTTACCGAACACCGAGAAGTTATCCATGAAGACTTCCATAAAGTCCTCTACCATGTTGGTGTGTGTTTATTCACACACTTTTTTCTGGCCATATTAAGACCAAAACAGACACAAACTAACCATAATTTCCAAAGATATTGTGCTTTTGTGTTTGTGATCATGCAGGAACAGATATTTCAAAAATGGGCAAAAATCATGACAAAAAGGACAAAAATGAGCACGAGTTTGGAAATCATGTCAAAAGCCAGAGCCGGGGAATCAAATTACCACTTTTGAGCTCAGATTGTCAAAATACACCTTGGAGAATCACAAAATGCCAAGAATAGTCCTTGGAGCAAAAGTTTGCAAAATTAGTAGAAATGGTCTCTCAAGTTTGGAATTTGACAGAAATGGCCCCTGAGCATTGGATTTTCGAAGAAAAAGTCAACAATGGTCCTTGGAAATTCACAAGTGCCACTATTGGTCCCTGGGTGAAAGATTTGAAGAAATTGCAAGATTGGTCCCCGAACTTTCAAAATTGGCAGATTTAGCCTCTAGAAGACCAAAATTGGAATTTACTCATTTATGGTCCTTGGATTATGTAATATGGCAAAATTCAACCCTTGGAGTACTTTGGAAGAATTACACTTTCAGTCCCATTAAAAACAGAAATTACAAAAGTGGTCCTTGTATTAACATTAAACCAAACGGACCCTTGTATTAACTATAAACTAAATCCAATCCAAAACCAAACACCAATCCAGTCCAACACCCTCACTAATCCACTCCAAACACAGGCCCAAACCCACCAAGCCCATTTACCCTTTTTACTAATAAAAACGGCTAGGTCAAATACACCACTGACCATCACCTTTCCCTCCCTTCGTCCCACTTGCAACCTGCAACCATCAAATCCAACCCTCCCACCATCACCATCACATCCCACCGCCCAAAACCCACTATACACCTAACATCACTTCCCCATTTAATGCCATCCCCCCCCCCCCCCCCCCCACGGTTGCAATTTCACAAAGAATGGGACAAACAAATTTTCCCACCAAAAATCAATGGAGGGCTAGGATTGCTTTCAGACATCCAATGGTCCAAATTATTGGTGGGATTTGTGCATAAAGATTAGGGAACCCTAATTGAAGCCTATAAATAAGAAAGAAGCAGAGAAGACAAGCAAGTAGTTAACTTAGAGTAATTTAGTGTCGACTAGTGTAATTTCTCTTTTTCAGTGTACTTTTCAGTTCAAAAACATTGTACTAAGTCTTTTTAGTGTACTCTAAACTTAATTGAAGCATCAATTTCAGTTTCCAAGTCTAAATATAGTTTATGCCAATTTTCATGTGAAAATCTCAATTTACTCTTATCATGTTAAAAGTTGTTGTTTAAGGATTCTATAAGCTCATATAAGTCCATAATAAGCTTTTCTAAGCTTTTAAACCAGTTTAAATCAGTTTAGCTTGAAATAGCAAAAATAAGAAAAAATAAGAAAAAAATTAGTGAGAAAATAAAAAATCATTGGAGAAGAAGGATGAACAGTGGAGCAGGGTTAAAAATGGATGGCTCTTGGTATTAGTATCTCAGGGGAGGTGTTAGGATAGTTTATGGTCCATGGTTCACTTGTTTTCAGCCTAAGCACATTTGTAAGCAAAATTCCACTTTTTGGCATTTCTACTGTACAACTACTTATTGCTGCTTTTCTTTGTGTTTCTATGCTTAGTTGGGATTGCTTAATTATGTTCTTGTTTTAAATTGCATGCTTGTTCATTGATTTTCTTAGTTGCTCAGTGTTCACTTTCCATAGTCCAAATAGCATAATCAATATCCATGAGTCTTAGTTGTTAGCATTAATATTTCTGTGTTTCTATAAGTTTCCAACATCATAATAAGCCCTTAGGAATCAGTCTTTTGGTCTAAAACATTAGAATGCTTTGAAACTTATAAAATCACTATTTTAAAGGTGTGTTTGGTTCAGTGTAACTCACTGAGCCTTAGCGAGTTTCTTTGGTTGTTTGTGTTTGTTACAAGTTACATTAGGTCCTTTTAGGTTAGTTCAGTTATTAAATCAAGTTTCCTTTGAGCAAAAAGTCACAATCTCAGTAAAATCCTTCATATTGTACTCACTGTTAGGTTTTAAGTGACACAATCACTCATTTTAGTTAACAAGTTGTTAAAATAGCTTATTATCATCTCATTTTAGCTTTTTATAACATTTTCAGTAAGTAAGGATCAATCAAAACTCAACAAAGTCAAATCTAGGTTCAATCTTAAAAAGTCAAAATTGCTTTGTTATCAGTTTTTCCAAAACTTGCAAGATTTTTCATAGTCTCATTTTTAAGTTTTAGCTTGTGAGCTAATCTTTGGTAGCTAATCTTTAGAATCTATATTTTTGCTTATTTTTAATAATTTTCTACACTGCTTATTAGGTACCTTAGTTTTGCTTGTTTTTCAGATAAGTGCCCTGCACTAGGGAATTAAACCAAATTCATAAGCCCCCCAATAGCACTTCTGTGGACCCCAGCCCCTACCCATTAGCTTTTTAGATAGCTTATAAGCTCATCTCATTAGATCAGGGCTTATTTTGGCCTTAAGACCACTTGCCCTTATCTTATTCACCCCTGCTAATCACCCTGACCAAACCAATACCCTATGCACCCAGTATAAATTACCTAACTTCACAGGCCTTCCTAGTGCTTATTTATGGGCCCCATCTCTTGAAACCTGGCTTATTGGAAAGCTTACCAGGCTACCTTTCTAGATCAGCTTTCAATTTGGACCCTTGATCACCCCTGTGGGCCCCACAGAGGGCTACAGTTAGCCTCTTTTGGCCTGTGTAATTTGCAAGGTTATAAATAGCGTGAGGCGTGGCGTGGCGGCAAGGTCAAGCCTCAAGCCTTAGCGTGAGGCGTGGCGGCATGGCGTTTTTAAGGCGTGAATTAAGGCGGCAAAAAGTATTTATAGATTTATAGATTTGTATTATATTTTATTAGTATATCATATTTCATATACATCGAGTTTACAAAAAATGTTATACATAAGCAATAAAGTCAAGAAACTCTCTTTACATTTGTAATCTTCTTCAAATACTAGTAAACCCTTAAACGCCAAATACCAGTAAACCTCAAATACGATGCTCAAATTCCAATTACTAGTAAATCCCCTAAACGTCTCAAATACCAGTACACTTTATCGCGCCTTATCCCACCTCGTCTCATGCCAAGCCTTAAGACGACGCCTTGGTCTATTGCGTGGCGTGGAGGTGACGCCTCGCGCCTTTGCGAGGCCTTTGTGGCACCAAGGCGCGCCTTTTAGAACACTGGTAATTTGATAAGTGCTTATTTGTGATCTTTGGCTTATTCAAAGTGCTTATTTAGTAGTTTGGGCTTATTTAGTGTACATCTCTTGTGTTTATAGCTTATTGTACCTTGAGTAACTTGTTTGTAGCTTAATCCAATCAAAAAATCCATCAAAAAGTCCTAATAAGCTTCTGTCAAGTATTTAAACTTGCACACTGCTTATTTTTATGCTATAAAAATTTTGTTTTTGTAAAAGTTGCTTATTTTCAGTATTAAAGTAGAATTGTAAAAGAAAAATAAAAATATAAAAGAAGTGATAGCTTCTATTTAAGCCATTTGGCTTATTTTTCAGCTTTTTCAAAAAGCAATTTTTTTATATTTTTCCTAAGTTTCTTATATATTAAAATAGTTTAAGAAAAATTTTCATAATTTTCTGAGTTTATTTAGTATTTATAATAATTAATTTAAGTTTAATTAGTTTTAATTTAAAAAAGCCAAAAATAAATTTCTTTTCTGATTATTTATAATCAAAAGTACATTTTTATATTTTTTCTAGCTTTTATAATTAATAAAGTATTTTTAATAAAATTTTCATAATTTTTACTATTCATTTAGTATTTTTCATAATTAAATTAGTTTAATTAGATTTTAATTAATAAATAAGTAAATAATTATTAAAATAGTTTAAAAATAATTTTTATAACCTTTTTATAATTTTTTAGGATTCCTGTAATGGTTAAATAGTTTTATAAAAATTTTCATATTTTTCTAAGTTACTTTAGTATTTTTCTTAAATTTAAATTAGTTTAAATTAATTATTAAATAGGTTTTAATTAATATTAAATAATAAAATAATCAAAAAAATAATTTTCTTTTTATTAAAATTTTCTTTTAATATTAAGTTTATAAAAAAAGTCATTTTCACCCCCTCTAGTTTAAATTTGCTTAAAACTCACATTTTTTCCTCGTACATAATCGTATCTGTTTAAATCCAGTTTACGTTTATACATATCTGATTTCTGTAATTGTTAATACTGTTAATCTCAATCATTCAAGTATTGTAAATCAACTCCAAATCATTATTTGTTACTTTCCCAAATCACTAAATCACTCAAACGTTCTCAAAACACAATTTCAATCTCGTTGGGACATAACGACCCGTAAACACACTGTGCTTTCAATGGATCATAAATTGATCTCTCCTCTCCCTTAGGTTTCACCTGTTGACGATCCTTGGTTAATTTGGATTGACTGTCTGGGAGGAGTCACATGTCATGGAAGATCGCCGTCATACATCTTTGAAAGGTTGCAGGGGCATTGCATAATCCAAACGACATTCTTCTGTAGGCGAAGGTTCCATAAGGGTATGTGAAAGTTGTCTTCTCTTGATCCTCTGGAGTAATTGGTATTTGAAAGAAACCTGAAAAACCATCAAGAAAACAATAATAATCATTTCCAGACAATCTTTATAACATTTGGTCAATGAATGGAAGAGGGAAGTGGTCTTTTCGTGTTGCATCATTGAGTTTGCGATAGTCGATACAAACTCTCCATCCAATTACAGTTCGTGATGGAATTAGTTCGTTGTTATCATTCAGTAGTATCGTCATTCGTCCTTTTTTCGGTACAACGTGGATATGACTGACCCACAAGCTATCTGAAATTGGATAGATAAGTCTAGAGTCAAGCAGTTTAACAATCTCAGTTTTTACCACATCTTGGACTTTTAGATTCAAACGCCTTTGAGGTTGAATAGTAGGTTTGAATTCATCTTCCATAAGGATCTTATGTGTACAAAATGACAGGCTAATTCCTTTGATATTAGACATTTTCCAAGCTAGTGCTCCTTTGCGTTTACCTAATACGTGGAAAAGCGAACCTTTTTCCCTTTCTGCTAGATCGGATGCGATGATAACAGGTAAGTTCAGATTCAGTAGCATGTTTATCTTGTTTGTACAAGTTGGGTTATTGTTGACCTGTTGGGTATAGGAAACAAGTCTAATCGGCATATTAATGGTATGTAGTTTGCATGGTGCTGTTCAAAAAAAAAAAAAAAAAAAAAAACTAAATAAATAAATAAATAAAAAGCTTGATGGTGTTTTGTTCATGGTTTTTGTAATAGTTGCACGTGACATGTTTAATAGTTTGGATTTGTTGTTCTCAGTCGTGATCATCTGAGGGGACTTATGTAGAACTTATATGCACACTCGCATATTTATTCTAATGTGATTGTTTATCTAACTGCTTTGGCGATATGTAAACTATCACTACAAACTACAAAGTCAACAAACTTGATACATTTCATTTAAAATCCAAACAAATCATGTCAAAACTTGAGAATAACTATTTCGAAGATACTACTATCAAATGTAGGGTGTTTACAATGCAAAACATAAGGGCACAAAAGCATTCACTCTGGCGTTAAGAGTACTATTCTTCCATGCGATTTTCACTTGATTCATGTTGAACCTTGACAGTAACCTTAGCCATTTTAGTTGATGAATCTTTGGCCAATGCACCAGGTGCAACCACCATGTGAATTTGCTGGTCATGTTCCTTTTTAGCCTCACGCCTTTCCTTTGCAGCCTTGCCTTTCATTCTGCATCATCATAACAACAGATTTAAAATAAGAATAAAAATATAAACCGCAAAATGGGAGTACATGAGTTAAGCAATGGATAACCATATAGCCGATATAGGGTTGTGTAGGGTTGACCCAAACAGGTTTAAAAAACATACCTATTCTTAAGGTGTGTCTCCTCCCTACGGGATCTGACTTTGTCAATAGTCTTGATGGCCTTGAGTGTGTTCTCAGTGAGGTTCCTGTCATACCTTTCTGGCCTATTACGCTTCCTCTCAAACTCAAATGTAGCATCCTGCAAATTTGATTCATTTATCAACAAACCATTTTTTGTCATAAGAAAGCAATCCATTTATTGTAGTAACAAGTTTCTGTACCTGAGTCATATCTTTGCCATGTAACCTCCTGTAAGCTTTAGTCCATTTCACCTTACGTGGATTCCTCTTCATCTTGAAATTCTTGTGACATTTTGATCGGCAAAATCTGAAAATCTGCAAAATATAGAAGATGCCAATAAGATCGTAGTGAACGTTACATTAGTCTGTTGCATCACATCAAATTATTACACATACCTTTGCATCATTTCGCACAAACTGAATACCGTGTCCGGGATATACAGTAGAGGAACAAAACCAGCACTTCTCCAACCTCATTGCAAAGCCTTAAACTGAGCACTAAATATGTCTGCAAGTGACAAGACGTTACTATATGAGAATCCAGCTTCTAATAAACTAATTAATTTTTGTGATTTCTATAAACATCCGTCACTAGCTAACATACATCATTTTGTTGTGAACACCTAATTACTATTAATTGGCTATGTGAAACTAATACTAGTACAAAAATGTTGTTAAACAACGAACGATAGAACAGGACAAATAATATGGAGTTATAGCAGTTAAGCAGTTAGACAAGATAGACACACACACACACATTCATATGAGCTTTGGAGGGTGTTTGGGATGTCGTATGCAAAGCGTTTACATGCCCAAACTTAAATCAGATAAGCAGTTCTGAATGTTTGGATGAAACAGCTTATTTGCTTATCTTAGAGTAACTAAGCACTTAGAAAAATAAGCCGACAAATGGTTTGCAACAAGCAACCTATTCAAACCCAAAAGCCCATAAGGCCAAAACCAAGAAAATGATAAGCAATTCAATACTAACGGTTTAAATCCACACAAAGGAATACCGCCTCTAATAAGAATATTTGATTTGCTCATTGTGTTATCCTTCATAAGTACGTCGAACACTCGGTGTTCGAGATAGCTTATTCTAAAGTGCTTATCTGCTTAATATTAGGTGCTTATCAATGTAAAAAAGCAGTTTTTGTCAAACACTTAAAACTGCTTATTTGCTTACAAATAAAAGCAAAAAAATACCCAAACACACAAAAAAGAAAATACAATAATAGCAAACATACAATATACAAAAGGGGTCATTTTTAATCCAAATTTGAGGCAAGAAAGCATGTAATAATACATATATAAAAGTATGAAACCACTCATAAAAGCATTCAAAAGAGGTATATGGTGATATTAACCAGAGCTTGAAATATATATATGTATGGATATACATAAGAAACAGAATAGGTCATAAGAACATACCCAAAAAGTAGCAGATTGTGAGGGGCCGCGTAGGAGGAGGGAGGCGGGGGTGTGAGCGGCAGCAGAGAAGAGTTTCTGAAAGTAGTAGGGTTTTTATTTGACTTTTTCACATTCTTTATTCATTTCTTTTTTTATCCAATTGTTTTTTTTATTTGGTTTAAGAAAATACTAACAATATTTTTTATTTTTTATTTATTATTATTATTATTTTGGAAAATACTAACAAAATTATTTACCAAAGTTTTAAAACCAGATTTTTTAATTAACCCAGCCAAGTCGTTGGTTCATCAGATCGCCGGTTCATCGAGTCATTGATCAACTGATACAATCATCCAATCGCACCAGTTCTATCTATCTATCTATATATATACTTATACTTTTTATAACATCTTTGATACTAGGTACTTGACATTCTTTATTACTTTTTTATCTCCTTGTTTATTTATTTGGTCTAAGCGAATAATAAACAATATTTTTATGGTGAATTACAAATTTTTTATACGAAATATGAACGAATATGTACGTATGATTTGTTATATCATAAAATATGGCATGTGTTATTATTTTTTACTCGATATTTCACAAAAATGTGCATGTTATAGATTTTTTAAAATTTATAATGTTTTATGGTTCACATACTAAAAGATGACTAATTAGTAAAAGGTTTTTTGCTATTTAATGATGTAAAACAATATTTATTTTGTTTTGTTTCCTTATAATCAAATAAATTACAATTGGAGGTTAAAATAACAAAAGTTGGCTTTAGCTGATTTAATGTTAGTTATGTTCATGCGTAAACATGCACTGTAAACGGTCAAATAATCTCAAAGGCGTTCGAAATTGGTACTTTTAATTATTTGTTTCATTTCGAAAACCATAAAAGTTATACACATCTAATTCACTTATTATCTCAAAAGTCATCACACATATTTTAAGCGAGATCTAAACTCGCACCTCTTGTTACATTTTAAACAAAAACCGTTTATTTTATTTTATTTTATTATTATTATTTTTTTAACCATGATTTCCGATCTTTTGGTCAACTAATCCACGGGGTTTGAACCCACCGCCACACAGACTCAAACCAGGTAAAACCCTTCTTTTTCAAAAGGTTAGTGTGGCCACTTAAATATATCTTACTTATTATTCATTAAAAACAATTATATACATTTATGTCCAAAATTATTTTCTTGGAAATCAACAATCACTAAAAACCCATTACATGAACCATTTACCAAATGATATATCTTAGCTTATACATTAACAATAAATTACTAAGAATGTAGCCATCAAACACAATACCAACATGCTCAATCTCATCAGAGCGGAGTCTAAAGAAAGTAAGATGTAAACAATCACACTCGACCTAAAAGTAAAAAATGTGATTCAAAAGAGACCTTAGACAAATTAAAACATTTTCCTTTTTTAAAAAAAGAAAAACATATTTGAACTTTTGAAGCACCTAAAAATATTTTTATAAAGCAGATATTTTTTGAGGAAAAAATAAGCAGATATTTGATTTACCAAAACTAAAAGAAAAGAAAAAAAGATATACAAAGGCCAAAAGCTTAGCAGAAACACTCTTCCTGCATCATCTCATCCAAATTCCTCACACATATGGTCACAATCAAATCAAACATCAATCCATCCATGAACCACTTCAAACACTACTCACCTCTTCTTCTTCTTCACTCTTAAACCACAACCCATAACCCAATCTTACCCATCTCACATGCAAAAAAAATGGACAACACATTCCTCCCAAACAGACCAGCTTTCCCACTCCAACTAACCAAACCAACCAAACAACCAAGACCATCATTCAACCCAACCACACTCCCACCACAACCACCTTCACCACCACAGTCTTTCCCAATTGACCCACTTTTACAGCACCTTATTCATCTCTCTTCTCCACAAAAAACCACCACCCATTTTGCTAAAACAAACAATACCCATTTCAAGAAACATTTTCCCAAGAAAACCCATGTCAGGAAATCTGTTAAAACTTCATCAATCTTAACACTTGAAGACCCTGAAGTGGAAATTAAGAATCTTGATGAGGTTTATGATGATGGGTCAGTTGAGTTTTTGGATAAAGAGGCTAAGGTACTATTGGAGGGTATTATGGAACAGTCTTTATCTAGTTTGAAAGTTTATTTTTATAAAGTTGAGTATAAGTTAGTTCAAGTTGATTTAGTTAGTTTGTTCAAGGGTTTGGATGTTTTAGGTAGTTGGGATAGAGCTCTTTGTTTGTTTGAATGGGTGGTCGAGTTTAACGCGAAAAATGGGAAGAGTTTTGGGATTGGAAATGAGGTTATTGAATTGATGGTTAAGATATTGGGTAGGGAGTCGCAACATATGGTTATGTCGAAAGTGTTTGGTGAGTTTGATGTTGCGGATTATATGTTGGATGTGAGGGCGTATACTACTATACTTCATTCGCATTCGTGTAGTGGGAAGTATCAAAAGGCGATTAGCTTGTTTGAAAGGATGAAGGTGATTGGGCTTTCGCCGAATTTGGTTACTTATAATGTGATGTTGGATGTTTACAGGAAGATGGGTCGTTCTTGGGATAAAATTTTGAGTCTTTTGGATGAAATGAAAGCCGAAGGGCTGGAGTTTGATGAGTTTACTTGTAGTACGGTGATATCGGCTTGTGGTAGAGAAGGGCTGTTAGAGGAAGCAAGGAAGTTTTTCGCAAGTTTAAAAGCTCAGAATTACAAACCAGGAACTTTTACTTATAATTCTTTGCTGCAAGTGTTTGGGAAGGCGGGTATGTACTTAGAGGCGTTAAATATATTGAAAGAAATGGAGGAAAATAACTGCCCACCGGATTTAGTTACTTATAATGAGCTTGTGGCTGCTTATGTGAGAGCGGGATTCCATGAAGAAGGGCCGGCCTTAATAGACACAATGTTTAAAAAAGGTGTAAAACCAAATGCAATCACGTATACAACGATCATAGATGCGTATGGAAAATGTGGAAAAGAAGAAAAGGCGTTGACTTTATTCAATTTGATGAAGAAATCTGGTTGTGTACCTAATGTCTGTACTTATAATTCGATTCTTGCAATGTTAGGTAGAAAATCAAGATCTGAAGAGATGATGGAGATTCTTAGTGATATGAAACTGAATCGAGTTTCACCAAATCGTGTCACTTGGAACACGATGCTTGCTATGTGTGGTAACAAGGGTATGCATCTTCATGTAAACTGGGTTTTACGTGAGATGAAGAGTTGTGGTTTTGAGCCCGATAGAGACACGTTTAATACACTGATAAGTGCATATGGTAGGTGTGGTTTGGAAATTGATGCTAATGAAGTTTATCAGGAGATGATAAAAGTAGGGTTCAATCCGTGTATTACAACTTATAATGCACTTTTGAATGCGTTGGCTCGTAAAGGGGACTGGAAAGCAGGGGAATCGGTTATGTTAGATATGAAAAGTAAAGGGTTTAAGCCTAGTGAAACGTCTTACTCTTTGATGTTGCAATGCTACTCAAAAGGGCAAAACGTAAAAGGGTTAGATGTTATGGCAAAAGAAATATATGAAGGCCGAATCTTTCCAAGCTGGATGCTTCTTAGGACGCTTATTCTTGCAAATTTCAAGTGTAGATCATTGACGGGTATGGAAAAAGCTTTACAAGAATTGCAAAAACACGGGTATAAACCTGACCTTGTTATATTCAATTCCATGCTCTCGATCTATGCCAAAAACAAGATTTATGATCAAGCTCGCAGGATGCTTACTTTAATCTATAATAATGGGTTACAACCAGATCTCGTCACTTTCAACACGTTGATGGATATGTATGCAAGAACGGGTGAGTGTTGGGAAGCTGAAGAAGTCCTTAAAAATATGCAGAAAGCAGGTAGAAAACCGGATCTTGTATCATATAATACTGTCATTAAAGGATTTTGTAGACAGGGTTTAATGGATGAAGCTAGAAGGGTACTGTCGGAAATGACGAGTAATGGGATTCGGCCGTGTATTGTTACTTACAATACATTTGTTGCTGGATTTGCAGCTCAAGGGTTGTTTTCAGAAGTAAATGATGTGATTAGTTATATGATCGAGCATAATTGCAGGCCGAATATGTTGACTTACAAGACGATTGTGGACGGATATTGTAGAGCTAAGAAGTATCAAGATGCATTAGAGTTTGTGGGGAACATTAGAAAAAATGACAGTTCTTTTGATGAGCAGAATTTGCAAACACTTGCTTCTCTTGCTCGAGCATTCGTTGTGTTATGAGTTATGACTTACGACCACCTCAAAAAGTAGTTTTTTTTGGCAATTTTGTTGTTTCTTGGGCTAGTGTTCATATCTCCCTTCAAAGGAAGAGCTTTGGTTGTGTACTTGTGTTGATTCAAGATCTACTGGCCTTTCAAACAAAGAGCGGACGTTGAACCTCGTGAAAGGTACTTCACCTTCATTCATAGCACAGTTACCAAATTGGGTGGACCGCGTATGGATCAAAATGGGTTTGGGTCAAAACAGGTAAATTTTTGGTGGGGGTCAAAATGAGTTGCATTTTCACATAAACACTGTCTGATGGCGTAGGAACAAACCAAATACCGTGGTTCAACAGCCGATCACTCTCTTTTCTGTGTTTTCTTTTTCAAAAATCTATGCTTTTGAGTGTGGCTACCGAAAGATAAGGTCTTGAACCAACTTTTAAGGTTGGTACTTTTGACCCAAACAGTTATTGTGTCGGGTCATCGAAACAATTTGTTTGAAAGGTGTTAAGATGTCTTTTTGACCTTGAGGTAAACACATAACTTCTCAAATTTACAAGATTTTTCTAATTGTAATAATTAAGCATTGACCTTAAAAGAGTTATGTGCATTGATTTAAGGTATAGCCATCTGTTTTTCCTCTTTGAAATGTATTCTAACATTTCCCTCTTTAATTGATTTGTTGTCTGCAGGGAGTAAAGCTTCAAGCAACATCAAAGGATGAACAGTGATATGTTTTTTGTAGTCCTCAATTTCAAATCGACTTTTTTCCATTTTGTTTATTTACTTATTGCTTATAGAGTATCGAGAACTCCTTGGGGTCTCTCTTTTTGTATGTAGCCAGTTATACGCCAATAGGCATGTCCATTCTAGAGAAGTTTACTGTAAATCCTTGTAATTTATGTGTTCTTAATAAGAACAACCGAGACATATGCTCACTTTGAACGTGGCCTTTCGCATTTAAAATTTGTTGTTCAGATGGATCAGTTTTGTTTGTGATGCATTCTAACATTTGTGCTGGCAATTCATCTTGTTGAAATCCTGATCAATAATGTTATAGAGACTTATCATATGCAATAAAATGTATACACTGTTACTATGTTACCGTGTGTGGTGACTGGTAAATCATGCATCTTGAGTTGTCAATATCCGCAACTATTAAAGCTTCTTCTGTTAACACAAATTATTCTTGACAAAAGAAACAAGAACGAAAATGATGTTGAACAAACTAGTTTGTTGAGATCGATCCTCTAGTTTTGGTACGAAAGGTGTGAAACTTGTTGGTCTTGATGCAAAAGATGTTGTTTTGAAGCCGTATGTTCTTTAAGAATCACCTTCCGCCTAGGCCTAAGTTCTAGAGGTATAACGCAAATGCGCACAGGAAGACGTTAAATGTTAAAGAAAATGCAGGAGGTAGCGTAAAAATGTTACCAACAACTCAGTTGATGTTGTTAGTGGTTTGGAATTGATTCATCTTTCGATAGATTCTAGTTCTAGAAAATAATCTTTAAAACCACCCGAAAATGCAAGTAACAGAAAAGCCAAAGTGTACTTTGATACTTCAAACTTGGTTAATCGGGTTTACACTACCTTGACTTTTTAAGGGTGCAGTATAGTACCACAAACTTGTAAACTTTTCGAACTTGACTCGGTCGCCTAGTGTGAATTATTTTGATGAGGACAAGATTCAAGGCCGAGCAACGTAGGTGTTGTCTAACTACGGCGTAAGCTCGAAGCCTTAATTACGCCCTAATCTATCTATCGTTAAGTTTATTTTAGTAGTCTTATTTTTCATATTAGCTACGGAGTCCAAGTTACGCCGTAACTGGTTTTACCACTTACGCCGTAACTCATGTCGAGGGTCAGTTTCCTTATTATGTTTAAGTCTGTTCTAGACGATTCTAGGTTACATTCTCCCCAAGCTTGGCTTCCCTATAAATATAGGGCTTGGGTTTATTGTTTTGTATTCCTGTAAATCATTAATAAATTGTGTTTTAGAGTCTATCTCTTGTTTTGGGTTTTATTCCCTTGAGGTGCGCCTCATATATCACCCTTGGATTAGAAATTCGCTTCCGCGTGTCCTGCGTCAGTTAACATCAGAGACACGTTGTATCCTGGTGGTAATTGGTGTAGAAGATTCTACGTCAATTAAACATCTAGAGCTTGTTAGTATCCTAGATGGTGAACCGTGTAGAATAACCAAAAACCCGTACCGGTTGTGGGGTGCGGTCGACCAAAGACATGGATCGTGCGATCAACGATCTCACATCCAAATTCGCGAGTATGTCCATTGTGCTTGATGAGATCCGATCCGCGATCGGGGGTGGTGGTAAACATCCAAATCGTGAGGGTAACGTACGTGGTAATCATAAATTTCGTAATAACTATGAGGAATTCTATGAGAATCATGAGCGTAACCAATCTCCTAAACAATTTTGGAGACAAGAAGGATTCGGGTCTTCAGATGAGGAAGGAGATGGAGTTTATGGGGTTTTGACTGGGGGTCCAAGAGGTAGAAATCATGGACCTAGGGTTTTTGCTATGAGGAATGAAAATCATCGTGGGAATGGTGAGCATCAAAGGTACCGTGTTAAAGCTGAGATTCCTAACTTTCTTGGGAATCTTGATCTTGAAGCTGTGTTGGATTGGTTGTATGAAGTTGATAAGTTCTTTGACATCATGGATGTTCAGGAAGAAGAGCAAGTCAAGATTGTGGCTTACAATTTATGTGGAGGAGCTGGAGCTTGATGGCAAAACGAGCAAGACAACCGTAGGAGACAACGCAAATATCCAATCACCACGTGGCCAAGGATGAAGAGAATGATAAAAGGTAGGTTTTTACCCCCTGATGTTGAACAACTTTTATATCAACAATATCATACTTGTGTTCTAAGGAAAAGAACCGTGGCGGAGTATACAGGTGAATTCTTGAGTTTACAAGCTAGGTGTAATTTGAAGGAATCCAAGGAACAAGTGGCCGCTAGGTATTTGAGTGGGTTGAATCAATCAATTCAAGAAGAGCTAAGCTTATTGTCAATTTGGACCATTGATCAAGCTCAAACTTTAGCTATGAAGGTTGAGAGGTCAATGTCTAAATGAGTTACGAAATTTGAAGATACATTAGAAGATAATTCATATTCTACTAAGGTAATTCAATCTAATCAAACTCAATTGGCCATTGGAACTAATGAATCTTCTAGTTTGATTTCTCCGGTTGTGGCTAGTGGAAGTGGTGCGAAGAAACAAGTTGCTAAAACGACGGATCCCAATCCGTATGACAAAGCTATACCACCTAAGTGTTTTAGGTGTTGTTTACCGGGTCATAGGTCAACCAGTTGTCCTAGTCGAAAGACGTGTGCTTATGTTGAAGAAGTTGAATTTGCTCATGTTGAAGGTGAAATTGTGAACTTGATGGTGCAACGTACCTTGTGTGCAACAAAGATTGAAGATTTTTTGCAAAGGAACAAGATTTTTGAAACTAAGTGTGTGATTGATGGTGGAAGTTGTGAAAACCTAGTTTCCAAAGATCTTGTTGTTAGAGTTTGACAATCAAATAACACATATTGCGGAAGCTAGGATCAAGTATAACACATAAATATTAACTAAAACATAAATAGTAAACGTACCCGATGTACTTCAAATAAACCTTGATTCTTGTACAATTAGATCAATGATAAACCCCTTACCGTTTTGTTTATCGATCTCTTGATAATTACTAAAGTAAGTAATTACCTCGTTCTTGTACACACAAACTACCAACGAATAAAGGTTTGTTGCAAGTAAACAAAACACTTATTTTTATGCTTGACAAAAATCGACCCAAGATCCCTTGGAGAGGGGTGGACGATCGGCCAAGAAAAGAAAAGAAAGAAAACAAGTTTTAGGGTTAGAGTGTGTGCACAAAAGATGTGAAAGTCTAACCCTTGGCCTTGTATATATACTAGAGGATTTCTTGGTGACCAAGCAAACATGGGTTGGGCTTGACCCACCCTTGTTCGACCGGCCTAGCATCCCCAAGGGGATTCTAGATCCTTCTTGACACCCAAGTTTCACTCTAGTCCTTATCTTTCTTATTTAACGATAGTTAGTCCATACGGTTAATAACTAACGACCGTTTAGTCCATTAAGTGTTATAAATATATATATTCCATACATTTAATATATATATATATTTATTTTACATTATTCTTGTTTGTAAAGTGTGCAATCCCGAGGTCTCGGGTTCGATACTAGACATTTACCTATTAATGTTTATACGTAACATTTAACAGCTCCCACTCGTATATTCATTAATAGTAAAATGACACTGGTTAGCGTCTTGCAACACTCCAATGCCCCTAGTTCAATCCGAGCTAGGTTTCCTGGAAAAACCTTTAATGATTCATCATTATAATTATCCTTTCATTACTAATACCACATTAATAAAGATGTGAGTTCCTTTATTAAATTTCTGTTTCTCGTTTCTTTATGATTGAACAAAATTACCAAAACATCTGAACGTATTCCAGATAGACTTTGGGCATGGCCATGCAAACATTTTGTCAACCCTACGAGGGGCCCAGCAGTATTAAACTTCTAAACAAATCAGAAGGAATAAATTCTTTCTTGACTACAAGAATAACCCATGAACTTTGCAACACTTCTGAAAACAACCCTTATGACTCCCTGTTACGGTGAGCGGTAGATTGCTTCACAAAAATGCACTACATCCATGACACTTATCTGGTATCTCAAGTCTGAGGATAACTTTAAATATGATTCTCACATTAAACATTAAATCATATTGTTGGGATAAGTCCAATATTCAATTCATCGAATATCATGTGAAATTGGTATGACTACGCATCAATATACTTTCAAGTATATTCTAAACCAATACTCAAATTTGTCTTAGTTTAATGATATTCCCATATCATTAATCGACAATGGACATTTAGAATAATAAATTATTCATGGATCTTAAACATGCAAATATAGGATATATTATTAAGACAATGATAAATAAACATAAAACATATTTTATTTTA
Source organism: Artemisia argyi (assembly GCA_030686995.1). Lineage (NCBI taxonomy): Eukaryota > Viridiplantae > Streptophyta > Magnoliopsida > Asterales > Asteraceae > Artemisia > Artemisia argyi. The sequence goes on from CM060708.1 coordinate 29,671,512, forward strand.
TTAAAATAATAATTGTACATTACATCCTTTATCCAAACATTAATCACAAATGGGCATGAAACTTTCAGCTAATCTAAGTCCTACACCTTCAGCATGCTTGTAAAGCTTAGTGCCAGGTAGAGGCTTTGTTAATTGATCTGCCAAGTTATCATCTGTGTGAACTTTGAGCATTTCGATTTCACCTATTTCGACTTGTTCTCGAACATAGTGATGCTTAATCGGGAAATGTCTGGTGCCTTTCATGATTCCAGGCTCATTGGCAAATGTAATTGCAGCTGAATTGTCACAATACATTTTAATAGGTCTTTGAATCGAAGGCATGACTCTAAGCCCTGAAACAAACTTCCTAATCCAAACAGCTTCCATTGCAGCTTCTGAAGCAGCTATATACTCACTTTCTGTAGCAGACATCGCTAGTACACTCTGCTTTCTGCTCCTCCAATCCACTGCTCCTCCATTAATGACAAAGACATAACCCGTCTCAGACTTCGTATCATCCTTATCACCTTTTCAAGAAGCATCGCAGTAACCTGTAACATCAAGTTCTGCCGATGGATTTTCCCCATAAACCAAAAACATATCCTTAGTAGCCCTAAGGTACTTAAGAATATTCTTAACAGCAGTCCAGTGAGCTACACCTGGATTTTGCTGATATCGACTGGTTAAATTCTGAGCAAACGCTACATCAGGTCTTGTACTTTTCACCGCATACATAATAGATCCCACAGCCGAAGCATAAGGGACTCTTTTCATGCGTTGCACCTCTGCAGGTGTTGAAGCACAAACCTTGTTGCTCAAGCCATGTTGCTCTTGCATCGGCAAATATCCTTTCTTGGAATTTTGCATACTGAATCTCTTCAGTATTTTATCAATGTAAGCACTTTAGCTTAATCCAATTAATCGCTGAGATCTATCTCTATATATCTTGATTCCCAGAATAAATGCAGCTTCCCCTAAATCTTTCATAGAAAAACAACTTCCAAGATATTCCTTAACCTTTTGTAAACTTGGAATGTCGTTCCCCATGATCAATATGTCATCGACATATAATATAAGGAAAATTACATTACTCCCACTAACTTTGTGATATACACATGGCTCATCAAGATTTTTAGTGAATCCATACTTTTTAATTTCACCATCAAATCTTTTATTCCATTGTCGTGATGCTTGCTTCAATCCATAAATGGATCTTTTAAGCTTGCATACACGATTTGGGAATTCTGGATTTACATACCCCTCAGGCTGCGCCATATAGATGTCTTCATCTAGGCGACCATTTAAGAAGGCGGTTTTTACATCCATTTGCCAAATCTCATAGTCATATTAAGCGGCTATGGCTATAAGAATCCTAATTGCCCTTATGTCAGCTACAGGAGAAAAGGTCTCCTCATAGTCAACACCAAAAGTTTATGTATAGCCTTTAGCTACACAACGGGCCTTATAGGTGTGTACAACGCCATCCATGTCAGTCTTTTTCTTGTAGAGCCATTTACTCCCAACTAGTTTGGCACCCGGAGGTAGGTCTACTTCTTCCCAGACATCATTGTCTTCCATGGATTGCATTTCCCCATCCATAGCTTCTTTCCATTTGGCCTTTTCAGGACCATTCATGGCAGCTTTATAACTTGTAGGCTCATCAAGATCACCCAGTATATACTCATCACTCTCTACATTAAGAAATAGACGAGTAGGAGCTTTTACTGGTCTTGTTGACCTACGAATGGGAATCACTTCAACTTCAGGTGGAGGACCTAAACTTTCAGGTTCTACCGGAAGTTGGTTAGTGTTTTCAGAAGGTTCTACATCTTCTTGACCGTCTTCCAGATCATATATTCTCCCACTGAATT